>OY755042.1:53809923-55022423 GCA_963576565.1 Aspidapion aeneum | reverse complement strand
ACTTTTCACATGCGTTGCGCGGACCACTAGATAGAATAGAGATAAATTAAATGTTTAAAAACAAGGGTTTTTTGAGGCGCTCCAGTAAGGTGGAAACCTACTCAAAATTTTCAAAAATGTCAAAATAAAGAAAATCTGTCAAACAGGTTTCACATGCGATGTGAGGTCCCTACGTTGTGAGGTCCATAAACGATGTGTGGTCCTTAGTGACGTCGGCGTCGCGGCGCCTCGAAAAGTATGAAAATCGAAATGTCGCGTCGTTGCGCGGTCCGCTAGAACAAATGGCTGAGATAAGTACGATAGAGATTTATTTCCCAGACGGACCGATATTTTATGTATGATGTGTGGATTTTTTGCGACACGAGGCCCTAACAGGGTAAAAATTTGGACAGCGCGTCGCTGCGTGGACTGCCTGAATTAATAGCTACTCTACAAAAATAAAAATAAAATTTGAATTTATTGGATAAAAACTAAATTGTTTATGAAATTTACTTTATCCCTAGTACAATATTTGTACACGCCTCAGCTGGCGTAAACTTCAATATTCCACTCAGCGTAAATATGGCTAATTAATAATTTGGGCCCTGGCCAGTTTCTCCGGTAATATAAAGGGAACCATTTACGAATAAATGAATATAAAAATATTGTTATAATTTTAACAAATTTCAATCTTAAAATTCAAATGGTGGATAGAATCAAACTTGACCCCTTATAGGGCTTGTCTATTCTTATATTTTGAGAAAATTCTGAACTCATTCTTTCATTGCCTTGCTAATTGTGTCTAAATTCATTTCCTTAATTATTACTGAACCTATTTAGATGAAAAAAGGCATAATCGTAAAAATCAATATCAACATTTTCCTAGGTATATAATTATCCAGTTCGGTTCAGTTTGCTTTATGCTCGAAATAAAAAGTTATTTTTCGACAACCACCAAACCGATTTCAACGGCTCCTAGCTTATTGTGTGGCAGAAATAAAGCTTTTTTTATAAATCCAAAACTATTTCTAAAAAAATTCTGGATCAAAAAAATAAAAGGGCCTCTTTAATGGGTCAAGTTTGATTCTGTCCGCTATTTTGGATTTTAAGATGGATTAAAAGGAAAGATTTTTATACATACAGTCGAACCTCTCTAACTCGAACCTCTATAACTCGAACCTCTCTATTACTCGAACCTTTTAAGTGGTCCCTGCACTTTTTATATGTATATATACACGTTTTTTCACCGAAAACTGTTAATGGCCTATATCTTAAATACGGTAACGAATTTGGAAAAACCCTCGGACACGTCGATTTTGTTTGCGAGGGGGACACTTTTTGGCTATCTTGAAATTTTTGTAGCACGCACCATCTTCGAGGTGGTATACTAGTAGTACTTTGTTTTGAAGTTCGCTTAAATATCTTTACAACCGTGTAAGAGTTTCGAAAATCTATCGATTTCTTTTTGAGATATTTGCTTTCAAATTTTCAAATTTAACATGGAATGATAAAATAAAAATTAAATCCGAAAAATATAAAATTCTGATTAAATTTTTATATTCTTAGTCCATGTTAAATTTGAAAGTTTGAGGGCAATTATCTCAAAAACTAATAGATAGATTTTTGAAATTCTTACACGGTTGTAAAGAGATTAAAAAGGCCTTCATTACAAGGTATCACTAGACCCACATTCCCTAATCAAAATATAGGGGTAAAGTATACCCCACGAAGGGGGCTCGTTCTACAAACATTTCAAGATAGCCAAAAAGTTAGTTTTTTTCAGTTTTTTAGAGAACATAAAATGTTCTTTTAAATAGCATATTACAAAGTAGTGTTTAAGCTTTTATTGGCACTACAGGGGCGCGAAAAACCCTTGTTTTGCTCTATTTTGTTGAAAATATAATTATCTTTAAAACGATATGTATCTAGTGGGTTTTTGTAAACAAGGAACACTCATAAAGAATATACGCATGATTCGTGAATTTTTTTTAAATCACAAAATAGTAGACGCCCCTGGTGTATTAACGGCTATGTAAATGTTATAACTACACACATGGTTCAAAAGAAAATTTAATTGTCTATAACACATGGTAAAACGTTTTGCTCGGTAGAGCTGGTTTTACAAAAAAATTGGTAAAATACTTGATCACAATACTTTTTTTTTGTTTTGAGAGTTCCCCATTAACAACAACCCACTAGATAGGGTAAATGTGCCAGTAGTCGGCCACAAATTTTAAAAAATGTATACTTAATAGGTGCAGTCCATCGTAGGTATTGCACAACTATTCCTAGATAATGCCTGTGTCTTCTCTAAAACTCAAAAATAGCTTTATTACAGAGATAAAAAATTGAAAAAGAAAAATATGAAAAATGTACAAGAATTCCAGTACTCGGCCACTAAAAATCTAATGTCGGCCAATTTTCAACCAGTAGCTGGCCTAGATATTTTATACTAGATGAGAGGTAATAATAAAAAAATAAAAATCACATAGGAACAAACTTTCTATTTACAAACATCCAAAAAGAATTAAGATATTATAAAAACGTTAAAAAGAACGTTAGAAAAACAAATACAGTACAGTCCTGATTATCCGAAATAATGTGGACCAAAGTGATTTCGGATTATCGAAATTTTGGTTAATCCGATTTTGTTTTTGTAAAATATTTGAGAATGAAACTACTCTTTTTGCATCTCAATAAAAATTAAAAAAATGTATTCTAGAATTATGTGCTTTTTATTTTCGTCCACTTTTTAAATTTTTTGTGCTCCTTTGGTTTATACGTTGGTTTATACGGAAATTTAAAAAAATAGCCAGCCCACACATTAAAAAAAAACTTAAAAACTTGGTAAATGGAATTTTCTTTTTAGCAAACGGGAGCACATAAAAAGCTTTTAATTTTCACATATAAATATTATAAAAATATTTGTCATTTCTGAATGGGCTTGCTAGCAGAAAACTAGCACGCCAATCATTTTTTTAAATATCCGTGGAAACCAAAGGAGCACAACATTTTTAAAAAGTGAAATTAGCAGATAAAAAGCACATAATTCTGGAATATATTTTTTAAATTTTTATTGAGGTGGACTTGCTAGGTTAGGTTAGGTTTGATTATGAGTGGTGCGACTGTCGCCCCTCCACTGCGACTCAAGTGGTCTATTGTGGCTCATCCCAACTTAAATATCACCAATACCTATCTCCTTTATGAAGCAGATCAGTTTGTTTGGTGATATTTCCTCAAGATCTTGAGGCTCTATATGTCCAGGTGGACTTGCTAGGTTTATGGAGGTTTTTTTTGCGTAACACTCTGTCGGCTAATAAAAACAATTCGCATTTTAGACCGTCGTATTGCCGTGAAACCCCGATGGGAACCACCTAGCAGTATGGGTGAATCCCAGACGCGCTTCGTAACTCGAGGGACTCGCGGCTACAGACTAAAAAGTACTTTGGCTCCTTCGATTTCGAGGTTATGTTTTAATTGTTTTGTTTTTGTTTAAATAGCCTGGAGCATGGAATAAATAAATTTCTTCGATGGTGGAAGTGTTTGAAGTCCTTTCGAGTTTTAAAAATTAGTATTAAAAATATTTGTCGTGTCGTTAGTTCGGTCAAATTTAGTTCAAAATAGCGCTAGTAACGAAATAGGGTGTCTTTCTAACATATTTTTTCAAAAAAAAAAACTTCCCTGACTTCTTTCGCGGGATCCTAGCGGGTGTGAAACAAAACCGAACCGAACCGAACTTAACCGAATTGAATTATCGGTTTAGTTCGGTTTGGTTTCACAACCTCTGGGATGCCGGTTCGGTTCAGTTCCGTTCGGTTCGGTTCGGTTTTGTTTCACACCCGCTAGGATCCCGCGAAAGAAGCCAGGGAAGTTTTTTTTTGAAAAAATATGTTATATTTCGTTACTAGCGCTATTTTGAACTAAATTTGACCGAACTAACGACACGACAAATATTTTTAATACTAATTTTTAAAACTCGAAAGGACTTCAAACACTTCCACCATCGAAGAAATTTATTTATTCCATGCTCCAGGCTATTTAAACAAAAACAAAACAATTAAAACATAACCTCGAAATCGAAGGAGCCAAAGTACTTTTTAGTCTGTAGCCGCGAGTCGCTTCGTATAATGCGAATTTTTTCGGTTAATCGGGATTTTTGTTTTTAAATAGTTTGTTTCGGATAAACCGGATTTCGTAAAATCGCGATTTGGATAATCGGGATTGTACTGTAGTTAATTTAAAAAATCTTTAAAAAAGGTAACATCTCGGGTAACATTTTTTTAAGTACAATAAACAAGTAGGTATGTTGTGATTAAACCAGTGGCTTTAGTTGGATTGCCTAAAATGGTAATAAAACACAAAAAAAAAAAACGAGAATGAAAACAAGAATTTTTTGTTTAAACCAGTGGCTTCACTTGGATTGCCTAAAATGGTAATAAAACACCAAAAAAAAACGAAAAAGAAGAAAAGTATTTTGTTAATTAAACCAGTGGCTTTAGTTGGAATGCCTAAAATGGCAATAAAACATGAAAATTAAAACAAAATTCTACATCAAAACGAAAACAAAGGTCATGCGATGCAATTTCACACATGCGCAAAAATAAAAATATCTATTTTTTTAAAATTTTAATATTTATATTTATTTTTATTTGTATAAACCCAGCATAAGAAACTATGGCTGAATACTGGCCAAACAAATCCTGAAGTCAGTCTGCTTTAAAAGTATTGTAGTTCAACTACTGGTTTAGAAAAAAATGTTCAGTCGGCCGCCCGGCCGACTAGTAGATTTTTAGAATAATGCGCTACCAATAGTCGGCCATCAGAAAAAAAACTAGGTTGGATTATTTTTTTACGATTTTTAGCTTTAAATGACTACAAAAATACATCCCAAATAATATGCAATCTAAAATTTTAGTAATCAGACTTTACAGTTCACTAAAAAATACTATTTCCGACACCACCTACATGTAGCAAAAATGTTAAACTTTCGTACTTTAAACGAACATAACGTGCACGGCAATTTCAAACTGTCATTTTAAAATGACAGTATTTTCTATTTATATAAAAGCTCTTGGTATGAATAGAAAAATGGAATAAAAATACATAGGATTAGCACTGAATTTTCTAATTACAGTCGAACCTTTATAACTCGAACTCAAAGGGACAACCAAAACAGTTCGAGTTATGGAGAGTTCGAGTTATAGATATTCGAATGAAACTGGTTAAAATACATATAAAAAGAGCAGGGACCATTTTCAAGAATACAGAGGTAAAAAAGATTTTTTAGAAAGCTTAGTTTTTAAGAAAATTAAATAAAGCAAGAATTTTTTTTTTTATTAATAAAAAAAATAACCTCAATATGCGGACGCCCCTGGAGTGTCGATAATAACTTTAAAACAATTTTGTGACAAATCGTTTAAAAGAACATTTTATTTTCTTTAAAAAAGGTCTTTTAAGATTTTTCCCTAAAATGCTTGGTTTTTTGAAAACTGAATCAAACCTAAAAAAACATTATTTTTTTGTGATCTTAAAAAATAACCCCAATTTATACACACCAATTAAGTGCTAACCGTAGACTTGGCCCACTTTGGTGATACATCGTTTAAAACATAATATAATTTTCCATAATTAAGTTGATTATGTATACATAAAACTGAATAATTTCGGTTTATTTTGCATATATCATGGAAATACATGGGAAACGGGTGTACTGATAATACTTCAGGGTTCGTATCTCAGCAAGAGTACTACCCAGAGAACTCAGAGATATCTCAATTTATTGGCTATTAGTTATTCTTTAGTTTATGTTTTTTGCGGAAACCATTTGTCTGACAAAAAACGTACAATAATGCTTTTGTAGGAAACTTTATTGTCTTCAACTTTTGTATAAAACTTTTTTTTCTAAAATGTACAGGGGCCAAGTAATTTTAAATAAAACCTTTTGGTGCACGGTAAATCCAAGATGTCGAGAGTAGCCCCCCCCCCCCAAGGTCGAAAGCTCAATTTTCTTTAGGACTCCAACGTGAACAACATAATTATGTGAAAATCGCTACAACACCACCTTTGGCAAGCTGGAGGTAATTTTTTCGCTTGAATGACTGGCCTAGGTGGTTAAGCTTACATATATTTTGGATGAGATAGAAAGTTTTTGGCTTAAATAAGTTCAATCTCAATCTCAATTTAATTTGAAATTATAAATTTACTATTTAGTAATTTTTCTTGAAAAAAAGTTCTTAGGGAACGTCCTTAAATTACCTAACGCAATAATTCAGCATTTTTGACACACCCCCTCCCCCCCTCGTAACGCATTTTCAAGAAAAAACACATTAAAAAAGCATTGAGTGTAACGCAAGGCCAAACTCCCCCTCGCCCCTAGTTACGTAATTTAAGGACAGTCCCTTAATTTCCCAAGGTCTTTGTCATTACCCACATTCCGTTGTTATCCATTTGTTAAGAAAAAGAATCACTTACCTTGCAAAAATTTCCCAACATGTGGTAATTTGAGCCTCACGCACTGTAATAACTGTCAAGCATCCAATTTGCCGAATTATGAAATACAAATTGCCCTCTCTAGGCACGGGCCCGGCGTTAAGGGGTTTGATTAACTGGACCTCACATCGTAGAAATTTGTCTGACTTTTCACACATGACCAAGAGACGCACGCACAGGTGTTGGCGTAACGTACCTTGTGAGGACACACGCCAATCCCTTCCCGGAGCTGCGAGGTCCGTTGACGTTGTGTTTAGACCTTACTTCGGTACTCTTCATAAAATTTTAAAAATCACTTAGATTTTTCCTGGACCACACAACGCATGTGAAAAACAGGAATTTACCTCCAACAAATTTCTTGATAGTATCGTAGAGTGCGCTTTTAGTGTGCATGCGAGTGGACCTAGAAATCATTGTGAGGACTAAACTCTTTGCGTATGTATTGTGTAAATTCAACACACACTTTGGTAATTTTAAAGTCTGACCCTTACATCTTCGGTTCTGTTCGGTTTGGTTTGGATACCTAAACGCCCTTGATCAAACGTGTTCATCAAGTGCATTTTTAATTTTTTTATAATAGCATAGAATTGTCTGATCCTTACAGCATCGTATAGATATTAGGGCCTCACTCACTCACTGACTCACTCACTCATGTATAGATCATCAAAATTCTACTGTACTTCCAGACATGCTACAAAGATGAAATTTGGCAGACTGATAGAAATTATGACCAAACCCCTAACAAAATTCTAATTTACTCCCCTCCCCTATACATGTAAAATTATTTAAAAGGAACATTGCCCACTTCCAGGAATACTAGGTAGCTGAGCTTTGGCAGACTGATAGGAACTATGATAAAAGTATAAAAAACAATTTAAAAACACGAAAATTTTAATTTACTTTACTCCCCTATACATGCAAAATTATGCATGCATTGGTAGCTCTTGAAATAAGTCTGGTATTAAAAATATTTAAATTTACATTATATTTTGTCATAACGTTATATGAGCGGCAACACTGTCTTTATACTCTGCGTCCGTAAAGTCTAAAATCGCCGATTTTTTAAAGAAAACTACAAGTTCTTAAGAAAAAAGTTCGAAAACTTCGATTCTTATTCTAAAACACAGCATAGGTATCTTTTTTTAAAATCGTGTAGTGGTTTAGAATAAGAATCATAGTGTTCAAATTTTTGTCTTAAAAACGTGTAATTTTCTCAAAAATTCGGTGATTCCAGATTTTTGGACGCACAGTATAAAGGAACTAGTAGCCTGCGATATTCGAACATAAGTAAGGTCAAACAATATCTTTTAGTAAAGGATAAGGTTTAAACCAGGTAACTGCACATGCGTCAAATAAAATTAAAAGAAAAATGGTACATGCAAAAGATCCGTTATATTTTCATACGACGCTGTAAGGATCAGAAAATGCTACACTTCTATAAAAAAATTTAAAATGTACTAGTTGAACGGGTTTTATCAAAGGCGTTTAGGTATCCAAATCAAACCGATCAGAACCGACGATGTAAGGGCCAGACAATGCTACTACTATAAAAAATTTTAAAATGCACTCGGTGAACGAGTTTTATTAAAGCAACCGAACAGAATCGACGACGTAAGGGCCAGACTTTAAAATTACCAAAGTGTGTGTAAAATTTATACACACGCAGAGAGTTGGGTCCTCACAATGATTTCTAGGTCCAATCGCATACACACTAAAAGCGCCCTCTACGATACTCTCAAGAATTTTGTAGGAACTAAATTCCTGTTTTTCACATGCGTTGTGAGGACCAGGAAAAATTTAAGTGATATATATCAAAATGTTGGAAATTTTATGAGGACGACCAAAATAAGGTCCAAACGTTATGAGGTCCAGAAATTGGACCTCCCAACGTAAACGGTCCTCGCAACTCCGGTGAGGGGTTGGTGTGTGTCCTCGCAAGGTATGTTACGCCAGACAGACAGACAGACAGACAGACAGACAGACAGACAGACAGACAGACAGACAGACAGACAGACAGACAGACAGACAGACAGACAGACAGACAGACAGACAGACAGACAGACAGACAGACAGACAGACAGACAGACAGACAGACAGACAGACAGACAGACAGACAGACAGACAGACAGACAGACAGACAGACAGACAGACAGACAGACAGACAGACAGACAGACAGACAGACAGACAGACAGACAGACAGACAGACAGACAGACAGACAGACAGACAGACAGACAGACAGACAGACAGACAGACAGACAGACAGACAGACAGACAGACAGACAGACAGACAGACAGACAGACAGACAGACAGACAGACAGACAGACAGACAGACAGACAGACAGACAGACAGACAGACAGACAGACAGACAGACAGACAGACAGACAGACAGACAGACAGACAGACAGACAGACAGACAGACAGACAGACAGACAGACAGACAGACAGACAGACAGACAGACAGACAGACAGACAGACAGACAGACAGACAGACAGACAGACAGACAGACAGACAGACAGACAGACAGACAGACAGACAGACAGACAGACAGACAGACAGACAGACAGACAGACAGACAGACAGACAGACAGACAGACAGACAGACAGACAGACAGACAGACAGACAGACAGACAGACAGACAGACAGACAGACAGACAGACAGACAGACAGACAGACAGACAGACAGACAGACAGACAGACAGACAGACAGACAGACAGACAGACAGACAGACAGACAGACAGACAGACAGACAGACAGACAGACAGACAGACAGACAGACAGACAGACAGACAGACAGACAGACAGACAGACAGACAGACAGACAGACAGACAGACAGACAGACAGACAGACAGACAGACAGACAGACAGACAGACAGACAGACAGACAGACAGACAGACAGACAGACAGACAGACAGACAGACAGACAGACAGACAGACAGACAGACAGACAGACAGACAGACAGACAGACAGACAGACAGACAGACAGACAGACAGACAGACAGACAGACAGACAGACAGACAGACAGACAGACAGACAGACAGACAGACAGACAGACAGACAGACAGACAGACAGACAGACAGACAGACAGACAGACAGACAGACAGACAGACAGACAGACAGACAGACAGACAGACAGACAGACAGACAGACAGACAGACAGACAGACAGACAGACAGACAGACAGACAGACAGACAGACAGACAGACAGACAGACAGACAGACAGACAGACAGACAGACAGACAGACCATAGCTCACACTACTATAGTATAGTAGTAGTGTGAGCTAAAACAAACTAAAAACATTTCAACATTCTGTAGAACGGTCACGAGGCGTTTATGGACCTAGGTTCATGTAATTTCGTCTATACCTGGGACCACAGTAAAGGGAATTATTTTTCTGTGCCTGGGACCTGGGTATAGGGAATAGATATATTTTATTTTTGAGTTGCTTCAAAAATTTGCAGTTCTATTAAAATAAATGTTGATGTTGTTTCGCATAAATTGATTTAAAACGAAATTTATTCAGTATAGAAACGTTGATTAACGAAAATATTGTTTTAAAGTAATACGCTTTTACCCCTTGAATTTTATTATATTTATGTTTTTGTTGGATTTGTAACAATATTTGTGAAATGTTATGAGAGATGTAAATTTTTTAATTATTACTGATACCGTTACGTAATTTACAGGAAGCTGTCATTCTGGGATTTTATTTCTTGAATTTATTTAAATATTAAAAACTATACATCAAACAACGGAGCGGAGCTGGATCAAAATCTTCGGGGGGGGGATAATGGACAAATGAGAAATTATTAGAAAATATATTTTTTTCCAGGGTGGGTTAATTATCTCGTTAGCCCTTTAACTATTAACTAAAAGTGCATACCTTTTTTTTCTAGGGGGATAACTACCCCGTTGCTCCCCTCAAATCCGCGCTTAAATAACGGAATTAGCAGTAATTACACAACTTCTATAGATATGCAACCCAACAAACTGAATAAGAGCAGCGGACAGATGGCTCTGCCGTATATTTATATAGTTCCAATGATGACACGGCAGAGTCATCTGTTCGCTGCTGTTATTAAGTTTGTTGGGTTGCATATCTATACCCTAGTAACACAGCTACGTTTTAAAAACGTTTTTAAAACGTCCAGTTGGGACCTAGGGGCCGTTTTAGAAACGTACGCCTAGGTTCCTCTGGGTCCGATAGGGGTAACTGGAACGTTTTTGTGGGTCTTTTTTAGGTTTTTAAAACGTCCCTACATGACAAACGTTTCTCGGACGTTTGTCAAATTTAATTTTTTCTACCTTCTGGTACATGTAGGATGTACAAAAAACGTTTCAAGGACGTCTACAAATCGTCTTAGGGGACGTTTAAAAAATGTTTCAAGGGACGTTTTAAAAACGTTCAGGGGACATTTAAAAAATGTTCAGGGGATGTTTAAAAAAAGTTTCAGGGGACGTTCAAAAAACATTTCAGGGAACGATTAAAACACGTTTCAGGGACGTTTTAAAAACGTTTCAGGGACGTTTTAAAAACGTTACAGGGACGTCTTCAAAATGTTTCAGGGATGTTTTAAAAACGTTCCTGGTACGTTTTAAAAACGTTTTATGGACATTTTAAAAACGTTTCAGGGACGTTTTAAAAACGTTCCAGCGGACTTACACAAAGTCTTGGCTTTGGGCCACTTGGTATGGGCTATTGGGCCATTACGTATTTGGGCCCTTTCATATTGGGCCCTCTTAAACTTGACTCCACTCCAATCTGAGTATGAAAGAAAAGTTTTAAATTTATGTTTTTCTCATCAGCCTATGTAGAAAATGATGATGATGCTGAAAAGAGAAATGTGAGGGACCTTAAAAGTACATTTTAAAAAGTACTTTTCGGGACGTTTTAAAAATGTACTTTTTGGAACGTTTTGGAAACATATTCATTGGGACGTTTTAGAAACGTACTTTTTTGAGGTACGCCAAAGTTAAGGCCCTAAGAGGTCCAAAAAGTACGTCCTGCCTAGCGCGTTTTTAAAACGTCCTTTTCATGACGTTTTAAAAACGTTCTTCTAGGACGTCCGGAGTTACTAGGGTAGAAGTTGTGTATACATTGGTATTAGTTGTTTTTGTATACCTTTGAAGTTTTTTGCTGCCAGTATATTGTTTTCTTATTTTTTGTTAAAGCAAGAAGTCGGTCACAATATATACAGGATTCTTTTTATGAAACAACAGAGGCTTTTTTCGGTACCTGTATATCGTACGTGTTTGGAAAAACAGCAGTTCACCCCCTTCTAGGGTTAAACTTTACCTTTACTTTTTGAATTGGAAAAGTAAGTTTAGTGCTACCTTCTTTTGATTGTCTCTGGAATATCTTTACAACCGAAACTCTCAAGTTTCGAAAATCTGTCAATTAATTTTTGAGATATTTGCCTTCTAATTTTTACATCTAAACTTGGACTGAAAAATATAAAATTCTAATTTAATTTTTATTTTATCAGTCCCTAAAAACTTGAAGGCAAAAATCTAATCAATAGATTCTTGAAATTTTAACAGAGTTGGTGTCAAGGTGTCATTCAACCTACTTCCCCTATTCAAAATATAGAGACAAAGTTTACCACTACCGGGGGTGGGTGCTACAAAAAATTATAAGATAGGCACAACAGTCTCGCCCTCGCAAACAACCAGATGCGGATCTCCGGGAGGGGACAAGGGGGAAATTCGCCCCCAAATCTTAACTATATTTAGTTTTGACATACAGAATACACCTCGTGGTCACTATACAAAATAGCTTTATGCAATATTTATTATAATCCCACATAGCACAATCACGTGTTTAACATGTAAAAAAGGCGTGAGAAAAAAAACGTTGATTTTAAAAGCTGCTGAAAAAAAAACGTTTATTTCTTATATGAAAACAAGCTTAATAGGTCATTCATTAACGTTATAAAAAATTACGTTGCTAAAAACTGCGTTGTAATAACGCCATTATACAATGTTTTTACCTTAGTTTCAAGTGATTTTTACATTAAAATCACATTAGATTCACGCCTTTTCTACACGAATTTTAAAACGCGACTTGCATGGCTTTTCTACTGAATATTTTTGAGATTTTACTAGCAGCAGCGCCTCGTATTGTCGGGATTTTTCACTTTGACGAAATCTATCAGGCAGTGCTTTGGCCTCTAAACTCCAAAACCTTTAAAGGAACTGATCCCCGATCCTTCAGGATTACGACGCATCTGTTATTAACCTGATAAAGACACATTAATATTCTGTGAAAGTGTTTACTGTTAAAACATCTTGTTTAGTTTAAAAAAAAAACATAATGTATATAGATAGATATATAGATATTTCGTGGTCACTATACAAAATAGCTTTATGCAATATTTATTATAATCGCACATAGCACAATCACGTGTTTAACATGTAAAAAAGGCGTGAGAAAAAAAAACGTTGATTTTAAAAGCTGCTAGAAAAAAAAACGTTTATTTCATATATGAAAACAAGCTTAATAGGTCATTCATTAACGTTATAAAAAATTACGTTGCTAAAAACTGCGTTGTAATAACGCCATTATAAAATGTTTTTACGTTAGTTTCAAGTGATTTTTACATTAAAATCACATTAGATTCACGCCTTTTCTACACGAATTTTAAAACGCGACTTGCATGGCTTTTCTACTGAATATTTTTGAGATTTTACTAGCAGCAGCGCCTCGTATTGTCGGGATTTTTCACTTTGACGAAATCTATCAGGCAGTGCTTTGGCCTCTAAACTCCAAACACCTTTAAAGGAACTGATCCCCGATTCTTCAGGATCACGACGCATCTGTTATTAACCTGATAAAGACACATTAATATTCTGTGAAAGTGTTTACTGTTAAAACATCTTGTTTAGCTTTAAAAAAAATATAATGTATATAGATAGATATATAGATATTTCGTGGTCACTATACAAAATAGCTTTATGCAATATTTATTATAATCCCACATAGCACAATCACGTGTTTAACATGTAAAAAAGGCGTGAGAAAAAAAAACGTTGATTTTAAAAGCTGCTAGAAAAAATACGTTTATTTCATATATTGTCAAAACAAGTTTAAAAAATGTATACACTATTTTACCATTTTTTACAATAAAACCAGGCCAGATATTTTTACAAAACTATATTAATACAAAGAATCGAAGTCCCTTATTAGGTGAATATATAAATTTGTAGTTTACAAAAGTATTAAGAAAATTATGTTATCAAACAAAAAACTATGAAATTCAAAAGAAATACAATTTTAGGAGATGGAAACTGTCTTTTTAGATCTGTAAGTAAATTTTTATTTAATTCCGAAGATAAACACTATGAAATAAGAAACAAAGCAGTCCTATATATTGATCAAAATTGGAATAATTTTCAAAAATTTTTTAACAAATCAAATTTGTAAAAATATTTATTTACAAGAAATGGGTACAAATGGAACATATGGCACAGCAATCGAATGCACTGCTCTTTCAGAGACATACGAACTAAATTTTTTCATTTACAAAATTCAAAATCAATGCAACGATGAAATCTTTAATTTTGATAAACCAACAGACATTCTTCATAATAAATTTTCTAAAACAATCCATCTTTTGTTTTCTGGGAATCCGGATCAGGGTCATTTTGATCTTTTAAATGAGGTCTCAAACGATACGACCGCAGAAAACCAATGCCAAACTTGTTTAAAATATTTTAAGAATTCAAATTGTTTAAAAATTCATATTAAAAAAACTCATCAAAAATTGCAAGATTCGTCAAACTCTACATTAGAAGGAAATAATTTAACATTTGATTCGAAACAAGAATATAACAGTAATGTATTCAAATGTTCAGAATGTAAGCAAAGCTTTATATACCTTTTAAACCCTAAACCAGGACAAACTTTTGGTACTGAATGTGACCTTTGCAAAATTATTATTTGTAAAAACTGTTGAAAAATATCTAATACTAAATATAAAACAATCACATTAAAAAATAGAAAAATGATTTTCCTCTGTTCTAAGTGTACAAATTCCTTACAATCTATTCCAAAATTACAAGAAGAAATTTGTATTCACGAGAGGGAAATAAAAACTTTAAAAGACAGTAACAAACAAAGCCAACCGAGTCTCAATATAATTCAAAAAGAACTAACTATTGCTAATATGAAAAACAACAAATTAGATAAAGAAACCTTGTTATATAACTCTAAAGACCCTCTTACTTTATTATCAAAAGAAAAGACAATATCTACATTCCAAAGATTGAAAAAGAAAAAAAATAATCAAAAAACTATTCCGAAAAAAATAGATAAAGAATTATCTTTAAACCAAAATTCTGCCCAACAACATATACTACAAAATTATAACTCTACACCACATCAACAACCCAATAAATCAAATATTTATAAAACTGATAACTCACCAAAAATAAAAATTATCGGAGATCATTTTGGAAGAGGATGTGCAACCAAACTTCAAGAAATTATGGAAAATGGAAAATTCAGTATCGAATCATACTTAACACCGAATTTGCCTATCTCAAAACTCATATCCAGAACAGCAGATACTTATAAAGAACTTAAATCTACAGACCATCTAATTTTGTTCCTCAATAGGGACACAGAAAAAATAATTAACAATCCAAGGTATTTAAAAAATTTGTTAAACATAGGTAAAATAACTAATCTTATTATTTGTGTAAAGAAAAAATAATTTTATTTTAACATAATTCCTTTTATTAACCAGTTTATGTTTCAAAACAGAAACATATCTATTCAAATTATTAATATGTTTGATTTTAATTCAAGATATAATTTTTATAAACATTTGGCTGATCGTATTAAAAGTAATTTAAAATACAATAATATTGTTTTAAAAACTTTAACGTTTACCAATTTTGAAACTAATTTGTTTACAAAAAAAACTGCCAATTTAGAAGAAATAAACAGACCCACTATTTACAAGTCTTTTTTAGTCTAAACTCTGATCAATTAATTAGTATTTTTTATTTAAATATTCAATCAATAAGAAATAAAACAAACCAATTAACAGTTTTATTAAATAATCTTAAATATCCTGGTATATTACTCCTTACTGAACACTGGCTAAATAGTGATGAACCCTTGTACTTACCTGAATATGTTATAGTATCAAAATTTTGTAGAACAAACTCCAGAGGAGGAGGAACTATTGCATTGATTAATAGATATATTTTTGAAACTCTGGAATTTGTAACATTTGACAAATATAACAACATGTTAATTGAAAAAGAATTTGAATTTACAATTATTTTTTCAAAAAAAATTAATTTATACATTATCTGCTTATACCGTACTCCAGAAAACAATACTAAAATAATTAATAATTTTATCAATAATTTGGAAAGTTTATTATATAAATTTCCTTCAAAAAGTAAAATTCTTTTAACTGGAGATTTAAATATAGATTATTTAGATAAAAATAATAATTTTACATTAATACTTCAATATTTATTATCTTCATTTAATATTAAAATGCATATTAGCTCTCCAACTAGAACAACCTCTAATTCATCAACAACAATAGACTATATTTGTACAAATTTTCTTGATGATCTTAGTTATGAGATCTCGGACCCAGGTTTCTCTGACCATAGCTATATTTTTGCAATATGCCCTATCAAAATTGACCTTGTCAAAAAAGAAAATAACATTAAAAAAAGAATATTTAGCAAAATAAATTTTAATAACTTTAAACTCCACTGTCAAAATTTTCAATGGAACTTCATTAATAATTCGAATGACCCACTTAATGATTTTCATGATAATCTTTGTAAAATTGTTGATAAAAGCTTTCCTCTTCAACATGTTAAAAATAAACCAAAAAGAAAAAACTGGATTACGTCTGGTATTCGTTTATCTTCAAAAAATTTACATTTTTTTCATACCTTAACAAAATTTTATCCTAATACTGACTTCGTAATAAACTATTTTAAAATATATAAGAAAACATACCGTAAAGTAATACATCATGCAAAAAGGAAGTTTTATGAAAATCGTATCAATAACTCAACAAATTTCCAAAAAGAATGTTGGTCTGTTGTCAATGAATTTACTAATCGAAATAAACTTTCAACTGACATAAATACTGATTTATTACCAAATGATTTGAATGATTTTTATTGCTCTGTTGCAGAAAATATTACTAAAAAAATTAGCTGTAATGTTGATCCCATTTCATACCTTAACGATATCAACATAACTAATGCGTTTATATTATATGAAACAAATCCTGATGAAATTAAAATACTTTAAATTTAATAAAAAATAAATCTTCTACTGGCATAGATGGTATTTCCTTAAATATACTAAAAGAATTACCTTTTATTGCAATTAAAACATTATCTGAAGCTATAAATCATTCATTTTTATTGGGATATTTTCCTTCTTGCCTTAAACTTGCTAAAATAATTCCAATATATAAAGGAGGTGATAAAAATACACCATCTAATTTTAGGCCAATATCTCTTTTATCAACTCTTTTAAAATTAATAGAAAAACTTATCAAATCGCGTTTAGAATTATATTTTTGTGAAAATAATATGATTAATATTAATCAATTTGGTTTTCAGAGAAATAAAAATACAGATGATGCAATATTTTTTTTATGAAACAATTATTAAACAGTATTAATGATAATGAACATGCGGCTGCAATTTTTTGTGATATTTCTAAAGCTTTTGATTGTGTTAATCATGAAATTCTTCTTAAAAAATTATTTATTTATGGAATAAGAAACAACGCTTTAAGTTGGTTTAAATCATACTTATCTAATCGCCTTCAATTTGTGTCAATAAAAAATTTAAATTCAAATAAAAATAATATTCAATATGGTGTTCCTCAAGGTTCAGTACTAGGACCAATACTTTTTTTAATTTACATTAATGGTTTACTAAATATTAAAATTTCTGGTTATTTTACAATATTTGCAGATGATACTACTCTTTGTAAAAATAAAAATATAGATGTTCTCTGGAATAATATAAAAAATGATATTATTTGTATAAAAACTTGGTTTGAATCAAACCAACTATCCCTTAATTTTTCAAAAACATATGTAATTGGTTTTAAAGAAATATCTCAACAAATTATAAATATAAATAATAATAAAATTAATACTACAGATAATATTAAATTTTTAGGACTTAACATAGACGAAAATTTAAAATTTCAAAACCATATTCATAATTTAAATAAAAAATTAAGTTCGGGTTGTTATTGTGTAAAAATTATTACAAATGAATTAGGTAAATCAATAGGCAGAAATGTTTACTTTTCTTTAATTGAATCAAACTTACGATATGGCATTCCTTTCTGGGGTACATGTTCAATGTATTTATTTAGATCAGTGTTTATTCTTCAAAAAAGAGCAATTAGGTATTTATGCAATGTAAATTCTACATATCACTGCAAAGACTTGTTTATCAAAAATAATATTTTGACTCTTCCTTGTTTATATATTCTTGAAACAATTTGTCTGATAAATAAACATCTAAATTACTTTGAAATAAACCAAAATACTTATTCAACGAGACAAGTTAATAATCTTACATTACCTATACCACATTCATTTTTATTTAAAAAATCCATAATTTATAACGGTATAAAATTGTATAATAATTTGCCAAACAATATAAAACTTAATAATAACTATAACATATTTAGAAATAAGTGCAAGGATTTTCTTATCACTAAAGCTTTTTATTCAATTAACGAATTTCTTGATCAGAGTTACAATTAAGGAATAATTTTAAACTTAAAATTCTCAATTATTATAAAAAAAAAACAAGTAAATTAAAAAAAAAAAATATATATATATATATATATAATCAAACAACATAATTAAACCACTTATTGGATGGATTTACATATTTTATATTTTTTAAATGATTTTTTCTATTATTATTATTAGTTATGTATTTGCTTTGTCTACAAAGTTTTATACTTTATATAAGACAATAAAGCTTGATTTGATTTGATTTGATTTGATTCATTAACGTTATAAAAAATTACGTTGCTAAAAACTGCGTTGTAATAACTGTTTTTACGTTAGTTTCAAGTGATTTTTACATTAAAATCACATTAGATTCACGCCTTTTCTACACGAATTTTAAAACGCGACTTGCATGGCTTTTCTACTGAATATTTTTGAGATTTTACTAGCAGCAGCGCCTCGTATTGTCGGGATTTTTCACTTTGACGAAATCTATCAGGCAGTGCTTTGGCCTCTAAACTCCAAAAACCTTTAAAGGAACTGATCCCCGATCCTTCAGGATCACGACGCATCTGTTTTAACCTGATAAATACACATTAATATTCTGTGAAAGTGTTTACTGTTAAAACATCTTGTTTAGCTTTAAAAAATACTCTGCCAATCTATGGGCACCTAAGCTCACACTAGGTACTATAGTTATAGTGTGAGCTAATATAATCAAAAACTGAAATATATTTTATTCAACTCCAGACTCAATTACCTTTCGTTTGATACCACACAAGCCATGTTTTGACTTAAACTCAAATTTTTTAAATCTACCCCCACCCTTAAAAAAAAAACTAAAATGTATTTTGTTTAACTCCAGACTCAATTACCTTTCGTTTGATATCACACACGCCATATTTTCACTTAAACTCAAATTTTTGACATCTACCCCCACCCTTTTTTTTTAAATAAACTAAAATTCATTTTGTTTAACTCCAGACTTAATTACCTTTCGTTTGATATCACACACGCCATATTTTCACATAAACTCTAATTTTTGGAATCTACCCCCACCATTTTATTTGGCTTGCGTGCGGTGGATTTTGTTCATTTTTAAATGGGACCATCACGGCCCAAGACCCAACTTAGGTACCAAATTTCATTAAAATCGGACAAGCGGTTTTTGAGTTATGCGGGTTGGTCGTTACAGTCTGTCTGTAACAGACAGACAGACAGACAGACATACAGACAGACAGACAGACAGACAGCAAAACAAAAAAGTTTCAAAATCATCTGAAACGCAAAGATATATAAAAATTTTTGAAATCGGAGCAACTTTTTTTTTCTCGAAAAAATTAGGATCACCTACTACTATCACACTACTTATATAGTAGTAGTGTGAGCTCAAACATAATGTATATAGATAGATATATAGATATTTTGTCTTGCCTTGAGCGCCATCTTTAAAATTGTCTTGAAGTGTTGTAGTCTTAAACTAGTGAACTTTTATAACTTCCTTTCGCGTCTCTTTTAAGTTAAAAAAATGTTATTAAAAAAACGTGACCAAAAAAGACGAAGAAAGTTAGTAGGTTTGACAAGTCTTAATCTAGTGGCGTTTTAGAACATGTTGTGGTTTTCAAGTGTGAATTTGGTACATGAAAATAACGAGGGTAAAAAACACGTTATATACACAGCACCAGAAACTTCAACAAAAAGTACATTTTTATAGCTTGATTTGTCCTTGTTTTTAAGTTATCTTTAAGCATGTAGATTTAACAAAATAAATATAACATGGTATGAGGTTGTTTTCAAGTTTAAAAAAACATTGTTATTTTTGTTCACGTTAATTTAACGTTGATGTGATTTTTGAGCTATGTGGGGTATTTCCCCCTAAATAAAGTTCCTGGATCCGCCTCTGAAACAACAGCGACGTGTTCAAGGGTTTTTCTAAAAACGTTCCATAAATTACCTTTTAAAAAAACAGCCTGTATTTTTAGGTTTAGCATCTTTTGTGGTTTGGTTTTATGAAAATAATTAACTTACTGGGTCTTGTATGATTTATATTTTTCGATAATAGATACATGTGTATTGTGTTTATGAATTTTTTACCTATACATACAGTTAGGTACAAGTGATTCATTATAAATTTTTATCACTCATGACTTGCTAATCTACTCTAATGCCTAAGAATTTTACATAATACCTATAGATATAGTTAAATTTTATTTTATTTTTACTATTGTTATTTCTGATAAAAAATGTTTTGTCTAAAAAAAAAAGTTATGAAAATTGGAAAAAATTTTCTTAAAGATTGTAAAACTCATTTTTCATATTTATTGTAAATATTCATATTTAGGTATGTTAAAAATTTATAGGGATCATCCTGTATCTAAAAAGTTTTGGCTTCCATAATCATGATATTTTCTAAGTAGGAAAACTCGAAAAATTTAAGAAAGTAGGTATTTCGTGGTATTTTTTGTCAGTCTAATTAGTTATTGAATACTGCATTTCATCTGCTGGTCATTCTATTAAATAAGCAATATGTGATTGAAAAAAATTGCCGATAAAACAAAATCATGATAAATTTGTTTCGGCAGGGCTAAATTGATTTTAGTTTTAATATCTTAATTTTAATTAATACCTTAATAAAATAAAAACTTCTCATAATTGTAAATTCTTCTCATGCATTTTGTCCATTTTTTCACATTTTTAACCAAAGATGCCATCGCAAACCACATACATAGAGCATTAATATTATGCCACAGAAGACGTATATAGGTGTAATCGTTGAATGATTTTTTATCCATATTTTAGGTATATTATGAACTTTTCGGTTAATTTCTTGTCAAACGCATAGCAGTTTTTTTTTATTTACCAAAATAAATTACAAAAATTGACAAAATGCATATATAAAGTCTGCTCCTCACTTGTTTAAATTATCGCACTTACTTAGAAAATACTCTGTAAACTTAATTACTAAATTATTTACAAAAAAGTCATACATATTATTTACCCACACAAAACATAAATATAAGGTGGTTCAAAAAACCGTACCTTTTTTTTTTCGGCTGTTGATTTTTTACCCTTTGTTTGATTTTTGTGATTATGGTCTCTATCGAAAGCTAAGACTTGAGACTAAACGATTTTTTTGACATTTCTATAAAATCGAAGATGGCGCAAGGTTTAAAAATTTAGTCATTTTTTAGGCCCCCCGTCAAATTTTTTTGGGCGCCACTGTACTCAATTTAAACATTGATCAAAAAGCTACATCCTTGCCGGGGACAAAAAGGTATCAGCTGCAAAAATTGGTTAAGAATTAATAAAGTTATACCCTAACGAATTAGGTGCTGATTTAACCATTGTGTAACGTAGGTCAAATAAACGGTTGTTTTTGTTCAACTGTGGATTTGTTAAAGACTTTTCAATTTCCACGGTTCTAGAAGAATTAAAACAAAAAGTTTGGCTGTGTCTTAAATTTGTAGTTTTGGTAAAATCCAAAATGCATGCATTTAAAATTTGAATATATTTAACTCATTTGCTAAAAGTTTATGTACGCCACTGACCTTAAATATTAACAAGAAAGCTACGTCTTTGCCGTTTAGAGGGACATATCAATTGTAAAAATCGGAAAAGAAGTAAGAAAGTTTAACCACATCGAAAAAGGTACTGTTAAACTGTTGAAAGATATGTAAAAAAACCTAATGAAAATAACGTAGGGTGGCAGCTGATGCGATTCTTGGACATTTACATCAATATAAAATTAAAAACAATTGCGTTATCATAACATTTTTCCTAAAATAAAAAGTACTGATGAACATAAACATAACGCTTAAAATCATGCGCAAATTTGATGTATGTTCCGTAAAGGTTTGGTGTAGTTTAATTATATTAGTTCTTGTCAGTGGCGGTTTCTCCATAAGTGCACATGTGCACGTGCACTCTCAAATTTTACTTAAAAAAATATTAAACTTTGATCATCCTTAATTTAATTCATAATTATCCCAAAAGAAATTCACTAAGGACTGGAATATACTCTAGGAATTAATACCTGATGTATGTGTTTGTATTCGTGTTCAAACTCTCCATATACGGAAGACTACGTATATGCAAATCAGCATGAAGTTAGCGAAGCACCCATCGCAGATCGAGTCGTGACTAGGTGGATAATTTGCCGTTAATTAGTCGTGAATTAGTTGTGGAAAAATTAATTTTGTCGCTCTTATTTTTAACCGTTTTTTGGGTGCTTCGCTAACTTCATATTTTGGCACCCATCGCAAATCGAATCGCTACTAGGTGGATAATTTGCCTTTAATTAGTCGTGAATTAGTTGTGGAAAAATTAATTTTGTCGCTCTTATTTTTGACCGTTTTTGAGGGTGCTTCGCTAACTTCATATGAAGTTAACGAAGCACCCTCGTAAAAATGGCTTTTATCAAAATCGAATATGGTGGATAATTTGCCGCTAATTAGTCGTGAATAAGTTGTGAAAAAATTAATTTTGTCGCTCTTATTTTTGACCGTTTTTTTGGGTGCTTCGCTAACTTCATATTTTGGCACCCATCGCAAATCGAATCGCACTAGGTGGATAATTTGCCGTTAATTAGTCGTGAATTAGTTGTGGAAAAATTAATTTTGTCGCTCTTATTTTTTACCCTTTTTTTGGGTGCTTCGCTAACTTCATATGAAGTTAGCGAAGCACCCTCGTAAAAATGGCTTTTATCAAAATCGAATATGGTGGATAATTTGCCGATAATTAGTCGTGAATTAGTTGTGGAAAAATTAATTTTGTCGCTTTTATTTTTGACCGTTTTTGAGGGTGCTTCGCTAACTTTATATGAAGTTACCGAAGCACCTTCGTAAAAATGGCTCTAGACATGACGTATCGAAATCGAATATAGTGGATAATTTGCCGCTAATTAGTCGTTAATTAGTTGTGAAAAATTAATTTTGTCGCGTTTAGTTTTGAGTGTTTTTTGGGTGCCTCTTTATTTTAACTTTATATGAATTAAGCGAAGCACTCAAAAAACGGTCAAAAATAAGAGCGACAAAATTAATTTTTCCACAACTAATTAACGACTAATTAGCGGCAAATTATCCACCATATTCGATTTTGATAAAAGCCATTTTTACGAGAGTGCTTCGCTAACTTCATATGAAGTTAGCGAAGCACCCTCAAAAACGGTAAAAAATAAGAGCGACAAAATTAATTTTTCCACAACTAATTCACGACTAATTAGCGGGAAATTATCCATCATATTCGATTTTGATAAAAGCTATTTTTACGAGGGTGCTTCGCTAACTTCATATGAAGTTAGCGAAGCACCCTCAAAAACGGTCAAAAATAAGAGCGACAAAATTAATTTTTCCACAACTAATTCACGACTAATTAACGGCAAATTATCCACCTAGTCACGATTCGATCTGCGATGGGTGCTTCGCTAACTTCATGCTCATTATATGCAAACAACGCTTTTATTTATTGGAACGAAATTCTATGCACCCTAGATTTTATGTCGCATGCTAATTACGAAATATAGAAAGAGAGAACGACATGTCCTAATAGAATTTTACAGTACATAGAATCTGAACCTTCCTTCTGTACGGCGCGTATACCCAAGACCAGCCTCAATGCCGCCCGCACCCCCGTGATGACCCATGCCTCGTCGGTTCGCGTTGCATGTTAGAGCAGATTAGCGGCACTTTTAATTCGTGCACTTAGTAGTTGTGTGTGCAACGATTCCTTTTGCAAGTATCGAATAGATACTGATACTTCCTATTCGAGTATCAGATATTTTGTATTCGGTACTAAGTAATCATTATATTATATAACACTGAGTAGAGTTAAAATTTTAAGTACTAAGTGTGCAAAAAATAAAAATATTGATGTTTTACATGTTTGTAGTTTTTGAAGTGTAAACTTCTTTAGGCACGTTTAGCACTTTTGGTAGGTAGTGAATTCAACTGAGCCGTCAGGCTCGGCTATGTAACGCTCATTCGGCGAGAAACATTCAGCGAGCGATATGGCCAGTACACAGAAGAGTTCGGTTCGGTCCGCTTTGCAGAATATGTTATGGGCCAGTATTATTAATTTCGCCTTGTTGAAGTTTACACTTCTGCCGTGTGGTCTTAAGCACACACAATTTTTTTTTATTACGAAAATGTAGATATATTAATCTGGGGAATTTTGACAATGGCGGAAGTTTCTAATTCTGATAGCATTAGCGTGCAATATTTAAATAAATTTTCATCTTTGCCATTAGAGGAGAAAATAAACTAGGTGTGATAATTTATTATTTATTTATAAAAACAATAATAATAGGTAGGTAACTAATATCTAACTAAATATCTCATTTTTTAATTATTTGCTCTAAATTAAATGATATGACGGCCCACTCGAAGGCCCAAAAAGTTAGCGTGGCACTGAAAAAAGATTTTCGCCTGCGTCGCAATTTTTATTTTTATTTTTTGGTGTGCACCCCCAAAGCTTTTTATCACGCGCCGCCACTGGTTCTTGTAAAAGTTTTACAAGTGATATGTCTTTCTACACGGCAAAGATGTAGCTTTCTTCTCAATTTTTAAAATCATGTCATTGGCGTACATAAACTTTTGCCAAGTGGGTTAAAAATATTCAAGTTTTAAAAGGATGCACAGTTTTGGATTTTACAAAAACTACAAATTAAGAATACAGCATATGTAGTACAAGACCCAAGCTTTTGGTTATGCCCATTACCGTCGATATTAAAAAGTCTTTGATAAATCCACAGTAGAACACAAACAACCATTTTTTTACCGTCGTTATACAAAGGATTAAAGCAGCACCTAATTCGTTAAGATTCAATTTCATGAATTCTTAACGAATTTTGTAACGCAAAGTCATGACTTTTTAGTCAATGTGTAAAGTCGAATACAGTGGCACAACAGAAAAAATTTTGGCGGAGGGTCTCAAAAATGGTTAAATTTTTCAATCATGCACTATCTTGGATTTCACAGAAATGTCAATTTTGGTAAAAAAAACGGATAGTCTCAAGCTTTAGCTTTTGATAGAGAACAAAATCATAGAATTCGAAGAAAGGGCAAAAAACTACAGCCAAAAAAAATATATATGTTTTTTTTTCCCATCTTATAATACGGACAAAAAGACAAATTAGACCCGTGTCATGCTTAGGGGCACAGTATTTTGGTCTATCGCAGTGGAGTACGGAGACAATGTTTCTGAAAGAGGGACTTAAATAATAGCAATAGAAAAATAAATAGAACGCTTGTCAAACCTGCGCAAACTGAAGGATAGGGGAAGACATTGAAATCCGCCATTTTTTCACAGATTGAGTAAAGCCAACTTTGACAGCCAGGATTTGAATGGCGGCGGCATTAAAATAAGCTCGTCGTAGGTGGCAGGGTAGTGCCGTGGTATGGTCGTCGGCTTCACATGCAGACGGTACCAGGTTCGCGTCTCGAACAACGATGCAAAAACAAAAAAAAGTCAGCCCTGGCGCTGACTTCCTTTTCAGGGTTCAACAGTCGTTATCAAATTAGAATACGCACGCAAAATATAAGTTGACTGTGAACATAGAGAATATGTGCAGGTGTAGTCCAGGAGCCGATACGCAGCCAGCCGAAGAACCAGGAATAATAACCCAGGAGCCTGCTATAAGTGCTATATAGTCGGTACCAGGATGGCGCCAGCATAAATCTCCTACAGTCAACTATTGACGACCACGACTGTTGCGCTGAAAAGGAAAGAAGTCTATCGTCTATAGTTAAGTGCTGCTGGAACGATAGCGTTGTTAGATAGATGTAAGATAGATGCAAGTCTATCATGTAGCAGGACCACCTTTCGGAGAGGGTGAAAGAGATTGGGCCCACTGTGTATACTTGCTACGCAGTATAAAGATCCATGCCCTCGACAAAGAGGTGCCCGGCAAAATTAAGTCCTCTTAGAGAAAGAAAACTTGCATCCTAAGGGGCACGTGAATCAGTTGGGTATATGGTGTACCGACAAATCGGGGTTTGCGAAAAGGGCCGTGTGCCTAGTCGCTATACCAAAAAATGGTCTCCCCACTACTACTACTACGACTACTACTAAGCTAGTGGTAAAATATCAAATGGAGCCACTGATCTCAATTAAAGATATCTGACAGAGCATCTCTGCTTTTTTTCCATGGCGACCTCTAGGGGTGGTGGCTTATACTACGCTTGCAAGGTCTGATCGTGTAAGGTCTGTCGTGATCTAGTGACCCTATATGCTTGTTCACCATAATAACCTCTAGGAGTAACCGCTTGTAGTTAAAATCTGTGAAAAAAATGGCGCTAAATGTTCCGTCGCCCCTTTTGGAGGTTGCGCAGTAGTCGAAGCGCTATCTAATTATTTTTTTATATCTATATCTATGGCTTGTTGCTCTTTTTTTTTTAATTTGTTTATATTGACCGCGATAATAGGTCTCCTTAGACTTTTTGTACGTTGTAACTACTACTACAGACTACTTATTAGATGAATAGTTAAACAAAGTTATTTACAAAGCATGTTTACAAAATTTACAATAACACAAAAAATATTTACAATAATTTACGTTTAACAATTGACTAGATATCAGGACTACAATTGCTTGCGCCACTTTTTCAATTAATAAAAACTTTTAAGTGCTAAAAAAATGAATACATATACTGGCCGAATGACATTTTACACAAAAAATACTGAGTTCCTGGTTATTTAAATGCACTATAATTTCTGGATAGTATTTTACAGTATAAAGGTTTCTATTTCAAACAAAAAAAAAAACGGCAGTAGCGTATTAATAGGGACTTTTTGAACCAATAAAATAGCCTCTAACAACAACCTTTATGGCTATTTTGCTTTTGATTATGCGCACTACTTATTTAAAAACTCACTATTAGAGCAGCTCTGTGGAGATTTGTCCTTTTTCGCGCACTAGCTAATAAATAAGGGAGACAGAAAACAAGGGTGTTACCAGCGTTTAAGTTATTCGCGGTAAATAAAGCTTCTTTCTTTTTATAATGTTTTTTATCCGTATATATAACTAACATTAAGCATTTAAAATGTCTATTCGACCATTCTATTATGTTTTAAAAAATACTAAAATAAACCATTTTAAATTGAATTGATTAAGCTACTTCCAAATCGGATGAATCATCTTCACTAAAATGATGCTGAGGCGGTAAAATTCTTTGACTATCGATATTGGGCCTGGAAGAGTCCTCTTCCTGAATCTTCCTAAGCCGTTCCTGTTCTTCACGCTTTTGCTTCCTCCATTTTGCTCTACGGTTTTTGAACCAGACCTGTAACAAAAAAATTAATAAAGAACAAACATTACTTTAAAATAAAAGAAAAATAATTTAAAACAGGAGTTGTTTTAAAGAGAATTTCTCTCACTTTAGGACTTTTATATAAGCTACTAATATAAAAAGAAATTATTTTGCGTTTTATTTTATAATATAATAATAATTTGTGTTAAATTTCTTATAGCGTCAAAAATTAGCCTCTGTGGGCTTTGTGAATTTTGTGGCACATGTTTTAAATCGATTACTAATGTAAGGTGGTCAAATTTTGCACACATATTGGCCTCCAAGGACTGATTCTACAACTGTCAAAAAATATTAAATATATGGAGCCTAGGGGGCACAAGGGGGCAAAATGTGTTGTTAGATTATCCCTTATATCTTCTACACTATTGCCCCTGCACATCTAGGTCTTATTTTATTTTATTTATTTAGTTTACTTGCAATACAATTTTACAAATTACCTACGACTAAAGTTCTATTGTGTAAATAAATAAAAAGATAACCACAAAGACCGAAGTCGCGCGTTGTTCTTCTAGATATTGGCGTATACATTGGTAGTTTATACAACTGTCTAGAGGTCTGCTATATAAAAAGAATCGAAGCTGTAAACAAGGCGGTCAAAAAAATGTTGTCATTTATATTTTTTTTTGTCAGCAAAATTGCACCAGGAGGGTGCGATGGACCTCTTCTTAATTTTGAGTACGTCATACTTTGTCGTCAGCCCCTAGGGATTGTAATCTTAAACTCATCAATTGGATGGGTCATACATTAAAAAATGCAAAAATGTTTATTTTCATATCAGGGGCCGCCCCTATATAAAGGTGTTCTAAATTTTAATCATCTTGCTCTTGTCTCAAATGTAATCATTGCCATTATAAATTGTCACACAAATCTGTTCCTTTTTAATTTGCATCACAATTTATCAAACTGTTCGATCTCTAAAGTTTGTGGCCTCTATTTAGAGTCACCCCTGAATAAGAAAAATTTGCATATTTTGATATTGGACGACCCATTCAGTTCATCAGTTTAAGATATCGCATAATGAGTAATTTCCTAATAATTCCTAGGGCAAATTATAAAGTATATAAAGTGATCACCGCACGATTTTGTGGATATAGGACAGATTATTTATTTTTTTTATTATAAACCACAAAAGCTTTGTTAATAGTTTCGAATTTTTTTATATAGCAGACCTGTGTAGAAAATATAAGGGATAATCTAAAAACACATTTTTTCCCCTTGCGGGCCATATATTTCATATTTTTTGACAACCGAAGAATTAATTGTTGCAGGCTGATATGTGTGCCAAGGTTCATTGCTATATCTTAAACCTGTTAGCAGGTCAGGCAGTGTTGGTGGGATCATCTAATCGATTAAAACAGATGTCATAAAATCTGTATTAAAAAGTCCACGAAAGACAGACTATATCACTAAAATTTGTAGGGTATAATGGAGCTGTATAAAACACAGTGCTCAAAAGTCAACGCCCAGCGTATGTAGGTATAAAATTTTAAAACATTATAAAATACTGTGGCCTATATTAACCTAACCTAAACCGACCCTTGCGCCACTGGCTACACACCGATCACAAAATACTGTGGCCTATATTAACCTAACCTAAGCCGACCCTTGGCCTACTGGCTACACACCGATCACTTTAGTTATTTAACCGGTGAAATGGTGTTAGTTTTGGTGATCTTTCATTTGGATTATTTTTTACAAAAAATTGGGCTCAGCCGGGATTTGAACCCGGGACCTCTCGCACCCAAAGCGAGAATCATACCCCTAGACCACTGAGCCGATATAAGTATATATTATTTTAAGGAACCAACATTTTAATGACTCGGACAGGTTAATTGTTTTTAAAATAATCACCATGTATTCAAAACAATTTTTGCGTATTTAACAATAATTAATTATTTATATTTTCAAGAAGGTACACATAGGCAGGTATTCGTATATTTATCGAGAGGTTATTGGCACCTTAAAATTTGTACAACGTCCAACAGAACTTGCGTACTCTCGGGTTCTGTCGATTCCTTTTGTACAAGTCCTGTGTTGTGAAATTTGTACAGGTACAGTCGGGGACTTTTTAAATTGCCGCCCTCGAAAATAAAACCAAGTTAGTTAGAACCAAAAAAAAAAAATTGTGAACCTTACCTCTGTCTGTATACATATACAATTTAAAAATGATTTTTTTTTGATTTCTTTAAATGATTAATTTTGATAGAAAAAAAATACAACGGCAATTAAAAAAGTCCCTGACTGTACAACATGTAATTTACCCGAAAAAATTCATAAAAAGGGCTTTGGTACAAAATAGCGTGGACTAAATAGCTCAGGATAAAAAAGCGCGGAACAAAATAGCGCAGAAAAAACTGGCGCAATTTTTTTTTTAAACTTTACTGACTTCTTTCCCGGGACCCTAGGGTGTGATTCCGAACCGAACGAACCCGACATATTTAAAAAAAAAACTTCCCTGACTTCTTTTTCTGGATCCAAGAGGATGTGAATCCGAACTGAACCAAACCGAACCGAACCGAAAAACCTCCGACTTTTTTCCTTGGATCCAAGAGGGTGTGAATCCGAACCGAATCTAAGCGAACCGAACAACCTCTAGGATCCCGGAAAAAAAGTCAGGGAAGTTTTGTTTTTGAAAAAATATGCTGGTTCGGTTCGGTTCGGTTCGGTTCAGTTCAGTTCAGTTCGGTTCAATTCGGATTTATACCCTCCAGGATCCCGAAAAAAATAGCACATGGGCAAAAAAGCGATATTTTTTCGCCCGACCTGTTCTATTTTGGCCTTCGCTCTTTTAGGAATGCTCTATTTTGGCCACGTGCTATTTTGAACATGCGCTATTTTCGTCATACGCTATTATAGCCTGCGCTATTATGGCCTGCGGTATTTTGCGCTATTTTGTCCTGCGCTATTTTGCCTTCGCTATTTTGTCCTGCACTATTTTGTCTTGTGCCATTTTTTTCTTCGCTATGTTGTCCTGCGCCATTTTGTGCTGCGCTATTTTGTCCTGCGCTATTTTGTACCAAAGCCCAAAAAAAGATTTGTTTGCATTCAAAAAAAGTTGATGACCAAAAAAAAAGATCATCAATACCCAAAATATTTACGTCAAAAAAATTGAGTCTATTGGGTAATATCCTGTTGAGTCCTGGCAAGTATCCTGTCGTGTCTTGATAAGTGCTTGTCGCGTGCTGTCGGGTCCTGTTGTAAAATTTGTACAGTACTGTTGTGAGCTGATGACCCCACCACATTTATATACACGCCGAAACAATTCTAATTGCGTGGTACCTACCCCTTTTCTCTTAGTAGGAAAATAGTGAGAAAGATTGTTGTAGTGATAAAAATTATCTTTATTCGGTGCAGGTACCTAATCTCCAGCGCCTCTGTGCGTTCTTAGTGGACTACTACTAATCTTCCAGATTATGAAGCAGTGGCGGATCCAGGATTTCCGGAGGGGAGGGGCTAAAGTGGCAGCAAACATCAAAATATTTTTATTAACGGTTTTTGATAGATCTGAGGTGATTTATGGCGCCGCAGGTGAAATTTTTTAAAAAATTATGTAGAATTTGTGACAAATTTTAAATAAGTGATGCTGCTTAACTAAAAAAAAGTATATCGTCGATTTCATGGCATAAGGCCCTATCTTGAGGCCAAAATGTGCGAAGGTCTGCGTTTGTTTCTATGTAGTGTATACTTGATTTTAGCGCCAAGGGTCCTATCTCAAAATTCATTTATTTCTTAATAAAACTTATAACACATATCTGAAATTTTGACGTATACTAGTACAACATAAAGGCCAATCTTAAGATAATATAGATTGTAAAAACCAAGATAGGCCTTATGTCATGAGACCAACGATATGTATGGGAGAGGAAATGCCGGGCCCCTCTGACCCCTTCTGGATCCACCACTGCTATGAAGCTATTTATATGAAAATAATATTTTATCAACGCATGGGTAACAGAGTTGCGCAGTAGTTAACATCAAAATTAATTAACTACATAGTTAATTACTTTTTCCGTCAAAGTACTCTGATATCTTTTTTAACTACTTTTGTGGACTTTGATTAATTTTAAAATTACTTACTACTACTAGTAGTCTCAGTGTCGTATATGAAAAAAGGTTTTGGGGTGGGCTCGTGACAGTTTTTGGGGGGGAATGCTATTTTATGTTTGTATTCATGAAATATGTAGAAAAAATCTAAAAAAATATTAGTTTCTTGGATCTTGTTTTGGTCTATATTTTGCAAGGCCGAGACTAAAATCAGATGTGACACAGAAAATATTGAATAAATCGGTGAAATAATGGTGACAATATGCATTTGTCATTGCTTTGCGAGTTTATGTGTAAAAAACATTTTGACCCATAAACTACTATGTATTTTTAGGTGTACAGCGTGTCCCATTTTCGATGGGATTAAATGGGAAAATCGGTTATTATTAAAGATATTGATTTTCTGATTGCACCTTACCGGGCTCTTTTTTTGAGCCCTTAAAAATGGCTTAATCAGATTTTTGCTATACCCCGTAGTTTCGCTAATACAGGGAGTATTTGAAAAAATTGTATTTTTAATAATCCCCTGTATCTCGCTTATTTTGCGAGATATTTTTATTCTGTAAAAACCTTTTTATGGTAACTTTCTTAGAAGAAAATAATGACGTTGTCAACTTTTTAAAATATTGTTTAGTTTTTGAGATATGGTATTTATCATAAAAAACTTAAATACGGACTTGGACTTTTTTATTACTATTTTGATTGGTTTCGTGCTAGTATTATCATAAAATAATAACAATTTAAAATTTTTTTGTTTTAAGGTAAAAAAAAATATTTAATATTTAAAAAAAAATTAGTCCGAATCTGGATATTTTCAACATAAATATAAATTAAAAATTGCTAGATAAACAACTTTTAGTTTAACTGTTTTGATATTTAGCATATTAAAATGGTTTTACGTTAATTTACAGATTTATTTGAAACAAAGTCTACGAAAAATACAAAAAAAAAACAAATTATAAAAAATAACTAATTTTTCTGATTACCATTATGTGTAAGACATTGTTGGCATTTTTGAGTAATTTTTCTTAACGCATTTTGCATAAAAATATTTCTGCCATTTAAATATTGGGATTTTGTTGCTTGAATGAAGCAGTCAAACATATCACATTTTTCAAAATCTGGATATGGTCGATTTCTAGCCAGTTTAAAATAATTGTAAGCCATTCAAAAAAATGACAAGTAAAATGACAATGTCCACGCTTTTGTTTTGTAAATTTCACGACCTGCTGTGCTACCATCAAATAATTAGTATGATATTATTTTTGTAACTTTTTAACGTTTTTTACTTTATTTATAAATATTTTAATTATCATTTCAAAACAGATAAATTAAAAATCGTTTAACTAGTGTGTCTTGCAATTTTTAATTTATAATTACGTTGGAAATTTCCAGTTTCGGACTATAATTTTTTTTCAAATATTAAATAGTTTTTTTAACCTTAAATCAAAAAAATATTAAAGTTTTATCATTTTAAGGTAATAATAGCATGGAACCAATCAAAGTAGTAATAAAAAAAGTCCAGGTCCGTATTTAATTTTTTTATGATAAATACCATATCTCAAAAACTAAACAATATTTAAAAAATTGACAACTTCATTATTTTGCTCTAAAAAAGTTGCCATAGAAGGGTTTTTACAGAATAAAAATATCTTGCAATATAAGCGAGATACAAGGAATTAATTAAAATGCAATTTTTTCAAAAACTCCCTGTATTAGCGAAACCACGGGGTATAGCAAAAATCTGATTACACCATAAGGTGAAATCAGAAAATCGATATCTTTAATAATAACCGAGTTTCCCATTTAATCCCATCGAAAATGGGACACGCTGTACTATATATTTTTGGTTTATATTGAAAAATGTTATATTTATCTTTAAAAAAGTGGGCAACCCTAGAGGGGCCGAGCTCGTCAGGCCCCCCCTTATACAGAGTGACCCACATAAAAGCAACTACATGGGGATTTCGAAAACGGTAAGAGATAGGAGTTTGTTTAAATGAGAAAAAAGTTGCGCTATTCTAAGCTTAATAAGATGCCGTATCAAAATTAAAAATATCTACATAGGTTTTTAAAATATTGAGCAAAAAATAAAAATTGTGTTTTTTAAAAAATCTTGCAAACAATTGAATGACAATTTTTTTTCTAGGCCTTCTAGATTTTTTGAAACTATAGGCAACTTTGTTATTTCTTATGACCGCCATATTGGATTTATATCCTATATGCAAATCTTTAAAGCCCTTATTTTTTAATTTTTCTCTGGCTAAGAAATAATACAATTTTTTAAAATCTATCTTTTATTTCTGAAACAAAAGTTTGCATTTAATATTTAATTTACAATAAAACTAAAAACCGATAACAAAGCATTGAACTAAATAAGCAATGTAATGTAAATGTTCGAAAATTTCACCGTTGTTATTCATGCAAATCCTGCATCGATGAATTAGAGACATGCATGCATCTTTAACCATTTGTTCAGAAATTTCTTCTATGGCTTGAACAAAGGGCTGCCTCAAGTTCTTCTATCGTATTATAAGTAGTATAAACTTTATCCTTTAAATATCCCCAAATACAAAACTCAAGAGGCGTAAGGTCCGGCGAACGTCCATGCTGGACTGGACCTCGATTTCCGATCCAGTTATTTCCATGTTGCTGATTTAAATAATCGATTATGATTCTTGCATTATATGGAGGTGCTCCTTCTTGCTGGAACCACATGTTTGCTACATCTTGAAGAGGGAAATTTTCTAAAATTTGGTCAACGTTATTTTGTGGAATTTCTAGATATTGAGGTGCCGTCAAATTATTATGAAAAATGTTAAATAGTATGTGTACGTTTATGAATCCTAGCCATACATTCAAACCCCACCACACACGATGTAAGAACGGATTTTCATCGGCCCAGTACACGTAGTTGTAAACCTGCTTTCTTCGGACCACAGAACCTTAAGCGGAAATTAAGGGTTTTCTTGCGATTTTTGTATGAACCAATTGCAAAACAAGGTTCTTCTTTCACCATCTCGGAGTGCTTGACTAATATGTGTTGCATATGGATGATACTTAAATTTTTTAAGAATTCTTTGGGCAGTTGATTTGTGTACTTCAACATTATTTTCCAGTTCACGAAGGGAGCTGTGAGGATTGTCAATGACACTTTGTAAAACCAGAGCTTCAATATTTTCATCAGGTTGTCGATTACGATTTTGTTTTTTAAAGGAACCATATTCAATTAAATTATTTCTAAGTATTCTGAAGATTGACAAACCTGGTTGTCGTCTTTCTGGATATCTCTGAAAGTACATATCTCGAGCTCTTCCAGCATTCTTATTATACAAAATATAACATTCATACATATCTACTTTCTCCGAATTTGGAAACCTTTCCATGTTAAATTTGATTGATAATGTCACTTAAAAAAAACTTACGTCATTTAGAAACATTAAAACTTTGAAAGGTAAATCAAGAAAATTACAAAGTTTTGACAGATAGTTACGTAGGTATGACAACAAACGCAACTACGACCTTTGTTTCACAGCCAACCAATTCACATTTTCCGTCATTCAAAGATAGGCTTATTATACATGGTTGAAAAGCTCTTTTAATGCTCTATTTATTGACGTATAAATTCAATATGGCGGTCATAAGAAATAACAAAGTTGGCTAGAGTTTCAAAAAAGGTAGAAGGCCTAGAAAAAATTTGTTAACATCATTCGATTGGCCGTAGTTGCTTATATAAAACTCCCGAATTCATTAAATTTGTTTGCAAGATGGCGGCGATAATTTTTAGTTTTTGCTCGATATTTTAGTAACCCCTATGATATCTTTAATTTTTACCTGATTGGGCTTAGAATAGCGCAACTTTTTTCTTATTTAAACAAACTCGTATCTCTTACCGTCTTAACTACTTTTGCGAAATTTGATTATTTTTAAGAATATTTAACCACTAGTAGTTAAATATTAACCCTCTAGAGCAGGCAGCGTTCCATTTAAATTCGCTGCCTACATATTATGGCTTGTAGTCAAAAAATAACTTAAATTTTTAATTACTAGTTAGTAGTTATACTCCACTACTTTTTTCAAGTAATCTGCCCAACTCTGGTAATTATAAACCGTTCTAGATATGGTATTCTTGCTGGGGTGGAAGAGTTAGTTACCTACCTCCATCACTCCCTTGTAGACGTCCTTGGGATATATCTATATTTACCCGAAACAAAAGGCGCAAGTAATTTTAAAGGAATAACCTGATAAAACGCCCTCGAGTGTCATTAGTTCGAGAGCTGGGTTCTCTCCCCTCTGTCACGCGAGCGCAAACACTTTTTAATGTAAATAAATAGACTGTCAATTAGGCAGAGTTAAGGGCGGTTAAAGGGAGGGACGATACTCCCTATAATACACCCAACAATAACATATTATTTAATATTATCCCTATTGTTAGAAGGAGATTCAAATATCACACAGTACTGATACAGCTGGAAGGTGCGTTTAGATTTGAGTTCGCACGCTGATCTCAGCGGCGGTTCAGGAGGGGCTAATGGTCAAGCGGTGACTGTAAATAAGTACGCAGGAAACAAGCTCAGAGGAAACGAGCGCACACGAAAAAAGCGCACTAGGAAAAAAACGCACCAAGTAAAACAGCGCTCAGGGAAATCAATTTTTGACTAGTTATGTTTTAAAGTTCGAATGTCCCAAGTAAAAAAGTTACAGGTTGGCAACAAAGAGACTAGAGTATAGGTATACCGCGTTAACAAATCCACATCTAGGGGGCCTAGTTTCCATAAGTGGAGAAAAAATAGATAGATTATGGCATGTATTAATAAGAGACCTCGAGACGTCCGATTCCCGTCGTAAGCGTTTCAGCGTTGTCAAAAATAACCTTGATAGAGCGCAAGTGGTTTGCCGTTACCTACGAAGCTCGCTAGATTTAATATATTTTTTTTTTCTGTTTTTTTAGAATAATAATTTTTTTGTGCGTAGATTTTTTTGTGTGGAAAATGGTAGTATCTAGACCGTTTAGGATATGTTTGCGTTCAATTGACTAAGGTTAAGCCCAACACCCATTTTGATCTTCCAAAAGGATTACAGAGGAGCTAATTTAGGAAAAAATAGGTTAGGTTCTTACACCTAAATAAATAAAATTGCAAACTAAAAGTTGGGCAGGCGGCAATTTGGCTCGGCGGCGAGTTATGTCGGTGGCGAACTGTCCCGGCGACAAGTTGGGCCGACGGCAAATCGGTCGCTGCGAGTCAACCGTGGCAAATTGTCCTTACTTATTACATAAAATGGATTTAAAATTCGTGCTTTATATAATTTGCGTGCTGACATCACTTAAGAATCAAGAGGTCTTTCTCGTGGCACGCAAATTCTGTGAACCACGACTTTTGAAGCCATTTTTATGTAACCATTGACGGCGCACTTGAGATATTTTCCTACCTCTATTGCTAAACTTTTCTAACTCTCTCAACAAAAATCTGAGGGTGAATGTACTTTGTTGAATACATCGAGACTCAAGAGCATATAGTTCTTCTCAATCATAACATTGGTGAACCAACATTGGAGTAGCTAGCCTTGCTTTTCAGGGGGGGCCGTGGCCCCGGTCTATCTTGAACAAAAAGCAAACATAGGTTTTAAAGAGTCGTGCAAAGTGTCCAATGAATAAAAAAAAATACGCGCATTAAATGTTCTAATATTTTAATATAACAAATTTAATAATACATTTACCAACTTATTTATATGTATACACAGGAAGTATGTGATTCAGCAATTCTACAAAGAAAGTTTTCTACGTCGCTGACTGAAAGCGTCTACCACACTGTCTAAGTCGACCTCAACATCTTTTTCTATGAATAACAATGACAAACCTGAGTGTCTCTCTTGAGTCATAGTTGTTCTAAGCCAATTAAAAACTCTCCTCATGGCAGAGAAAGACCTCTCGCAAGTTGCACTTGAAATTGGAAGAATACTCGCAACTTTAAAAAGTTGGTAGAGGTTTGGATAGGTGTTTTCTGCTATATGTTATTTGATAGAATCATGACCAACAGTTTGATTTAACCGAAAAATACAATTCTTTAAAACGATCATTTCTGCTCTTAGAGTAGAAGTATTAATATTAAAAATTCCCGGTATTGCTCGACAAATTTATTCCATTTAACGAAGTGGGCAAACTTAATATGATAAATGGTTATGAAATTGTCACCAAAATCGGAAAATTTTCATAAGACACTAAACGCTAACCTCAAAAAAACTAAAAAGATAATTATATTTATTTTAGAAAAACAGTTTAAAAAGGTCTTTTATAACCTTACGACATCTACAACCCGATTTCGGAAACAGAGGGGCAAAGGTCGCTGTCTTTATTAAATGCGAAATTTAACTTACACTTCTATAATATTTTACAAGATGTCGCCAATATGTATGAAATATTCAATATGCATAATTATGTTTAAATTTAAAAAATATTTTCGGGAAATTGCATAAGTGCAGAAAAGTTACCGATAATTTAAAGAGAAAAAGCCTAATTCCGCAAGACAAGGGCTTTTTCCTGAAATGTAAACATTATCTGAATGATTTTAAATTTTAATGCACCTATTTTATTTGAATATTTCCCGAATAATAATAGAAAAGTATGTATTTTCAGCGTCATGTTCTTTTACTAGTAGTCGGTAGGGGAGGCCTAAAATATCTTAGGGGGGCCTGAGGGACTTCAGGGGGGTCAGGCCCCCCTGGCCCCCCCCCCTAGCTACGTGAACCAATGTTTGTTTTAATTTGAGAGGATTCTATTATTCTTTTGAAAATTGATATTAGACATAAGTAAGTTTAGAAAATAATAATTAAAGCAATTAAAAAGAAATAATAGGTACCTACTACCTGAGCATCACTTTGTTACATTATGTGGCCCAAATTTAATGGTTTTTTGGGCTTTTAGGTATTTTCAGGCAGATACATAAAGACGTGTTTTAAATATCAAAACTGCTCCGTGATAGGCCTCGTAGTTTTTCAGCTACGATGAGGTTTTCAAAAGTCTGCATTTATGAAGGTAACCTATAACTTTTTTATTTAGAAAAATTTTATTTTGGTGTAAATTGCTTTTTTATAGATTTTTTTTAAATAAAGAATCTATCTGTTAAAGTTAATTTCATCCGCCACTTTTAGTTTTTGAGATATTACATAAATTTAGTATTTTTTTTTATGGAATGACTTTTTCTTCGATGTTTGAAATCAGCGTAAATTTTCCTTTAAAATGGCATATTTAATATTTTATTTTTAATTTTTTTTATTGTTTTATACATCTATATTTATTTTTTAAATACTTCATTTTTTTAAAATATTTTTGTAATTAAATTATTTTAAAATATGTTAAACCCAGTTATTAATCTACAAAATAAAAAACAAAAATATAAAAAAATACCTAGAATATAAAGAAATAAGGAGTCATTCCATAAAGAAGTAATGATTTTATATAAGAACTCAAGAACTAGAAGGGACATATTTAATTCGGTTTGATAGTTGTTTTCAGGGGTCAGCTCTATAAATGCACACTTTTTAAATAGCTAAAACACTACGAGGTTTATCAAGAAGCGATTTTGATATTTGAAGACATCTCGGAAATCAAGCTTAAGACATGTCTATACTTGGTTTTATCTATCTCAGCTAGAAATATCTAAAAACCCTCAAAAATCATAGATTTTGGCCCACCTTGTATATATATATATTTATATATATCTTAACTTAGGTATGGGGGCACACAGGGGCCCGGGCCCCCTCATGTCTAAATTATTCTAAGCATTTTTGGCATATTTCATGAATAAAAAATAAAATAACATAAAATAGGGAATGATGGTGTCTCGCCCCCCCCCCCAGACATTTTTCTCGTTGCGCCACTGTCTTAGGCGTTCATTTCATTTTAGTTTCCACAATATTAAGTTGGTTTCCGTTAGTTTTACTTAGTTTCCATTAATTCGGATTTATTGATAACCCTGAACCTTCTTCCAGAAAAGAGAAAAAAGCCAAAAAAGCCACGCCTAATGGACAACCGAAAAGTTTCCGCTTCCGACAAAACATCTCAGATAATGTCCAGAGCCCCTTAAGTGGATTAAACACTCTTAAATATTGTAGCAATTGCTTGTGCTGGCTTTTAAGACTTTTCGGCATCCTTTCTAATAGAATTAAATATTAGATGACAAGAAAAAGGCTTTTGTCCACTTAAACCACCCCTTTAAATAAAAGAAGGATTTGAGCTTTGTGGTCGACAAATTCGAAATTTGTCGTCTTGTATGTGTGCGGTAAATTTGTCAAAAAAGTCGAAAGGAATTAAGCGGCGTTTACATGATAATTTTTTAATTGGTCGGTACTTTGAAGTGTAACTGTTAACTATATAGTTGTATTGTTGTATTAAGTACCTAATCCTCTTTTTTTGTTAAACATATTTTTTTGATACCTCAATGTTGATTCTGTCAAAAAAATTACTGGTTGCTTGCAAATTATTAATAAAAGATAAGTTATTAATAAAATAATTGACATAGCAAACATGAAACAATCATTACTCGTGGAAATTTCTAAATATTTTAGGCGTTCTTCCGCTGAATGGCCTTAGTATTTTTCTTCTTGGTTTTGTATTGCCAACCTTTGATCACAAACTGAATTTAGGTTTGGCACTCGGTTCGACATTTTAAAATATTCAACATATGTCTCTCCTGTCCAATACAGTCTTCCAGTTGTGGGAAGACTTATCATAAAGCTTAACTATGAAAGCTATTTATATACTAATTCCGTAGAGTTTGAAGTTTCTTTTCCTAAATACTTTAATATATAGCTGTTGGGGTCTTTCTTTCTAAAGGGTGTAAAATATTGGCTTCTTAGTTCTTGTAAAATAGAATAAGAATGAAATAAAGATAGACTTTGTTTTTGTTTGTAAACTTGTGCTACAAAGTTGTTTTTGCAAACCATAATAGGTACTAGCGGCTGGCAAAAAGATGAGTTGTTTGGCGGAGTTTTGGTCAAAATGGCTTGACCGTAAAAAAATTCTGCTCTATTCTATTAAAGGGCAATGTTACGTTCTCCAGTTTTGTGTGTTTTTAATGTAAAATTTAACATATATGAAACAATGGTGAAAAACACGCTGTATGAAAAAAATGCAAAGCAAAAATGGACAGTGTCGAAATGGATGCAATAAGAAGATCAATGACAATATCTAGAACAGATCATATAAGAAATGAGATCATAAAAGAGAGAATGGGAATCGAGGGAAGCTTAATGGATGACATCACTAAAGGACAACTGATATGGTATACGGCCATGTACAACGGATAAACGACAAAAGCAGGTCCTAGAGTGACAACCAATAGGGCGCAGCAAAAGAGGGCGTATTAAACTGGAATGGCAACAGTCAATCCAAAGATCAATGAGTCAAAAAAAACTGAAAGATGATTGTTAGGATCGAAGGAGGTGGAGAATAGGCATCGGACAACGTACAAAAAAGTTCTAAACCGACATAGTCTTACAATAATTTGATTAGCTGTGTATTTTCCAGATTAGATTAAATAGAGTTATACCTGCATACTTTTCCGGTGTTTTTGATGTTCCAACTGTTTATAAAACCAACTAGGTATCGCATATTCAAAGTGAACATGATGCGTTGTTACTTTGCTATACATGCAGTATTTCGGTTGTGGTTATTCAACCGATATATGAACCACTATAAACCTAATATTTTTACTTTCACTAGATAGGTATAGCATTTGTTTTGAACCAAACTTATAACAAATTAATGTTAAATCACTTTCATGAAGGCTCAGTGGTCTAGGGGTATGATTCTCGCTTTGGGTGCGAGAGGTCCCGGGTTCAAATCCCAGCTGAGCCCTTTTTTTTTCCTATATTAGATTAAATTTTTAGTGCAACTTTCACAATTATTAGTAGATCTATACAAAAGATTACGTTCGAAGTTTGGAATGTAGAAATTTTGATTTTTCGGGATTTGGGCATGGAATGTAGAATTTTCGAAGTTTTGAATTGTCGGGATTTTTGGAATCGGAATTTTTTGTTCTACTACCATTTCTATTTAGACTTCTTCGATCCATCTTTGGACATAGGCCTCCCCGAATATCTTCCCCTCTTCCCGGTCTGTCACCGTGTTCATCCATCTAGTTCCCGCATGTTTCTTCAAATCGTCCGCTCATCTCATTTGGGGTCTTCCCCTACTTCTTTTATTTTTCCAAGGTCTCCAGTTTACCATACAATTGTTCCATCGATCGTCTTTCTCTTTTTTATTTTACTACTTCTCCTCTGACCTCCCTTACTTTTGTTTTATTTCTTATACATTCTTCCCTTTTTCTATCTGTTACATGTATCATTTGTCTTTCGATTGATCTTTGGGCTTTTGTTACGTTATCCATGTTTGATTTTGTAAGAGTCTAGGTCTGGGATCCATAGGTAAGTACAGGAAGGATACCAATCTTACTCGTCTCTTGATTTCAGCTATTTGGTTTTCTTTTTCTAGTTTAATAATTTGTCCCAGGTATGTAGATTCCTCTACTTGTTCTATTTTGTCTTGATTTATTCTAAACGTGATATTTTCATGTGTTTGTTATGGTTTTAGTTTTAGTGTAGTTCATACTCAGGCCTATATTTTAGCTGTTGTATTCAATTCTTCCAGCATTTTTATCAGTTCTTCTTTCTCATCTGTTATTAAGGCGATATCATTAGCATATCTTAGGTAGTTCAAGTATTGTCCGTATTGTCCCAATCTAAGTTTTTAAGAACATCTTCTAGGGCCTGGTTAAATAGTCTAGGGGATATTGTCAATCTGTCTGACACCTCTTCTTATGTCGATTAGCTTGGTTCCTTCGTGGATTAAAAATCCAGTACCAATTACAAAGTGATATATTAATTAAATTACAATTTTTTATAGGTAAAAAAACATTTGTCTCTTTACTTGAATTAAACCACAAGCAAGAAGGGGCTTGTAATAATTTATATGCAAAGAGTTTTGTTTCGGCATATGAGAGTATATTAATCCAGCAAAGCCTACAATGCGTTTTATATTATTCAATATTTCGACGTTCGTTGGCGAGCTGCTTCATTGTTGGCTTAATCATTAGAGGTCCTACGTTTCTTTATGAAAATTCCACGTATTATTTTTTTGATAACTCTTATTAGGTGTATCCTATTTTCTCAATTCAAATAGCAAACTCTAAAGGGGGGCGTGTTGTGCGAATTGACTTGTCTCGGCGAATGGCATAGTCGCGCGCTCTTCACAGTTAGTGAATTATACACGTTTGAAGTCAATCTCATCTCCTGCCCCGTACCGACTGATGGTTTCTTGGTCAGATCGTAGGAGAAGCTTGCGCAAGGGAGGCACGTGATGGCTCGGAGCTATTTTAAAGCTTGCCATTGGCCAAACCATGAGATGAGAATGGTCACATGGTGTAAGTACGAGAATAGGTAGCCAGGAGTAAGACGCCCTAATACATTATCTTTACTACTGTCTAATCTGTTCCTTGAAGCTTCTCTGTTAGGATAATTGACACAAACGAATATATAAAATTTTAAAATTCAGTTAAAACTCGACTATATGCATAGAATTTAAATTAAAATTAATTTCAAAGGCCCTTTCAAAATTAAAAAAAAAAACTCAATAGATTTATAGCTGTCTAAATTCTTTAAAAAAACTTAAAGAAGATAAACCTCATCCAACCGCTGTGTTTGTGGAATAGTTCCCATAATAGAAGCTGCGTTACCTCGTTGGATTGCCAATTTAATCGGCTGTGTTAAAAATGAGAGAAATCGAGGTTCATTTGTAATTTGTCTAACTTTTTTCGCCCCAAGGTCCAAAAAGTTATAAAAAAATATAATTTTGAAAAATATTTTTTATTTTTGTGTTTTTCAGAAATACTTGCAGCTTCGCCGGCTTTTTTAGAAGTTAAGTCTAGATAAGAAACTGCCATTGTGTCATCTGCTCTTTTACCATCAGATCTGAATATTTCGACCAGTTTCGAAATAGAAGGGATTTCGGCTGAGGAAGGAAATTGTAACAGTGCTTGATATAGAAGCCAAAAAACGAAAACAAAAACTAAATATATTAACTTCTCAAAAAACAACGAGAGTGCTCATAATATTCAAGTATAGTATACTTCATTTTTTAAAGTTAAAGTGTCGAACGTACCTTATGTTATTCTATAAGTACCTAATCCCTTCTCGAAATATAACAGAGGCTTTCGAAAGCTTTAATACAGGGTCAAACTCATTTTAAAATTGTTAGCGGTTAGTGTTTATATTACGGATTTGAATTCATATTATTATTATTGTGACATTTTCATTATTATTGTGAATAATAACAATAATTGTTATGTTATGTTATTATAAACCTGTACATTTTAGTTTGTTTTTATAAGTGAGGACCTAATAAGTGATATTAATAATGGCGTTTTAGCGGTCATTTGAAACACCACAAACAAATTTTTGGAGACCATTTGAGAACCAAGGAGAAGAAGAAGTGGTGGCTAAGAAATTCATTTAGTTAAATGTTTTTGAGTGGTGGTATCATTAGAGTCTGCGGTTTTACAGGAACCAAACCTTAACACTAAAAAAAATATCCGAAAACTCAAGATATTATTGTTGATATGTATACGCAACTCTCAGTAAAAAATTACGGAAATCGTTCCAAAATATACGAACGTATTAAACAATAAGCTACAGAACCATATCTAGAATAATAACAAGAGGATACGCTAAAACACGAAAGACAAGAAATAATAGAGGAGTAACCAATATATCAGCTGGTACGGTGTACGAAATACGTACACTGATTTACAATTTATACGCAGCCAATAAGAGCCCTACTGAGAATTAATTTTTTTTTCTAAAATTTAAAATATTTTTTTTTCCATATTTGGTTCCAACTTAGCTAGAAAACATGTATATAACCTGTTATAACAATTTATTCTGTACCTAATGTTACATTTAAATAAAATGTATAGTACTTATCTATTAATGATTATTATTATACGTATTAAGCAGCAACTTTTATTAAACGTTTTATTTTACTTGACTATATACTATGAACAGTTCCCAGTCCGGCCCATATTCTCTTTTATTTATTTAGGATTCCTTAATGGGTTTCACACTTCAAATTCTATTATGGTTTTTTGGTGGCTTTTTGAAATAAAAGAACTATACCTGGTATAGTTTCGAGTAAGTAGAAAAGTGTAAATACTTGGGAGCAAACATAAATAAAGAAAGCTATTAAAGATTCTAAAAAGATCTCTCAAACAAAAATCTACATTACAATAATTAGGCCGGATCATTGGACCAGTGCAAACAGAAGATGGTTATTAGCGGATACGAATGAATTATAAATTGGAACAACTGGCAGATGGCGCAAACATCGTCAAAAGTAGAAGATTAGCTTAGTTGAGTCATGGCACCGTCCGTAAAGAAACGGTTGCCTGGTAACTCGAGTCTCATGGCGATTGTTACGTCAGGGTACGTCACAGATATCCAAGGAATCACCATTGCATTTTATCAGGTTCGTATATTTTGCGAGAATATTTTTACATTTTGGCTTTATTTTAGATTTGTAATTGTTTTAACAATAACATTTCTGTGGTTGCTATAAATTTAATAAAGGCTATCTCTAAAAGAAATTTTATTATCCTTAATTATCTTTTACTCGTTTTCTGTTAAACTAGCATCAAAGGTAAACAATGGCTCCAAGCCATTTTTCACAACCTATTCTTTACAGACTGTGGGGATATGAGGCCACGAAAAAGATGGACAGGAGGTGCATGGTGAAGAATCGTACCAGATAGGACAGAATGCAGGGCTCTGGTTAATCAGGCTAAAACCACCAGGGGTTGTAATCCCACTTGATGACGATGACAATTAGGAGCTGCTAGTGCAAACGAATAGTATAAATAATTGGCAAGAAAATTTAATAAGCAACACTAGGGTAAGTTTTTTGTATGTAATTTTTTTAATTCTGGTTAGTGCTGGACGGAAATAAAAAGGAATCCTAAAACTAACTTATTTTTCCTTAAATCTTTGCTTCCCTGTTCCTGTTTTGTAAAGCCGTAATTGATGTTAAAACTAACCTTGGGTCAATTTGTCATCACTTTATCCTAACGGGCGTGTTTGGACAGGTTGGGATACTACGTTGTCAATCAATTGACTAAGGTTAGTTTAAAACCAAATTCGGCCTCCCAAAAGGAGGACAGGGAAGTTATAATTTAAAAATTCGTTTTGCAAATACACGTTTTTTGAAAAAAAAATCTTTTCGAACATATTATGAAATCAAAACTTGTAAAAGGTTACATCAGTGGCGTACGCAGGGGGGGCTTACCCCTAAAACATAAATTTTGCCCAAAATTCAAGATAAACATTTAAAGATCAGCGCTCAAGTACCCCCCCCCCCCCCCCCGTAATAACCATCTCTGCGTATCGATTGGCGCTTAGGCCCCCCTAGGATTCATTTTTGTGTACGCTACTGCTCAGTATCGTGAGCGTTATAAAAACTTTTATATTTTGTTTAAAGACCGCGCCGATACCAATATAAACTTATTTGGAATAAAAAATAAACCTGCTTTATTAATTCTGTGGCTATTTGGCAAGTTGATAACTCACTTTTTCGCGTTTTGGGATATTGGTTTTTTTCTCAATTACATTTTTGTTGTAATACTGTGGGTTATTATAGCTATATGTAATTTTTCTGTGATAATAAAAGAAGTTTAGGGTCAAATTTGGTCTTTTAGATAGATCTCGGTGAAAGCATCTCAAAAGTTAAAAAAATTCAGTTATCAACTTTTGCCAAAGAGCCACAGAATTGATCGTCATCCTGTTTTATGACTTCCTTATTAAAATATTTACTTATTACAAACATTTCTTTTGATATCCCAATCGAAAAATACATTTAGTTATTAACACGTTATGATAAGATTTAGGGCCCCTAGTTAGAAATACAATTCAATTAAGCCATAACCGTAGCCGCCCCGAATCCAGAGTTTCCCGTTCGCCTTCCTACCCCGCCAGTTCTGCTCCTGCTATTTTAGCATCGACAGTCAGATTATTCTATTACCGAGTATCAACATCGGCCCCGACTAATTTTGTTTTGTCTCAAAACAACCCATTATTTCAAAGTGGATCAAAAATTCAACGCAAGGTTAATTATTGCGGCGGCGGCGGCGGGCGGCATCGAAAGCGCGCCTGCCATAGCGTCATCGACGTCGCCGACGATTGCACACTCTAAAATATTTTCCCTGTTAGAACTCGTGGAAAATATTCTTCTCTTCAGAGTAAACTCTGTAAAGACATTGCATTTGCGACGTCTTTTTGACTCTCGCAAGAGTATTAGGGTATCTGCTCATAGTCTCTTCTTTCTATGAGCATGAAGTTAGCGAAGAACCCATCGCAAATCAAATCGCGACTAGGTGGATAATTTGCCGTTAATTAGTCGTGAATTAGTTGTGGAAAAATTAATTTTGTCGCTCTTATTTTTGACCGTTTTTTTGGGTGCTTCGCTAACTTCATATGAAGTTAGCGAATCACCCTCGTAATAAATGGCTTTAGGCATGACCTATCGAAATCCAATATGGTGGATAATTTGCCGCTTATTAGTCGTTAATTAGTTGTGGAAAAATTAATTTCGTCGCTCTTATTTTTGCCCGTTTTTTTGGGTGCTTCGCTAAATTCATATGAAGTTAGCGAGACACCCTCGTCAAAAATGGCTTTAGACATGACCTATCGAAATTGAATATGGTGGATAATTTGCCGCTAATTAGTCGTTAGTTGTGGAAAAATAATTTTGTCGCTCTTATTTTTGACCGTTTTTTTGGGTGCTTTGCTAAATTCATATGAAGTTAGCGAGGCGCCCTCGTCAAAAATGGCTTTAGACATGACCTATCGAAATCGAATATGGTGGATAATTTGCCGCTAATTAGTCGTTAATTAGTTGTGGAAAAATTAATTTTGTCGTGTTTATTTTTGAGTGTTTTTTGGGTGCTTCGCTAACTTCATATGAAGTTAGCGAAGCACCCTCGTATCAAATGGCTTTAGACATGAACTATCGAAATCGAATATGGTGGATAATTTGCCGCTAATTAGTCGTGAATTAGTTGTGGAAAAATTAATTTTGTCTCGTTTATTTTTTAGTATTTTTTGGGTGCTTCGCTAACTTCATATGAAGTTAGCGAGACACCCTCGTCAAAAATGGCTTTATACATGACCTATCAAAATTGAATATGGTGGATAATTTGCCGCTAATTAGTCGCTAATTAGTTGTGGAAAAATTATTTGTGTCGCGTTTATTAACTTCATATGAATTTAGCGAAGCACCCTCATCAAAAATGGCTTTAGACATCACCTATCAAAATTGAATATGGTGGATAATTTGACACTAATTAGTCGCTATTAGTTGTTGATAAATTGATTTTGTCCCTTTTATTTTTGTGTGGTTTTCTGGGTGCTTCGCTAAGTTTATATGAAGTAAGCGAAGCACCCTCGTCTAAAATGGCTTTAGACATGACCTAACAAAATTGAATATGATTGATAATTTGCAATTAGTGGTTAATTAGATGTTGAAAAACCAATTTTGTCGCTCTTATTTTTGACCGTTTTTTTGGTTGCCTCGCTAACTTTACATGAATTTGGCGAAGTAACCAAAAAAACGGTTAAAAATAAGAGCGACAAAATAAATTTTTCCACAACTAATATGCGGTAAATTATCCACCATATTCAATTTCGATAGGTCATGTCTAAAGCCATTTTTTACGAGGGTGCTTCGCTAACTTCATATGAATTTAGCGAAGCATCCAAAAAAACGGTCAAAAATAAGAGCGAGAAAATTAATTTTTCCACAACTAATTAGCGGAAAATTATCCACCATATTCGATTTCGATGGGTCATGTCTAAACCCATTTTTGACGAGGGTGCTTGGCTAACTTCATATGAAGTTAGCGAAGCACCCGAAAAAACGGTCAAAAATAAGAGCGACAAAATTAATTTTTTCACGACTAATTAACGGCAAATTATTCATTATCCAAGCATGTTCTAATAATACCATGATTACATTTGCAAATTTACCATCAGGTCGATTTTTGTATGAAATCAATCTTAAAGGTTTTGACCATGACGAAATTTATGAATTGATTGTCAGTGTAAAACAGGTATTAGATCATTTTAGTCCTCTAGTTTCTTAAAGGCATCCCTCCTTTCCATTCGCTTATTTTTTTTATTTTGTTTGCATTTGAGCTCTTGGTTGAAGTTGATTTGACCTTTTGTCGCATCTTAAATTCTGCAGCCAGGGTATTTTCCTTGACCTCTATAATATATTTTGTTTCAGACCTCTTATTACGTGATCAAAAATCTTGATAGGCTTCTATTTTTTTTCTGTTTGTCTATGATTCTTGTCTTGTCTCATTCATAATTCTGGCATGCCTCGTTTAAGCGTTCTCACTTGTCAATTTAGTTAAAGCAAATCAGTAATAAGTCTAAATGAAAATGTGTTCTCACGTTAATTTTTTTTTTATTATCACTGAGTCGGTCAAACTAACCCTATCAATCGTCGTAAATGATAAAAACAAAATCGTCCAAGATCATAAACAAAAATGGTATAACAGTCCAATGGGAAAAACGGAATTCTTAATAACCGATTATACAAAAACTTCATTCATCAAAACAAGACAAGAGCCAAATCCAAGTTTAGTATAAAGTCTTTTATCAAAACCGAACAAAATCAAAAAGGACAAAATCATAAGAAGAGGCCGGGCCTAGCATGAGTAGTACCGATATGTATGAGAGGAGCTCTCTCATACATATCAGTATCATGGAAGTTTAGCGGCAAATTTAAATCGGGAACAAATAATAATGTTTTTTTTAACCCAAAAATACATAAAAAAATTAAATGTCTGTTTTTTCCTTTAATTAGCTCCCCTGTGCTTCTTTTGAGAGGTCGAAATCGTTGTTAACCGAACCGAGCCGAACCTCTTGATCGATTAATTGCAAATAAATCCTAATCTAGGGTCCAACACCTGACCTTTTTAAGGATGGGCCTTGCTTAATGTAAATGCTGTATGTGCTATAGCAATCTCCATGTAGATACGACGTTTTCTTTAGGCGTGCCACTAATGAAATTGCAATGAAGGACGCTTCAATTGCATAGCAATATCAGAACCGCTCTTCTTTAGGTAAATGTCACAAGCTAGGCCCGACCCCTTTTTATGATTTTGTCTTTTTGATGTTGTCTGGTTTTGGTAAAAGACCTTATACAAAACGTCGATTTTGCCTTATCTTGTTTTGAAAAATGACGTTTTTCTGAAACGATTTTTTATTTGTCCTTTGTGAACTATGGGGGCGCTTCTATCTAATAATAACGAAGGAATCATCGGCAGTGGCGGATCCAGGATTTCGAGGGGGGAGGGGCCAAGAAGGAAGCAAAAATCAGAATATATTTTTTCCATGTGGTTTTTACTAGGTCTTAAGTGTAAAATAAATATTTACAGGCATAGAAAATGCACAGCAGGCTAAAATTTTTTGAATACTAAGTAATTTTGATTTAAACAAAAATAAAAAAAGTTGTGTTGCGGGTAAATTTTGTTAAAAATTGCGGTTAATGCAGTGGATTTTTTCCCTAGAGCTAAAAGAAAGTTTAATATCAGGAAGGTTCGGTTCGGTTCGGTTGTTCGGTTCAGTGTTGGGGTGCCCGGGCCCCTCTGCCCCCCACCCCCCCTGGATCCTCCACTGATCATCGGCATCTAGTAGGTTGTAGCCTTGATGGACGGGGATGAGATATTTTGCCGCTGCCATTTCGCAGGGAGGACGATCAATAAATTGGCAATTATTTTCGCCTATTTTTATATATTGTTTTCATCCTTTGTTTGTTGTTAGGTTAAGTTTGTAGTGAATTATCCCAGGTCAGTAAATCCGTGCTTTTTACCCTCAAACTATAAATGTCAATCTAGAGATAGTTTTTTATTTTTTGTGGCGGAACTTCTTCATGGCGAATTGGCCAACGGCGAAACGTCTTCGGAGCAAATTGGGCAGAGGCGAAATGGACGGAGGCAAAACGACTGTGGCGAATAATATAAATCTTATTATTTTTACTGCTTCTATAAATGTTTTTGAATTTTGACTCGATAGCTGTTTGATTCTTGTTTAATATAAGAGGTGTTTTATGTATGACCTAAATAAATTCACTTTTTTCTTTTATCAAGACATAGTTATATCAGAATTGTTGCCAAACAAAGCTTCTCTTGTGCTCATTTTTTATAAATCTGGACCTCACCTTTTTTTAAATTTAATTTGAGGCTCGTTTGAGCTATTGTGTGACGATCGGAACATTCTTTATCATTGGCATTGTTTAATGAGTAGACAGTGGTGGCTTTTGTAGATATGTATATGTTGATCGACACCATTGTTAAATGTAGTAGACCCACTGTTGGTGCAAGAATTATTTGCCAGCTTTTGGCTACCTTTATATTTTAATATTATTTTTCATTTCAAATTTCGCGAGGTATATGCATATGATTTATCCCCATACCGAGACACGCGCGAGTCTGCGCGACGAGTCGCAATCAGGAAACCGACAAGAAGCACAAGAAACGCCGTGAGTGCTACAATTTTCCCGTTTTTCCTATCTTCCAAGCGACCAGAACGACTGCAACTAGATGAAAACTAAGGTAAGTGCACTTTAGATATTTTATATGCATCGTTTTTTCTGATTTCCTTTCAATGAACTTCTCGAATGAGTGGTGTAAGTGGTGAACCAGCGAACCTAAACTCAACCCAACTTACGTTTGCACCCTCATTTGAAGGTCCTTCTAACCGGTTCTTTCAATTTACATTTTCAGCAGTTATCCTGTAACTTTCCAAACTTACAAATTTCCAAAATTTTCCGTTTTCGGCGAGATTTTTCGTGTTTTCTTAAGTCACGTGTGTTAAAAATATCAACTCGGGTGAGTTATATATCGAATATCGAATAAACCTATGGAATTAAAAGGTATAGTCGACCAATACAGTATTGTAAGCCACGCGCGTACTGTTTGAATTACTTGACTTGGGTTACACTGCCGGCATAGGCATTGGTCGACATACTTGATCGCGGACTCCGGTAATTTTGTAGGCAGCCCGTATAGCATAGGGTATATAGCGCTCGACTCGAGATCCGCAGGGCGTGGGATCGAGACTCATTGAACACAAAACTTTTTTTTCTTTACTAGTATTGGTAATATCAGAGGATAGTTAGTATAAACATCCTTAATTAAAATTTACTAATTACTAATTAATAAATAATTAAAATAAATTAAAAATTCCTTAATTTAATGAAATTTTTATTAATTGATTTTTCTTTCATTTTATAAACTAAAATTGGATTTTTAAAGCGTTTTAGAAGTTTTAACAAATCTTTGGTTTTTAGAATAAAAAGGTAATTTTAAAAATCAAAATGTCAAAACCAAAAAAGACATTATTGCTAGACAAGCGTGCTATTTGTGTAAATCAAATAACCGAATCGAATGAGGTCGCGAAACAGACGAAGACAGACTCTTCGTTCCAGTTCCTTTTCCAATCTAGGTACGAGGATAATGATGACTGTCATCAAAAGTTTTACGCGTCTCATAACCAAATCATCGGATCCCTCGAGGAGTTGGGACTCGATTTTGATGAGCAGGACAACATAAGAAAAAGATTCGATTTACTTTTTTATGAATGTCGTGCAGCGGCGTAGCGTGAAGGGGGCGCGGGGGGTTCGTCGCCCCCCCCTGCCCCGTGGGTAGTGGCGTCCCATAGGTGGCCGAAGCGCCCTCAGCTTTATTAAGTCGGGCCGGTAACGGCCAATTGAGTGGGTGCCAAAGGAAACGAACGACATGAAGACCCTTTTTTGTTGTTTTTTTTTGTTTGGGAGCAAGATTCGTGAGAGGCGCCCTTGTGACTTATCGGCCGCCCCATCACACATGATGACCTTTTTTTTTTTTTTGGTTGCAAGATTTGTGAGAGGCGCCCTTTTGACCTTTTTGTTTTTTTTTGTCACAAGATTTTTCATCAGTTTTTAGAGGCGCCCTTTTTAGCTGCCGCCCCCCCGCCCTTTCGGGCACGCGACGCCGCTGATGTCGTGGCATTTATTATATTTTTCGAGCTAGCAATAATAATTTCGTTTCACTAAATACTTCTGCCAATAGCCCTAGGTCAAATTCTAGATCTTTTCCTTTACCCAAGTTGGCTAGTTTCGATGGCAACTATAAGAATTGGCAACATTGGTTTGACCTCGATAAGGTGATTTTCATAATAGCGATTTGAGCGATATAGAAAATGGAATGAAAGGGTAGAAACAAAAAACATAAATTGTTTCTGGGTCTTGCTCCCACAGTGTTTTTATTGGTAGACCGGTTTCGCCTTACAAAGGCATCTTCAGTACATTCAACACTACAAGTAAAAATCGACAAAATCAGGAAAGTGTTTGTCAAGAAATTGCTCTAAATACTATTAGGTTTCTCTAGTTTACCCCACTTGTCATTTAACCCCTGAAATTTTCTTGAAAAAATGAAAGTTATCACAAATAAAAAATAAAATAAACTTACCTAAAATATCAAGTGGCATTTAGTCAACAGTGGATGATTGTATGCATGACATTTTTTAAGTTTTGTCATTGAGAAAACTATTTTTGTTATAATTTTGAAGAATACAGCGATTTTTGTTGCACCAACTTTTTATTTTTGTTTAAGGTTATGTTAGTTTGTAGCTTGTGGTGCTATCTTGTGAAGGATTGCTGAACTAATGTTTAAGCCCCAAGTTTTTAATACATTAAATTAAGTGGCCTGAGGAAAAAAGGTACACTGATATTTTAGATTATTAATGGGAAATGACAAGTTTACAAACCAGAAAAGGACAAACCCCAATAATAAAAGAATTAAAACTTAAAAAATTTAAAAAATGTTAAACTTTTCCTATAAAAGTAGTCACATAGGCTAAAATAAATTCTAAAAAATAGTTTTACACTTAAACGATACAAAGGACATACAAGTTGGGGATTATAATGAATTAAAATATATCTTATCTATCTTTTTTCTAAGAAAACCCTTCCGACAACATATTTTTCAGGACAAAAACAATTAAATGATTTGGTTTTTATATTTTGATGAAAAGGAGAGGTTTAATTTTCAAAAAATAATTTTAGTAAGCTATTATTTTCTAAGCATTCAACCGGATGAAAGGTAGAACACAAAATGGCTACACTAAACAGCTATATATACAGAGCACTAACGATTCCCATGAATGAAATTGCCCTTAAAAACGAAATTAATACAATTAAACAGATTGCAACAACTTATAATTATTCAGAACAACTGATAGATAAACTAGTCCCAAGAAGAAAACTTAAAAACAGCTATAGCCAAATCTTACCTCCACCTCCTTCACGACCCCCACCCCCACAACCACCTCCCTCACCTTGTTCAACTCCCATTCTCCCTCCAATCTCCCCATTTTTCCCCGGTTTCCCCTACAAAACAATTTGTCACCAAACAATCTGTCACAAGACAACCTGTTACAACCCATACAACCTAATAACAATATGAGCTATTATGTCACTCTTACATTTAATGGCCCCAGCTCATATAAAATAGCAAAAATATTCAAAAATAAAGGCCTAAAGGTAGCCTTTAGATCAAAAGAGGCAACATGCTTTTAAATAACAAAGATAAAGTGGACACCTTACAAGGCAAAGGAGTCTATATGCTGACATGTAACACCTGTCAATCTGCCTATGTAGGTAGAACCCTAAGAAACTTTAAAATCAGGTTCCAGGACCATTTTAGGGACATTAGACTGAACAGAGAGGGCGGTAGTAAGTTTGCTTTACATGTTCTAGATACAGGCCATCCCCCAGATTTTCAATCTGGTTATAAAATACTACATTTTAACGGAAATCTTGACACCCAGAAGAATCTTGAAGATCTAGAAATATATAGGTTGTACAAAAATAACCCACAAAAAACTCTAAACCAACAACTTAGCGTAGAAAATAATAGCTTACTAAAATTCTTTTTTGAAAATTAAACCTCTCCTTTTCATCAAAATATAAAAACCAAATCATTTAATTGTTTTTGTCCTGAAAAATATGTTGTGGGAAGGGTTTTCTTAGAAAAAAGATAGATAAGATATATTTGAATTCATTATAATCCCCAACTTGTATGTCCTTTGTATCGTTTAAGTGTAAAACAATTTTTTAGAATTTATTTTAGCCTATGTGACTACTTTTATAGGAAAAGTTTAACATTTTTTAAATTTTTTAAGTTTTAATTCTTTTATTATTGGGGTTTTTCCTTTTCTGGTTTGTAAACTTGTCATTTCCCATTAATAATCTAAAATATCAGTGTACCTTTTTTCCTCAGGCCACTTAATTTAATGTATTAAAAACTTGGGGCTTAAACATTAGTTCAGCAATCCTTCACAAGATAGCACCACAAGCTACAAACTTACATAACCTTAAACAAAAATAAAAAGCTGGTCCAACAAAAATCGCTGTATTCTTCAAAATTATAACAAAAATAGTTTTCTCAATGACAAAACTTAAAAAATGTCATGCATACAATCATCCACTGTTGACTAAATGCCACTTGATATTTTAGATAAGTTTATTTTATTTTTTATTAGTGATAACTTTCATTTTTCCAAGAAAATTTCAGGGGTTAAATGACAAGTGGGGTAAACTAGAGAAACCTAATAGTATTTAGAGCAATTGTTTGACAAACACTTTCCTGATTTTGTCGATTTTTACTTGTAGTGTTGAATGTACTGAAGATGCCTTTGTAAGGCGAAACAGGTCTACCAATAAAAACACTGTGGGAGCAAGACCCAGAAACAATTTATGTTTTTTGTTTCTACCCTTTCATTCCATTGAAAAATTACCCACATGGACACCCTCCACGAATCGATATAGAAAAGTTTCAGCACTTACGTAGTTCAGTGACTAACGAAGCACTTAGTCTGGTAAAAACAATTCCGTTTTCTGACAGCAATTATCATATTGCATATGAGGCTCTAGTCAAGAGATATCAAAATAAGCGTCTCATAGCTACGACTGCTTTAAATGCTATGAATTCCGTCACGGTGAAAACCAGTTCTGCAAAAGAGCTCCGTTTTATGTTAGACACCTTTTCCGAGAACTTAGCTATTTTGACCGAACTCGGTTTTCCTACGACAGAGTGGGACTTTCTTACATTTAATCAATTGCTTTCCAAGTTGGACGTTAAGCTACGCACAGAGTTTGAGCTATATTATAGCAGAGAGAAAAGCCAAGTCGACATTCCTTCTTACACTGACTTGTACAGCTTTATCGAAAATCACTGTATAGCCTTGGAGTCTGTCCAACATATGCAGTCAATTAGTAAGCCCCCTCTAGTTCAAATCATGCTAAGCCCCTGAATAATAATCAGCGGAACTTTAGTCACAATAATTATTCTAAAAATATATCAACTTCATCTTTCAATACTACAGTTTCGAACAATCCAATTCAACCAAATAAACCGTTCAATTCAAATGTCAAATGTCATTTGTGCCAGTCCAATCACGTCATAGCCAGACGTCCCGATTTCCTAAAGAAAAATTCAGAAGAAAGAATTTCCTATGTAAGACAAATTAACTTATGTGAAAATTGCATGCATTTTTCTCATCAAACAAGGAATTGTTCTTCTTCTTATAGCTGCAGAGGGTGTGGCCTTAAACACCACAGTTTACTGTGCCCCCACCCCCGTCAGAACAATACACGTGCTCAGAAGGGTACAAATACTAGTACTCAGGAAAATCCACACTTTCTTTCTGTTTCACAAGGTACTTCCTCAACCAATTGTCACGCCACAACTATTCCCAATCAATCTACTTTTTTTCTTTTAACAGTGGTAGCTGATATTTTGGATTCTAGAGGAAATTACCAACCCGTGCGGATTTTGCTAGATTCAGCATCTGAAGCCAATTTCATTTCGGAAAAATGCCTTAATAGACTAGGTCTCCCCAGTCAACAATTTTCAATTTCCATTCAAGGTCTAAATCAAAAGGCATCTTCGACTACCAAAGGCAAAACTAATTGCATTATTCGACCGCAGGGAAGAATAGATCCTACTTTTCAGTTTGAGGCTTTAGTCTTGCCTCAATTATGTTCCAATATTCCCTCTGTTTCTATAGATTCCAGTCAATGGGATCATATTCGGAACATTAAACTTTCAGACCAAACTTTCCACATACCTAGCCCCATAGATATTTTACTCGGTTGTAAATTATTTCCTCAGATTTTAAGAAATGGAGTCATCCATGGTCAAAAATGGCAAGCTGGCGCTTTTAGCAGTGTTTTCGGTTACGTCTTGATTCGTAAGGTAGACGCTTCGACTCAATCCAAGCAAGTACAGTCGTTAGCTGTTATACATTTTTAGAACCGCCCTTAGAAGTTTGTTTAGAGACATTTTGGGAAATAGAAAAAGTCCCACATAAAGTTCACAGCAGCCCTGAAGATATTCTATGTGAAAAAATCTTTTCGGACACAGTCTCTCGTAACGAATCAGGCAGATTCATAGTTTCATTACCTTTCGTTAACTCAGAGCCTAGTTTAGGTGATACTTATCCTATTGCTGTAAAAAGGTTTAAATCGCTCGAATTCCGACTTCTTAAAGACCCTGTGCATTATGAAGCATACAAAGACTTCATGAAGGAATACATATTATCAAATCACATGATTCTAGCCCCTACACCTAGTTCCAAAGAAATCTTAGACTGTTCATATTTCATTCCCCACCATAGTGTTTTCAATAGGGGAAAAATTCGCTGCGTTTTTGATGCTTCACAAAAGGGTCCTAGGGGTTTATCTTTAAATGATACATTGTGCGCAGGTGCTAAACTTCAATCTGATGGCCGCGAAATACTTCTGAAATTCCGATATCATGCTGTAGTGTTTACTGCAGATGTTGTTAAAATGTTTCGACAAATTCTTGTCACACCTGAGCACACACGATATCAGAATATCTTATGGAGATTCTCTGAAACCGATCCCATTCAGACCTAGTCTCTCAGAACTGTTGTCTATGGTCTTAAATCATCACCCTACTTGGCTATACGTACTCTACAGGAATTCTCTATCTATCTATCTATCTATCTATCTAATTTAGATTAGAGTCTAAAAACTTTCCTAATGCTTCTAGAGTTCTGTTAATCGTCGATGACGTTTTAAGCGGCCACAATTCCATAGTTTCGGCCATAGATCTACAGCAAGAACTCATTTCACTATTACGTCGTGGTGGTTTCGAGCTCAAAAAATGGGCAAGTAACAAACCAGAACTTATTTCATCATTTCCAGAGACGGACACACAAATGTCTATTTCTTTCGACAAAGCAGAGCCTAATTTTTTCAAGGTGCTTGGTCTCCAATGGAATTAATCCAGTGACAGATTCATTTACATATCTTGTTATACCTGACGATAACCCTTGCACTAAACGTGGAATCCTTTCTCAAATAATGAAAATATTTGACCCGTTAGGTTTTTGTTCTCCAGTGTCCTTACCGGCCAAGCATCTGATGCAAGATTTATGGAAGGAAAAGATAGAGTGGGACTCTCTTCCGCCCCTTCATATCATTAATATTTGGAATCAGTTTCGCATGGAGCTTCCCGGACTTTCTAATCTTCATTTACCCAGACGTCTTACAATAGACAAACCCACTCGCACAGAATTACACGGATTTTCCGACGCTTCAATGGTTGGTTATGCAGCCACAGTCTACCTTCGTATTGAATCATCTTCTGGCGAGATGTTTACTTTTCTTGTCATGGCAAAATCTAAAGTTGCACCACTTAAAACGGTTAGTCTCCCAAGACTGGAACTCTTGGGCGCTACCCTACTGTGTGATCTTATCTCTTTCATTCAAGCAAGTTACGCTGAAACTTTGGTGTTTAATGAAATTTGGGCGTGGTCTGACTCACAAGTGGTCTTGCGCTGGTTATCTGATTCTCCCCATAGATGGGTTACATTCGTCGCTAATCGTGTTTGCAAAATCCAAGAAACTTTACCCCCTCATGTATGGCACTATGTTCCGTCTTCTGAAAACCCAGCGGATTGTGCTTCTCGTGGACTTACACCCAACCAACTTGTTCACCGTGACATTGGTGGAAAGGTCCACCTTTTCTAAGCCTTCCACGAGAAGAATGGTCTAATGGCTTTCATTGTCCAGATCTTTGCGACAGTGATGATTTGGAAGAACGCAAGACATTTCTCACGGTCATGTCAGATCCACATGAGATCGATGTTCTCTTGAATGAATATTCCTCTCTCACGAAAATACAACAAATCATTTCCTACACGCTTAGACCAATTTCGAAAATCTATTACTCAGATCATTTGGTAACGGAAAGGAACTGCAGAATTCCATGATTCTTCTTGTCCGCCATGTCCAACGTACAGTATTTTCAGATCTTATTTCAAAACTTAGAACAAACAAGTTGTTTCCAAAACCCTTTCGTAAACTTTCATTATTCCTGGACCAACAAGACTGTCTCCGAGTAGGCGGTTGCATTAAGCATGCTTCTGAACTTTCTTATTCTGCTAAGCATCCGTTGCTTTTGCCAAGTTCACACCGGCTTACTACAATAATTATCGAATATACACATTCAAAATACTTTCATCCAGGTCTCAAAACCCTACATTATCTGCTAAGGCAGCAATTTTGGGTGCTGTCTGCTCGATACGCAATTGAAAACGTAGTTTCTCATTGTATCTTATGCTTCAGACTTCATCCAAAACCAGCTGTGCAATTTATGGGAGATTTACCTGCTTAAAGGATTTCCCAGTTAAAACCGTTTTCCCATGTTGCCGTGGACTATTGCGGACCGTTTGATATCTTAATGTCAAGACACCGAGGTGCCAAACTCTATAAAGGCTATATTCTGGTTTGCGTTTGTGCTGCAACCAAGGCAGTGCATTTAGAATTAACTTCCGATCTTTCAACAGATACGTTTCTTGCGGCCTTTAAAAGGTTTGTCTCCAGACGTGGAAGGATATCGCACGTTTATTCTGATAACGGTACCGCCTTTGTCGGTGCAGATAGGTTACTTTAAACCTACTCAAAGGAAGCATGTGAAAGCTTAAGCATTTCGTAGCACTTTTCTAGCCCTGGAAGTCCTCACTTAAACCGTTTAGCCGAGGCTGGAGTAAAATCCACCAAGGCTCACCTCAAACGTGTTGTAGGCGAGCAGCGCCTTACATATGAGGAATTTACTACCTTCTTGTTTCAAGTTGAGGCTTTACTCAATAGTAGACCTCTCTATGCTCAAAGTCTAGATCCAAATGACCTCATTCCGCTGACACCAGGTCATTTTCTAACATTGGAGCCTTTAAATTCTAGACCAGAACCTGATTTTTCCGACCTCAAGCTTAACACTTTGTCTCGCTGGCAGCTTGTCCAAAGACTTCAAGCTGACTTTTGGAAAAAGTGGCATTTAGAATATTTAAACACACTTCAACAACGTGTTAAGTGGACTGAGAAATGCAATGACATAAAAGTCAACACTTTAGTCGTTATTAAGAACGAGCAAAAACCACCTATGCAGTGGTCGCTCGGACGTGTTGTAGCGCTACATCCAGGTGCTGATGGGCTTACTCGCGTCGTGATAGTAAAAACCGCTACTGGTACTTATCGAAGACCGGTGGTCAAGTTATGTGTCCTGCCCCTGCCGGAGGTAGAACACAAGTAAATTTTTCGAAATTTTGCTCAAAATTTTTTATTTTCTCTTCTTTATATATAATTTTTTTTTCCTTTTTGTAATTTACTAGAATTAAGGTAAATTTTCGTGCATACTTGCACGATTTGGGTATTTAGATATAGTTTTTTTTTCGTATCCTTACTGGCCGGAATATGTTGGTGCAAGAATTATTTGCCAGCTTTTGGCTACCTTTATATTTTAATATTATTTTTTATTTCAAATTTAGCGAGGTATATGCCTATGATTTATCCCCGCACCGAGACACGCGCGAGTCTGCGCGACGAGTCGCAATCGGGAAACCGACAAGAAGCACAAGACACGCCGTGAGTGCTACGGTTTTCCCGTTTTTCCTATCTTCCAAACGACCAAAACAACTGCAACTAGATGAAAACTAAGGTAGGTGCACTTTAGATATTTTATATGCATCGTTTTTTCTGATTTCCTTTCAATGAACTTTACAAATTCGGTTTTTCAATTTGTTATCTCAAAAATTTGGGTATTTCTCGAATGAGTGGTGTAAATGGTGAACCAACCAACGTAAACTCAACCCAACTTACGTTTGCACCCTCACCCACGCTTTTACACCCCTTCCGAAAGGTGGTCATGCTACATGTTAGACTTGCATCTATCTAACATCGCTATCGTCCCAGCAGAACTTGCTTATAGACGGTAGACTGCTTTCCTTTTCAGCGCAACAGTCGCGGTCGTCGTGAGTTGACTTTTTAAAGGATATTTCCTGGCGCCCTCCTGGTTCCAACTGTCCTTTTTAAATGCTGGCTAGTATGTAAAAAAAATATTTATATTTCCAATAGTTTTTAAAATATTCTAATACCGGAAACAATGAACAATTTTTGTGGGTCGTATATTAGGTAAGGGTCGTAATAGGAAGCCTCTACCGTCACTGACTGAAAAGTGCCCTAGGGGATTCAGCAGGAGACGAAGGACCCGACCAAAATATGATACGACTGGGGTAGCCGCGAAAAAAGTTTACACAACGAAAAGTTTGCATACCGAATGCGCTTTTTGCAGGAGAGAATGAATTTTTTCTCACAAAAGTTTTAAACTTTTCGAAACAATTGAAAATAATAAATTTTATGTGCTCTTATTTTCATTTAGGAACATAGCTAAGTAACAGTTAAAGCTTAACTGTCGAATAAAAAAGTTAAAAAGGAGCCGAAAAAAGATGGCCAACTTTGACTTTTAAAACAAAACAATTATGACAAAGATGATGCATAAAACACTACCGTAAAGTCCAGCAAATCTATAAAATTTTTCTTCTTCTTCTTCAAACGTACAACCCGTGATGGGTCTTATAGAGGCACATGAAGATTCATGATTCTTCACCAACTTCTTATTCCCATATTCTTGATGTCATCTTTGACATCATTTATCCATCTTTTTCGTGGCCTCCCCAGGTCTCCAGTTCATTATTTTTCTTGGTCTTCGTGTCTTATTCATTCTCTGTGCATACCTCAACCAGGCTAATCTTCTACTTTTGATGAATCTCACGATGCTTGCGCCATCTATTAGTTGTTCAAATTCATAATTCATCCGTATCCGCCAATAAACACCTTCTGTTTGCTTTGATCCAAAGAAAAGTATTTTTCTTTCAAATATTTTCAGTCGTTCGTCATTTGCTTTTGTAAGTTTCCATAATTCAATATTGAAATCGTAAGAACCATTGAGTTGTACAAGGCCCATAGAAGTCAATGGTAAGAACTTAGGTCGGGACAGTATGGAGGATGGTCCAATAATTCAACGTTTTGTTGGATTCAAAATTCAATGGTTTCTTGTGCTTCGTGCGAACTTGCATTGTCTTGGTGGAGGATGATTCGTCGTTCGGGGTTCGTTTTATCGAAGCTCAGCGATGACTTTTGGCAAGCAAATGGTGATTCGACAGTAACAGTCTTTTGATCTTCCATAGGACTAGCTGATACATGACCTGTTTTTGAGACAAATGTCGCGACTATCTTTTTGTATATACTTCGAGAACGGATCACTTTTGCTGGCTCTTCTTTATCTTGGAACACCCAAGGGTTCATATGAGTAAATCCACGATTCATCGCCACTGACAATGTTGTAGACGTTTTTCGTTTCCTGCCTCAAAGTGGTCTAGAGTTTTCTGACACCAATTGACCTAGCTTCTTTCTGTTGTTCGGTTAACAGATACGGTATCCATCGGGAAACTAATTTTCTTACCCCTTATTGTCCATGCAAAATTTTTTGAATTAAGGTCTTTGAAATCCCCAATGAAGTCTCAATCTCGCGATAGGTCTCATGTTTTTGGTGCATTTGCCCTTGGATGTCACTAAGGCTAATTCGTCCAAGCTTGAATTCTCCATACCAACGAGAAACTGTTGACTGATGTGGTGCTTTGTTACCAAAAACAGAAATCAACTCAGCAAGGCATTCTTGTTAAGATAATTTCCTTCGAAAGTTGTAAAAAAATATAGCCCCAAAATGTTCTTGGTTTAGTTCCATTTTTTAACTGATTTGTTAACTTAAAAAATTTACTTTAGCCTTAAAACTATATGCATCGCACTTTTTGAATTATGTTAGGTAAAGATTGAGGTTAAGTTATAGTAACGACATTCAATCAGTGTCGCGCTCTATGTTCCTATATGCAAAATATAAGAGCCAGAGTTTTCCTTATTTATGCAAACTTTTCCACCTGCTCGAAACTATAACCAAGTACCTAAAAATTATGAGCTCTCGTTATTTTTTTAGAACTAAATTTATTTAGTTTGTGACTAATTTAATTTTAGTATTTGTTTTATATCGAGAACTGGTACAGTTTCGGTTAAAGATCTTGCGACACTACTAGGAACATAAATATTATCTGGGTTTATTTGGTGCCAAATATTTTAAAATATTTACAATAGCTATAAATAAATTTAGGAGTTTTATAATAACGAACAACAGGGCTTACTACTTCACATTTTAAGAGAGTAGGTACATAAAAAAAGAGTCGTTGTAATTTACTTATTTACTTTTAAGTTTCATTTCTGAAGTACTCGAAGAATCAAATAGACTACTGATTTTGATTTTATCTATTCTTACATTCCTATTGTTGACATTCCATCGTGTTTACACACTGCCAACGATTAGTGATTTTTTTAGTTATTCTTCGGGCTTGTTTGAGTTGTCACGGGGCCGTGGGTCTACCACAATACCTTCTGGGTGGTACCATGGTGTGTCAGCACCTTTTCTATTGACACAATATGCCTCAAGAGGCTTGCATTAACACTATTATTTGTTCAAGTTTCGCCACTGGTATTTGGACTTGAGAGTTTTAGCTTTTAAGCAGATAATAACTGCCCGTGGCTATTTTTATTGTATAAATTATGCCTTACTAGGTGATACACCATCAGCTAGGCTTGTTGAATTGGTAATTTCTGTTACGCCATTAGCATATTCCGCTTATGGCATTTCAGGCGTCGAATAGTCACAATATTGAAAACTTTCGTTTTACCATCATTACTTATTTTGATGACATTATCTATTTCCAAGCGCTTTGGAATAATTATAATGGTGTCACTGATGTCCAGCCATTTTAAGGTACGTTTTAGCGTGAACATTCGTCCCATGCTTCGAACTAGTTCAATTTTCTAGGGTCCCATGTTTTGACGAGACTGGCTCAAATTGCAGAAAGCTATACCCAATTGTGAAAAGTTTCGCAATTGTACGTTTAGAGGGCTGCTGGGCTCTAGGCACACACACCCCTCACAAAACCAACTCAAGAAAAACGAGAATACATTTAAAAAGTAGTTTTTAAAAAAAAAATAATTTTTTCCCTTTTTGTTAGTCTTGAAACTCATTTAAGCTATAAAAGCAATGGGACGAGACAATTTGTGCTAAGCCTAACTTAGTATTCTACAGTGGCGTATATAGAAAAATGTTTCGAGGGTGCCCAAACAGTTTCAGGGGGAGGGCGAGACCCCATGAGGTCGTATTTTATGCTATTTTATTTGTATTTATGAAATATGTGGAAAATATTTATAAAAACCTTAGCTTTGGGGGGGGGGGCCCAGGCCCCCCTTATATACGCCACTGGTATTCTACTTTAAGGTTCTCCATTGCCGTGGGAATTTTCAAGACAACACAGCTTGTAAAACAGTGTTAATCCTAAATTTAGTCACTTCTTGAAAGTTAAGAACTTTTAGCTCACACATATACTATACTATAGTAGTGTGAGCTATGGTGATCCTAATTTTTTCGAGAAAAAAAAAGTTGCTCCGATTTCAAAATTTTTTATATATCTTTGCGTTTCAGATGATTTTGAAACTTTTTTGTTGCGCCGTCTGTCTGTCTGTCTGTCTGTCTGTATGTCTGTCTGTCTGTATGTCTGTAACGACCAACGCGCATAACTCAAAAACCGCTTGGCCGATTTTAATGAAATTTGGTACCTAGGCTGGGTATTGGGCCGAGATGGTCCCATTTAAAAATGAACAAAATCCACCGAGCACAAACCAAATAAATGGGTGGGGGTTGATTTCAAAAATTAGAGTTTATGGAAAAATATGGCGTGTGTGACATCAAACGAAAGTTAATTGAGTCTGGAGTTCAACAAAATGCATTTTAATTTATTTAAAAAAAAGGGTGGGGGTATATTTCAAAAATTAGAGTTTAAGTGAAAAAATGGCGTGTGTGATATCAAACGAAAGGTAATTGAGTCCGGAGTTTAACAAAATACATTTTAGTTTTTGTTTTTTTTTAAGGGTGGGGGTAGATTTCAAAAATTTGAGTTTAAGTCAAAACATGGCTTGTGTGGTATCAAACAAAAGGTAATTTAGTCCGGAGTTGAATAAAATATATTTTAGTTTTTATTTATATTAGCTCACACGTACACTATAACTATAGTACCTAGTGTGAGCTTAGGGGCCCATATATTGGCAGAGTATTTTGGTTTGCTACGAAAATTACTTATTTTTGAGCTGAAATAATTCCTTTAAGGCAGAACCGTTCTTAGTTATGTTAAAGGTTGTTTAACAAATAAGTACGACCTAAAACGCATCGTTCAATTATATAGGAAAATCTTCCATTTTATTTAACGACATGGAAACTTCGGCGTTGCCTAGGTTAAAACTTGCACTTTATGTTGTCCTAATAAAAAAGACGTATGAGTGGCCGAAAACAATAAACCTAAAACACAGCCCTGTCAGGGAGTAGTGGTTAGAGACTTTGCTGTGTGGAAGTGTTGACATAACCTTACATTTTGTTGTGTAAATAATATTTTTGCTTTTGAACCCAAAAATACATAAAAATTAAAAATATATCTAGATTTTTTGCATAAAATCCCATTTAAAACTAACTACCAAAATGTTTACCACTAATTATTTTTGAATATTCCGGCAAGTTTGTATGTAGTTAAACAATGATTGTTATCTTCTATGATACCCATTTGTATGAGAGGAAGAGAGGGAAACTGTTGATGAATAGAGAGAGTGGCAAATGCGCAGCTGAAAAAATGGAATTCCAATTTTTTACTCAGGGTCCTCGTACGTGCATGAACGTCTGTGATGAACATAACCTACTTAATTTTTTTATGTCAACCTTGTCGATTCTAGGTTAAAAATAAGAATAAATGTGTTTGTTGTTAAAATTAGAAGAAATGTTGGCTACGACATTAAGCATTGCGCGTTTGTGTGCGAAAATAATGGAAAAATCAACCTCTAAGACGATATTCCCGGAAAAAGGATAGACGCCATGTTTTTTGTTTTTTTTTTTAATTTTATATTTCGTCATCCCGTAAAACGATATAACTGAATTGAGTTTATGACCAAACATCAACATTTGGTCATAATTTTAAAAAAATACAATTTTTTTTCAAAATATAAAAATACTATTTTTTTCTTGTTAAAATGACATGTTTTGAAGTGCGCGTGTTCTTCTTTTTTTTTTGTTTTCATTTTTTTCTACTCTGACAGATGTAGGGGGCGCCACAAAACAGGGAGTCCAGAAGGCATTTTGAACCATATGGGCTAGTTAAAAACTTGTCTAAACACAGTCTTATCTAGATAACATGTAAGACAAACTGTGTTAATTACCTACTTTCTCCTTCCAAATTACATTGGTTTTTGTCCCCACTTTAAGAAAATGTCGGGTGAATGTCGGTCTCTATTTTAACCTATTCTCTTTGGGGAGAAATTACTTTCTTATTTTAAGTAAATATAGGGCTGTCTAACGAAACATATGATAAAATCCAAGATGTCTTCCGGAGGACACACAAACCGATTTCCCATAAGCCGTAATGTTAACAAAAACGTAAATTTTACAAAAACGACAAGAGCTTTAATCTCAAAAATGATTCAGTTTTAAGAACGGATCTTTTGTGAATACGGGAAAAATGTATTTTTCTTAAAAATATTAAACTAAACCGAGTAAATCTAAAATAACCATGTTTTCTTCAAAAAAATAGGTTACGTTTTTGTTTATTTTTGTTTTTTAATCATATTTTTTTAGATATTTTCCATATATTTCATGAATAAACAGAAAAAATAGCATAAAGTACGACATCATGAGACCTCTGGGGCCTCCCAAAGGTATCGGGCCCCCAAAGGTTTCGGGTCCCCCAAGACATATTTCTGGGTGCGCCACTGATTATTATGCCAAGTTTTTTTGCTGTTGTGAATTGTGGCAGCAGAGGAGGTCATGATAATGTTAGTTTTTAGTGAATATGAAGTTTTTTGACCAATGAATTATTCTGATTTAAATGAACTATCAGCCCAACGAAGGGGAAAGTGGATAAGTAGTTTGTTCGAAGAGCTCACTTCAAGGCTCACATAACAGAGAATAAATTGAAATAGACTAAACTTTTCTCATCAGATTCAGGTTTTCTATTAGGATCTTTTGTTGTACTTGACTAAACCTTTTGCTAAGTAATAGGCCTTCTATAGTGTTAAACTGTGAAACATATTTCACTTTGATTTTTAGGTTTAGACGAAGTTTAATTGTGTTAACCCTCCAGTGGTGACATGAAAAAGAGTCACAACTTATAGGTAGGTCGGTCCAACAGATGGGTAAGCACATATGAGTTCCAACCGAGGTTGGTCAAGCAAACTTCTAATAAGTACCTACTTTACAAAATATGTTTATATAAAACAAATATAAGTAAACATTATATAAAAAAAAACTTGCAAAATCAAAATACGGTTTTTCCTTGTCATTGGCCTCACACACCGTACTTTTATTTACTGTTTTTTTGTAACAATATTCGCTCAATTATGTATCTAAAAGTTTATGCAAATAAATATGTACTCTACTCTACAATTGGGCATAACAGAATATGACTGGACCCATCAGGACTCAAGTTTTTTTGAGAGAAATTGAAAAAAATATCTGAGAGAACTTTTTTGTTTTTCTTGTAGTCATCAAAGTCAACAAAGTTGACTTTTTGTCATCTGTTTTTGATGCCATAAAAATTTTTTTGGTAATAAGCTCAGAACAGTACTGTAGAAATTTCACAACAGGACTTGTAATAGGTCCGGTCAGATGCTGTACAAATGTTATGGTGTACAAGTTATAGAAAAATTCCAGTTTCAGATGTCAAAAAGCAAGAAAATAAAGGAAAATTTGCACCAAAATAGTTTAAGCTAAAAAGAGGTTTGAGTTAGGGAGATTGTCAAACTCACCAGTTTATTCTAAACTGTTTTAAGGTCTGTAAAATAAATATTTATTAAAGAAAAAGAAACTTTGACGATACAGGACTCCACTGGACACTATGCAGGACGGTACACTACCAAGAATGTATTTAACTGTAGGATGGTGTACAAATTTGGTTCAGCTCATTACCCACACTTTAACCTCATATCGTTTTCCTTTTCTTTCTTCTCTAGACCCTTTTTTTAACCATCATTTTTAAAAATTTTTAACTGTTTTAAAACAATCTATTCAGGAGGGACCATTGCTGTATTCTAATTTTCAAAGTTGCTTGCCTAGAATAGTAAAAAAATCATAGTGAAATATTTCTTATAGTTTAACACAATTCTATGTTACCACTTCTGCAAAAGGTCCACTCGAGCACAAAAAAAGATCCCAATAGAAAATGTTGCAAAAATGGCAGTTACATATTTATCCAAAACAAACCTGACAAAAAACTTTGGAATATTTCAATTTTTGCTTGTGTTAAGTCAGCTCTTAGAGCATTTATCCACTTGCTTTTCTCTTCTTTGAGTTCAAGATCTCCCCAGCTGCCACAGTTTATAACAGCACAAAAACTAATAATGATGATTCAAACTGAGTAAAAAAACTGGAAAAAAAGTTTAAAAAAACAAAAGTAAATAAAAACATAACTTGACTTTGAACAAAACATGGCTTTAATTGATTAAAAAAAAAAAAGAACAGCATCTTTGTTGTAAATTAAATCGTTTCACTTTTTTTTAAAATAACGGTTATATTAGCATTGCGGCTTATGGGAAAACGCTTTGTTTGTCCTCCGGCAACCATCGAACAGGTAATCGTGCCAGTTCGTTAGACAAGCTTATTACCCAATTTTAACCATAAATGTTACTTGGGATTTTAGGGCTAACGATAGTTGCCTTCTGTCATTGCGCTAAAAAAGACAGAGAGCAAAAAATAGGGCTCAGCCGGGATTTGAACCCGGGACCTCTCGCACCCAAAGCGAGAATCATACCCCTAGACCACTGAGCCAATGTTATAAGTTTTTTATATTAGGTATTCGTAATAAGTTATGATGCAATTAAAACTGCATACTCAAGTGGTTGTTGAACTTAACAATAATTAACATTCCGTAAATATTTTATAAATAAATTAATGTTTTACTTTTGATTCCAATAGATAATAACAGTATCGGCTCAGTGGTCTAGGGGTATGATTCTCGCTTTGGGTGCGAGAGGTCCCGGGTTCAAATCCCGGCTGAGCCCAAGTTTTTTGCTAAATATAATAATAATAATATTATCAAACATTTTCCTTTTATTTGAACTTAAGTAGTTCAGGCCCTAAATGTTCAGATAAACGGGTGGCGGACCAAAGATCGAAAGACAAAAGATCGAAAAACAAAAGATCGAAAAGACAAAAGATCGAAATACAAAAGGTCGAAAAGATAAAAGATCGAATAACAAAAGATCGAAACTACAAAAGATCGAAAAACAAAACATCGAAAATGCAAAAGATCGAAAAACAAAAGATTGAAAGACAGAAGATCGAATGTACAGAAGATCGAAAGTACAAAAGATCGAAAGACAAAAGATCAAAATAGCGCGTATCATAATAGCGCGTTTCAAAATATCGCTATTACATAGTTTAAAAAAAAAAAACTTTCCTGATTTCTTTTCCGGGATCCTAGAGGGTGTGTAACTAAACTTGTGTGTGTGTGTAAACTATGCGGGGTCCTTATAATATAAAACCGTTGCAATTTTTCGTGCAGACACAAAAAAATGCAAAAACTGCTGAAAAACATATAGAAACTTGTTTCAAAGAGGTCAACGTTTCTTTATAAATTTTGTACCATTTTCGCAACTTCACCGTGTAATATTGTAATACTTTGATCACGTTTTTTGCAATTTATTCGAAGTTTCGTGGGTATTCGGGCAAAACAAACCCTGTATTTGGATTCGGTGCATCGAGATGTAGAGACCACTTTTTTTTGTGTTATTTTCCGGAGTTATTATTCTTTAAGACTTTTCTCTGTGCGGTTTTTTCCGTGTATCCTTTTTTCCACAGGCAATTTCTTCCTTGAGTTCTTTTCTGATAAAGCAAGTAAACAAAAATATAATTTTTTTCAGCCCTTAACTTACTTACCTGTAGTAGCTAGCCGCCCTTATACTTTACATATTTTTTTGGGTCTGGGGGGTACTGACCCCTCGAAGGAGGTGCGTGCTAAAAAAATTACAAGATAGCCAAACAGCATCTCCCTCGCAAACAAAATCGACGTGTCCAAGGGTTTTTCCAAATTTATTATCGTTTTTAAGATATAGACCATTGACAGTGATCGGTTCAACACCCTGTATTTTATTGTTCATTCTTCAAAATGTATCAATGTGTCAATGTATAAAAATTGTTTGACATCGTTACCTTTTTAGCTCACACATATACTATACTATAGTAGTGTGAGCTTGGGCGCACCCAGGGGGAGGGGGCCCCGGGGCCCGGGGCCCGGCCCCCCCCCAAGCCTTAGATTTTTTAATATATTTTCTACATATTTGATGATAAAACATGAAAAATACCTTAAAATTAGACAGCAGGAGGCTTCGGGCCCCCCCCAACCCCAAGCAGTGGCGTAGTTGCGAAAAGACATGATGACCTTTTTTTTTTGTCGCAAGTTTTCTGAGGGCGCGCTTTGTAGCTGTCGGGCCCCCCCATACATGATGACCTGTTTTTTTTTGGTCGCAAGTTTTTTGAGGGCGCGCTTCGTAGCTGTCGGGCCCCCCCCAAGACACATTCCTGGGTGCGCCACTGGTGTGAGCTATGGTGATCCTAATTTTTTCGAGAAAAAAAAAGTTGCTCCGATTTCAAAATTTTTTATATATCTTTGCGTTTCAGATGATTTTGAAACTTTTTTGTTGCGCCATCTGTCTGTCTGTCTGTCTGTCTGTCTGTCTGTCTGTCTGTCTGTCTGTCTGTCTGTCTGTCTGTCTGTCTGTCTGTCTGTCTGTCTGTCTGTCTGTCTGTCTGTCTGTCTGTCTGTCTGTCTGTCTGTCTGTCTGTCTGTCTGTCTGTCTGTCTGTCTGTCTGTCTGTCTGTCTGTCTGTCTGTCTGTCTGTCTGTCTGTCTGTCTGTCTGTCTGTCTGTCTGTCTGTCTGTCTGTCTGTCTGTCTGTCTGTCTGTCTGTCTGTCTGTCTGTCTGTCTGTCTGTCTGTCTGTCTGTCTGTCTGTCTGTCTGTCTGTCTGTCTGTCTGTCTGTCTGTCTGTCTGTCTGTCTGTCTGTCTGTCTGTCTGTCTGTCTGTCTGTCTGTCTGTCTGTCTGTCTGTCTGTCTGTCTGTCTGTCTGGCTGTCTGTCTGTCTGTCTGTCTGTCTGTCTGTCTGTCTGTCTGTCTGTCTGTCTGTCTGTCTGTCTGTCTGTCTGTCTGTCTGTCTGTCTGTCTGTCTGTCTGTCTGTCTGTCTGTCTGTCTGTCTGTCTGTCTGTCTGTCTGTCTGTCTGTCTGTCTGTCTGTCTGTCTGTCTGTCTGTCTGTCTGTCTGTCTGTCTGTCTGTCTGTCTGTCTGTCTGTCTGTCTGTCTGTCTGTCTGTCTGTCTGTCTGTCTGTCTGTCTGTCTGTCTGTCTGTCTGTCTGTCTGTCTGTCTGTCTGTCTGTCTGTCTGTCTGTCTGTCTGGTTCGGTTTTTTAAGGGTGGGGGTAGATTTTAAAAATTTGAGTTTAAGTCAAAACATGGCTTGTGTGGTATCAAACAAAAGGTAATTTAGTCTGGAGTTGAATAAAATATATTTCAGTTTTTAGTTATATTAGCTCACACGTAAACTATAACTATAGTACCTAGTGTGAGCTTAGGGCCCATATATTGGCAGAGTATTAGCTCACACTACTACTATACTATAGTAGTGTGAGCTATAGTAAGAAAAAAAAAGTTGCTCCGATTTCAAAATTTTTTATATATCTTTGCGTTTCAGATGATTTTGAAACTTTTTTGTTGCGCCGTCTGTCTGTCTGTCTGTCTGTCTGTATGTCTGTCTGTCTGTAACGACCAACGCGCATAACTCAAAAACCGCTTGCCCGATTTTAATGAAATTTGGTACCTACGCTGGGTATTGGGTCGAGATGGTCCCATTTAAAAATGAACAAAATCCACCAAACACAAGCCAAATAAAAGGGTGGGGGTATATTTAAAAAATTAGAGTTTATGTAAAAATATGGCGTGTGTGATATCAAACGAAAGGTAATTGCGTCTGGAGTTAAATAAAATACATTTTACTTTTAAAAAAAGGGTGGAGGTAAATTTAAAAAATTAGTGTTTATGTGGAAATATGGCGTGTGTGATATCAAACGAAAGGTAATTATGTCTGGAGTTAAACAAAATACATTTTAGTTTAAAAAAAAAGGTGGGGTAGATTTGAAAAATTAAAGTTTAAGTCAAAACATGGCTTGTGTGGTATCAAACGAAAGGTAATTGAGTCTGGGGTTCAATAAAATATTTTTCCTTTTTTAGTTATATTAGCTCACACGTACACTATAACTATAGTACCTAGTGTGAGCTTAGGTGCCCATAGATTGGCAGAGTATTTTTAATGCAAGGCAAACACTATAAAAGTAAAGTTTAAATATAATACAAGGTGTTGGAATCTTTTTCCAACAGGACGTTTTCTGCGTATTTGATTAAAACCGAGGCAATAATAATAATAATAATTTTATACTATGAAGACCCCTTTGTCCTTTTCAAACCCATCACGAACGGTACAATCTTTAGTCCCGTCATCACAAAACAGCAACAAATAAAATAGATAGCGACATCAGCGTAAAAGAAAATGGAGTAACATCGGATGAACCATTATTATACAAGCATCACACGTTTGACTTTTGACATTTATTGAAACGGACATGCCACACGCAGTGTTGTATGATCTGTTTGGGGATATACCTACTACCTACTCATATAATGTTTCCGAATGCCCTACTTTTGACATCTTTTGAAGCCTTGCAAAAATTCAAGCGAAATACCTAGCTAATTTATAAACTGTGTTTCCGAATCCTAACTTTTAATAATCATCCAATTTTGGTCATGGTCATGGTCCTTCGTATTCCTCAAAATGAAAATATCCCGAAAAACGGGATTTTTAAAAAATGGTTAATTTGATGATTTTAAGTTCGCTAACGTTAAGACTTACCTTAAATTCATTGCACCTTCTCTCGTCTTTGGATCGGTTTTGGTCGCGGCCGAGTTTTTCATTCTCAAAATGGTTAGGTTATATTGTACGATATGTACGAGGCGAGTGTTTCGAAGCAAGTGGTGTGATGGCTTTCCATTTTTCCATTTCGCGGGTTCAAAAGCCTCAACCGCGATTTTAAAGCTCATACACACAAAATAATAGGTCCCAAAAAGTTTGTAATAAAAACGCTTTCCCAAAAATAAAATATTAAAAAAATAGGGTGATTATAAAATCCTAGCACCGCATTTTATAAAAAGGAATTTAGATCAAAATAAAACCAATACGATTTCCAGCCAGATTACCTACCAATTCATTTTCTACTGTTGATTAAATAGCCTCGAATTATTATTATATAAAAGTGTAAAATAACGGATTGACTTTACTTTGGTAGAAACACTTTTTTACTTTGATTTTTGTCCTTATTAAGAAGTTACCAGTGCTAAGACCACCGCCTTATTTCTCTACAGCCATCATAGATTACTTGGGGTAATTTTGCATCTATTTTGTGCCTTCCATTAACTGTTCAAAAATCTGGGGCCATTTTCTTACTGGTTTTCCTCATTGTTTTACACTTTATTATCAATTAATTTATCTGTAAAGTGTTTTTGCTAGACTTCTTGGTTTGTTAAACCTCTGACTCAGGGAGAAAGAGGCCGGCACATTGATTAATTGGAATCATACTACCTATCATCGTTTCACTTATTTATTACTCTCGTATTACTTAGATGCCTAGTTGTACTTTAAATTTAGTTGGATGTTTAAACTGTATTGGGAGAATTATATTAGGTGTTAGCTCTCTTTTAATTTGGCTTTTGAAGCTTCATTCATGTCTGTGGTGGAGAAAAAAGATCTTTGATTCAACCTGTTACGGCTCTGCGTAGTTTAATAGATACATAAACTGAAAAATAAAATAGGGTATTACTTAATTACTTGATGATGGATTAGCAATAACAGGTACAAAAACATAGATAGTGTGAATAAAATCACTTCACAGGGAGAAAATATAAAGAATTAAAATTCTGTCATAAAAACTTAAAAAACATTTTTCTTTCTATTGGAGTCTAAAACTAGTTAAAAACATTCTGGATGAGTAAATGCTGTAGAAAATATTTTAAAAAATCAAAATGGTAAAATAAAAAGAAAACGTACATACCGAACAGACAGAAGAATCGAAAAAAGTTTAAAATCAATTGTCGAAATACGTCAACGAGATCTATACAGATTTTGTTGTTCAGAATGCGGATAAATTTCCGGAAGAATGGAGAATATGACAACTCACGTATACATACACATACAAATATAGAGATAGAGATATAACGAGAAATGACTAAATTGGAATTAATTCCGGACTGACGAATGGAAAATCGCGCCTGGCAGCGTCACTTCAAAGACAAAAGTCGACAACGCGACACGACGACAGGCCTTATTAGATATTCTGGATATAATTGTAAAACGGGAAGGTTTAATCTTTGTAAACCATTTCTAGTTCATAAACCGTACCAATTTTCATTCTCTTAGCAGTAACGCGAAATGTGACTTGTCGAATCCTTTAGGCCGGTTTCAGAAAGGATCGATGATCCGTCAAAATAGATCATCGCAGTCGGATCGTGATGGACGGAATTAATGAATTCGGGGTGCCCAGATACGTTAGAGCAGAAATGCATGTTCAAAAAATCGAAAAGTGAAGCACTCATGGCTTGCTTTGGAAACAATGGCAAATTTTAATTCGCAGACGCGAATTTTCAAGTGCGCATACGTATGTTTTGTTACATAGACACATAGCTGATATGTGGGTAGACGCCATACTTGTTATTTATTTACATTTTGCGGTATTTTGCGTTTGTCGTGTAAAATTATGTTTTATTCTGTGAAAAATGAGAAACAGTTCACGTAAAATATGTGCGGTTTGTGGAAAAATGTCCGGTAGAAGTAAGTGCCATTCCGTAGGTAAGTAGTTGTATTTTTCTTTATAATTTGTTAATAAAGTGAGGAATGGTTTGTAGATGCCATTAAACACTGGTCATGGTGTCCACAATAAACCTGCACAATTAATTTTAGAAAAACTACAATTTTAATCCAGAATTTGATAAATTTTCACTCAATCAACAGTTTTTAGAAAAAAAATAATAGACATAACCCTAAATTTTTTACAATTGTCAAATAACGAATTGACGTAACGGAGTATGTTCCAAAACCACCAAAACTAATGCGCAGTAACCGAAATCCTGTCTACCTGAAAAAAGACCATTAAAAATTAAATGGGGGTCCTGGCTTCCAGAATCGCGTATGATATTTATGTTCTAAGGTATTTGGGGGTGCCTTACCAGAATACTGTGTGTAGGTGTATCGTTTGTGCTTTTATTAACTTCTTGGAGTAAACTTGGATTTTTCTGTGTAGTGCTGATTTCTCCATTATGATTGAAAGGTATCCTTCTTTCAGCCTTAATCATTATGTTTATTGCACAGGGCTGGTTCAGACAGATGCTGTTTTTTGTTTTTAAAGGTTTTCTTAGAATTTTAAAATTTAAATGATAATAAAAACAAGCTAATATCAATAAAAAGCTAGGTCTGTGTCCTAAGACACTAAGATTTTTAAGTGAAGGTGTCTGGTAGCTTTCCCCATTTTAGCTCACTTGTTAAAATTCAATAAGTAAATACGATATAACAGGATTATATTGAATAACATGCTAATATTAAAGGGGAAAATTGTTAGCTCCATTTTTGAAAAAAAACCTTTGTCTCCTAAAAGTTTTAACTTTTGAGATACAGGGTAATAAATATTCTCAAAAAATCTCTTTTTTATTATTATCTGTGATACTGCTATACATACTTTTATGAAATTTTTCTATTCATCAAAATACGTTTCATGATGTATTACATGTTTTTTTGGTTTGATTAGTGGCGTTCATACTGGATGTAATTAGCCTCGTGTTTTTGAAAAAAAATTACTTTCCCAGCTCTAATTTAAGATAACGCCGAAAATGTGTTATTTGGGTGTATTTTGACCTATACTTAGCAATATCGTCGTGGCGTCTGCGTCTGTCCGTGTGTGTATGTATGTTCTACGGCCCACGATAGCTGCTAAACTGCTAAACCGATTTTCATAAATTTCTCATGAGAAATAGTGCTAGGTACTGTATTAAGCTGATTAGATCAAAATCTATTAATGATGATAATTTTTGACAGGTAAAAAATTAAACAAAACAAATTTTTCTCAATAATTTGCATTATAACCAGAAACTTCGAGGAGCTTTTGTTTCTGACATATTTACAAAAAACTGTTTCAAGGCTGAAATGACGTGGAGTTCACTCGGTGTGTGCTACTGGCTATTCGGCTAGGAATGATATCAGATCCGTCATGGATCCATTTATTTATTGCTAAAGGCATGATATATTTAACATTTTAAAGGAGGAGATTTTGAAATTGGCGTCGACAGAAATTGAGGTTTACTATCGCACAATCAAAGTCAAATTTTATACTGAACAGGACAAGGTAGATGATAATTTAAAATGGGTAGGTTTTTAATTAAAAATAAGTTTACCAAGTAATACAATGCAAGTAATTGACACTGCATAGGTACTTTCCTACTTAAGTGTTTCATAATATGTATAATAACATTCCTTAAATGTTTTATATGAAATATTTAACTATATCGGCTCAGTGGTCTAGGGGTATGATTCTCGCTTTGGGTGCGAGAGGTCCCGGGTTCAAATCCCGGCTGAGCCCTATTTTTTATAAGGGTAAGGCTATAAACCTGGGTAAAAAATTAGGGGTGAAATTCCCCTTTTTAGAAAGGACCTCATTGCAAAAATGTATGTTGACAAAAAAATTTAAATATTTTTTTATGCCTAAAAAGCTTTAAGAATTACGATAAATTAGTGTTTACTATTAAACAACTTCTAGAGTAAAAAAAATGTTCCTAGAATTTATAAGTTACCTTTTTTAAATAATTTATGTATATTTGCTTAAATGCTAAAGCCGGTGCCCCCCAGGTCGACGCGCCACCGCTGGGTTAAAGTATAGAGTGAATATATTGGTATAACGACATCGAGTGGACCGCTTAATTTCGGTCGTTATAACCGATCGTCGTTTTAACGGACCTTAATATGTCGTCGCTATAACCGATATGTCGTAATATCTGATATCGTTATAAGCGATATTCACTGTATTTTGTTCTTAAATTATTTAGAAAAAAATTGCTAATTTTTATTTTACCGCTGGGGTAAAGTACTTATATTTTGTTCTTAAGTCGTTTAGAAAAAATGTTCCGCTTTTTTACAACTCGATATAATACCTTTATATTTTTTTAATCCTTCTTTAAAAAGTAAGTGATAAAAATACTAAGTAGGGTAAGAAGGGGTATCAAGGCAACCAGAAACACCAGAGGGCTTCCAGTTACAACAAACAGAGCAGCAGTGATGCCAAAAACTAAAGCATACTTACAACGTGTCGCCGCCTTAGTTTGATTTCGGCTACGGTATAAGTAGACTATGCCATTTTGCTTCTAATTTTTGCGTTGTCGTCAAGTGGTTTTAATATTAGATTAAGGTTTGAAAAAAGTTTATTTTTGTATTAGCCAATACATTTTTATACAATATGTTGATGTGTTAATCTTTCTAAACCAGTAGAAAGTATCAGGTATGAACAAAAACCTATATGGCGGTATTACCCTAAGGATGTGGCGGTATTACCCAGTACCATGAGGGAATTCCGCCAACTGCAACTTAAAAAAAAATCTTTTATATATATACAAACAAATTAATTTTTTTAATTGAAAGTTGTAGTTTTGTTCGTAAGCTAACTAAAAAAGAGTTTGCAATTAAATTTCATTTTAAATGCCTTAATTTTGCTAGTTTTCTTAAGGTAGCGGAATTCCTCTGTCTTCTCCTATTTGATTTTTTTTGTATGGAAAAACATTTTGCCAAAAAGTTTAATTTCTTTGTAAAACAGTTTTTTTTTAACGGAGTGTGGATATCAGATGCTGATTTTTGTTGCAAGCCTAATCTATTTCTCCCCATTTTACAGCACCTGTACAAGATAAAACTAACTGAAAGTGACTTAAAACTGGCTCTTTGACAATCACCAAATGGGCGTTCTAATTGGTATTATTCGCTATAAAGCGAAAAGCTTACGATATAATGAGCGATACTTTGTCCTGTTGTTTTCGACTTTTCTCTTTATTGCATTTTTAAAAGATTTGCTAACACCATTCCGGCAAATAATTATTTTGACAAAGAATCACAAGTAATAAAAGAAAATTAAAGGAAGATTTTTTTTAAATGTTTGATGATGATCAAATATTATTAGAAAAACAAAATAGATTTAGGAAAACTTTTAAATAGACAATAGACAATTTTATTTATCTTTTCTGCTACAGTTGTAGAAGACACGTCACAAAAAGAAAGTAGTTTGGTTAAACCAAACAACAGTTAAAAAAATACATAATTAAAATTAATTTTAAAAAGTTATACTTGGTTTAATACAGTATACAAGTATACAAAAATACAATCTAAATTAAGTATAAAGAAAGAAATGAAAATATAAAAAATCAACTTCACCAATACACATTAAAATACGCATAATAGTTAAATTATTATCTACCGATCGCAGTTTTTTGTTCAATTCATCTCTTGTGTAAAATGTATCAATTATTAGCAAGATTTTTACTTGTTTTTTAAACAGTGAAATTTATATAATTTCTTTAATTTTTTTTGGTAAAATATTAAATAATTTACAACCAAAATAATGGCAAGTTTTTTTAACGAATTCGTGGTTGTGTTTATCGACACTAAACAAGTTTTTGTTTCTAGTTAAATACGAATGATATGGGCTGTGTAAAGTAAAATTAGTTGGATGTTGGTATATATACACTAATATTTTATATGTAAATGCTGGTTGCTGTTAATATTTTATTATCTTTAAACGCATTTCGGCGAGTTGCATTGTAAGGTAAGTCGAAGATTAAGCGGACTAAACGTTTTTGTGTAATTAGTACCCATTCTAGATCCTGTGCACTTCCCCATGTAGCTATACCCTATGAGAGGGCAGAATATGCGTTAGCATAATAAACAGTCACAGGATTCGATCTGCTCAGGGAGTTTTTTAATGATTTAATCATAAAGTAGCATTTGTTTAATTTGGTGCAAACATGGTCTACATGAAGTTTCCACTCAAAGTGGTTGTCAAAAGTTATTCCAAGAAGTTTTAGGCTACTGCTAAAAGGAAGAGGGGTGTCTTTAAAAGTTATGTTAAAGTCAAGTGTTTTACGCTGCTGCTTGGTTTTGAATTCCATTAAAACAATTTTAGACAAATTAATAATAAGACTATTTTTATTGCACCAGTTTGAAAATTCCTGAAGGGCTTAATGATTTTTTCCCGGAGACTATCCTCATTCTGCCGTCCTTAAGCTAGAATGCCGTTAACTACCTATAAAATTTTCCTAGTTTTGATTAAAAAAAAACCCGGAAAATAATAAACAAACTATGCTCGTTGATAACTGTAAGTTATTTGTTTCTTGAAAGCAACAAAAGCTAAAGAAGATTTGCTTATAAAAATGGATGTAGAATAATGTTGTGATTAAGACGGCACCAAAAAATCAAAATTGTCCAAATGTTGGTTAACGGCATTATAGCTTGTGCACGGCAGCATTGCTCGCATAGACGACAATAGTTGTGTCATCCACGAACATGAAGACCAGTCCACAAGTTATATATTCAGGAAGATTATTAATAAATAATAAGAAAAATAGTGGGCCCATGACGCTGCCCTGTGGAGTACCCATGTGCCCTCCCTTATTGACAAATTGATGAGAAAAGCTAGGCAAGAAACCATTTTGTTAGAAATTTTTTTTAACAAGGTTATTAGAATTTCATCAGGAACTGATCTCTTATTAGGCAAAGCTTTAAGTGCGGTCTCAACTTCACTTCGAGTTCTTCCGAACATTGAAATGAGCTAAAAGATTTTCTTGTTGTAGTACAATTGTTTGATAGTACTCCGTTAAATTGAAAATTTATTTTATCTGATACTACTGTTAATAAATATTGACTGAAGGTATCAGCTATTTGCGTAGTATCTGTTAAAAGCATTTCGTTATTGTAAACTTATGATATTGATTGTTTAGATTTTTTTGTAGCTTTTCCACTAATGCAATTAACTATATTCCAAATCATTTTTGTTTTATTTTTGAATTGTTAAGTTAATCTTATTATTATAATGTTATTCTTTTTCCTTATTTTAATTTTACAGTCAATTTTCTTTTTTGGATTTTTATAAAATATTTTTTGTTGTACATTATGTTTTTGTAGCTAATGTAGATTTTTTAGATCTGAAATATCGTGTATTTAAAATTCTAAAAGTTTAATTTTTTGATTGAAAAACATTTTCTTTTTCCTTTTACAAATAATTTTTAATGGGCACCAGTCGACTGTTTGGAAATTTTTTTATCGATGTCGTTATCAGTAAGCTTAATATTGGATCTGTCAATCCAGAAATTAAACTCATTTATTGTATATATTACCCTAATGCACTTGTTTGCTAATTCTTGCACTGCATCGTCTTTTGAATATAAACAATTATTTTGAGAAATATTGTAAATTAACTGACAGTGATGATCAGAGAGAGTATCAAAGTTTTTAAAAATAAAATTATCAGGTTTTGACGTAATAATATAATCTATTCCGGAAATACTAGTAACATTGTTTTTCAAATACCAAAACCAAATTGCAAATAATGCAAGGACCTAAAACCATAAACAAGAAGTGAAATACTACTACTGCTATGTCGGTTTAGAACGTTTTTCTACGTTGTCCGACGCCTATTCTCCACCTCTTTCGATCCTGACAATCATCTTCTGTCAGATTCTTTTGACTCATTGATCTTTGGATTGACTGTTGCCATTCTAGTTTAGGACGTCCTCTTTTTCTGCGCCCTACTGGTTGCCACTCTAGGACCTGTTTTGGTAATCTTTCGTGGTTCATCCGTTGTACATGGCCGTACCATATCAGTTGCCTTTTAGTGATGTCATCCGTTATGCTTCCCTCGATTCCCATTCTTTCTTTTATGATCTCATTTCTTATGTGATCTAATCTAGATATTCTCATTGATCTTCTTATTGCATCCATTTCGACACTTTCCATTTTTGTTTTGTATTTTTCTGTTACGCGACAAGTCTCTATTCCATACAACAGCGTGCTTTTTACCATTGTTTCATATAGTTTGAATTTTACATTATTTCTTATCTCTCTCTTCTCCATAAAATACTGTTAAGACATCCAATAACCTTTTTTGCTTTTACTATTCTTTTTTCCAATTCTTTACAGTCTGATCCTGTCTTATCAAATGTGACACCCAAGTATCCATACTCACTGGATTCGTTTCCAATACATAAGTACTGTGTCTTGTCCACGTTCACTGTTAGTCCCCACTTTTGGTATTCTTCCGTTAACTTTCTCATCATATACTCCATGTCTTCTTTATCATTAGCTACAATTACTTGGTCGTCAGCAAACTGTAGTGTGTATATAGTAAATCGGTCGTTAAGTTGTATTCCCATGCCGTGCACTTTACGTTTCCAGTTTTTTAGAGCCACTGCGATATATATTTTAAAAAGAGTTGGAGAGATACAACATCCCTGTCTTAATCCTTTTGTTACCAGGAATTCTTTTGAAAGTCGATTTCCAATTTTAATTTTAGATTTTGACCCTTTGTATAGTTCTTTTATCGCTTTTATGTATGCATGATTGATATTAGTTTGTTCCAACACCGTCCATAATTTTTCTACTGGAACGGTATCATATGCTTTTTGTAGGTCCACAAAGGTAACATGAGTCTCTATATTTCTGGCGCTTCTTTTCTTAATTACTTGTTTAAGACAAAAAACATTATCACTACAAGATTTGCCTGCACGAAACCCACTTTGCTCTTCTTCTTCTTGTTCATGAAAATCATTCTCTATTAGATCTCTAAGAATCCTACCGTACAATCTACTTAGAGTGCTGGTGACTGAAATTCTTCTGCAATTGTTACAATCCAGCTTGTTTCCTTTTTTATGTATTGAGGATATGAATGCAATTTTCCAATCATTAGGTACTGGATGTCCGTTTATGCATTGATTGATAATATATGTGAGATTTTCGAGTAGTTTCTCTGATCCATATTTGAGCATTTCAGCATATATTCCCCCAGGTCCGCTAGCTTTTTTTTAAATACTATTCTTTATCATTTCTTTTTCGATGATTACTTCCTCTCCATGTACTTCTATGTCTCTCCTCGGAGAGGCTGTTAGATATTCGGGTCTCGTCTCCTGCAGCAGTCCCTTGTAGTGTTCTGTCCATTGATCTGGTTTGATGATCTGGATGTTTACTTTTTCTTTTGTTGGGTTTTTTTACTGTAGAAATGAATTTCCATACTTCAGAGCTCTGCCTACCTCCTACGTGTGTATTTATATCGTGGCATTTGCGCTCGAACATTTCATTTTTTCTGTGCGTATCAAACTTCTTAGCTGTCTTCTGGTTTCCCTGTATATTTCTAGGTCTCTTTGCTCTTTAGTACTGAGCCATTTCAAGTATGTGCGTTTTTTCTCTTTGACCATTTCCTGTATTTTCTCCGTCCACCACATCTTCCTGTTATTTCTATTATCTTGGTATCCAACAGCTGCGTTGCTTGCTTCCTTCAAGCTTTTTATTATGTTTGTATATATCTCTTCAAATGAGTGATTTGTGTTTATTAATTTTTGATCTAATCGGTTCTGATACAATATTTAAGTACTTTTGATTTCTAGACTTCTAAAGTTGTATTTTTGATTGTCTTCGATGCACTCTAGGTTTTCATTTTCTCTAATACTTTCGTCCTTATTTGTTTTTCTTAAAGGGAATAATATTTGAAATGAATGAACCAGATGGTGGTCAGATCCACAGGTAACACCACGAAGTGCTCGCACATCATACCACTTTAATTGCGAGTGTTGTCCACCTATAGCATAATCAATGATTGTTTTAAGATTTCTTGTTGGCTGAATCCAGGCATATCGATGAATATCCTTATGTTTAAAAAAACCATTATTTATTTTTAGGTTGTGGGTTTCACACAATTGCATCAATCTTAAGCCATTATCATTTGTTACTTCTTCTCCAAATGGTCCTATCAGTTTGCTCTGGGTTTGTCTACCAGTTCGGCTATTAAAATCGCCAAGCATAATTATTTCTCTGGTATTACCGATTTTGGTGATAGTCTCATCCAGTTGGTCAAAGAACATTTGTTTTGTAGCTACTCTTTTGTCATCTGATGGTGCGTAGACTGCTATTATGCTTATATTATGTCCAAGCATCTTCATGTTCACTCGAAGTATGTTTTCACTAATGCAATCGTAGCCTGTAATTTTATTCTTTAGATTGTTCTTTATTAACAAGGATACCCCTCTGGCTACTCTGCTTTCTTTTGGGACTCCAGTGAATATATGGACAAAATTGCCGACACTATTCGTACCTGTGCCTTTCTTTTTTGTCTCTGTGAGTGCAGTAATATCGATCTTACAATTCTGCACTTTAGTTGCAGTAATGTCCAACTTTTGATTCACTCCCTGTACGTTCCATGTAGCTATATTCATAGTCCTTTGTCTTTACTTTTTTCGTCTTCGAGAGTTTCCATCCATTGCTCCGAGGCTTTGTTTAGGCTTTTTGGTAATTGCTTTGTTTTACAAGTATTAGAGAACCAGTCTAATGCCTCAACCCCATACTTGGAGGGCCAGGATTTTTAATCAAGGATTTTCTCGTCTAGCCTTTGACGAGCCAATGCCATACTGTAAGGCAACAGCTTTTACACTATCCCTAAAAGAAAGGGTTGCCACCTACGCTATGATCACCGTACCGAGGTCCATTCTCTCCGCCTTTCATATCGATGTGGTCTTCTCCCGTAACCCTGGGAAAGGGACCCTATACAGGTGCTAACTCTCCGGGTCGGAGAGTACCTGGAATCTACGGAGGGCAGGGGTCGATTTATTTCCCCTGATAGACATCTGACGAGGTCTACCCGTTACCCGTGAAATTAAAGAAAGAAAAAAATTAACATTGTTGTGTTGTAATATGTCATTAATCATTTTAAATACTTTGGTATCCTTGCTGTTGGGCAATTGGTCAATACTTAAATCAGAACAGAGTAATATATGCGGAAATTCCTGAGAATTTTTGTCAATAATTCCGAAAATAGTTCCAGAAACGCCTCATAGTTTGTTGACGTACCAGGCCTGTACACCAATAAGATGCTATAGTTTTCATACTGGATTGCTGAATACTCTAGTAACATTTTAATTGAATATTTATTAAATTTATTTAAAACTTTACACTTTTGTACTATTTCAGTTTGTGCAAAAATAACAGTGTCGCCATGTCGATGGTAAGTTCAACTAAACTCACATAGTTTAGAATAACAGATGTGTAAAAATTTAGCTTTTCATCACTTAGCCAGTATAAACACTAAGTTCCAAAGGGTTTATTTTATTTGACAAACCCTGTACATTTAGATGTAGCACAGACCAGTTACCATTTTTTGTGTTACTGTGTTGTTACTGAGATGGAGGCTTGATTCAGAAAATTTCTAGGAAATACGTATCTCCTGACACATGCATCCTCAGGCCATATGGAAGGGATGTACACTTTGTCCACATAGGTTATCGGAAAAGATACTTTAAAACTTGACGAAACCTCCGAATTCATTGCAACAAAAATTAAATATCTTTTGACAACGTAGACCTTGGTAGGTATTCATGCATATTAATGTTGCCGCCGAGACGAGAGATTTCCGCCTCTCGTTTCGTCTCGGCCTCTCTCGATGAGACGAGAGAGATATTTTCTCTCGAATGAAAGCTCGAGACGAGACGAGAGAAAGACTCTCTCTCGTCGAGAGATTCTCGTTTCTCTCATTCTCTCGAGCAAAAAAAGTTGGTTATATTTATTCTAGAGTTAAGCTGATATTTATTTACTGTTTTTTTTAAATAAAAGGTATGCAAAAATTGTCATATATTCCTTTCTTGACAACATGTGGTGTGGCTTACCTTTCGTTTACTTGAAATCAGATGCATTTCTGGAAGTGGGCAATATTACTTTTACATAACTTTACATTTATAGAGGAGAAGAGTAAATTAAAATGTTGGGGTTTTTTCATTTTTTCCCATGGTTTTATCATAGTTCCTATCAGCCTTACAAAGGTCAGCTCTCTAGCGTTTCTGGAAGTAGACAATATTAATTTTATATAAATTTACATTTATAGGAGAAGGAAGTAAATTAAAATGTTGGTGTTTTAAAATTTTTTCCTACAGTTTTATCATACTGCCTTTTAGTCTTAAAAAGCTCAGCTTTCTATCGTTTCTGGAAGTGGGCAGTGTTATATAGTTTACTTTCCTACTTTATGGAAGTTTATGAACCTTGCACGGGTTGTTAATTCTATGAAGATCTACGACTGTGCAAAGCTTGAGATTCGTAGCTCATTCCGACGTAGAGTTTTAGATAGGTCAAATATGGACTGAAATGTTTCAAAAAAAGCTTGTACAGCAGTTGCGCGAATTTGGCGAGGCACTGCCGTGCTCTCGGATTATGAATAAGGTAGTTAATTACCTTATTCATATGTAAATGTAAATATAAATAAAAATGATTTGTCTGTGGTTGGAAATCACTGTACTCAGTGGCGTATATAGAAAATAGTTTTGGGGGGGCCTGAGACAGTTTCGGGGGGGGGGGGGGGCTCGAGACCCCATAAAGCCGTATTTTATGCTATTTTATGTTTGTATTCATAAAATGTGTGGAAAATATCTAAAAAAATCTTAGCTTCGGGGGGGGGGGGGGCACGCCCCCCCTTATATACGCCACTGACTGTACTGCTAAGAAATACAACTTTTTTAAATAAAACGTGGATTTTTTCGCGTCCTCATTTGTTATTCGATTTTATTTCCGTATTCCGTATAAGAGAGGGCGCATCCTTCCGCTGGTTATTTTATAATTTTATCATCGTAATCGAGCCCTGATATCCGTCTAACGGTATGGAAGACTCTCTTAGGAAAACACCCGCTCCATTTGCTAAACTAACTAAACTGCTTTGCCTGTATTTATTTTGCGGGGACTCCGATCCTTATATTCTCTCCCGGAGCGAAAGCAGCGGCAGTGCCATTTTCTCCAAATTTAAATATTATCCCTGCTGGATTTCTCCTGTGATGCAACGTCGAAACTAGGTAACTCGACTTTTTTTACTTTAGATATAGGTAAACGGCTGTAGTAACACCGAAAATCTGGTTTGAATAAGAGGTGGTTTGGTAACTGCGTTAATTTAGACATCAAAACAACTATAGTTGGGATTGTATTAAAGTGACACCGCGTCATCAAAACCTTGATGCGCGAGAAGGGAGTAGAGGGGTACATACAGTGGCACTCACTTCCTTTAATTTTTTTATTGATGTATATTCCCATAATGAGGCACTGCACTATTAGTCATTAGCTTACTATTTTACTTATCTGGTTGTTACTAACACATTGATTTAGCCGGGCTTTGACGTTTTCTATTCGTTGTTGTTTTGACTGTTTATGTCAAACAAAATACGACGGAGTTTTTTACAACACAAATTACCGTTTTTACAACTAAATCAATATTTACGAACATTTTAATATAATTTTGGATCCTCTTTTATGTTTCCGATCTTTATTTATTAGGTAAGTACCTATTTGATCTCTTCTTTAAAAGTTCTTATTGTTCTATCCTTCGAACATTAAACCCCGCGCGGTGCCACTTTATAGATAATAATTGACATATCATGGAAAACTTTTTCTTCTCCAAGCTACAATAAGGCTAAAATATCTTTCAAAACCAATTTTTAAAAGGATTCGACTTTAAACGTTGGCTCAGGAACTTAGATTTAACTTCTAGTCATTAAACTACTGGTACAGTGCATGTTAGAACACAAGAAGATCGCACTGAACACACTAAGTTTGCTCAAAATAACAAACACAAATATGGTCTTTAAGTTAATCTAGCATGATATTTTGTAGTTGCCTATTTTTTTTTATACTGGGACTTTTCCATCCATACTAGGATCAATCGCCCAGTTTTTTGCCAAAGTTTTTGCGTCGAAAATAGCTTTTTAGACATAACAACACAACCATGCGTTAAGTGAGACTCAAACCCACAAGCTCGAGCCACGCCGCGCGCCGTAATCGAGGCAGTCCCGTCGAATATAAGCTGCTATCATAGCAGCGCTAGCTATCATAGCAGCGCTACATCCGAAGCGGGACCACTACACTAACTCACACTTGCCTACTTGTGATACAATATTGTGCACATGAAAATTTTAAAGACAGCTATACATAGCTTTTCAGGACATCGTTTAAAAGATAATTGATCTGCCTATAAGATGCACCTATCCGGTTAGGCCTCGGACGCTTCGGTCATTCAAAAAATCCGCTACATACAAAAAAAATTTCTTTGACTTAAAAAAAATCTATGTCTAAGTATAAGTGCTGCTCTTAGTCATATTAATATAGCTATGTAGCTGTGTCACGCATCCATTGATTAAAAATTATACGGGATATAAAAATTGTTAAATTCATTTTTGAGGTTGTCCATAAGTCTGTATTTTATAGAACTAAAACATATATTTTTCCTAGTCACAAATGTAAGCCGTTCTGGATAGCTACACATTCAAACTAGGAAGCCAGTTAGCATAGCATTTTATTAATCAATACAAGTTTTTTAAAAAGCTTTTGGTTTCTGAGAAAAAATTATTTACTTAAAAAAATCACATTACTTTTAAGAAACTACCCCTATGGCGACACCCTCTTGGGGTGTTTTTTTGGGACGATATAGATAATGCACCTACTTCATTTTATCTGCATCCATTTCTTAAGGGTGTTTGTTGCAGACATTAAAATAAATAAAAATACTCACGTTTTTAGACCTAATTTCGGGGTTGCTGTCATAGACTTTTTCTGAAAATTTTGACGTATCACACAACATTGTATTACAAATAGGCAAGCTGGAACTAAAAACGGCCTATTTCAAACTTGGCTACTACTGCTGATCGATTTAAAAAAAGGCCTGACTACCTGACTAACAATCGGCTCTTAGTATTCCATACAACGGAACGTCGCAGTCGCGAAAACTACCATTTAAGGATAGTGAAAGATTACCATCCAGTAATTCTGGCGAAAACTTCAAGAACCTTGAAAGAAGAGAGCTAGGAAACTCGTTGCGTGGGACTTACAATACAAGAACATAAATAATATAATGGTTTGATGTGCACAGAATGGATTTACGGAAGAAACTGATTGCATACTTTGTATGGAAGATGACAAATCCTGCACTGTGCGTATATGTGTTTCAAGCACGTGTATTGAGTCAAGATGTATTCGGAAAACTTTAGGGTCAGAGGATCTAAATAGGCTTTCACCCAAACAGTTTGCTACTGAAAATGCAACGCTGGGGTTCCTATTTATGTTCGTGTCAGAGCTCTGGAGAAAGAATAAAATATTTTATGCCAGCAATCAAAATATGTATTCTAAATCAACTGGCTGACAAAAATTTGGAATTTTACATGTTTTTTCTTTATCACTGACATGTTTTTCTCCTGCATCACTTTGAATAGGATTATGTGATGACAGTTACTTACTACCCTTTTTATAAAGCAAGCTTTCCACTCCTCAAGGATATTTAGGATTTATAATAAAAATATTTGCTTTTAACAGGGGCGGTCTGAGACTTCAAAAATGCGAGGCTTAGATTTTGTGAAGATGATGAATCCTGCATTGTGCGAATATCCGTTCTTAGCACATTTGTTCTTTCAACATCTATTCGGAAAGCATTAGGGTTAGATGATCTAAATGGACTTCCACCCAAACAAGTTGCTAGCCTGCTTAATAATCTAGATATATTGTCTAAGAACATGAATTTATATACTCACGCTGTGTTCTATCAACATTCTAATCGGAAAGCACTAGGGTCAGAGGATCTAAATAGACCTCCACCCAAACAAGTTCGGTTCGGTTCGGTTCGCCTGCTTAATAATCTAGATATCTTGTCTAAGAACATGCATTTATATACTCACGCTGATAGCCCACTTAACAGGCCTATTAATAGACCACTCACAACCAAATTATAATCATGACCATCATCTAAAGACTTACGAAGCTTTGACATGCCTCTACAGTTTGCTACTGGAAATGTAACGTTGGGGTTCTTATTTAAGTTCGTGTCGGAGCTCCGGAAAAAGGGTAAAATATTTTACGCCAGCAATCAACCCCGGGTGGATATTGGAGAACGGTTAATTTTCTTTAAAACCATTAGCGGTTTCCCTTGAAGGTTTAGTATCGGTTGTCAAGGTGGTTATTTATAATTTGTTAAAACTTAGATTATGCATTTAATTGCTTTAAAAGATCTCTTAATATTTTTTTAAGATAATCTCCTTTTTCTTTCTGTGCGTTATCCCTCGTTTATAAAATATAGCTTGTGTTCTAAATCAACTCAAGACTGACGAAAAAAGGTGTTTATGTAGAAAATTTTGGATTTTGTCTATTTTTTCTTTATCTGACTTTTCTCTCCAATCTTAAGGATATTGAATTAATAAGAAAATACTATAGCTAATTGGTTTTAACAGAGGCAGTCCGAGACTTCAAAAAAGGTAGGTTTAGATTTTTTGAACATATATGGTCACACCAAAAAACACATTTTTTTGCTCAGGCGTGTAATACACCCGAATTTGACGCTCTCACCTATTTTGCTCTGTACTTAACTTATTCTGAACAGACAGACGTCACAAGAATCTAAAAATCGCCGATTTTTTAACGCTAGGGAAGTTTGTAGCCTGGCTAAACCGAAGGCAACAACTCACTGAGGCCTGCTTGACTACCTATACAAAATTTGTCGATACGCGCCAGAACCGTCAAAATAAGCAGTTTTCTTTCAAGTTTTTAATCAAACAAAAACAAAAAGCGTACATAAGCTTTTTATCGTTTAAAAATACCTAATAAAAAAATCAATTATATCGCTTGTCAAAAAGGCGATTTCGCAGCGTGAAAATACTGTAATTTTCAAAGCGTTTTTGTAGGTCTTCACCGTTTTTATTGTGCTCGTAGCAAGTTATTAGCGTTTTCCGAATAAGAATCCTACAAAAAACATCAAATCAAACAAATTGATAGGGTTTAGGAGGAATGTCACCACCATATCTGTAACGGAAAAATACAGTAATTTATGGATAATCCGAACAGAAAGTTGGCAGAACACGTTCGGTTTATCAAAACTTTCGGATTATAGAATTCAAAATAAATGATATGTTGAATTCAAATACGTTTGGTTTAAAGATACATTTCTTAACCGTACAAATACATTTTTATCACAAAAAGTTCACGTTGAATACGTGGCTATAAAAACATTTATTTATGTTATACAGAAATACAAACATTTATACACACTATAACGTATGTATTTCAAAGTGAAAACAAACTTCTAAGGAAGAGGTAGGTATGTATGTACTATAGAAAATAAGTACAGGCATATTGCAAGTACATACGAAAAATACCTACAGTATGTATAAGTAGTTCGGATTGCAGAATTCAAGGTGTTCAGATTATGGATATCATTTTACGAAATTGGGGCGTTCGGATTATAGAGTATTTCAGATTACGGGAGGTTCGGACTATCCTGTATGCTCCAATACAGTAATGTAACTGTATTTAAAAAAAAGTCTTTAAGAGGATGCTTTAGCTGGTTGTGTTTAGATAGAAAACATAAAACTCAAGCTTTGCTTTAAGCCAGAATTTTCGTATATCGCCTTTGAGTTTAATATAGATTTGACCAGCGACAAGAACAAACCTTGTAAAGTTACAGTAGTTTTTTTTAGAAACACTTTTTTTTCCAAATTCCAATTCAAGAATTGGCTTCCAGGAGCTTTCAATTTTGCAAAAAGTTAGGTTTGGGCACTCGAATATGATGTGAGCAGCTGATTCCTCAGTTTCCCATTGTGTGCAGGTGTTTCCTCAGTATGCAGTGACGGATTATTGTTTTTAGTTCTATCACCTGTCTGATTTATTTCCTATTTAGGGCAATGAGTTTAAGGAGGTCATAGGGGGTTTATTCTTTAAATGCTCTCTAGGAAGTAAATGTTCTCTTAAATTCACGGTTACCATTGGTCAATATCAGTTATATGACAAAAATTTGATGGTATTGACATTTTTGGTGAATATTTTCAATAATAAATCTCACTTCAAAGTTCTCCTTATGCAAAGCAGGAGAGCAGATTGTGTCAAATGTTCGCTTGAAAATGATCCCTTCCGCGTCAGTTTAAAGTCATACACTATAAACTGACCATAACGGTGAATTGAGGAGAAAATTTACTCCCATTGAAGCATTTACAAAATAAACCCAGGTGAGTAATATTGTTCATCCACCTATCTCTTGATACAGGCACATATCATTTTTAAAATTTCAAATACACGCTCTCGGCCTATAAATGGTTTTTCAGACCCTCTTGCTTGTGTTTTTTTTTGTCTGGTCGATTATAATATCCTTATTGAAATACCTTCTCAGGTTTTCCTGGAGATAAATCTCTATGACTTGTAGCCCAATCATATTAGGAATTAACCTGGTAAAAAATAGGTGCACGCTGGATTTTTATATAATTATTCCTTAGAATCCGGGACAATTCCCCACATATTCTACGCCAAAATCCTCCTTAAGCTTCGCTAGATAAAGGCCCCAAATCTTCTAAAAATCAGTTTTTTGTGATTTTTTCGAAAACTAATAACATTTTCAAAAAAAGTCAAGACCAAAGAAATACGCAAAATCATTCATTCTATACTTCAAAATTAAGAACAAACTTAACCTAACATTTTATAAAATATATTTAAAAAAAAATTATTAAAAAAAAAATCCCACTCTGTAGGTAACTTGTTTTAATATGTTTATACTTCTTAATATTAAGCTTGATCCCCACTTGTATCAAACACCATTTACTAAAATTTAGTTTTTGTTTTTTTAACAACTTTAAGTAAAGGTTAGGAAAGTAGTTAATACTAGCCGGACCACCATTGGGATTTTGAAAATTTAAGTTTTATACAATTTAGTATACGATACAAAAAGCGTAATATTAAAAATATTTAACTTCTGGTTAGCTAAAATACGCGCAAATGCGCACTCTTTTATTTCATTTGAAATAAAATTCCAGGTTAACAGATATTAAGTCATTTTTACAAATTTTAGAAAAAATCGTGTTTTAGACAAAATAGATCGAACATAAGGGCAATGATCTCTATCATAAGAGAGGTTTATTAAGGGTTGAAAATTATAACATAACCAAAAATCAAACAAGTTTCGTGGCTAATCGGGCAAAAAGGAGTTTTTGTTTCTCTCATATGTTTCCGTGGGTAGCTTGAAAGCTTAACCTCACGGGGGTCCAAGATCTAATGGACACCTAATAAGTGTTGACACTTAACTGTTTCGCCCTTATGGGACTCCTCAGAACACGCTAGGTCGATGTGACAATTCTTGCGAAGTTAATTGTTAGTATTATTTGGCTTAAAAATTCCGTTGATTGACTCTCACGTGTCTTGATGACGGGTAAAAATGCAATATGCGTTGAAAGACAGAACAGCTGTCGTAGGTCACGGGCTATAGTTTGTTTTCTTTTATTTGTATTCGATCTTTTCATTGGTCGATATGTGTAGCAGTTTTTCGCCTGCTTTTGTTTTTTCTTTTTCTCGTATCTCGGTAGATGGCGCTTCTTGCGATAGTTTTCTCACTATTTACTTGTGATTAGAGACAAAACCGTCCAATTAACTTCGCAAGAACTGTCACATCGACCTAGCAGTGTTCTGAGGAGTCCCATAAGGACGAAAGAGTTAACTGTCAACACTTATTAGGTGTCCATTAGATCTTGGACCCCCGTGAGGTTAAGCTTTCAAGCTACCCACGGAAAAATATGAGAGAAACAAAAACTCGTTTTTGCCCGATTAGCCACGAAACTTGTTTGATTTTTAAATTCACGGGTACGAAATTCCACGTTTGTTATTACATAACGTTTTAACAAATACTCGTATTAATATGAAATATTCAGTTTTTTATGCCAAGAACTTTCGTCCAAAACCCGGCTATATGTACATGGATAAATTATTTATTGTAGATATCTAAAGCTTTTAGTATACCTACATATAAATTTCTATTCGGTAAAACTTTTTGTACTTACTCACGTTTATAATTTTAAACCCTTAAAAAACCACCCTTAGGTAACATTTATTTGGTTTAAACCCCTTTGTCCCATTAAGGTTTAGTGGAACACTATTGTTGCTATCAATAGCAGTTTGGCTGCGCATATTTTAAAGCTGTTTCTACCCAGAAGTTGAACTTTTTTATGTACGCTTTTTTTTCTCACACAGTGCTTAATTGTACAAAAATATTTTTTCCATGTGTCATTGGCGGTCCGGATATTATTGACCATTGGCCTAAGCCTTACTTAAAGTTGTTTAACTTTTAAGAAACAAAAACTAAATTTAGGTACATGGTGCTTTGTACAAGTGGGGATCAAGGTTAATGTTATAAAGTATTAAAATTTTAAAACAAGTTAGCTACAGGGTGGGAAAAAAATTAAATAAATAAAAGAAAAAATTAATCAATTTTATAAAATGTTAGGTTAGGTTTTTTCTAAGTATTAGTTAATAAGTTATTAGTTTTCGAGAAAATCGCCAAATACTGATTTTTAGGACTTTTGGGACCTTATGTCTAGCGAAGTGGTAATTTTAGCAGAGAATATGTGGGGATGTGTCCCAAATGCTAAGGAATAATTGTACAAAAATTCAGCTTGTACCAATTTTTTTCCAAGTTTCAGGGTTTTTTCACCTAATATGACTGGGCTAATGTATTTCGGCTTGGAATACTGTCGTGTGTTTCTGCTGATATGAAAACCAGTTTGCTCTAGTGGGTAGGCTATATATTCCTGCTCTTGTGAAATTATGTTTTGAAACTAAAGTCAGGCTGGAAACGTGATATCCCATTTCGGTAATATGCCGTGGCGTCCTCATTCCCTGATATCACATAATATGATGGTTATTAGCTCATACTACTACTATACTAGTAATTCGACTATAGTATAGTAGTAGTGTGAGCTATGGTGATCCTAATTTTTTCGAGAAAGTAGCGCCGATTTCAAAAAATTTTATATATCTTTGCGTTTCAGATGATTTTAAAACTTTTTTATCGCGCCGTCTGTCTGTCTGTCTGTAACGACCAACCCGCATAACTCGAAAACAGCTTGCCCGACTTGAATAAAATTTGGTACCTAGGCTGGATCGCGGGTCGAGATGGTCCCATTTAAAAATGAACAAAATCCACCGAACGTAAGCCAAATAAATATGGCGTGTGTGATATCAAACGAAAGGTAATTGAGTTTGGAGTCAAACAAAATACATTTTAGTTTTTAGAAAAAGAAGGTTGGGGTAGATTTCAAAACTTAGAGTTTAAGTCAAAACATGGCTTGTGTGGTATTAAACGAAAGGTAATTGGGTCTCGAGTTAAATAAAATATATTTAAGTTTTTAGTTATATTAGCTCACACGTGCAGTATAACTATAGTACCTAGTGTCAGCTTGGGTGCCCATATATTGGCAGAGAATTTTTAATGGGGATACCTAAAGTCTAAGGTCTCCGTTGATAACCCTCGCAAGGAGTAGAAAGAAGTCTAGAATTTTTATTCACTTATGTGAGAGGGCAATGCTGAAGCGACAGACGACAGCAACGCATTTACAATAACTAGCAGTTTAATAGTATAATGATAACAATAGAAACATTTAACATATATGAAACAATGGTGAAAAGAACGCTGTTTGTATGGAATAGATGAGAATAGAGAAGATCAATGAGAATATCTAGAATAGATCACATAACAAATGAGATCATAAAAGAAAGAATGGAAATCGATGGAAGCATAACGGATGACATCACTAAAAGGCGACGACGAAAGATTACCAAAGCAGGTCCTAGAATGGCAACCAATAGGGCGCAGAAAAAGAGGGCGTCCTAAACTAGAATGGCAACAGTCAATCCAAAGATCAATGAGTCAAAAAAATCTGACAGAAGATGATTGTCAGGATCGAAGGAGGTGGAGAATAGGCATCGGACAACGTAAAAAAACGTTCTAAACCGACATAGTAGCAGTACATTAAAATCCATACTAAACTTTATTCCTTTTCAAAGTATAAATTTTCTTGTTATTGTAACGTGAATTTATTCTTATAAATCAAAAAACCGGAGAAAAATGTGAACATTGGCGAAACTGATAATTACCATGCTCTCAATTTTTTACTTCATCAATTTCCATCTTAACTTTTGATTGTTTTCTAAACGTTTGCGGGTTAATTACAAATTCAGATAACGCTGTAAAAGTTAATTTTCCTTATTGAGCGAAAAACGGCAAGCACTTTCCGTTCGACCGGCTTTTCTTTAAGATATTTTATTACTCGTTTCTTAATTAGTATAGGGCTAATTATTATTATTAGAGACTGACGCGAATAGTCTTTGTTTCGCATTTCTGCACTCCGCACTTCGATCTCTATGCTGGGGTACCTGTATGTCGATATATTTGGATATAATGTTATATCCAAATATATATACATATATATAATTTCTTACCATTATTTCTTGCTGTAAAAATATTGGGGCAACCAGTTTTATGGTAAAATAAGTCTGTCCGGTGTCCTGTCGTAAGAGGCGACTAAAGGGGCCTCAACCCATGGGTAAATGAGTAATTATTATCTTAGTCGAACACAGTAGGTACGTGGTACACAACGAGCCCAGAAAGGTATGCCTAGGTGGCAGGTTTCATCCTTTAATATCCACTTGCACCAAGCGGTTAGGATCACACTTTAGTGTTAGTGGCCACTAAAAGTCTTGCACCATTGAAAAGTGTCACTTAAAACGCTAATTTAGTGTTTTATTAGTTAGTGTAGAATATCCGACCCTAAAACAGTCACTAAACCCAAATTTGGGGTTATTATTATTCTTTAACTTTTTTGATGTTTTTTTATCTTCCATATGTTTTTTATGATTTGCTTTGGTGGTTTGTAGTGATTTGTGTCAATTTGGGCAAATATAACAATTTTTTGACTGAGGTTTATGTTGAGCGAATGATATAGAGGTTTTAGACCTGGTACAATTTGGGTTTCCATTCCAAAAATTATATAGGCACCCATCGGCGCACCAAAGTCTGCTTTCAAAAATATATAATGTGCTATGTAAACATTTTCTGAGGTATAATGCATTTTCTTCATAAAGATCCTATATTATCATCATCTATCATTTATATTTAAAACCATAACGAAAAGTCAAATTACAAACAATAAAAATATAAAGGGTGTTAAATTTTAAAAAAATACCTCATTGACGCACCCTGTATATAGTGAGGTAGCAATAAAAACAGTTGCAGAGCTTGAAGGGCAATAACTGACCAAATCGACTAGTTTTTGTTCGAACTTTCCACTCCCAATAATAACCGAGTGGGATTTTGAAATTAAAAAATATTACCCTGTACAAAGAAACGCTTTATATGTTAGAGCATATATATATATATATATATATATATATATATATATATATATATATATAAATAATTATAAAATATGTTTAATTTTTAACTTTTTATTTTACAAATAAAGTGTGTGGTGTTTTAGTTATAAAAAATCTATAACCAATCAATTCTCGATCAGTAAAGTGTTTATGTCTGTGCGACATATTAGCAAAACAAATTAAAAATAAACACAAAAAAATTTAGTTTCTACAAATGAAAAAAAAAATAAACAATAGACGACGCAAGCCAAGCCATGGACTGTCAAAAACGTCAAATCCACGCCATTTGGTCATTCAGCCAAAGCAATTTCTGCTAAAATAAATTTGGCAACGCCACTCTCGTCAGTGGCCTTTAAAACTGTTGGTACAAGTGAATCCACACTAAAAATAAAAGTAACACTTTTGAAAGTGCTGCTTTCCGTGATGTTTGGTGCAAGTGGCTATAAGGGTACTAGCTGTCACTATCGTACATTCATACATTCATTCATGGTGAAATAGCCATTTTAACTAAAATGTGCAATTTAACTTGTTTTACAAACAAAAATTATTATTCATAAAATAAGTTCAAATCTGATTACTGTTAAATAACTGCCTGATTAGCAAGTTTTAGTGAGTTATAGCTAATAAAGTTGGTAAAATATAGATATAGATGGTACACTTGTCTTCCTTTTCAAAATGCTGCAGAATTAAAAGCCAAAATCTGATTGTTGAAAAATTGCTAAACAATAATTAAACCAAATAGTCTGTATAAACTGATCATCCTCTTCAATATCCAATAAAATATAATTTATGAACGGCTGACCGACATGACACCGCAGTTTACCTATGAAACCTGTTGCACCAACTTTTTATTTTTGTTTATTTGTAATTTGCTTTCTAACAAGTTTTATTATTTCTTGTTACCACGCTTCCGGCTGAGTGCAGCTGAGTGATAATGATGACTACAGGAGCGCGAACGCTAAGTTCTTTGTTAAAATCAAATACGTTAGAGCATAAATATGGGTCATACCCATTCATTCTTACACGCGATACTTGAGGCCAGGACCCCTATTTAATTGTTAATGTTCCTTTTTCGGGTAGACAGGATTTCAGTTACTGCGCATGCGTTTATTTTGATGGTTATGGAACATACTCCAATTGTCAAAAGTTTAGGGTTATGTCTATTATTTTTTTCTAAAAACTAGTTGATTGGGTGAAAATTTATCAGATTGTAGATTAAAATTGTAGTTTTTCTAAAACTAATTGTGCAGATTTATTGTGGACACCATGTTTAATGGCATTTAAAAACCACTCGTAATTTTATTAACAAATTATGATCAAAAATAGAGGTAGTTACCTATGGAATGGCACTCCCTTACTTCTCCCGGACATTTTTCCAAAAACCGCACATGTTTTTCGTCAATTATATCCCATTTTTCACAGAAAAAAACATAATTTTACTAGACAAATGCAAAAAACCACAAGACGTAAATAAGCAACAAAGACGGCCTCCACCCTGGTCCGCGAATTTAAATTTGCCATTGTTTCCAAAGCCAGCTATGAGGGCTTCTTCACTTTTCGATTCTTTGAACATGTATTTATGCTATAACGTATTTGGCTTCCACCCACATGGCAGATCGGTCTAGGACAACTGGGCGCCGCCAACTCGGCGCCGCCAACTGGGCGCCGCCAACTCGGCGCCGACAACTGGGCGCCGGGCCAACTGGGCGCCGGGCCAACTCGGCGCCGCCAACTGGGCGCCGGCCAACTCGGCGCCGGACTAAAAATTTGTTTTTGATAAAATGTGTAGATGAAAAATAAAATATTTTATTTATATAAAAACATCTTTAAAAAATCCTTTACTAACTAACTAACTATCTATCAAATTTTGTGAAGCATTTTTAACACACTTCCCATTATCCGATTTGGATGAAATTTGGTACACACGTAGTGGTCCCATGACAATACAACATTAAGAAAAAAATATCCTACCACCCCTACCCCCACCCCTTCTATAGAAAAATGTGTTTTTGACACTTCCCGTTATCCGATTTGGATAAAATTTGGTATACACATAGTGGTCCGATAATAATACAACAATAAGAAAAAAATATCCTCCCACCCCTACCCCCCCACCCCTCTTCCATAGAAAAATTTGTTTTTGACACACATCCCGTTATCCGAATTGGATGAAATTTGGTATACATATAGTGATCCGATGACAATACAATATTAAGAAAAAAAATATCCTCCCACCTCTACCCCCACCCCCTTTAATAGAAAAATGAGTTTTTGACACACTTCCCATTATCCGATTTGGATGAAATTTGGTATTCACATAGTGGTCCGATGACAATACAACATTTAAAAAAAAATATCCTCCCACCCCTACCCCCACCCCCTTCCATAGAAAATGCGTTTTTGACACCCTTCCCATTATCCGATTTGGATGAAATTTGGTATACATATAGTGGTCCGATGACAATATAATATTGAAAAAAAAATCCTACCACTCCTACCCCCACCCTCATCTATAGAAAAATGCGTTTTTGACACACTTCCCATTATCCGATTTGGATGAAATTTGGTATACATATAGTGAGCCGATGACAATACAATATTAAGAAAAAAATATCCTCCCACCTCTACCCCCACCTCCTTTCATAGAAAAATGAGTTTTTAACAAACTTCCCGTTATCCGATTTGGATAAAATTTGGTATACACATAGTGGTCTGGTTCGTCCCGCCTTCCTTTTTGTAAATATGTTCTTTTTACTATAATTTACCAAATTGGTTCGAATTAGGCTATTTGGTGATTCACTAGAGCATTTTCTAATTTTTGTTTATTTAGTATTAATTAACTAATTAAGTACCTAAAATTACTGGGTTATTTGCATTTGAAACTCCCGCGGTTTTAAAGGCAAATATTACAATTTGCTATAATTAATTTACTTTACATAAAATGCATTTTGAATTACTAAGGTTCCTAGTTCCTTTAATATGGACCTTCGTAATCTCATTCCCTCCTACTTATTCCCGTTTCTCCTACGCCTATGGATTAACGACGCCACTGGGCGACATGTGGGAGAATGAACGCAGCAGCGATACCTGCTGCCGCAACACAGAGAACCGTTTCGCCTTCGAACGATAATACACGCGTGTTAGCGACTCTCCTACCACATTCATGTGGGGTGCAAAAAGCACGGTTTAACAGCGTGTCCTCCCATGAGTTCCGCTTCCTGTATAAAAATGGTAAGTGAAAATGCATTATTTTTACCTTACATACATTTGTTTATTGCTACACTAACCTAGAAGGTAAACTAGACCATTTCAGAATCCCTTGTACCAGCTTAGCCTATGACCTTATTCCCTTAAAATTACAGTCCACATCTGACACCGTTAAATTCCAGACAACTCTCCTATCTGGACCACCAGGGAGCCCCATTTTTGGTCCTTCGAGCCGGATTTCTGGAATCGTTTTTTTGCCTTTTTAGGTTAGTTTTTTTTACTGGTTTCAAATGCAAGAAAAACCCTTGTTTTTCCTAAATGCCTTTTTTACTGGTTTCAAATGCAAGAAAAACCCTTGTTTTTCTTACATGCCTACTTTAGAAAACCCCTAGGTTTCTAAAATACATTTTGCGATTTTTTTTTGTGTAAAAACAAATGCAAGAAAAACCCTTGTTTTTCTTACATGCCTACTTTAGAAAACCCCTAGGTTTCTAAAATACATTTTGCGATTTTTTTTGTGTAAAAATTAAATATTTTTACCAATAAATTTAACCTTTTCATGCGAAAAACCAAACACAGATAAAATCTGTAAACTACTATGCTTTTTTTTGTTTCGAATAAATCAAGTTTTTTCGTTTCTTTTTTGTAAAAAAAAAAAAACCGTATGGTATTTGGGTGTTTTTTTTGTTTGTCACTGGAAATAGTTTAAAATAGTGTCTGCAAAGTGCTATTATTTTAGCCGTTGTGCCTTCACATTTGTGGATTGCTATAATTATATCCAATTTGCTCGAAAAAAAATCTCCAAATTGCCATATTCATTTTTGCTTATTGCAAATTGCTATGACTATATCCGATTGCGGATGCTTTACTATATTCGTTTTTGCGTAAAAATTGCTATGAATATATCTATTTCTAATTTACTATTATAATATCTGTCTGCAAATGGCTATGATTGTATCCATTTTTTGCGTGCATAATAAATTTTGAAGGAAATTTAATTCTTAACTTGAGAATTTGTTTTCGTGTAAAGGCAGATAAATAGTTTTACCAAATTAAATGCTTTTGATTTGTAGGTATTTATTTTTAAATTTAGTACATAGTAGGTACCTACTTATTTGAATTCGCGAGGCGAAGATAAAAAAACTTATACACAAGTTTTTTTGTTATCATTAGTTTGCATCGGGTATTTTCTTTACTTTTGTGCGCTTATAGTTTGATTATTGTAATTAAACGTAGGACATTAATATTTATACAGGGTGTCCAAATTTTGATTTTTTTTTTCAGTTTACCTAATTTTTGTCAATTATTTTTTGGATTTTTTTTTTAAATCATGTCTAGTTCGGATAAAATTTTAAAGGCTAAAGCCTTGCGCTATAGTGCGATTTCACAGCTAAATTTGATCATTGAATCCGCGACCCTCGCAAAAAATGACCCTGCCTATCACAGCGGCTTTAAAGTCAAATTTCGGACATTGTCAAAAATCAAAAAAGATTTTGAAAAGCACCATAATACTTTGTTGACGTTGGTAGCCTCTGATGAGGATCGCTTAGTAGTAGAAACCAAAGTGTCTATGGACTTTTGCAAACGCTGTGACGAGATTTCCACTATATTTTACGAACTTTTCGAACTACCCTTTGAAGATGTAGGGCTTTTGAGCAGTACGATAAATCCCATGGGCAGTCCCTGTGCCTCCACAAACCAGCATGGTTTACTGCCTAGGATAAAAATACCTCTTTTTCAAGGGGAATTTAAGGAGTTTCCAACCTTTTTGCAAGCCTTTAATGCTACCGTGCACAATAATAGGTCGCTGGGAAACTTTGAAAAATTCAATTTGCTTTTTTCTAATTTAAAGGGCCCTGCCCTGGATGTCATTTCTGACATTCCTATCCTTGCTGAAAATTATTTAAATGCCTACCACACCTTGGTGGATAGGTATACAAATAAACGATTACAAGCTTACCTTCACTGGAAGGCAATTGAAGGCTTCTCTCCTCTTACTAAAGAGAATGCTACGAATTTGAGGAATTTGCTTGATTGTTTTTCGAAAAACTTAAGTGCTTTAAAAGTCATGGGTTTTAAAACGGAGTTTTGGGATTATATTATGGCACAAATGCTCTTGGATAGGTTGGACCCAACCACGCGCAAGGCATTTGAGCAAAATTATTGCTCCAATGAGATCCCCTCTTATGATAAAATTCGTGCTTTTGTTTCTAGCCATTGCATTGCGTTGGAACAAATACAACAAACTCAAGATTACTTAAAAAATAAAGATTTGTCAATTTCAGGTCAGAAAAATCAAGCAAAGTTTCAAAATCGATCTGCTTTGTTTGCTAATACTCAGAGAGCCTCCAAAAATGCCTCCCAGTCTCCAAATGGCCAAAGTGGCTTAAATAATACTCCAAACCCTCAAAATTTTTGTTTTCTCTGTAAAAGTGGCGATCATATAATATACAGATGTCCTAATTTTTTGGCGAAAACTCCCCAGCAACGTTTTGAGATTGTTAAACAACATAAAGCGTGTGTCAACTGTTTGGCCTCAAAGCATAATTTACCCCAGCAATGCAAATCAGAAAAAAGATGTTTACATTGTGGCCAATTTCATCACAGTCTCTTACATTTTTTTCCTATTAATTCTACACCTAGTTCTGCGAGTAGCCCCTCTACTTCTGCAGTGCAACCCCCGAGGAGCCCCGTGGCTACCGAATTTAATAGAACCACTAACACCATTGTTACTGGTATGTCTTTAAATGATCGCGAAGTACTTCTCTGTACCGCTTTAATACAAATACAGGATGTTTTTCAAAATTGGCACACAGTGCGCGCCATCTGTGACTCTGGTGCTCAATCTTCATTTATATCTAAGTCATGTGCTGATAGTTTGGGCCTTCCTAAATTTAATATCGCCATGACTCTACAAAGCTTAGATCGAATGACAACTTCGGCAAAATCTGGAATTAATTGCAATATATCCTCTTTGCGTGATAATAATTTTGTTTTTAATTTTGATGCGATAATACTCGATAAAATTTGTAGTGATTTACCTCATTCCTCATTTTCGATTAAAAGTTTTCCTTTTCTCGCCAACTTAGAACTAGCTGACCCAGGCTTTAATAAAAGCGATAAAATTGATTTATTGTTGGGCGGCGATGTGTACCCTTACATTTTGCTAGATGGTCGTTTGTCTACGGGACCCAACAACCCCGTCTGCATTAATACTATTTTTGGGTGGGGAATAATGGGCAATCTTTCACTTTCACCTTCAACTACAAATCAAATTAAAACATTTTTTACTACGTCAATGAACGATTCTTTTGTCAATTTAGATAAAAATCTACAACGATTTTGGCAAATAGATGACATACCTAATGTCAAGGCCATTGACCCCGAAGATGAGTTTTGCGAAAATTATTTTTTGAAAACTACCTCAAAAAATGAGGAGGGGAGATATATTGTATCTTTACCATTTAAAGTTACTGCTCCAGATTTTGGCGACACTCGATCCATTGCCGTACGTCGTTTTTTCTCCCTTGAGAAGAAATTGCTACAAAACCCTGATTTTTATGCTGCCTACAGCTCTGTTTTACAAGATTATTTAGATAATAATCATATGCAACCGGTTTCTGCACCTTTGCCGACCGAAATTTCAAATCATTTTTATATTGCACACCATGCGGTGTTTAAAAAAGATTCTACTAGCACCCCCCTGAGGGTGGTTTTTGATGCGAGCATGCACGCCCCTGGCAAAATCTCGCTCAACAACGCTGTTTATACTGGGCCCCCTTTACAAAGGGACTTACAAAAAATTTTATTACTTTATCGTTTGCATAAATTTTGCTTTTGTTGCGACATCCGTCAAATGTACAGGATGATTTTAGTTGACCCTAGTCAAACTAATTTTCAAAGAATAGTTTGGAGGTTTGATCCTAACCAGCCTATTCAAGACTTCGAAATAAATAGAGTTTTATTCGGGGTCTCTTGTAGCCCCTTTTTGGCTATCAGAACTTTGCTGCAACTTGCTAGAGAGCATGAGGACCTTCCTCTTGCCTCAAAAATCATTGAGGAGGCAGTTTTTGTCGATGATGTGATTTCGGGAAGTGATGACTTTTTTAAGGCCACTGAGATGAAAAATCAATTAATCGAGCTACTTAGCCGAGGTGGATTCGAATTGCGTAAATGGGCGAGCAATTGTCCCGAGTTACTATCCGATCTTCCTGAGTCACACATTTCGATGAAGGCTCTTTCTCTCGATTTAGATGCTGAAAATTCAACTTTGAAAATTCTCGGTTTAAATTGGAACCCTCATACTGATGAATTTTTTTATACTTTCGACTGTTCTCTCCAAACATGCACTAAAAGAACAATTTTAAGTAATTTGGCCCGCATTTACGACCCTCTGTCTTTTTTGGCGCCAATAGTTTTAATTTTAAAATTAATTGTTCAATACTGCTGGGCAGAAGACTTAAACTGGGACGACCCTGTCAGTCCGGAAATTGTTTTTAAATGGGAAAAATTTAAAAATGAATTAAAGTTTTTGCATTCTGTTAAAATTCCTCGTCAAATAATTTTGCCTAATGCTAGTCAAATCCAGCTAGTAGGATTTTGCGATAGTTCAGAACGGGCCTATTGTGCTGTCGCTTATATTCGAATTTTTTATTCTGATGGAAACATTAAAGTTTTTTTTGTTTGTAGTAAATCTAGAGTCGCACCGTTGCGTCGTAAACTAACTTTACCAAGACTAGAGCTTTTAGGAGCTGTTTTGTTGGCTAAATTAATGGATTTTTTACTAGAAACGTTCTCGGAAAAAATTAAATTTGATAAAATTCTTGCTTTTACTGATAGCACAGTGACCTTATCTTGGATTCAGGGATCTCCTCACAAATTTAAAACATTTGTTTCGAATAGAACTGCCTATATACAAGGAAGAATTAGCCCTGAGTTTTGGCATTATGTTCCTACTGAACAAAATCCTGCTGACTGCGGTACTAGGGAAATGTATCCCTCTGATTTACAAAGATTTTATTTTTGGTTAGAAGGGCCTTCTTTTCTAAACCAACCTACAAATACTTGGGATTTTATGACAGTTACTTACGATGGGAATGCAGTTTTGGAAGAACAGCGAAAAAATATTTTTAACGTTTTTACTTGCGAACAAACAGTTGAATATTATGTAAACAACTTGTTTGAAAAATACAGTTCTCTTTTTAAAATTAAGAGAATAGTTGCTTACTTTTTGCGAGGGTTACAAAAGTTTAAAAATCCCTCATACAATTTTGCTACTGATTACCTTACAAATCAGGATTACTACAAAAGCTTACTTTTTATTTCGAAATGCGTACAATCTTTTTCTTTCCAAAAAGAAATTGAATTACTAAAAGATAAGAAACAGCTTCCAAAAGCTTTTCAAAAATTATGTCCATTTTTGCATAATGAAAGCTACGATTTGCTTCGTGTTGGAGGCCGTTTATGCCATTCAAATTTATCATACGATAAAAAATTTCCAATTCTTTTGCCTTCTAGTGCAAAATTCACTGAATTACTGATTTTAGATTTGCATCGCAGCAATCTTCATTGTGGTATACAGACCACAACTTTTTTACTAATGCAAAACTTCTGGGTATTGTCTGCTAAAAAGGTAGTGAGAAAAGTTTTAAGTTCTTGCCATACTTGCTGGAAAACTAAACCTAACTCTCTTCAACCCCCTATGGGTAACCTACCGAAATTTAGAGTTTCCGAAGCAAAGGTGTTCGAAAATGTAGGTATAGATTTTTGTGGTCCGTTCACGATTACTCTTGGTCGGACCAGAGGTGCAAAAACCATGAAAGCATATGTCTGTTTGTTTATCTGTTGCGCTGTTAAAGCCGTGCATTTAGAGTTAGTCTCTGATATGACATCAGAAGCCTTTCTGGCTGCTCTGCGCCGCTTCATAGCTAGAAGAGGACTATGCTCAAAGATCTCTTCAGACTGCGGGACCAACTTCGTGGCCTCTGAAAAATACTTGCGACAAATTTTTTCTGATTGCGTGAAGGGGGAAGGTATAGTTTGGTCTTTTAACCCACCTGCTGCTCCCCACATGGGAGGCATTTGGGAATCAAACATTAAATCTTTAAAGACTCATCTTCACAGGGTAGTTGGAAATCAAATACTCACCTATGAGGAATTAAATACGGTTTTAACCCAAGTTGAAGCCATAATGAACTCACGTCCTTTATGTGCCTTAAGCACCGATCCTACTGATCTGGCGGTCTTGACTCCTAATAATTTTTTAAATTTGAGGCCTCCAGGTACAATACCCGATCCAAACTACTGCGATATTGCGTTAAACAGGCTGTCCAGGTGGCAACTGTTGCAAAGAATGCACCGCGATTTTTGGATTCGCTGGCATCGCGAATATTTGCACACTTTGCAACAGCGAGCCAAATGGCACCAACCTCTTGCTTCCATTGATATTGGTACTATGGTACTGATCAAAGATGAAAATTCCACTCCATTGGATTGGCCCCTAGGCCGCATTGAAGACCTTATTAAAGGTTCTGATAATGTTCCACGGGTTGCTATTGTAAAGACTACTAAAGGTACCTACAAACGGCCTTTGGTAAAACTATGCGCCCTGCCTACAAATTAAACTCTCTGAAATGCCCCTGGGCATTCTCAGGGGGGTGGGAAATGGTTCGTCCCGCCTTCCTTTTTGTAAATATGTTCTTTTTACTATAATTTACCAAATTGGTTCGAATTAGGCTATTTGGTGATTCACTAGAGCATTTTCTAATTTTTGTTTATTTAGTATTAATTAACTAATTAAGTACCTAAAATTACTGGGTTATTTGCATTTGAAACTCCCGCGGTTTTAAAGGCAAATATTACAATTTGCTATAATTAATTTACTTTACATAAAATGCATTTTGAATTACTAAGGTTCCTAGTTCCTTTAATATGGACCTTCGTAATCTCATTCCCTCCTACTTATTCCCGTTTCTCCTACGCCTATGGATTAACGACGCCACTGGGCGACATGTGGGAGAATGAACGCAGCAGCGATACCTGCTGCCGCAACACAGAGAACCGTTTCGCCTTCGAACGATAATACACGCGTGTTAGCGACTCTCCTACCACATTCATGTGGGGTGCAAAAAGCACGGTTTAACAGCGTGTCCTCCCATGAGTTCCGCTTCCTGTATAAAAATGGTAAGTGAAAATGCATTATTTTTACCTTACATACATTTGTTTATTGCTACACTAACCTAGAAGGTAAACTAGACCATTTCAGAATCCCTTGTACCAGCTTAGCCTATGACCTTATTCCCTTAAAATTACAGTCCACATCTGACACCGTTAAATTCCAGACAACTCTCCTATCTGGACCACCAGGGAGCCCCATGGTCCGATGATAATATAACATTAAAAAAAAATATCCTCCCACCCCTACCCCCACCCCCTTCCATAGAAAATGCGTTTTTGACACCCTTCCCATTATCCGATTTGGATGAAATTTGGTATACATATAGTGATCCGATAACAATACAATATTAAGAAAAAAAATATCCTCCCACCTCTACCCCCAACCCCTTCCATAGAAAATGCGTTTTTGACACACTTCCCATTATCCGATTTGGATGAAATTTGGTATACATATAGTGATCCGATAACAATACAATATTAAGAAAAAAAATATCCTCCCACCCCTACCCCCACCCCCTTCCATAGAAAATGCGTTTTTGACACACTTCCCATTATCCGATTTGGATGAAATTTGGTATTCACATAGTGGTCCAATGACAATACAACATTAAAAAAAATATATCCTCCCACCCCTACCCCCACCCCCTTCCATAGAAAAATTTGTTTTTGACACACATCCCGTTATCCGATTTGGATGAAATTTGGTACACATATAGTGATCTGATAACAATACCATATTAAGAAAAAAAATATCCTCGCACCTCTACCCCCACCCCCTTTAATAGAAAAATGAGTTTTTGACACACTTCCCATTATCCGATTTGGATGAAATTTGGTATTCACATAGTGGTTCGATGACAATACAACATTTAAAAAAAATATCCTCCCACCCCTACCCCCACCCCCTTCCATAGAAAATGCGTTTTTGACACCCTTCCCATTATCCGATTTGGATGAAATTTGGTATACATATAGTGGTCCGATGACAATATAATATTGAAAAAAAAATCCTACCGCTCCTACCCCCACGCTCATCTATAGAAAAATGCGTTTTTGACACATACACATAGTGATCCGATGACAATACAATATTAAGAAAAAAATATCCTCCCACCTCTACCCCCACCTCCTTTCATAGAAAAATGAGTTTTTAACACACTTCCCATTATCCGATTTGGATAAAATTTGGTATTCACATAGTGGTCCGATGATAATACAACATTTAAAAAAAAATATCCTCCCACCCCTACCCCCACCCCCTTCCATAGAAAATGCGTTTTTGACACCCTTCCCATTATCCGATTTGGATGAAATTTGGTATACATATAGTGGTCCGATGACAATACAACATTGAAAAAAAAAATCCTACCACTCCTACCCCCACCCTCATCTATAGAAAAATGCGTTTTTGATACACTTCCCATTATCCGATTTGGATGAAATTTGGTATACATATAGTGATCCGATGACAATACAATATTAAGAAAAAATATCCTCCCACAACCGAACCCCCTTTCATAGAAAAATGAGTTTTTGACACACTTCCCATTATCCGATTTAGATGATTTTTTTAAAAGAGTAATAAATCATGTTCAGCGACGTTAAACACCACAAAGTTCTAAATTTATTATAAATCGATCCCTAAGCACCGCAATCTTTCAAGTTTGAGACAAGTCGGTTAGTAAATAAAAAATCTGCCATTTTTGATCCGCCATTTTGACTTTTTTAAGTTTGAGTAAAAAATTTTGTTAAATGACTTCAAGCCATGTAATATTTCAAGTTTGAGACAAATTGGTTAGTAAATAAAAAATCTGTCATTTTGGATCCGCCATTTTGATTTTTTAAGTTTGAGTAAAAAATTTTGTTAAATGACCTCAAGCAATGTAATATTTCAAGTTTGAGACAAATCGGTTAGTAAATAAGAAAATCCGCCATTTTGGATCCGCCATTTTGATTTTTTTAAGTTTGAGTAAATAATTTTGTTAAATGACCTCAAGCAATGTAATATTTCAAGTTTGAGACAAATCGGTTAGTAAATAAGAAAATCCGCCATTTTGATTTTTTTAAGTTTGAGTAAAAAATTTTGTTAAATGACCTCAAGCAATGTAATATTTCAAGTTTGGGACAAATCGGTTAGTAAATAAGAAAATCCGCCATTTTGATTTTTTTTACCAAACACTAGAACTGCCAAGATTCAACAGTCGACTTAATGGATTTAACTTTACTTAACAAAAACTGATTTCAAATAAATTAGTAAAAAAATTTCTTTTAAGTCACAAGCTTTCATAAAATGCACTAAAAATTAAAAAATAATTTTCTAACATTCTAATATTATCATAATAATAAAAGCGATGGCCGACTGATGGAAATTTTGAGGATGTTAGCACGATAAGATATCCGTATCAATTAAATATTACTATTTGCAAGAATCAATCTAGCAGATAAATGCAGAGGTAAATAAATAAAGAAGAGTTTATTCTGGATTATAATGAAATCGCTGATCGTAAGTTGTTTGGAAACTCATTTTTCTATTCGGGGGAAGGAGAGGGTGGGGGTAGAGGTAGAAATATATTTTTTGTTTGGGCTGTATTGCCATCGGACCTTTATGCATATACCAAATTTTATAAAAGTTATTTGAAGTGAAGTGTGTCAAAAACGCATTTTTTATGGAAGGGGGTGGGGGGTAGGGGTGAGAGAACATTTTTTCATTATTGTTGTATTGTTATCGGGCCACTATATACCAAATTTCATCCAAATCGGATAATGGTAAGTGTGTCAAAAACGCATTTTTCTATAGATGAGGGTGGGGGTAGGAGTAACAGGATTTTTTTTTCAATGTTGTATTGTCATTGGACCACTATATGTATACCAAACTTCATCCAAATCGGATAATGGGAAGGGTGTCAAAAACGCATTTTCCATGGAAGGGGGGTAGGGGTGGGAGGATATTTTTTTAAATGTTGTATTGTCATCGGACCACTATGTGAATACCAAATTTCATCCAAATCGGATAATGGGAAGTGTGTAAAAAACTCATTTTTCTATGAAAGGGGGTGGGGGTAGAGGTGGGAAGATATTTTTTTTCTTAATATTGTATTGTCATCGGATCACGATATGTATACCAAATTTCATCCAAATCGGATAACGGGATGTGTGTCAAAAACAAATTTTTCTATGGAAGGGGGTGGGGGTAGGGGTGGGAGGATATTTTTTCTTATTGTTGTATTATCATCGGACCACTATGTGTATACCAAATTTTATCCAAATCGGATAACGGGAAGTGTGTCAAAAACACATTTTTCTATAGAAGGGGTGGGGGTAGGGGTGGGAGGATATTTTTTTCTTAATGTTGTATTGTCGTCAGACCACTATGTGAATACCAAGTTTCATCCAAATCGGATAATGGGAAGTGTGTCAAAAACTCATTTTTCTATGAAAGGGGGTGGGGGTAGAGGTGGGAGGATATTTTTATATTATATATGTATACCAAATTTCATCCAAATCGGATAACGGGATGTGTGTCAAAAACAAATTTTTCTATGGAAGGGGGTGGGGGTAGGGGTGGGAGGATATTTTTTTCTTATTGTTGTATTATTATCGGACCACTATGTGTATACCAAATTTTATCCAAATCGGATAACGGGAATTGTGTCAAAAACACATTTTTCTATAGAAAGGGTGGGGGTAGGGGTGGTTGGATATTTTTTTCTTATTGTTGTATTATCATCGGACCACTATGTGTATACCAAATTTTATCCAAATCGGATAACGGGAAGTGTGTCAAAAACACATTTTTCTATAGAAGGGGTGGGGGTAGGGGTTGTTTGGATATATTTTTTTTTTAATGTTGTATTGTCATGGGACCACTATGTGAGTACCAAATTTCATCCAAATCGGATAATGGGAAGTGTGTCAAAAACGCTTCACAAGATTTGATAGATGGTTAGTTAGTTAGACAGAACATCTGAAGCTAAATAAAAGCTTGTAAAAAATTGCATAGGATTTTTTAAAGATGTTTTTATATAAATAATATATTTTATTTTTCATCTACACATTTTGCCAAAAAAAATTTTTTTAGTCCGGCGCCGAGTTGGCCGGCGCCCAGTTGGCGGCGCCGAGTTGGCCCGGCGCCGAGTTGGCCCGGCGCCGAGTTGGCCCGGCGCCGAGTTGGCCCGGCGCCCAGTTGGCGGCGCCGAGTTGGCGGCGCCCAGTTGGCGGCGCCGAGTTGGCGGCGCCCAGTTGTCCCATTCCGTGGCAGATGTATCTACCTGACAAGACATGCCTGCGCACTTGAAAATTCGCGTCCGCGAATTTAAATTTGCCTTTGTTTCCAAAACCAGCTATGAGGGCTTTACTTTTCGATTCTTTGAACATGTATTTATGCTCAAACGTATTTGGTTAAAATCTGCTACCATATAGGTACTTAGATGTAAGTACACTGTACATTTGTCGCCCTTTTGAAAATACAGTAGAATAAAGAGATAAAATGTAATAAAACGATGCTGCCGAATTCTGTTAGGGAAAGTTGTTTTTTTAGCAATAACGTTTGGCACCGATCGGCCATGTTGAAGAAAAATGTAAACAAAATGTGACATTTTTCGGTAAAAGCTGTTATAAAAGCACTTTATTTTAATAATGTCATAATTAAAGTCTAGGTCCAAAGAGGATGTCTGAAACTCATTGCAGGAAGGAGGGTTTATTTTGACCACTATCGAAGGCTATTGTAGAAGCTTTAAATTTATCAAAGAATTTAAGTTTTTAGTTGTACGTATAACAATCAATGAGAGTCAATATTCATTTTAAAAAAACAAAACGTTGGGTGTAACCTAAAATGGAAGTGGAATATTCTCTTGAATATAAGTAGAGAAGTTTATCAATACAAAGTCGAAAACTTTGCACCGTTTTACGAAAACTTAACGTTGAACCATGGCAAAGCAAAAAGCATCTTAGGAACAATACGGTTTTAATTAAATTACTTACATAAACTTTGGAAGTAAGTATGCGCTTATTACTCCAATGTTAGAGAACCCTGATAAATGACTCACGGTGATTCATATTAAGTAGTAAAAATTATCGAGCTTATCACCACATATTTTACGCTGCGAGTACAAAAAAAGTATTAATTTGCTCAAGAAATAACTTGCGGTTAAAATAGTGATTTTAAATTACTTAGCTTACTTTTAGAAAGGCTTATAGACATAGCCAACAAATATGTAAAACTATTTAGATTAGTTAAACTTAAAAAATCTTGAGTCTTCAGAATCTTAAAGAGCTGTTGAAAATACCAATATTAGCGTAAACCTTATCAAAAAGGTGCAAGAGGGGTCCTTATAGGAACAAGAGAGAAATAAAAAATAGATATCGTCATCCACAAGATTCAAGATCAATAAAGACCTCCATCAGGGCTGTTATAACACATTTCCAACTGTATTTGAAATATTATTTAGACTCTGCTTAAAGACAAAATATATGTCCCATAAAATGATGAAAGGATATAATAAATAGGGTCTTCAGGTGAACATAAAAAAACAAAACACAGAACAACATCCAAAAATTTACCATTGCAAAATAAATTTAATCCAAAACATTCTGACAAGCCAGGCAATTGTAAAACTCATTGGTTTTCTATGCTATAAATCAATATCCACAGAGTTATTTAATTTACACAAGATAACAGACCACAACTGAGATGGTGTGAAGATGTACACTGAGATACATAATTATTGCCGCAGGTCAAATTTTTAAGTAGAAAAAGTTAAGCTAACTTCAACAAAATGCATTTTTTACTGAGCAAACTAAATTAAAAAAGCCATCTTGAATGTTGGGCCTTTCTAATATGGTTCTCACCTACTCGCTAGTTTTTGGATTTCACTGTTTGGTATGAGATGAACCGAATTCTGCAAGAAAGGTAAACTGATATCGATCTGGGTATATTCCTTTGACGGAATCATTATAAATCTATCTATTTCTCTACGGGTAAAGCGGATTATTGTAACTACCAAATTAATTTTGTTGACATGAGAAGAAGAAAAAGTGAGAGATAAATAGATTAGTATATAAAAAAGTGGTAAACAAAAATTTCTGGTTGGACCGAGAGCAATTAATATAAACTGAAAATCAGAAAACTGTAAAAAACGTTATAAGCTGGTTGCCATGTACAGGGTGTCTCTAAAAGGTCTGTACAAAATCTTACCACATATTCCTAAGGTCAAAATAAGTCGATTTAATGCAAATTACCTTAGTCCAAAATTGCTCCGTTTCAGAGATACAGGGTGGTGAATTTAAAAATCGATTTTCTTAAAATTAATAATTGAATTATTTTATTGAAATTAATAATTGAATAAAGCTTTGAGAACAATAGTCAGTAGAAAACTGGCCGTTGCTATGATATTTTGCCAGTGTAAAATATTCTAGTGAAATAGGCATTCAAAATAATTTCAGTATTCCGTTGCGGCATCGAAGACTAAACACGAAAATATCTCGAAAACAACTTACTTTAGCGCATGTTAACAAGAGTACCTTTTTGGCTTAAAAAGATTCAGCAATATATTTTCTTAACAATAAAAGTTAAAAGTTACACTGAGAAAAAAGTTATAGTCATTTTAATCTATAAAAAGAGCATTGTAAAGCGCCATCTAATGGCCACAGTGAAAAGGTATCCATATTTAGGTTTCGCATCCCAAAAAACCCACGAGTACCAATTTTTAAAGTAATGCGTTGAAAAATGTTCATAAATTTTAAGACAATCGATTTTTAAATTTACCACTCTGTATCTCTGAAATGGAGCGATTTCGGACTGAGGTAAGTTGCTTTAAATCGACTTATTTTGACCTCAGGAATATGTGCTAAGATTTTGTACAGACCTTTTAGAGCCACCCTGTATGTACACTACTTACGCAAAATGAAGAAACGAAAACAATAACTTCTACTGTCGACGCCATTTCAATTACACCTGAAAGAATTCTTGAAAAAACCTGGCAAGTTAATCATGCTGAACTTATCCAAGAGCAGGAACCGCCTATGTAGGCCCGCAGTCTTTCCTGGACGTGACTAAAAGAAAAGTGAGCGTACTTAACAAATCGGCCCAGGACTCAAACTTATGGGAAACAGGAATGTTTGCTTGGACGGACACATAGATTTTGGATTGCTGATAGGTATTCTAACTGGACATAAGCACCAGTATTTACTAAGACCTTAAGACTTAGCTTTGTAGACCGGGTTTAGGTATCAAGTCTATAGACTTGATACCGACCGGTTTAAGTGTATTTTTTAATAACTGCCAATATTTGGTACACCGTTTCTATTCGACATTTCCTAGTGACGTTTGGAGGTTTAAATATGGCTAACATTTTTAAACCAAAATATTTTATTCTTTTTATTTATTTATAACCTTTGTGTGGAAATAATGAATTTTTTACAACGAAAAAAGATTCAGACCAATATCGCAAGGTATTTATGAACAATTTATATAAATATTAAAAACTATTGCATTCACGGGAAAAATAAGTTAAACCTACAACCAAAATGTAGACTTTTATACCCAGAATTGTAGCACTTAGCACTGTAGACCCTGTAGTAAATACTGGTGCAAAGGTTGAAGGAACACCTGACACTCATATTTTTTGACAAACCTCGTATACCACTGAAAAAATTTGATTTTTTATGACTGTATGGTAGGTTTTAGATAATGCAAAACTTTTTATGAAGAATAATTTTTTTTCCTAAAATTCATAATAAAAATGTTTTCCATATTATTCCAACTTAGGGGACATACTGTATATAAAACAGGAACGAGGAGACGGAAAGTGAAGCACAGAATTGCTAAAGAAGTAAAATAAGAAGCTTTTTTCGCAAATAAAATTAACTCAATAACAAAATTAAAATATTATATATTTAAAACAATGAGATATAGGATATCATACAAGTAAATCGTTCTATTTACATAAGACTGAAGGGTCATACTACTACTATACTCCGGAAACGGGATGGAGACTATAAGGCACTCAAAAATGAGTAGTAAAAAGTAATTAGAGACAATTTGGTTGGTCACTTTATGAAAAACCATGGATTGGGTATTGAATTCCATTTACAAGGCTCGTATTATTTACTGATTCGTTTTTGAAATACCTACCTAACGTTTCAAAAATTTAGGTTACATTTAGGAAGCAAGGCAATTGGCCTAAAATTTAAAGGTATATTTTGATCCCTAGGGTACGGCTAGACCTCGTCAGATGTCTATCAGGGGAAATGAATCGACCCCTGCCCTTCGTAGATTCCAGGTACTCTCCGACCCGGAGAGTTAGCACCTGTCTAGGGTCCTTTTCCCAGGGTAACGGGAGAAGACCACATCGATATGAAAGGTGGAGAGAATGGACCTCGGTACGGTGATTAAAGCGTAGGTGGCAACCCTTTCTTTAAGGGATAGTATAAAAGACAACTGTTGCCTTACAGTATGGCGTTGGCTCGTCAAAGGCTAGAGGAGAAAAACCTTGATTAAAAATCCTTGCCCTCCAAGTAGGGGGTTGAGGCATTAGACTGGTTCTCTAATACTTGTAAAACAAAGCAATTACCAAAAAGCCTAAACAAAGCCTGGGAGCAATGGATGGAAATTCTCGAAGACGAAAAAAGCAAAGACAAAGGACTATGAATATAGCTACACGGAACGTACAGGGAGTGAATCAAAAGTTGGACATTATTGCAACCGAAGAGCAGAATTGTAAGATCGATATTGTTGCACTCACAGAGACAAAAAAGAAAGGAACAGGTATGAATAGTGTCGGCAATTTCATCCATATATTCACTGGAGTCCCAAAAGAAAGGAGAGCAGCCAGAGGGGTATCCTTATTAATAAAGAAAACCCTAAAAAATAAAAGTAATCGTAGTAAGGATTGCATTAGTGAAAACATACTTCGAGTGAACGTGAAGATGCTTGGTCATAATATAAGCATAATAGCAGCCTACGCACCATCAGATGACGAAAGAGTAACTACAAAATAACTGTTCTTTGACCAACTTAATGAGAGTATCACCAAAATCGGTAATACCAGAGAAATAATTATGCTTGGCGATTTTAATAGCCGAACGGGTAGACAAACCCAGAGCAAAGTGATAGGACCATTTGGAGAAGAAGTAACAAATGATAATGGCTTGAGACTGATGCAATTGTGTGAAACCCACAACTTTAAAATAAATAATGGTTTTTTTAAACATAAGGATATTCATCGATATACCTGGATTCAGCCAACAAGAAATCTTAAATCAATCCTTGATTATGCTATAGGTGGACAACACTCGCAATTAAAGTGGTATGATGTACGAGCACTTCGTGGTGATACCTGTGGTTCTGACCACCATCTGGTAAAAGCAAAAATATTATTCCCTTTAAGAAAAACAAATAAGTATTGGAGAAAATGAAAACCTAGAATGCATCGAAGACAATCAAAAATACAACTTTAGAAGTCTAGAAGTCGAAAGTACTCAAAGATTGTATCACAACCGATTAGATAAAAAATTAATAAATACAGAACACTCATTTGAAGAGATATATACAAACATAATAAAAAGCTTGAAGGAAGCAAGCAACGAAGCTGTTGGATACCAAGATAATAGCAATAACAGGAAGATGTGGTGAACTGAGAAAATACAGGAAATGGTCAAAGAGAAAAAACGCACATACTTGAAATGGCTCAGTACTAAAGAGCAAAAGGACCTGGAAATCTACAGAGCAAGCAAAAGACAGCTAAGAAATTTGATACGCACAGAAAAAAATGAAATGTTCGAGCGCAAGTGCCATGATATAAATATACACGTAGGAGGTAGGCAGAGTTCTGAAGTATGGAAATTCATTCTATAGTAAAAAACCCAACAAAAGAAAAAGTAAACATCCAGATCATCAAACCAGAACAATGGAAAGAACACTACAAGGGACTGCTGCAGGAGACGAGACCCGAATATCTGACAGCCTCTCCGAGGAGAGACATAGAAGTATATGAAGAGGAAGTAATCATCGAAAAAAAATGATAAAGAATAGCATTAAAAAGCTTAAATCCGGAAAAGCTAGCGGACCTGGAGGAATATATGCTGAAATGCTCAAATATGGATCAGAGAAACTAATGGAAAATCTCACATATATTATCAATAAATGCATAAACGGACATCCAGTACCTGTTGATTGGAAAAGTGCATTCATATCCTCAATACATAAAAAAGGAAACAAGCTGGATTGCAACAATTACAGAGGAATTTCAGTAACCAGTACTCTAAGTAGATTGTTCGGTAGGATTCTTAGAGATCTAATAGAGAATGATTATCATGAACAAGAAGAAGAAGAGCAAAATGGGTTTCGTGCAGGCAGATCTTGTAGTGATAATGTTTTTTGTCTTAAACAAGTAATTGAGAAAAGGAGCGCCAGAAATATAGAGACTCATGTTACCTTTGTGGACCTACAAAAAGGATATGATACCGTTCCAGTAGAAAACCTATGGACAATGTTAGAGCAGACTAATATCAATCATACATACATAAAAGCGATAAAAGAACTACACAAAGTGTCAAAATCTAAAATTAAAATTGAAAATCGAGTTTCAAAAGAATTCCTGGTAACAAAAGGTTTAAGACAGGGATTTTGTATCTCTCCAACTCTTTTTAAAATATATATCGTAGTAGCTCTAAAAAACTGGAAACGTAAAGTGCATTGCATGGGAATACAACATAACGACCGATTTACCATATACACACTCAGTTTGCTGACGACCAAGTAATTGTAGCTAATGATAAAGAAGACATGGAATATATGATGATTAACAGTGAACGTGGACAAGACACAGTACTTATGTATTGGAAACGAATCCAGTGAGTTACAACTAGACAATGGACAAGTAATATCTCCATGCAATGAGTAAGTATACTTGGGTGTCACATTTGATAAGACAGAAACAGACTGTAAAGAACTGGAAAAAAGAATAGTAAAAGCAAAAAAGGTTATTGGATGTCTTAACAGTATTTTATGGAGCAGAGAGATAAAAAAGAATGTAAAATTTAACATATATGAAATAATGGTGAAAAGAACGCTGTTGTATGGAGTAGAGACTTGTCGCGTAGCAAGAAAATACAAAACAAAAATGGAAAGTGTCGAAATGGATGCAATAAGACATGGGCGCACCCAGGGGGCCTCGGGCCCCCCCAAGACATATTCCTGAGTGCGCCACTGAATAAGAAGTTCAATGAGAATATCTAGAACAGATCACACAAGAAAAGAGATCATAAAAGAAAGAATGGGAATCGAGGGAAGCATAACGGATGGCATCACTAAAAGGCAACTGATATGATACGGCCATGTACAACGGATGAACGACGAAAGATTACCAAAACAGGTCCTAGAATGGCAACCAATAGTGCGCAGGAAAAGAGGGTGTCCTAAACTAGAGTGGCAACAGTCAATCCAAAGATCAATGAGTCAAAAAAATCTGACAGAAGATGATTGTCAGGATCGAAGTTGGTGGAGAATAGGCGTCGGACAACGTAGAAAAACGTTCTAAACCGACTAAATAAAAAAAATAAAAATATTTTGATCCCTCCCTCTAAAAAGTGGAATTACTAAATCCTGTTTCAAACTCGTTGGAAATTTGCATGTGCAAAATGATTGACTAATTGCCTCAGCTATAATATGTAGAGCACAATCAGGCTCTGTGCTTCAAAAATTTGTAGCGTACTTTTATCCCATCCTGCTGATTGTTTATTCTTAAGTTTTTTTTTAAATAATTTTAAGTTCATCTGCTGAAGTTGAAGCCAAGCAGAATGAATCGATCACAGAAATGTTATAAAGGTACTCGAGAAGGTTTTTTGAAGCAGAAATCTGGCTGGAAATATATTTGCCTATACTATAGTATAACGAGTTATTGTCGTGTGCTTGAATTTATGCCCCTAAATTTATTGACAATCTTCAGGATTCTTTTGATTAACAGAGCACTGTTCTTAAAAATAATTTTCACCCAAATATCTTATTTACGACGTTATTCCAATTTTTTTCGACGTAAACAATACCAGATGTTTTCCTTTCCAGCGCCTTAACGTGAACCCCCACAGCCACCCCATTATCACGCGGCTTTGTGCCGTCGGAAGCCACATAGTAGGCCGAGTATATTCAAATTAGAATATCGAATAAGTAAACAGCATCCGCCACAGAAGGAGGCTATTTTCCTTTTTATAATGTGGCGGGAAATCGATCACTTGAATCCTTAGAATCGCTCAGATTCAATTTCTGGATAAAATGATTCAATCGTTACAATCTTGAACTTAATCAGTTTCTTTTTGAAACTCCGGGATAGATTGGTATACAAAAAGCACAACAATGAAAAATAATTAAATACTTACCTATAAACGTGAATTTTTAGTACCCGTCAATTTAAAAATCAAACAATTTTTCGTCACTAATCGGGAAAAAAGAAGTTTTTGTTTCTCTCATATTTTTCCGTGAGTAGCATGAAAGCTTAACCTTACGGGGGTCCAAGATCTAATGGACACCTAATAAGTGTTGACAGTTAACTGTTTCGTCCTTATGGGACTGCTTGGTCAGTGTGACACTTTTGCAAAGTTAATTAGACGGTTTGTCTCTAATCTTATGTCTATAGTGAGAAAACCCTCGCAAGAAGCGCGATCTACCGACATACGAGAGACACTAAAGCAAGAGCAGGCGAGTAAAAACTGCTATATATATCGATCGATGAAAAGATCGATTGCAAATAAAAATAAACCATCCGTGACCTACTACAGCTGTTCTGTCTTTCAGGCCAGGGCAGACGCGAGCGTCAATCAGCGAAATTTTTTAAGCCAAATAATACTTGTTAGCACACTGCGTATGAAAAAAGAGATAATTTCGATAGCGCAAGAGGACTGTACAAAGCTTGCCGAGGAAAGCAGTGTACAAACAATTTAAATGAATTTTGGTCGCGTGTAAAATAATAATTTATCCAGAGGTTATATTGCTGGTACACACAAATGTATTAATAAGGGGTACTCACCGTAGAAACGCCGAATTGTAGTCTCCACTGGGGCCCCAGATCTGCTTCTTGGCTACCACTACAACCACTACACTTGAAAGAATCATTTTTTGATAAATATGTCACAAATCGGAGAAAAGTTTATTGGTAAAATTTGAAAGTTTGGAGAAAAGCGATCTGCTTGCTTACGCCATTTAATTCGTTCTCGCTTGATCTCGCGCGCGTGCGTTTCAAGTGTACCCCCATGCGCGGGCTACATATGTGTGTTTTATGAATATTAGAGAATTTACGAAAACTTAGCGTGTGCGCTAACAATACTAACAAATGTGAATTTTAGTACCGGTGAATTTAAAAATCAAAGAAGTTTTCGTGGCTAATCGGGTAAAAAACGTTTTTCTTTCTTTCATATTTTTCCTTGGGTAGCTTAAAAGATTAACCTCACGGAGGTCCAAAATCTAATGGACACCTAATAAGTGTTCTTCATCATCATCATCATCATCAGTGTGACAGTTAACTATTTCGTCCTTATGGGACTCCTCAAGACACTGCTTGGTTAAAGTTAACTGTTTCGTCCTTATGGGACTCCTCAGAACACTGCTTGGTCAACACTGATTAGGTGTCCATTAGATTTTGGATCCCCGTGAGGTTAAGCTTCCAAGCTACCCGCGGAAAAATATGAGAGAAAAAAAACTTCTTTTTACTCGATTAGCCACGAAAACTTGTTTGATTTTTGGTACTTACCTATGTTGAAATACCCAAACTTCAAAGGTCTACACAGAGAAAAACTATACTAAACAACCTCAAACATTAATGCATGAAGTGGTTCCGAGAGTAATACTCCGCACAAAGCGGCAACACTGCGCAATACGTCGTACTTGACGAGCCGAAGAGACACACACACGCGCACACGAATAGTTTGTAAATTAAAATTATGCAAAACTAGGGTAAGTTTTTTTATGTTTTCAACTTTCCACACGAATATTTTTAGTTCTTGTTTATTAAAATAAGTAACCTTACCTACGTTTTCTTAAATAATCTACCCTGTTTTCCTTTTCAGACTATGATTCTGGAGATGTGTGGAAATGATAATTTACACCTCTCTCATAGAGATACGGAAATCTAGTAAGATCGCATGCGCAGTTCGAGTTTCACCCGATTTGTAGGGAATACTCCTCATCCATTCAAGAATTCATACACAGTGGTCAAATGTGGTGTGCCCCTTGGTCATTTAAAGGAGAAGTTTACAGTTTTTTCATTCTAATTTCAAAACGGCAGGATGATAATTTCTTATAAAATTTCAGTTACATACTTTTTGAGAGCCATCATCTTAATGTTTCGTCCACATTGATGTCTTAAAAAAATGGCCTTTTGGCCAAAAAATCACTGCCGAAAGGCCATCGTGTGACGATTTCTCTTGGCAACACTGAAATTCTTTTAAAATATTGTAGTTTGGTAATACTGATTATTAAAAAAATAACCTAAAACTTCTCGTGGGGTTTTTGGTGTTATTTTTGTCACTGGCCTATCTCTTTCGAGTATTTTTTTTGTTTTCTTGTTTTGAAATAATGTCTTGACAGATTCAGTAAACAATCTTTTTAAAGAATTTCAGTGTTGCCAACTGAAATTGTCACGCGATGGCGGACCTGCATCCTGCAGTGATATTTAAAACAATGCATAAGGGTTGACTATCAATTTTTTTTCGACATACATGTGCCCAACATTTGTAATGACAGAGATTATAAAACGTTAAAAAACTACTAAAAACCATCCCGTAATTAAAAATGCCCGTGTAAAAACAGACGTAAACACTCAATAAATATAAAAATTTTTAAGGTTCTAATGTTACAGCAAAAAAGACGTTACGTCACAGTGCGTTGTTTTCACCAAGTAGCAGTTTGTGACTCGTTCGTTTTAATCATATACATAATATTCCAATACCCCAAAAAAGACTTGAATGGATGCTTTCAAAGACATGAGTAATTCCACGCCAAATCATCCAATGGGGGTAGCTGCCATGTCACGAAATCCAAATTTTGATAATATGTATTAGTGTCCTTAGGAATACCAAATTAACTAATTTTAATTTTTAATGTCGCCTCCCGTATTTTACAGGCCACTTTAAAAGTAAAAAAAAGAAGAAAACCAGTTGTGGCCTTATTTTTTTTATTTCTATTGTATTAAATCTTATGTAAAAACAAATTTGTCAGAAGAAATCTATAATATTGGTTCACCACCCTTCTCGACAGAGGCCTGGTATCGAATCCAAGATGACCGCCGATAAGGGCAATTCCGCCACACGTTCGGTTAGGTATAATTGGTTGAAATTGATGAATTTATACGATTTAAACTGCAAATAAACTTATCAATATATGTAGCTATTCATAAATAATACTATTTATAAATGGACACAGACATTTTTTCTCTTAAAACCAGGAGAAGGAAAAAAAAAGAGGGAGGTGGGATTAAAAGTGAGAGTTCGGTTCGGAATTAAGGGCGAGGGTTATTATAGTGTTTTAAGCTTAAGAAAACAATAAAGATAATATATATGCGATAAGTAATTGTCATAAAGGTTATAGAGTTCGTGGTTTGGAGAAACGTCCAGATTGGAAGGTTTTTCTTTGGTTTGAATTTTAAAGTTGTCATCAAAATATGTGTTCTTGCTCTTGCAAATAAGCAGCTGAAGTCTTCAGGCTTTCTTCAACAGCTTGGCGTATTAAATCATATTCCAAACGCTTTGTCTTAGATTTTGGACTTTCCCTGAAATGTTCTTCTTTGTTCATATATTTTGGACATTCAGGAAATTTGGTAGGAATAGCATTTAACATTTATAAAATATATCCTGTACATTATTTGGGTCAGCTCGGGTCGGCTCTTTGACTTACCTTTTTTAAGTTTATTTAGTGGCACATCTAATACTTCTCCTGTGTTTGTGAAATATTTTATGGAACGCTCAACTTCCTCACTTTTAAAGTGCAATTCATACACCTAACAATTTTGGAAAAAATATCATTACGAGTATATTAAAAAATAAATGGATCCATGACGTATCTGATACATTCCTAGATAGCTTTTAGATTAGCACACTTCAAGTGAACTCCATGATATATCAGCATTGAAAATACTTTTTTGTTAATATCTCAAAAGCGAAAGCCATCCGAAGCTTTTAGACAAATTATTGAGAGAAATAGTCTACTACATTCCAAAAACCGCATATTAATGTGATGCTTCGTTAAAAAGTTAGAATGTTAATTGCCCAAAAACTGTTAGCATCAATGGATAACACTATTTTACCTAAAAATTTTATGAAAATCGGTTAAGCGGTTTCGGGGCTATCGTGTTTCGGACAGACGTATACACACACACAGACAGACATCACGACGATATTGCTAAGGTAGATCAAAATATACACCCAGTGGCGGATCCAGGATTTTCTGGGGAAAGGGGCCAAAGTGGCAGCAAATACCAATGTATTTATTTTTGTAGTTTCTCGTAGGTCTGAGCTATGAAATTTAGCGTCAAAAGGTGGTCAAAATGCGCCGCAGGCGAAAAATGTTGAAAACTTCAGTAGATTTTGTTAACAAATTTAAATAAGTGATGCAGCAGAACTAAAAAATAATCTTTGTCTGGATGTGGGGGTGTGCCCGAGCCCCTCTGCTCTCCCACCCCTGGATCCGCCACTTAATACACCCAAATAAAATATTTACCGCGTTATCTCAAAAAAAAAATAATACCTTCTCTAGTGGTTGCTGCTCAGGCTAGGAAGGTAAAAAACACAATCTAATATATTTATACCATTGACCACTTGGTTGGGAAAAAATCTTCCCGCTTAATAGCATGTTTTCATTTCTTGACAAGTTCTCCATCTTTAGAAAATTTAAAAATTGAGTATCTTTTTCCTTGATTACTCTAATTGGTTTTGCAATTTGGAACGACGCAGCGACCTGGCATCTCTAAAAAAATAGGAACACAATTTTCTGAGCCATAAATTCACCAGCACTTTTATAAAATAACCTCAATTACAAGGTATCTGAACCGAATTTAAAAAAAAAATAGAACCACTGGATAACCTAGAATTCACTTAAGGTCGGAACCGAACCGAACCTAAACCCACTATTCCCCTGGCTATCGTATCACTACACTATGTGATTACCCGACAATACCCCAAGAATCCCAATATTCACTATAAATGCACCGTAAAAGTGAACACATAGTCCATTTACAACCCCTATGACTAAGCACTGAAAAATCACAAAAACCGACAAGGTAAGTTATCACCATTACCTGAAAATGCTTTTAATCAATGACGCAAGCTCTTGGGTACATATTTCCTTTAAAAAATGAATAAAAAATCCAATCTGAAACACTTTTTTCGCTTCAAAAATGTCAACGCCATCAAATGTAAACAAACAATCGATTGCCCTAAGGAGACGCCATATTGAATTTTACTTCTTCTTTATATACAGGTCGTGGTGATTGGTTGGATAATCCTATACAGAAAAAAAAATTAACCTCACTTTTTTGACATGGCAAAAATAGTTTTCAAAAAATAGTAAATTTTATGATTTTCTCGATTTTTAATTATTTACACCGGAGCGGAATATAGTCCATCAAAAAATGTCTATACGCACATTAAAGCTCAGTGGCTTGACTATCATACAAGGCAAAAGAAAAATTTCTAGGTCTATTGCTTTCAGCAAACTAAATTTTTTAAAATTGGAAAAACCGCAAAAACTTCTGAATTGGCAACTTTTGACTAAAAAAATTGTCATGTCTATCTGTCTGTTAAAACTTCGCTTGTGCCTTGTTTTACTTGACAATGTATCGTCTAAATAAAAGTAAAATAAAAAATCTGGTTCTGTCATTTTAACATCAACTTTTACGAGTCGTTAAATACCGAGATGAATTCCATCAAAGGCGCATGCGCCAAAATTAACGTCAAAATGTCTAATTTAAATTATTGGCGCGAAAACCGTGATTGGCGCGAGATCGAAGAGCTTAACGTATAATAAAAAATTCAAGGTATAAAATAATGGTCAATTCTAATTTTTAGGTATGATTTTATGTCGGTACCGGGTGGTTTTTTATAACCGGAGCACTCAGCAACTTTATCATTGACAATAAATTGAGATTTTTTTGGTTAATTATGACAACTTTAAAAGCCAATATAATTTTTTTTCTATCCGTCACCATGTACATAGTGTCCCAAATTCGATGTTTTTGGGGGGTTTCGGGTATTTCTAGAGGGACTAAAAAAAAACTGATCCCCCTTTGCGACACTCAAATTTCAAAAAAAGCTTGAAGGTGAAAATCGTATTTTGATATAGCAAGCCGTTTTTAAACTACGGGGTGTTTTTAAAAAGTCTGCATTTTGGGAAGGGGTCTATAACTTGTTTATTTATTAATATTTTTTATTTCTGTGAAAACATTCTTAAGACACTTTTTTAAGAGGAATTCAACTATTAAATTAAATTTCATTTGTCACGTTTAGTTTTTGAGATATCACATAAAATTTATTTTTTCTTTATGGGAGGATCACTTTATTTCTTTGTATTTTTGTATTTTTTTTATTTTTACCACATATTTTAGTTTGCTTAATGGGTTTAAAATATTTTAATATTATAAAATTTTAAAAATAAAAAAATAATAAAGAGGTGATTAAAAAATAAAAATAAAGAAAACAATAAAAAAATAAAAAAATAAAATATTGAGTGTGATACATCATTTTAAAGAAAATTTGAAGCTGATTTTAAAAATCAAATAAAAAAAGAGTTATTCTGTAAGAAAAATAACAACTTTACGCAATATTTTAAAAACCAAAAGAGATAAATAAAAACCGTTTACATCTGTCAATTCTTCAAGAAAAGATCTATAAGAAAGCTATTTACACAAAAACAAAATTTTCATAAACAAAAAAGTTATAGACCCCCTCCCAAAATGCAGACAAAAACACTCCGTAGCTTAAAAATGGCTTGCTATATCTAAATGTGGTTTTCACCTTTAGGCTTCTCTTGAAATTTGAGCGTCGCAAAGGGGGGTCAGTTTTTTCTATCTCCCCTAGAAATACCCGACACCACAAAAAAACAACGAATTTGGGACACCCCGTACAGGGTGTGACAATGAATGCGATTTTTTGAGAGGGAACACCCTGTATATTTTTGCATTTTAAGATTCGTCTTTTCTTTCTGATTTCAAAAATATACAATATCTACGTGCTGCGATTAATATTTTTTGAGGTTTATGCAGTATTTCTTCTATATGATCTTATGCATTTCACGTTTATTTTGTTTTGCCATGGGAGTATTGACTCTCAAGTCCAATGTTTCTTCAAGTATTTCTTGATTGTGTTTGTATTTCAAATCATCAAACAGATCCAAGTTTTTTGGGAAGGAGCATTTACATTCTAAGCATCTAAACATAAAAACACTTTCTGCATAGGAATACCTTTGTTTTTGTATGCCATGTTTACTTTGACAATGTTTATTCAAATTAAATTGGGCACTAAATATTTTGTCACACAACTTGCACGTCACCGGTATTTTCACAGCACAAAAACGACGAATTTTCATCAAAAAGAACTGGAAATTATTAAAGTTTTGCTGCATAAAACCATACTGAAATATCTCTCAGTTGATTGGTTGGCAGAAGTGAGAGATCAACGCTTGCGCACGTCTTGGAATTCATCTCGGTATTTAACGACTCCTCAACTTTTAAGCAATTTGGTTAAAACATGTAAAAAATCACATTTTTTTATTGAGTCGCAAAAGGAAAAAAATTATGTATAAAAATCATCGTCAGGGGATCTTATTTATACCACATACTGTTTTGCGTGACATCCTAGTTTGTGGGTTCAAGTCCCATCTTCGTACACAGCCGGAATTTTTATCTCACACTACTACTATACTATATTAGCTCACACTACTACTATACTATAGTAGTGTGAGCTATGGTGATCCTAATTTTTTCGAGAAAAAAAAAGTTGCTCTGATTTCAAAAATTTTTATATATCTTTGCGTTTCAGATGGTTTTGAAACTTTTTGTCTTGTCGTCTGTCTGTCTGTCTGTCTGTCTGCCTGTCTGTCTCTCTGTCTGTCTGTCTGTATGTCTGTCTGTCTGTCTGTCTGTCTGTCTGTCTGTCTGTCTGTCTGTCTGTATGTCTGTCTGTAACGACCAACCCGCATAACTCAAAAACTGCTTGTCCGATTTAAATGAAATTTAGTACCTAGGCTGAGTCTTGGGCCGTGGTGGTCCCATTAAAAAATGAACGAAATCCACCGAACGCAAGTCACATAAAAGGGTGGGGGTAGATTTCAAAAATGAGAGTTTATGTGAAAATATGGCGTGTGTGATATCAAACGAAAGGTAATTAAGTCTGGAGTTAAACAAAATGAATTTTAAGTTATTAAAAAAAAGGGTGGGGGTAGATGTCAAAAATTAGAGTTTAAGTGAAAATATGGCGTGTATGATATCAAACAAAAGGTAAATGAGTCTGGAGTTAAACAAAATACATTTTAGTTTTTAAAAAAAGGGTGGGGGTAGATTTTAAAAATTAGAGTTTAAGGTAAAATATGGCTTGTGTGGTATCAAACGAAAGGTAATTGAGTCTGGAGTTGAATAAAATATATAACAGTTTTTAGTTAAATTAGCTCACACGTACACTATAACTACAGTACTTAGTGTGAGCTTAGGTGCCCATAGATTGGCAGAGTATTTTTTTAGTTTTAAGAATACATTTTTGGTGAGACACGGACATTAATTAGTTTGCTTCTTTGGTAAATAAAATGGTTCAGCTTTAACAGTGGCGTACGCAGGAGGAAGGGGGGTTGGAGGCCTAATCTTTTCAAAGCCATTAAATAACTTCTCCTAAAGATTGAATTTTTCTGAAAGAAGAAATAAATGGTTTTCCAGGACTTTGCTTTTACTCAAGCCCCCTCTCCCAACCCCCTTGGAAAATTTCTGCATACGCCACTGGGCATTAGAAGAACTAACTACAAAACTAACGCATGGTAAAAGCCCATGTGGTGCGTTTGGAGGTACTGTGAACGATTTGTTTTACATTAAAATCTCAAACAAACAACAACTGGACACCATTCTTTCACTCCTCTGGATGATTTAACTATAGATGCTAAATTTACTTCAAGCTCAGGAAAAGAATTTGTTCGGTTTCTGAAATTATGGAACCCAACTTCTTTTCCGATTTTTTAAATATGACAGTAGGTAACTACTAAAAAAGTAAATAAACTTTTAAAATGTTTGTGTAGTGACCTTATGAAGAGAGTTTAGATCATAATTTATTGAACAGTGCTCATATAAATAAACTTTACCTTCTGATAAACCATAATTTGCAGGGGCGGATCTAGAAACTTTATTTTGGGGGAAAATATCATAATAAATATTTCACAAAACAATTTTGCATAGTGACCAGGAGGTGTATTCTGTGTGTCAAAACTGAGTAAAGTTTCAGATTTGGGGGGTGGCATCCCCTCCCGTAGATCCAGGCCTGTAATTTGTAATGCAATTTAACATCACTAAAAATATTAAAATAACAAAAAAATGTGTTGTGACTTTAAGGATTACAGACCCAGATTTTTTATTCTTGTTTCTAAAAGTATATGATATGTGAAAAATTCACCCTACTTGATTACCACCAGCACCCCGATAGACAGGGTCATTTTTGATTCTGAAGTTGAGGGATTTCCCAGACATTTTTAACTTCTTCGTGGAACTCCAAGGTAACGTCTACTTTTTAAATATGTTTTATACAAGGAAGATATAGTCCTTGAGTATAGCTTTCCAATACTGTATCAAAAATTTAAGAAAACATTACATTTATACCCCAAAAAAATATGAAAACTTCCAAAATTTCTGCGTTTTTTGGATATTTTCTAAATTGCTCTAATTAAGCCAGTATAAAAGATTTTGCTAAACATCATAATTTTTTGAAAACTATTTTATGCATGTTTTCAAAATTATAGGTTAATTTTTTTTTAGGTGCTGTTTACTATGAGCATAATTTTTTTCTTTAAAGTCCCATTTTGCTAGTTTTTAGACTTTTCAATTGCGTGTACAACAGACTAATTGGATCAAAAAATCTAAAATTGTGCAAAAGTGGTTAAGCATAAGCTTTTTCATTTAGTAAGTATGATTAAAGAAAAAAATTAAATGTCAGGGCAACACTTTTTTTGTAAATTGGAGCGTGGAATTGCTCATATGTATATTATTTCCATATAGTACGTATTATTGCAATACCTACGGTACCTTACGATGCAGAATGCAAACATATTTGAAATAGCAATAGCAATGGGTATAGGTCTATCCTCTTTGCGGTCCTTAAGATAAAATGTCCTGATTGCTTATACTTTTACGCATGAATATTATTTTATTCTTGTATTTGTTACGTCAAATCATCGGCGTACAGTTGACAAAAACTCTATGTAAATTTGGTATCTGTGCATTTTGCGTACCTTTATTTCTGAATGTTTGCATCAAACGCCAACCATTGTGTAAATAGGTAACAGGGAGTATTGGAATATTACGTATATGATTTTAATAGCCAGTCTTTTTTCTCAACAATAAACTTTTATATTAACACTTTATATTACCTTATGTTTTGACGAAGAAAGCAGGAAAGTAAAAGTAAGTTTTTACAGATATTCCCATAACCTAGGATTGCCTCCACGGTCGCTTACGACTAAGTCGTGTCAAATTTTTCGTCTACCACTGGTTGGGAAGAGCAGCAATACGTATCTTCTTCCAACCAGTGGTAGACGCTAGCTTTGGCCTATCGTGCAGCAAAAAAAGAACAGTCAGATAATAGGAAATCTTTATCTAAAGTAGCTCACCTCGACCCTTTCTTCTTTTAAATCCACCTTTAACGCCAACTGTTCCCGTAACACTACATCAGGATAATGTGTCTGTTCAAAGGTAGCTTCTAGTTGTTCCAGTTGCTCCTTAAAAAACAAAAAGTGTTTTATTTTAGTTAATTCTATTTTGAGATTCGTGGATATTAATTTAGCCTGTTGTTGTTATAAAGATTTTTAAACGGATCACGGGTCAAATTTATTATTGATGAAAAAGACAGTCCGACAAAACGTTTTCGAAAACTACCGTTCTAAAAAGAGTATTATGTGCGTGCAGTCTTTTAAGCGTACTATTTGCTGGACAATCAAAAAGTTTTAAACTCATTTTTCATTATTGGATAATTAATCAAATGAGTATTCGTTACATAAATGAAATATACACGTAAGTACCTCGCTAAATATAGTACGATGCCGACGTTTCCTTTTGGGGGGCTGATGGTGATGATGATGGTGGTGGCCGCCGGCTGACGCTAGTGAAGCTGCCTGTGACGCTGCGGCCAATGCGTGAACGTACCCTGGATACAAACCAGGATATGCCATAGCTGAAATAATAGAATCAGTTCGTTACCTATCAGGGCACTGTATAGATGAGCACCCAATATATTTTATTTTAATGTATTAAGAGTGCAACTTAAACAGTTTTATTGTATCTGGTTAACATGTAGCAAAGAATATCGCCCAATTGCTGTCCAAAAATATTGGGACAACGCCGCGCCAAAACGATTTCCAAAACAGTCCCCGGCGGCTTGATATCTTTAAAAAAAAAACGCGATCGAAGTCTTCAAAAATCGCCCAAGGAAAGATCGTAGAACAACCGGAAAAGGCAATCCGTTGGGAAATTCTTTAAATACTGCAAGAAATGCGAGTAATGGTTATCCAAACATCCAGAAATTGCTTGCGACAGTAGTGCTGCGAAAATGGTTAATAGTACTTGGCCGATCTTCTTTTTAAAACCATATAAAATAAAACTGTTTTAGCTGCAATCTTGAGAACTTAAGATAAATTAAAATATTTTAAATAATATTTGTTTTTTTTTTAATTAAAAAAGGGAGTTGTCCGGCCAGAATACAGCACTTTTGTCTTACTGGGTGGTCTTTATTTGGTAAACTTATCACGTCCTTGCAATGCAACTATAGGTACATTTAGTGGGAATAAGGACACTGTTGTTCTGGTAAATATACGTTTTAATCCATCGGTAACGTTTCGACAATGGTTTTTGTCTTCATCAGACTAAAAAGGTTACAACTCATTAGTAAGATAATACAAAATACGGAACATTAATACATCACCAATTAAAAATTATTATTCTTTTCCCAATAAATAACATTTAAAATGACCTTATTGACAATATATTATTTTTTTCCTAAATATTTTTTTCCCTTTGAATGTATATGTAACTGATTTTTTTATTTATTTATATAAAGAAATAATTATGGTTTATTTTTATTCTTTTTTTTTTTAATATACATATATAAAATTTTTTATACAAAGGTTCAAAAAAATTTTTGTCACTATAGTAACTGATGGGTGGCTCAATAAAATACGCACAAAGAGATCAATCAGCTATTCATATAAATATTTATCAGAACAACATTGTCCTTATTCCCACTAAATTTACCTATGGTGGTCTTTATTTTTAGCAAATTTACCATGAACAAAATTTTAATATTACAAGAAAACACGCTACTCGTCAGGTACGTTTAACGAAATCGACTCATAATAATAATTCACACCCTTTTATTGGGTTTCTATTGTTACCGCTGGCTCAATTAGACTCCGACTTTTATTTGGCTTCTATTGTTATCGCTGGGCTCAAAACTAGGCACGTTTCATTTACATTCCAAAATTAAAAAAGAAACTGTGGCGTATCATTAATGTTGGTGCAAGCAATGAATTTCCTATTTTCATTTTCTTTTCCTTTTTTGCGCGTTTAAAATAATTTAAATTTTCGCGCTCTTACATATGCATATGGGTTTTCACGGCACCGCACACGTGGGAGGACAAGCAGCGCCGCGATGAGTGCGCAAACAACCACCGTCACAACAAGACACTAGAAAAATCACGTTCCCGAAAAAGTGAATTTTGAGGTGAAAAACTGGACGTTTAAACGTTGACTGGAGCCGCAAGAGAGTCCGAGGTAGGTGCCTTTTCATATAAAATTCCATATGTATCGTAACTTTCCATTTACAATCGTCAATACCGACAATTATTTTTAAATGTGCTTGTAAAGCCAAACCGGCGACCTGTCGAAGGAAATTCCATTATTTTTCAGCACTTGCACGCACATTTAATGGTCCTTCTCTCCAAATTAATAGTTTTCCAAACTACCTAGACTCCTGTGGTTCAGCAATTTCCTACAAAAATTCCAAATTTCTATATATTTTCAAAATTTATTTCCAATTTCAATTTCAATTATTTCTACAATCAGTAATAAATCAAACAGACCATATTGATTTACGACCGGTTGGACATATTTTCCTAAAAGTTGACCGAAGTTTTCATTACGTTTCAAAAATAACTATCGCCAATGTGCATATTTTCAAAGTTGATCGCGTTGTTCATTACATTTTCAGTAAAAGTGGCGTCAATACGCCGAAAGTGAAATTTTAAGGCGGTTCTTCCATCTACTTTCCTTTAATTATCGATTTTACAGGTGTCGCGTTAACGCGCAGGTGCAAGTGTCGCCGTCACCAGGGTCATCCCGCGTGAATAGTGACGTGGGTCTCACGTTGCGCGCTCGAATACCGATTTTCTTAAAAACTTTCAAACAGGACCGCTAGTCGTATGCACAGAGTGTGCGACTTGGAATCGAGAGGTGCGGGGTTCAATCCTTGGTGAGACATAAAAGTTTTTTTTAAAGGATATGTTCAAATAATAACATACAGACAAACTTACAAACATTTCATTTCAAAATTTTCGAAAAAAGTTAATAAAATTAAAATAATAAAATTGTTTAATTTTTGCTAAAATTCGGGTTATATTTTAAGCATTTTTTTGGGTAATTTTAAAAACAAATTAACTTTCAAAAACAAAAATGTCTACGCAAAAACAGAAAAAACTTTGCGACAAAAGGCTTTTGAGCTTCAACCAAATGACGGAAGCTCACGAGGTAGCTTTGAAAGCGAACTCGGATACAGCGTTTCACTTTTTGTTTAAATCCAGATATGAAGACGTCGAAGAATGTCATGCTCAATTCTATAATTTTCATAACCAAATTATTGGCTCTCTCGAAGAGTTTAAACTTTCATTTGACGAGCAGGATAAAACTAGAAAAGACTTTGACAACCTTTATTATGAATGTAAGGGTATTTACTAGGACCTTTTTAGGGCCAACCCTGTCAATTACGTAGGCAACCCTAACCAACAAAATATTGTTCAGAGGTCAAATACAAGATCATTTCCACAACCAAGGTTGCCAATTTTCGATGGTAATTATAAAAGCTGGCAACACTGGTTTGACTTATTTAAAGTCATGGTACATCAAATTTCTGATTTAAGTGATATAGAGAAATTTCAACAATTGCGGAGTTCTGTTCTGAATGAAGCCCTTTCTCTAGTAAAAACCATTCCCCTCGCAGATAGCAATTATCACATTGCGTATGAAACCTTAGTAAAGAGGTATCAAAATAAACGAATTATAGCTACTACCGCTTTGAATGCTATTAACTTTCTTTCAACTAAATCCAGTTCTGGGAAAGAATTACGTTCCATGTTGGATACATTTTCTGAGAATCTAGCCATCTTAAATGAGCTTGGTTTTCCTACAAAAGAATGGGACTTTCTTACTTTTAACATGATGCTCTCAAAACTTGAAGTCAAGATGAGGACTGATTTCGAACTTTACTATAGTAGAGAGAAAAACAATTCAGAAATTCCGTCCTACACTGATCTTTACACGTTTATAGAAAATCATTGCGTTGCGCTCGAATCTGTAGTGCAAATGTCCAGTTTTAGTAGGCAAAATCAAACCCCTAGACAACCTCAAACTACGCGTAATTCTCAACAGAACAGTTTTCAGAGAAACAGTTTTAATAATTTTAATTCACCTTCTGCTTTCAATACAACTATTTCAAATCAAAGTTCAAATTCAAGAAATCAACAAAATACTTTACAAAATAGCAATCAACGCAGCAACCCTCAAATACAAAATAATCAGAACAGAACTTTTAATCCAAAAATAAAATGTTACCTATGTTCTTCGAATCACGCATTATCGAAATGTATCGAATTTCAAAACAAAAGTCCACAGGAAAGGATGGGTTATGTTCGGCAGGTGAATCTATGTCAAAATTGCTTACATTTTGCTCACCAGACCGTGAATTGCCCCTCCTCCTACAACTGCATCACGTGTGGAGCCAGACATCATAGTCTTCTCCATGTTCCACAACCAGTAGCGCCCTCTGTGAGTGTTAATTCATATCCTCCAGAGAACGCTAATATTCCACTTTCCAATTCCAATAGCACCCCTATGTCAGGAAGCCATTCCACAAACTGTCATGCGACAATGATTTCCAAAAATTCCACTTTTCTACTTTCTACCGTTGTAGCTGACATGTTAGACTCAAGGGGACATTACCAACCAGTTCGTATCTTACTCGATTCTGCCTCAGAGGCAAACTTTATTTCAGAAAAATGTCTAAATCGTTTAGGTCTTTCGAAAAGCTTCTTTTTTACTTCTATTCAAGGCTTAAATCAAATGACATCTTCCAATACCAAAGGTAAGACGAAATGTCTTATCAAACCTCAAGGTCAAGCGGGACCTACCTTTGATTTTGAGGCTTTAATACTTCCAAAACTTTGTACAGAGTCAGAATCACATTCGCAATATCAAACTGTCTGATCAAAACTTTCATATACCAAGTTCCATTGATGTCCTAGTAAGTTGTGAACTTTTTCCGCATCTCTTACAAGAGGGAGTTATCCACGGAGAGCGTGGACAACCTAGTGCTTTTAATAGCATCTTTGGCTATGTGCTGATTGGTAAAGTTGAAACTTCAAAGCAACAAAATCCACAATCACTCATAAGCTGTTACACTTCCATCGAACCATCTCTGGATATCTGCCTAGAGCGCTTCTGGGAGATAGAGCAGGTTCCACATAAGGTTCATCACAGTCCTGAGGATATTATGTGCGAAAAATTATTTTCACAATCAGTTTCACGCAACGAATCAGGTAGATTCGTCGTTCCATTACCTTTCATAAACTTAGAACCCCAGTTGGGTGACACCTATCCAATCGCTTTAAAACGTTTCAAGCTTCAGGAAGCTAGACTTCTCAAAGACTCAGCTAATTATCAAGCTTACAAAGATTTTATGCAAGATTATTTAGACACTGGTCACATGATACCTATTCCTACGCCTATATCTAAAGATGTCTTGGTTAATTCTTACTTTATCCCTCATCACAGTGTCTGGAACACTGGGAAGATAAGAGTGGTCTTTGATGGGTCTCAACGTAGTCCCAGAGGTGTCTCACTCAACGAGACGTTGTGCGCAGGTCCTAAACTGCAAAATGATGTCCGTGAAATTCTACTTAATTTTCGAATTCATGCTGTAGCCTTTGTTACTGACATAATAAAAATGTTCCGACAGATTTTAATTATTCCTGAGCACACGCGTTATCAAAATATTCTATGGAGATTTTCTGAGGATGATCCTGTCCAAACCTACTCCTTAAGAACAGTTGTTTATGGACTTAAGTCACCACCTTACTTAGCAATTCGTACTATATAAGAACTAGCTAAACTTGAGTCTGAAAGGTATCCTAATGCTTCCAAGGTGCTTCTTAAAGACATTTACGTCGACGACGTGCTCACTGGGCAGGATTCTGTGGCCTCTGCCAAAGAACTTCAGTCGGAGTTATTCTCCCTGTTGCGCCTAGGAGGGTTTGAACTTAAAAAATGGGCGAGCAACAGTCCGGAACTTCTCTCCTCATTCTCAGAATCAGAAACACAAATGTCCATTCGTTTCGACAAATCCGAACCTAATTTTGTAAAAATATTAGGTCTCCAATGGAATCCTATCTCAGATTCGTTTACCTACTGGGTCGTACCAGAAGATACGCGAGGTATCTTATCTCAAATCATGAAAATTTTTGATCCCAGGTTTCTGTTCTCCCGTTTCTTTACTTGCTAAGCATCTCATGCAAGATCTGTGGAAGGAGAAGCTGGACTGGGATTCTCAGCCTCCTCCGCATATCGTAAATGTTTGGAATCAATTTCGAACCGAACTTCCAAATCTTTCAAATATTCATTTACCTAGACGCCTTTCCATTGATCAACCACGTAGCATTGAACTTCACGGCTTTTCAGACGCCTCTATGATAGGTTACGCGGCTACGGTCTATTTCAGAATGGAGTCAGTTTCCGGAGAAATCCATACCTTTCTTGTAATGGCCAAATCTAAGGTCGCACCAGTGAAAACAGTCAGTCTTCCGCGACTGGAGCTTCTTGGTGCCACTTTACTTTGCGACCTAATTTCCTTTATTCAAAACACTTATTCAGATATTCTTAACTTCAACCAAATCTGTGCATGGTGTGATTCCCAAGTGGTTCTATGCTGGTTGGCGGCTTCACCTCACAGGTTTAAAACGTTTGTGGCAAACCGTATCTGTCACATTCAAGAAACCATTTCTCCTACGGCCTGGAAATATATTCCATCAGCGCTAAATCCAGCCGACTGTGCTTCGCGCGGTCTTATGCCTAATCAACTTGTCAAACATGACTTGTATTGGGAAGGTCCTTGTTTTCTTAGGCTACCAAAAGAGAGCTGGCCTGATGATTTTCGTTGTTCAGACCTTCCGGAAAACGAGGTTATTCTGGAAGAACGCAAATCAGTATTTCAAACATGCACAGTTGAACCACACATGCTTGATACTTTTCTTTCTCGTTACTCTTCCCTAGAGAAAATTCAACGCATAATTTCCTATATTTTTCGCCTTACCGAAAAGAAATCTAAATATCCTAGCGAAAATATTACCGAAGTAGAACTTCAACATTCTCTTATTGTTCTCGTTCGGCATGTTCAACGTTCCATCTTTGCTGATCTCATTTCACGTTTGAATGACGCAAAGCTACTTCCTAAACAATTTCGTAAACTTTCACTTTTTCTAGATACACAAGGCTGCTTAAGAGTGGGGGGTCGATTACCACATTCTTCCGAACTCTCTTATTCAGCAAAACACCCTTTACTTTTACCACGTTCTCACCGTCTTACTCAACTTGTCATTGAGTACACTCACAAAAGGTACTGTCATCCCGGTCAAAAAACGTTGCATTACCTCTTGAGACAACAATTTTGGAGCCTTTCCCCTCGCTATGCAATCGAGAGTATAACTTCTCATTGCATTTTATGCTATCGATTAAATCCTAAACCTTCCGTACAAATCATGGGCAACTTGCCTGCTCAACGCATCTCTCAAGTAAAGGCATTTTCACATGTTGCCATAGATTATTGTGGTCCCTTTCCAATTACAATGGGAAAGTACCGAGGTGCAAAGGTATCCAAAGGTTATATTCTTGTCTTAGTCTGCTCCGCAACAAAGGCAGTTCACCTAGAACTTACCTCCGATATTTCCACCCTTACCTTTCTTGCGGCTTTTAAGAGATTTGTGGCAAGAAGAGGAAGAATCTCTGACATTTACTGAGATTGTGGTAGCGCGTTCTTGGGAGCTGATCGTTTACTCAAACAGTACTCCCAGGAAGCATGTCACAGTCTAAAAATTACCTGGCATTTTTCAAGTCCTGGTAGTCCGCACCTAAACGGACTAGCCGAGGCAGGAGTTAAATCCACTTTCCACGGTTAACCTATGAAGAGTTTTTTACTTTTTTGTGTCAGGTCGAATCCATACTAAACAGCCGGCCTCTGTATGCCCAAAGAATGGATCCGAATGACTTTCTTCCACTGACCCCTGGTCATTTTCTTACCCTGGAACCGTTGAATTCCGTACCAGAACCCGATTTTTCTGATTCCAAGTTGAACACCCTGTCCCGCTGGCAGCTGGTGCAAAGGCTCCAGTCCGATTTTTGGAAACGCTGGAACTTGGAGTACCTAAACACCTTGCAACAGCGTTCTAAATGGACAGAGGCTTCTAACAATATTAAACTAAATACTTTAGTCGTGGTAAAGAATGAACAAAAACCGCCATTGCAATGGGCTGTTGGGCGAATTGTCGACGTACACCCTGGCTCAGACGGTCATATTCGTGTTGTGACCGTTAAGACAGCTACAGGAACATATCGTCGACCAGTAGTGAAACTATGTCCTTTGCCTATGCCCAACGCATAAGGCAAAATTTTCTATTTCTTTCTTAATTTTTTATAAGTATTTTTTTCTTTTCTTTTAATTTTAATTTACATGCATAATTTAATGCATATTTGGGTTAATGTTAAATTGTATCGTTTAATCGCTAATAGGCGAATATTATTATTTTTTTTTCCTTTCCTTTTCTTAACTAAGTAAAAACACACGTGTTTTGGCGGCCGGAAAATGTTGGTGCAAGCAATGAATTTCCTATTTTCATTTTCTTTTCCTTTTTTGCGCGTTTAAAATAATTTAAATTTTCGCGCTCTTACATATGCATATGGGTTTTCACGGCACCGCACACGTGGGAGGACAAGCAGCGCCGCGATGAGTGCGCAAACAAACACCGTCACAACAAGACACTAGAAAAATCACGTTCCCGAAAAAGTGAATTTTGAGGTGAAAAACTGGACGTTTAAACGTTGACTGGAGCCGCAAGAGAGTCCGAGGTAGGTGCCTTTTCATATAAAATTCCATATGTATCGTAACTTTCCATTTACAATCGTCAATACCGACAATTATTTTTAAATGTGCTTGTAAAGCCAAACCGGCGACCTGTCGAAGGAAATTCCATTATTTTTCAGCACTTGCACGCACATTTAACACTTTTTTAATTTTCTAGTAAAAACTGTGTGGAGTTCCAATTTTGAAGATATACCGAATGGTTTTGGATTCTTGTAAATTGTAGAAAGTCAATTGGTATTTTTTTAGGTTTCTAAATTCGTACGCACCTACCTAATGAAATATATATAGATACCTATATAACATAATAAGTATAAGAGCTGAAAAAGTATTTATTTTTAAGAGAAATAATTATGAAATTTTCCAGTAAAAGGCTTAGGAATAATAATGAATTAAAAAATTGTAGCACGCCACTGGACAGATAACGATAGCACGCCACTGGACAGATAAAGATAGCGTTAATTCAAGCCATCTCTTTTGCGCCTCATTTTATTCTGGCCGGAATAATATGTTATTTCGCACCTTGTGTCAAGGCCGCTCCGAGTCCAGGGCGACCGCCCGAGTCGCAACGACCCAGAAAATCAATAGAAAATCTCTAGGAACAGGTGATAGAGGAGATCATGTCTGATAAAAAAGTTCCTATAATGCATGGGTCAAAACTCTTTCTTTGTCGAGATACAGAACATCAAAGTTGGCGATTTTTTTAACTTTTTTAATAATAAACGCAGCAATAACATGAAATTAGGTAAAGTCGTGTATTAGAACAAGAGCAATAAATTAAAATAAAAATTATTAAAAAAAAAATTAGTCGGTCATTTTTTTTTAGAAAAAACTATTTTTTTGGTACAGACTTTTATGAATTCCATATTTTACGCAATTTTTTTTAATATTTTTTGTTAATAAAAACAATGCTTTAGCGAGACATAATAATAAAATATTATTAATATTTTTTAAGAGAATAAATAAGCAAAAAGTAATTTTTTTTTTATTATTATTTTTTGTTTATTTTTGGTGGTTATTTTGACAGCCTGTATCTCTTCAACGTGTAATTGTATTAAAAAAAGAAATACCACATTTTTGAATCCCAATTAGCTGAGGATTCAGCTGGCTGTGACCAATTTTATTTTTTTTGTAAAACCCTTTTTCCCCCACTCTAACTTTAAAAATCCTATTTCTTAAAAACAGATATGTGTTGACCCCCATGTTATAAACTTTTTTCTCGGAAATAACCTCCTCTATCACCTGCTGCACTATGGCCCCCAAGTTATGGGACACCCTGTATATAGATTTAAAGTCGACTGATGGCGGTTCAAAGCAAAGCAATCTTCTTCTTGTCAGATTTTGTCTCCAAATTTTGCCAGGTTCGAATGACCGCCACTTAAAAATTAAACAGTGTTAAAACAAAAGAAATATTTGTTCCCATTCTTGAAAGCTCCAAACGCCGCAAACTTTATTCGCCGGGGACGAAAACTTTTATTATTTCCCCGCAAAAAGCACAAAATAAGCCTTTAAAAAGAACTCCCGTGAGATTAAGATCGCCTTAAATCTTCTTTAAAAATCCAGAGCGCAGTTTTTTTTAAGTAAATTTTCTGTAAGTTTAGCGTGGTCATGCATGCAAAAAAGTTGGAAATGCGGGGATTTTTATCCCTCTTACAACCCACTCACTCTCTCAAACTCTTACCGAAGTAAAAATCATAATATTATTATTTCACATAGGGCTCGGGGCGGTTTCATATCGATTTGTTCGTAAAAAAACTTTCGACGGATATAAGGGCTCTTCTAAATTGATAGATTAAAAATAAAGAATTTGGTACTTAAGAATGGTTGGTTATTTCTTCGGTTTTCTTATATCTACTAGATCAATCAAGCACTTTTTGTAACACACTCGTAGTGAATTCTTTAAAAAAAGTGCAGAACTGTTGCGCGACTAATGCAATTTTCGTACAGTTTTAGAAATAAAAATGCACCAGTTTTTGTATTCTATTACGCAACTGACAAACCCAGTGTGGTGCTCAGTAAAAATTGGACTCAGTGCACTATCGTATTCAGTTGAGACTGCAATAAGGCAATTTTTTGACAGCACCAAAACAGAGCCTGAGGAACATTAAATTTCTCAAAATAATTCGCTGTTAACCAGTAGATTTTGCAGACATTCTAGAACAACTATACTCGTAGGCAACCCGTTAGGCAGCCCAACGAAACTTTTTAAAATAGCAGACACTATCAGTTGTTGTTATTTTTGTTGTGTTGCGACTTTCCCTACTTTAATGGAAAAACAATATTTTAAAACCCTGAATAGTTTCTGTGTTAGATTTTATTCCTAATTTAATTTAAAACAAAACATTTTAAAAAGCAAATAAAGAAAAACGGCGGTTTTCAAGCACTAGACATGTCTAAACCGAAGACCGAAACAATAACGGGGGCTCATTGTCGGTTCGGCGGCTATTTTGTATTTTGCCACTTTCACTTTGGTTAAATCTAATCCGTCAATGTTCCAAAATCCGTAAGTTCCTGTATGAATGTGGAATAACTACTTGTGCTCCATCAGGACATTGGAGAGTCATACAACCGTACGACAGTTGTACTGTTATCAGACAGTAAGTTTTCCGTTCCAATAGGCCACTTAAATTGGTTTTGGACTCCTCCATAATATGATAAACACAGACAAAGAAGGGAGTGAAATGCAAACATTTCTTATGCGCCTGTCTTCCATCCTAGTATTTCGGAGGAGTCCAAAACCGGTTTAAGTGGCCTATTGGAACGGAAAACTTACTGTCTCATAACAGTACAACGTCGACCTGGAACATACATATTATGTTGCATTGGAAAAATTGTATGTAAATTCTCATCCACTTATTCACAACACATTTCTAGCACGGATCACCTAACAAAAGGTACCATAAATTTACATTTGTCTGAGAAAATTACAAAAAAGAGTGAATAAAAAATAAAATAAAATTTAGGTATTTAAGGAAAAATAAATTGATTTTCACAACCCATTTTAAGACGTGCCAAATGCCGGGAAAGTCACGTAAACATACAAATATTTTTTAAATTTCAAAAAAAAAATTGTGCAACTTCTACAGCATCTATTGATTTTGTCGCAAGAGCCTCTTCATTTTTATTTCTACGGGACTGCAGTATGTTGTATACACTGTGTTTCATGAACATCGAAACACAGGCCTTTTTGGGTATTTAGAGTGCGAATTTAGAACGCTCGGACACGTCGATTTTGTTTGCGAGGGGGGCACTTTTTGGCTATCTTGAAATTTTTATAGCACGAACCCGCTTCGAGCGGTATACTTTACCCCTATATTTTGAATAGGGAAAGTGGGTCTAGTAATACCTTGTTTTGAAGCTTTCTTAAATATTTTAACAATTGTGTAAAAACTTCGAAAATCCATCGGTTAGTTTTCGGGATATTTGCTTTCAAATTTTGAAATTTAACATTGAATAATAAAATAAAAATTAAATCCTAAAAATAATAAAATTCTTATTAAATTTTTATTTTATGAGTTCATGTTAAATTTGAAAGTTTGAACGCAATCTGAAAAACTAATGGATAGATTTTTGAAATTTTTAAACGGCTGTAAGGGCATTCAAAAGGCCTGCACATGAGTATTTAGTTTTTAGCTTTTTATCACTTTATCCTCCACTTACATTTTTACTAAAATAATATTGGGTGGTTGGTTTTTAAAATATCGAGCAAAAACTGCAAATTATGTTTTTTGAAAAGTTGAAATATCGCCTCCATCTTGCAAATAAATTTAATGAAATTTGGTCGTTTTGTACAATTACGCGAACGTCTAGATATCTTTAATATTGATACAGCACCTGATTGGGCTAGAATATCGTAACTTTTTTCTCATTTAAACAAATTCGTATCTCTTACCGTTTCCGAAATCCCCATGTAGTTGCTTTTATCTGGGACACCCTGTATAGCATGTCTCCTTCCTTGAATTAAGTAATTCTCAAGGTCGTGCCTAGGGGAGGGATCAAGGGCAATCAAAATTGCACAATACATATTCAAATTTTAATTGACATTTTTTAATAGTTCTCCGAAATTTTTCCTTGCGTACGGCCCTGGCGATTCTTAAATACGTTATCTCTCGGTACCTGAGCCTGTATTCTTGATGGTGCTTGCGGTGAATGCAGAGTCCGTATTCCTGAGGTTCGTCGGTTTGGTTAGAGCAAGAAGATATTCACTCACTAGGCCGGGATTAAGGAATAAAGCTGCTGGTGAGTGTATTGCCTCGTCTCTCACATTTCAACTGGTTGAAGCAAGTGAAAAGCTACTAAGTCACGGGATTCAAGATTAAAGCCGCTGGCCTTCTCAAAACGACTAGAACTTTGCCAAAGCTACAAATTGATCCCAGTAAACCGCCTAATAGTTGAGGCAAGATTCGGGAAAATCCACTTTCTAGAAGCATTTTCTATTACTTTTTGGCAAATGGACAATTCCCCCTATTTTGACCCCGCTGAATCCGAAAATACCTGTTGCCAACTCGAAATATTGACAGGGGCTGAGATATTCAAGATGGCGGCCAAAATGGCGGCGGAATTTTAAATTGCCGCTGGAAAGCCCAAATTGTCACAGGTATACATTCAAAATATATATTTGCATAATTAAAAAATAATAACATATTATTTTTTTTTAAATGGCTGCAAAAACCTCCAAAAACCCCCCCAGGCCCCCCAAAATCTGAAAGTTTAAGGTTTTTTCAAATTTTCTTAAAAACTGTGCTTCTAAGAGAAAAATGTATAATACACTTTATTGTAGACAATAAAATTCCCTTTTTAACATGGTATAACTTAATAAAGTTAGACTAATAACAAGCTCTCCAGCGGCGTCCGTTAATTGAAGTAATTAAAAAAAGTTGAAAAAATACCTATGTTTTTTTCAAGATTTATTTAATTAAAAAAAAAAAATAAAATCTACAGAAAACCATGTATTACATTTTGGTATACTCAATAAAATTTCCTTCAAAATGACGTGTAACATGATTAAATCGGTTTTATAAATAAAACTTCAGGGGCATCCGTAAATTAAATTAATTTTGAAAAAACAGAAAATAAACCATTTTTGTTACACGTTTTATCTAATTTTCTCAAAAACTAAGCTTAACATGAAAAAACTTGTTCCACACTTTTTTGTAGGCAGGGAATTCCCTTTTTAAAAATGTGAAACTCGGTGGGGTTTGACTTATTCAAAAATAAAGACGCCTACCATCTTAAAGCGACTGGAATTTGGCCGAATTATTACCCTCGGATGATATCATCGTTCAGGCAACAAAATATGTCACTATCATTTTTCTTTGGAGGCTTATGGTGCCAATATACCTGCTACCTGCACGGTTTCAGATTTAAGCAGCCGTGAATTTACAGTTCATCAGAGAATACATTAGTAAATCTCCATATTCCTACAGGATTTTTTAACACCTTTTAAAAACGTACGTTTTCGAGTTTTCTTGGTGAGCAGATGAAATTAAGTGTAACAGGTAAAAATAATAATGATGAAAGGAGGGATATTTAATAAAAAAATGACTGCACCTACACAGGTGTATTTCCACCTATAAAGAGTTCTTGGGGTTGAAATTTTCCGTTGTTTTTAAGGCAAGCTATTGCTTCTCTTTTGCTTTTCCTTGGGTTGTGCGGTAAAATTGTAGATCAAAGTAATTGTGACGGTAGGTTGGTACCTATAAATTTGTTGATGTTTTTATCATTCTCTGAAACTATTTGTTCCAATAGTTTCAGCTAATATTCTGCCAAAAAAAAATTATTTAATCCAGGGTAATATAAGAGCATATTATTTTTCTGGAAAACGAGTTGACAAGTAATACAAGGTATGAGCATTGATATAAATCTGTTAGTACGCGAGTGTTTATTATTAAATAGATTGCTGAAAAAATAGTTTTTCTTTAATTTTTCCCTAGGAAAAATTAGAACTTCGAACGGTATTTGGTAAGATTATTTCATAATTGAGCAAAATAATTATTTTTTATAAAAAATGTCATGTTCCTGCTCAAAAATTGAAGTGAGCTCATTCTTTTGGCAATTTTTGAAATAAATTTATTTCTAAACGACGCGGGCAATTCCGATAAATAAATAAAAATTTAAGTTTTTTGACTAAAAATACCTTGGATAAAAATACCACAAGCAAATACTTAAATTTTAAAAATGTAACCCTTCTTTCAAACGCCTATGGAACGTATGCCGCTGCTTTCAGGGGGGGCTACATTGCTGGATAGAAAATCTTATCTGCTTAAGAAAATTATATGTAGAAGATTTTTAGAAAAGTTGATACTTTTCGGATTATTAATAAAAAATATCGAACAAAACATTTAGGGGGGGAACCATCCCCCCACCAAAAGTGGGCGGATGGTTTCCCCTCGTTATATTTTCGGCGTAGTATACTGTATATTCATACCATGAAGATTCAAGTGTCTACCAAATTTGACCATTTTTTGTGCGCCTATGCTAGATCTACCGCTGCCTTAAGGGGGGAGTGATACTTATACATCGTTGGCAAAGAAATTTCTTCAGCTTTAAAAATAAGTTTTAAAACATATTCAAACTAGTTAGAACCTTTCATAGCTTTACTTTTATCTCAATTCTTTTTACGGAATACCATTTTCTACTTTTTTTACATGAAATGTTTTTGTTTAAGATTTCACTCCTTTTTTTTAAGGATTTGGATAATATTTAAGTTTTAAAGTTGGAAAATATGCGGAATATTGTAACTGTATAACTTTTGCCATGCCTTATTAAAAATTTCGAGATTTTTTCCTATGGTTTTATCATAGTTCCTATCAGCGTTCCTAAAAGTGGGCATGGTAATTTTACATAACTTTACATTTTTAGATGAGGGAAGTAAATTAAAATTTTGATGTTTTAAAAATTTTTCCTATAGTTTGATCATAATTCCTATCAGTCTTCCAAAGCTTAGCTCACTAGCGTTTCTGGAAGTGGGCAATGTTAATTTTACATACAGTTACATTTATAAGGGAGGGAAGTTCATTAAAATTTTGGGATTTTTTAATTTTTTTCTATAGTTTTATTATAGTTTCTATCGACCTTCCAATGCTCAGCTCTCTAGCGTTTCTAGAAATGGGCAATGTTGCATTTACATAACTTTACATTTATAGGGGAGGGAAGCAAATTGAAATTTTCGGGATTTTAAATATTTTCCTATAGTTTTATCATATTTTTTATCAGTCGGCCAAAGCTCAGCACTCTAACGCTAGCGCAAGTTAATTAAAATTTTGGGGTTTTTTAATTTGTTTATAAAGTTCTATCATAGTTTCTATCGGCCTTCCAAAGCTCAGCTCTCTAGCGTTTCTAGAAGTGGCCATTGTGCTTTTACATAATTTTACATGTATAATGGGGATTAAATTAGAATTTTGGGGTTTTTTATTTTTTCCAAGGGTTTGGTCATAATTTCTATCAGTCTGCCAAATTTCAGCTTTGTAGCATGTCTGGAAGTACAGTAGAATTTTGATGATCTATACATGAGTGAGTGAGTGGCAATTTTGACGTTTTTTGCAATTTCTACTTTACTACTTTATGGACGTCCATGACACATGAGGGGTTGTTAACTCTATGAAGATCTACGACTGTGCAAAGTTTGAGTTTCGTAGCTCATTCCTAAGTAGAGTTTTAGATAGGTCAAATATGAGCTGAAATGTTTCAAGAAAAGATGGTACAGCAGTTGAGCGAACTTGGCCACAATTAATAAATTAGCTTACTGAATACCACAACCAGGCCCGGACTGGCTCCTTTGGGGGGCCTCGCCTAGTGAATTAAGTGGGCCCCCTAACAAGTGTCCACATCGGAAAATTTAAAAAAATTAAATGTCTGAAAACCACCTTTTTTCTATTTTGCCACTTAAGACCAAATCTTTAACAAAAACTTAACTTTTCTATTGTTGTTTATTTATACGTTTACAATAATTTTTCATATGTTTTTGTTAAATGTTTTAGATATTATGCATAGATAACTTAATCTTAAACAGTGCGGGCCAGTCATCGGCGGTTCTGGATCAAATCTGGGGAATGACAGTAGTAGCGCTCAAAGAAACTATACAATAAACAATTTTAAAAATAAAATTTTGGACTTCCATTGTCTTTATTTATTTTAAACACGACGTTTCGGTTAGTAAGTATCTCTAACCGTTTTCAAGTGTAAACTGTAAAATATACCTACTAACCGAAACGTCATGTTTAAAATAAATAAAGACAATGGAAGTTCGAAATTATATTTTTACTCAATCATTGTTTATGAGTTATAAACAAACACAATTTTAACTTATAAACAAATTATGCAATAAAATAAAGTTTTTAAAATTGGAATGTTCCATGTAGTTCGGGGCCTAAGAGGGGAATTTTGGGCAAATAAAATATATCAACAAGAAGCGACAAAACCTGAATGACAGTAATACAGTACTATTACACTCAAAATAAAAATTGTGCAATTTTTGTTTTACACGAAAAAAAAAACAAATTCAAAACTACTAGCAAAAATATTGTCAGGAATCCCTGTAATTTACTTTGTTTGAATGAAAACCTTATTTGTTTATTTGTATAATGGAACCACGTCCTGTATACAGAGATGCATGTTTTACTTTGGCCTATAAATATATATTCTGTTATCCCTTCAACGGGTCTAGCATGTTCTATGAGTTTCAGAATGTAACGAGTTTTAAAAGAGAATAAGGTTTGTACCGGTATTTATAATGTGCGTCTTCAGCTCACTAGCGGCACGAGCTGCGGCTGACTCCAAAACATTTTATCCGACTAATCCATTTCTCTAGTGTTTAGTGGAGGTTTTCTTTATGTTGACAGAAAAGAATTGCATGTAGGTGTGTAATACACCAGAATGTGCCTTTTACTTTTGAAGTTCTCTGAAAAAATTTATTAATTAATTATAATTTGTTTCTATATTAGTTAGAATTTGTTTTATAAACACAATTTTGTTGCCTATTTTAGCTGTAATTAATTTTTTTTTAAACCGACTGGAAAACAAGTACTTTGCGTATATTTTTCTTTTTAGGAAATTTTCCGTTTTCAAAAGGCACGGAAAATGAACAAAGAGACCGGAAAATCTATGTACGGTCTTTGTTTTAAAAATGATCTAAAATATAAAGTGAAATTTAAAATTAAGCATGAATTAATTGAAATATAGTCAATTATAAATGCAACCTATGGGTTTTTTGATATTTATAAATATAATAGCTTTTGAGTACTTTAATATCTACGTGTAGTAGCAAGTTTGTAGTTTTTAATTTTGTTTTAAAAAAATTATTATTTACATGTTGGTTGTGTTTGTTTAGCAGTTTAAAAAAAATACGTACGATACACGACCGGAAACTATCTTTACAGGTCTAGTAACGTAAATAGCTATTAATTGTATTTTCTCCCAATTGTGGTTGGGTTTGCTCCTGTTTCTAAACAATAAAAACATCTAACGGAGATTCAAAAGGTTTTATAAAAATCTCTACTTTAACAAAATTTGTTTTATTGTCAATCCCCTTTTTTTAAAATGGCAGGAAAGAATCTTTAAACAATATAATAATACTTAGATTTTTAAAAATATTAAAATAATTACTGTTTATTTTTTAGTTATTATTAATTCCGTAACCGTTTTTTCTCGATAAAAATATATAACCGTTTTTGCAAACAATCAAATAAAAAGTTAAAAAGGGTCGATTTTCTATGATTATATAGGTGTAATGTCCCTTTTAATAAAAAAAATTTCTTCGTGTAATAAAAATGCACCACAAACCACAGTTACACAAAATTTTTCTCAGTGCAATATAACTGCATTAGTGTCATTTGTTCCAAGCGTGACGTCACATATTTGTTTCCCATATGACCAATGCTTTGAGTGACAGTATTTCGCTTCTTGTTGATATACCTTCTTTGTTTTGGGGTTTGTCTGCATTTTCGCGTACCGTAATGAAATTGGGCACAGAGGTAGTAGACACCTAGAGATGCCATTTTAGAAGTGGTGCTCCGATGGAACCCAGTGCTGGGCCCAGATACAGGGGCGTACTTGAGGTGGGACAGAAAAAATTTATAAATTAAATATGAAACTCATTTCGCGTACAGTTTTTTGTTTGTTTTACCTTATAGCTTGTAAATCCAAAAAATTAACAAAAAATAAAGTTGAGAAAATGGTTTTTTGATGAGGTAGGGAGACAAAGGGAAGGAGGACAGACATTGTTAAACTCTTATTTCATCTAAAGTGGTCATGTGGGGTTCGATTTCTTGGTAATTTCTTATTCTAAACGAAAATAGATATAAATTAAGTCAATACATCAAACTGTTTACATAATATGTCAAAAACTGACACCTTAAATGTACCTGTTCTAAGAACTATGTCAGAGAATATTAAAAACACCTAACCAAGCCTAACTTAATCAAATTTGATAAATTAAGTAAAAGTGGAGTTTCCTAAATTTTTGAATTTTAATATACAGAGTGTTCAAAGTTAGGTCGACACTATTACTTACTTCGTTAATACTAGAGCTACAGGGTCGGTTAAATAAACAAAGTTGTGGTATTTTTTCCTCTAAAAAGAAAATCAAATGACGAGCAGGGGAGTTATGATAAAAAAACGACATTTTTAAATGGGACACCCGGTATACAGTTAATTCAATAGAAAGAACATTTGGCTTTAAACAAAAGTTATTTTATAGCTGACTTTTTTTCTCTTAAAATCAAAAATAACGAAGTTATTAACAACTTTCCTAGTCATAGGTGATATCGAAAGCTGTCTTTGTTTAGAAAATCATTAATATTTTTTGTATTTTTGCCCTTAGGAAAAAAAGTCCAAGGACAACTTTTGTTTAAAATTAAATTTTTTATCGATTGAAGGTACTATGTAACGGGCGCTAAAGCGTTTTTTTTTTTATTTTACTTTTTACTGTAACTCATGTACGCGTTTTTCGACTTTTCTTTTATTTCCAAAATCTTATGTCTTAGTGCGACTAAATTTTTTTTATGTCTAAGTGCACTTAAATGGTGCCAAAGAAAAAAAAATTATAAATTTTACGTGTTTAAAATGTTTTATATATTGACAAAAGAAAATTTTCTTACCATTACAAAACTAAGTACCACAGTGCACACCACGTTAACCGGTATGAACAAAAATTTGAGACTACTATTTTTTACATGAATTTTTTAATATCACCCTAAATCTTATAATATATTACAATATTACCCAAACTTAAATTTTTGTGTTACAGCCTGTGGTATTTCGACAAATTGTGTCAATTTTTATTGCAAAATTCCTATTAACACAGTAGCTACAGTAGATAATGTAAAAAAACAGTAAAAATGACAGCAAATTAGTTGTGGCCCAGTATATACGTTCAGAAAATGGTCATGATGTAGCGCTTAATACAAAAATAGAGTCCGATAAATGGTTTATAAAGGAGAATATAGTGATTTCAATGACATGTTTATTTAAAATATCTAGAGTATTTTGAATTTTTGGCACAAAAATTAAAAATTGCGAAAAAACTTTATTGTGTAGATACTTTTTAACACTCTGTACAAAAAAATTTATTTAAGAAATTAAAGCTGGACTAGTGTTGTTGTAATGTGCTGACTTTGAGTCTTCTATGGTGATTTGTAACTTCGTCGTAAAAAAACTATTTAGAATGATAAAAATTTTACTTATTTATAAAAATCACACTGTATTTTTAACAGTTTAACCTAGCTCTTTTTTCTTTCTATAAAATATAGACAAAAGCTAAGTATCTTTTATTCGGTTTATATTTTTTTACAATATCGTTACGTCTAACAAATCCACATACTTTTCCATCTTTCCATCTTTCTAGTATTTTAAATTTAGAATTAGTTAATAAAACCACCCTGTACTCCGACCGTGTATATGTCACACCCCTCCAGCAATTTTTGTTTTAAAGAGAAACAAATTGTTTATACCTACATTAACTTCTATCGCCGTATCCTGCATAACTAAGCTCCTGTAATTTTTTTTTCTACTCAACACCCACTCTATAAGGAAAATAAATCAATATATTTTTTTTATTGCTTAAAATAAAAGTGTATATGTCCTTATAATCGGTGCCAAGTTTCATTGCTCTAGCTTTACATTTGAATTTTATACAGAATTTTAATTAGATAGATGGAATTAAAAATAAAACACCCTGTATCTTTGCTCTGCACTGGGTTCGGGATGAGCACCACTTCGTAAAATAATACTATAGTGTTATACTATATTCGTGCAAAGTATCATTACGGTACGCAAAAATGCAGACAAAAGTGGCTTGGGCTCCGAACTAATGTAAAAAAGCATTAGATTTATTACTTTATCATCATAATTTTGTATAATTTTTAAAGTAGGTATACATTTAAATCTTTTGAAATTTTAAAATTATAAAATTATTTTAAGTCTTGAAAATGTTAAATATTTATGAAAATTTGAATTTGAAAGTATTCATAACTATAAATAAATTTTATTCAGGATATCTTATAATTTAGGGTTATTATTATACCAGGAGCATAAATGGACCATTTACATTCGTATTTACACACTCGTTAAACTAGTATTATTGGTTGGTGTATAGTAAAAATTGAAGTTATAAAAATTCGGCTTTGAAACTGTACCCTCTACATTATTGCAATACTTTGATCAAGTTTTTTGCAATTTACTCGAAAATTTGGAGATGTAAGAGCAAAACAAACCTCGTATTTGGATTCGTTGCATCGACTTTTTTATGTTTTATTTGCCGGAGCTATTATTGTTTAAGTTTTTCCTCTGCTTCTTTCCGTTTGCAATTTTTTCCACAGGCGATTTCTTCCTTGAGTGCTTTTCTGAGAAAGCAAGTCAACAAAAATATATGTTTTTTAGCCAATAACTTATTACCTGTATATTACCTATTCGCTCTTATACTTTATATATATTTTCGGCTTCTAGGGGGGGGTGTGATTACCCCCCACGGTGGAACCGTCAATGGACAGCGAATTGCACTTAACGAAACTTTGATGGTTGTAAGGCAGTCTAGTGCAAAAGAAATCTACCGGCAAATAGGTTTTTTTGGAAACAAATTTATCGCTGTAAATAATTTTATAAGGCATAACTTATTTCCAGCCTTAAAAAGTAAAGAGTTTATTGTGTTAAATTTAACGACGTATTAATCATTCTGCGCACCAGCTAAATGGCACTTATATAATAACTGTTGAAACGGCTATCTAATTTTGACGTTTAGAGGTATAATTGGTAAATTACACAAATAGGTAAAAGGTTTTTAAAAATAGTCAATTGTTTCTTTTGAACTTACCCAAAAATTCGGCAGATGCGCCAAATCCCCCACTCGCAGCGGCAATGTGGCCAAAATTAAACGCACTAGGATGGTTTTGAAATATAGCGGGTCTTTGAGGCGGCGAATTGGCTCTGGGCCTTGCCAAAATACTGTCAATTGTAAATAACGAACTACCACTAGAACTAGGCAATGTTGTAGGTCCGGTTTTGCGATAAACTGGTTTGAAACCTTCATTTAAAAACATAAAATGGTGCGGTAAAATCGTAGGTTGATTTAAATTAGTCGACGTTTCCACCATTTTGTGGAAGTCTTCCTCGGGGTATTCTTCCGTACCGCTGGACTCGCACCAGTCTAAGTCACTTACGTCGCGTTTTAAGTTAGCCAGCGTAACCAAAGCTTGTTAGGCAGCTAAGTTTTAATACACCGACCGGTATACGGTTTAAGAGACAAATTAACGATGTAAACCATTCTGTCGTGCAAAACCCGTTTCGTGCCTAGAAGAACTGAAGAGCTTAGCGACTCCGCCCCTACACATCGCTATTGGACGCGGCATGCCAATAGGGTAGAGCCGATTTTATCCCTTATGCCGTGGAGAAGCAAAAATAGGGGTTGTCTCGTCGGGGATAGAACTGTCACACTAACAACGCGATAATCTTTAGCGATATATACAGAGGTATCTTTGCTCCAGATTATTTTGCCCCTCGCTCCTACGTCTCTCTTGTATATTTTATTCACCCCCCGGTTGGCGTATATTAGTAAATCGGTTAGTTATTTAAATTCTGGGCATTATGTTTTAAGTATTTACTTCATGTACCTATATCGTTTTATTCTATGAAGGGCTTAGCAAAAAAACGCACAGGCCATGATGGCCGTTTATGTGTGTCAATCTCGCATGGATTAGGATTTAGGATATCGCGTATAGAACTGTGTGGGTTTATCCCAAGGAATTTTAGGATTTAAGCTTAATATGTTCTCCCCTTGTGATTTAATAAATTTTTTTTCGCTCTGTGAGTAGATAAAAATATGTAATAAGTATGTATATGTCAAATAATGAGACTGGCCGTTAATAATTTTTTGAATGCAAAACTTTTAACCCCAGTTAGTAGATATAGATAGATATGGTAAGAATTCTTAAGGGGTGTTTTTACAATTGAGCTTTTATTAATTTATTACAGTAGCTTAAGTTTAAACTTAATGCACTACAGCCCGAGAAGAGTGGGTTCTTCTCTGCTACATCCTTGACTAGATCTGATTGGACACGATCTTGGGTTGACACAATGCTCAGTTTACGTAACTTTTTGTCTTGAGGTTGATTTAGCGTTTTCGCTAATAGGGGAAAGGGGGGAAAATGAGATACTTAATTTTATAGGCTTATTTCTCCTATTTAATGACCATTTCTTTGTCATTTGGAATTAAGTTGGCTACATATGTTATCTTTATGTTATAATTTTCATGGGGAGCGATTTAGAACACCATCATGCTTTTATTTGTATTTTTGTAAAAATTTGATTTTGTCACATTTTGACCCGCATACGGGGTAAAATGGGATATCTATATGTGGCAAAACGGGTGTAATTTAGAATCAATATTTTTGTAAGACAAGTTTTATTTATTAAAATACTAAACAAGTTTCAAATATTTATTTAAAAATTAAAAAGTTGTAATAAAAAGTACATTTATAATAATTAAATTTAGTATTTACAAAATGTATAAAGAATTACAGCGACCTAGTCATCACTGTCGACTCTTTTACACGAATTTTGCGCCCATTTCTTGCAAAGACAACATAAATTACAACTTTCAGTGATGGTAGATACGAAAAAAAAAATTATAATAAAATTTGGGGAAAAATGGGGTATAGGTTACTAGGTATAACAAGGTACCCCATTTTGCCCCAAACCACCAGTTAAATTTAAACCAAAATAATATGCAGTAAAACGCTACTTTTACAGGCAACGCGTTTAATTATGAATAATCATAATCCCACTAATTGTTCAATGTAAACAAAATTTTGAAGTCTGTAAAAAATGTACTTACCGTCACAAAATGTGCAAGCTATTTTTACAATAAACAGCGCACATCACATTTTGAGCAAAAACCAACTTTAGCTCAGTCGACCGGCACCAATCATATTGCAGATAGTTGAACCAGTGATAGGGATAAAATTTCTGATATTAAGAGTTATTCTGGCGCAGTTTAGCTAAAACTGCGGTATCCCGTGTTACCCCCGTATCCCATTTGGCCTTTTTTTCCTCTAATTTGATCCTCGTTAAAAATTATGCTGTAAGTCAAACCCTTTCATGATTATCGCATCGCAAAATATAACAAAATCAAATTGTCAAATTACCTATACTGCGGCTTTGCAAATGTACCATTTTGTTGCAATCCTTGCTCTCAGAACAGTTTTTCCAGAATTGGATAACTGGACCAAATGTGCTAAACAAACTGGTAACAAGGCGCAATTGATGCAAACCCAACGAAACACAGGGCTAACTTGGTGCGAAAATACATATACACAGAAATATTTTCAATAAATCCATTACACAAAGTTGTTAAAATTTGGCGCTGTTAAGTTTTTGTATTACTAAATCAAATTACCAAATATTTGTCTTTATTGTAAATTTTTATTGGTTTTTAAAAAGTTAATGTGACATTTTTAAAGTAGGTTTTTTTGGTGAGGGATTTTTTTTGGCAAAGTTTATTCTTGTTGAGTTATGTTGTTATTGTAATTGTTAAGGTTTCGTATTAGTAAATCCATTTACCAAATATTAATATTAAAAGTTTTCGCCTGTCTTTATTGTAAATTTGGGAGCGACCAAATGGGCGCAATTGGGCAAAGCCACCAGGGTTGGACGGGACAGGCGGGGAACCGGGCCCCAGTGGGCCGGTACAATTTGGGGCCGGTTGGGCCGCAGGCCCGATGTACCTATTCCGAAATATTAATATTTATTTTTGTATATTTGACAAACGAACTAATAAAAACATTAAACATTTAAATTTAAAAAATCTGTATGTAGTAACTCCAGGCCTGCGTTACTCGTTTGATCGTTACAGTTACTTTTATATTAAAATAAGTATAATGTGTCAAGGAGATAGTCTGATAATAGCACTAATATCTTTTTAGAATACTAATATCCAAAAGAAAAAATCGGGAGACTAAAAAAGGTAATAAAAATATTTTCCAATTTTTTTTCTTATTTGTGTTGCTGTTGTGAAATCTATTTTAACACACTTTGTTGACTATTTTGGTGGGAATTGATCCCCCTGATCTCCCCCTTCGTTACGGCCTTGCCAATATCTCATATCTTAGGTGCGAAAGACCATTTTTGGTGCTAAAATACATAAAAAATCTAAGAAATCGATTAACCGATTGAAAAATCGGTATTGGTTCCAATTCAAATTAAGGTCATAGATAAATTGCAGCATCAAGTTCATTACTAAAAAAGTCGTTACCATATAAAAAATTAGCATACCTGCTCTGCCCGCGGTAGTTAAAAGGGCGCAAGTGACGAAAGTGTGGTTCGGAAAAGAACGACTTCAAAGTTTTAATTGTTCATGAGGCAGTAATACAGTTACTGCTATTTGTTTTTTTTTTAGTATTTTTTTAAAAATTTTATTACATAGAACATGACGGAAAATCCGTCGAGACCAAAACCTAAATTCCAAAAAAAGTTACTTGCAGCCTTTTAACTAACGGGTGTAGTGCTGTTGTATGTTGAAATTTTGTACGTTTTAATTTTTTTTTGAGTTTTCATTTTGTGAAAAAATTAGATATTAATTATGTTAATAGGTACTTAGTGTTGAATATAGGCATACAAATATATCCAGAGCAGTATCACAGATATTAATAAAAAAGGAGATTTTCTGAAAGTCTTTAAACACTTTCAGACTCACTCTCAAGTTAGGATGTTTAGGACATAGATACATATTTTTATATGAAGTTTTTTTTCTCAAAATGCAAATTACATCCTTTAAAAGCATGTTATTTAATAACAAAATAATATCAAAAACAAAAATAACACAATATGGCTTCGTTTTCTTGCCGTAAAATTTTTGTGCCGAAGCGAGGGTTCGGTTCGGTTCGGTTTCGAATAAAAAAAATTGCCAGGGCCGGTTTGTTTGAGCCCATCCAACCCTGAAAGCCATCCAAACGCAGAGCTAACTTGGTGCGTAAATACAGGTACACAGAAATATCTTCAATAAATCCTTTACGAATTTTGTTGAAATTTGGCGCTGTTAAGTTTTTGTATTACTAAATCAAATTTATTGGTCTGTCTTTATTGTAATTTTTTATTGGTTTTTAAAAATGTGATTGAAATGATATTTTTGAAGTAGGTTTTTTTAAATTTATTATTGTTGGGTTATGTTGTAGTTATAATTGTTTTTAAAGCGGAATTTCTTGGGGGGTTTATTTTTTTGCGGAGAGGACATTCTTTTGGCGAAGGGGTTATTTTTTTTCTTTGATTTTGGTTAGGTTTGGTCAGAGAATTTTTTTGAGGTCAATGCATTTTTTTTTTTGGGATATTTTGATATTTAAGTTTTTATGGCACATTAGTACGGAAAACTGTGCTTAGAATTTGTATTGCAAGAAAATGGTATATACGCAAAGCCAGAAAAAGTATCCATAGCGATAGATATGCATTAATGGCGTAACTTTTTCATTCCGAATTGGTAAAAACTATGCATTAAGGCAAGCGCGGATCTACGGTAGGGGAAAAAGGAAAAATTCCCCCCCCCCCCCCCCCGCCCCAAATCTCAAACTATATTGTCAGGAATGAATTTACCCCTGACTCTGCCACTGTATGAAACCATCTTGGAAAAACGAAAAACGCAAAATATGGTTCTGTTAAGATAAGAAAGTGGTTCCGCCTCCCTCCAAAATGGTAAACAACTGGTTGCCGCCTACCACACAGAAAATTGGTTGATGACAGGAAAACTGCTAAAAAGTCTAGAGTGGGAGTCGTAATGGTTAAACGAGGGGATACATCAAGTAGATAAAGGGTTTTCCCTTTATCGTGATTGGCTATCAAAAAACTTTGAGATAAGAAAGTGTTGTCAATAAAAATGTTATTTTATTTTTGTTTTTGGTTAGGTTTTCTTGTCTATCACATTAACTATAATGATAGAGTAAAATCTAGGATTATAAGAAACGCCACTGACTTGGTTCCCCCAAGCTCTCCAAAGGGGGGATAATGGGTTCCCTACCAGGGCAGTTTGTCCCAGCCTCCCTTGCATAAAAAGCGTAACTTTGAGGAAACAAGTCGGTAGTTCAGTTTTGAGTCTTGAGGTTATTAAGCTTAAAGTTATCTTCACTTAAAAGTTAATTTTTGATAAATTAACATTTTAGTATTTTTATTTTATTTTTTCAAAATAATAATTGTTGTTCAAAATGATATACATGCCCCCAGGGCAGTATTTCCCGATAGTACTCTGGTAAGTTATATTTTTTGTATTTAACTTAAATTGTCATTTGGGTCTTGTCTTGCTGTTAATTAATTTTATATTGCTTTTGATTTTATGTTTTTTTGATGTTTTTGATTTTATTTTATTATTTTATTAACTTACAAAATTAATAATTTTGGACATCGTTTATGTAACAGAGTTTTTTATTTATCAATTATAAATTTGTCAATGTAATTATTTGGTTCTTTTTAATTTATTTGGATTATTGATTGGATCAACCATACATGTGAGATCCTAACGGTACACTCGCATTTAGGGATTGATTTAACCAAAATCATACCCGACAATATTTAATTTTTACACACAGAATACACCTCCTGGTCACTGAGTAAAATAGTTTTTTAATTCCTTTTCCCCTAAATAAAGTTCCTAGATCCGCCCTTGTCTAAGGGATATCAGAAGTCGAATAGCTCAACAATAGGTTAACTCTGAATTGTGCAGAGAGTTATTCAGTCATTAATATGTAATGCATTGACAGAGAGAGTACAGTCTCTTTTTAAGTCGTAGAAATTAGTTAGAAATTATACTGTTGCAATTAAAGCTACCTTTAAATAAATATTAGATCATTTTCCCTGATCAAGATGATGAGGTATTGTATCATAGGATTTAAGTTTCTTGATCACCCTTGTATACAAACAAATTCGATTTTGAGTGTTGATTGAACAAGTAGTACTGAGTATAATATAATCATCGAGATGTATAAATGACGTAGCTTTTTCACTTTAAAATGGTAAAATCTGTGGTCTAAGAGATCAGACGTCGAACAGCTGAACAATAGGATAATTATTGATTGTGCAAAGAGTTATTTAATCATTGATATCTAATGCATTTACATCTATAGAGAAATTACAGCCCTTTCGCAGGTCGTAAAGATTAGTAGAAATAATACGTTAATACATAATTGTTAAGTAAAGTTTATCAAATTTGTAAATTCAATTCTTGTTTGCCCAAAACGAGGGTTTACGTTCCTTTCGTTGACTTTCACCGAGCGTTAGATTGCATTTACCATAAACTGCATTGGAAGAAACTACATAAGATCGGATTAAGTTGCAAGATTTTCATTATAATACAAAATATTGTCACCCTAATTCTGAAAAGTCGTAACCCACAAAAAAATTAAAATTCATATTTTTGCGTCATGCGTTAGTAATTATGCATAGCTATATGCTGCTTGCAACCAAAAAGAAATATAAAACGGTCATTCCCGCGATTTCTAATAAGTCGCATAATGCTTACCCTATGTAATTTGCTTCTAACTTTTCTTATTCCTGTAAAATTTTATTGAGTTGGGTTACTACGTTTCAGAATTAGGGTGACGATATGTAAATATAATACAAAATATGTATATGAATGCACATGCAAATGTTAAATCTTCAGACGGTATCTCAAACAGCATTTTCATCACATGTGGGGTATTACAGGGCGAATCGTTGAGTCTACTACTTTTTTCTTTATTTTAATGAGATATACTTACTTTTTTCGAAGGAACTGTTGCAAATACTATGTTAGAACCTCTTGAGGAAAAAATTATATAATACTGTGTTTGGTTTGGTTTAATTTTTTGGCAATTTTGTCAACTGTAATGGGAAAAGGACGTTTTTTTTTAGGGATTTAAACTTAAAACTTTCGGAGCATTGGATTTGCAAAGCACATGGAAGCGAGTTGGTTCGATCGTCTTCAGTGTAATGAAAACTTGGCATTAAGAATACTAATTTTTCATGTACGCGGGGACATATTTTATTTTACCTAGGATTTAGGTCTTCATATTTTTGCTAAATCGTTGCAACCGAAAAGAAATATAAAACGGTCATTCCCGATTTCTAATAAGTCGCATAATACTTACCCTATGTAATTTGCTTCTAACTTTTCTTATTCCTGTAAAATATTATTGAGTTGGGTTACAACGTTCCAGAATTAGGGTGACGATATGTAATTATACTACAAAATATGTATATGAATGCACATGCAAATGTTAAATCTTCAGACGGTATCTCAAACAGCATTTTCATCACATGGGGTATTACAGGGCGAATCGTTGAGTCTACTACTTTTTTCTATATTTTAATGAGATATACTTACTTTTTTCGAAGGAACTGTTGCAAATGCTATGTTAGAACCTCTTGAGGAAAAAATTATATAATACTGTGTTTGGTTTGATTTAATTTTTTGGCAATTTTGTCAACTGTAACGGGAAAAGGACGTTTTTTAGGGATTTTTTTTCTTAAAACTTTCGGAGCATTGGATTCGCAAAGCACATGGAAGCGAGTTGGTTCGGTCGTCTTTAGTGTAATGAAAACTCGGCATTAAGAATACTAATTTTTCATGATCGCGGGGATATATTTTTTTTATACCTAGGATTTAGGTCTTTTGATCTCCCTTGTATACAAGCAAAATACTTTTCAATCAACAGTTTTTGGTTTAGATATAAAATTCTCCGACCTCGGATATTTTTCGAAGTGCAGTTTTTATACAGAAATCGCTTACTCAACATTAACGTATTAACCGGGGGCTTAGAGCTAGTATCGCACACAGTGTGCATGAATGAAGTATAGGTTGTAGGATATTGACTTTATGTTTTTAAGTCGATGGATGGTACCCCTAAAGACTGCCTTAAAAGGTGGTTTCTGAAACTGTTCACAATATTACAAAAAAAGTGAATTTGCAGCGAAACGATGCATCCTAGCGAAAAACGATAAAATTAATTTTTTATAGCACTTTTAATTTCGCTTCTTCTGGTGTATCACTTAGCATCCTAGCTTTAATAGTACAAGCCAGCTAAAATATACAATTTTGTAAAAATTCCATGTTTTCGCTCCAAAATCGGTTTTTTTCTTAAAAATTGTAAAAGATATGACAATGATCAGAAGAAGTGAAATTAAAAGTACTATAAAAACTATTCTTAACGTTTTTCGCTAGGATGCATCGTTGCGCTGCAAATTCACTTTTTAAATAATCTTGTGAACAGTTTTAGAAACCACCCTCTTTAAGGCAGTCTTTAGGGGTACCATCCATCAAACTTTAAAAACATAAAGTCAATATCCTCTTCTGTGAAAAGTTTAAAGCCTTCTATGTAACAAAAAAAACAAACTGGAATAATAATATTGTAGATACAATAAAATGAGCATGGGTATTATTTTAATTCTTTTGCGAGCGGAAATACTAATAATCTTGGTATATCTCAAAACTACTTGATTTTTTAAAAATTTGTAATAACAAAATTTATTTTTCTTTAAGAAAGGAGTATAACAAGCCTTAAAAAATTAAAATCGGATGACTGGATAGGTTCATACGCTTAAACAAAGAAATACCTCAATTTGGCGGCCATTTTCAAAGATGGCGGCCAAACGACCATGAGTTCGACCACATGGCCAAACTTTTTTTCTACACCTATGGGTGCTTAATAATGCCCCGCAGTCAAACTGAGCGCAGATATTAGGTCACACGTGACAGGAGCCAGCGCCTAGACTAACTAGAAAAATGGCAAAAAATTGATAAGAGGATCAGCTAGGATTTATATAAATATCGCTCTGAAGTCAGGAAAGAGTCCATATTCAAAATGTGCAATTAGTTTTTGGAACCATTTTTATGTTACCTATATACTTCGTTCAGGCACACTGTGCGCAACAAAATGGTATATTATCAAAGGCAAAAATTTACCTTTTTAATTAATTAACTAGTAAAAACTGGGCTCTAAGAGATATTTGATAACTATTAATTGTGCAGAGTTAAGTATTTAATTACACTATTATTACACCACACCACAATTAAAAAAAACTCTGCCAATATATGGGCCCATAAGCTCACACTAGGTACTATAGTTATAGTGTACGTGTGAGCTAATATAACTAAAAACTGAAATATATTTTATTCAACTCAAGACTAAATTCCCTTTTGTTTGATACCACACAAGCCATGTTTTGACTTGAACTCAAATTTTTGAAATCTACCCCCACCCTTAAAAAAAACAAAAACTAAAATGTATTTTGTTAAACTCCGTACTCAATTACCTTTCGTTTGATATCACACACGCCATATTTTCACTTAAACTCTAATTTTTAAAATATACCTCCACCCTTTTTTTAAAATAAATTAAAATGTATTTTGTTTAACTGCAGACTCAATTACCTTTCGTTTGATATTACACACGCCATATTTTCACATAAACTCTAATTTTTAAAATCTACCCCCACCCTTTTGTTTGGTTTGTGTTCGGTGGATTTTGATCATTTTTAAATGGGACCATCTCGAGCCAAGACCCAGCCTAGGTACCAAATTTCATTAAAATCGGCCAAGCGGTTTTTGAGTTATGCGCGTTGGTCGTTACAGACAGACATACAGACAAACAGACAGACAGACAGACAGACAGACAGACAGACAGACAGACAGACAGACAGACAGACAGACAGACAGACAGACAGACAGACAGACAGACAGACAGACAGACAGACAGACAGACAGACAGACAGACAGACAGACAGACAGACAGACATACAGACAGACAGACAGACAGACAGACAGACGGCGCAACAAAAAAGTTTCAAAATCATCTGAAACGCAAAGATATACAAGAATTTTTGAAATCGGAGCAACTTTTTTTTTCTCGAAAAAATTAGGATCACCATAGCTCACACTACTATAGTATAGTATATGTGCAGCGGCGTAGCGTGGGGGGGGGGCGCGGGGGGTTCGTCGCCCCCCCCCGCCCCGAGGGTAGTGGCGCCCCATAGGTGGCCGAAGCGCCCTCAGCTTTATTAAGTCGGGCCGGTAACGGCCAATTGAGTGGGTGCCAAAGGAAACTAACGACATGAAGACCTTTTTTTTTTTGGTCGCAAGATTCGTGAGAGGCGCTTTTGTGACTTATCGGCCGCCCCCTCACACATGATGATGATTTTTTTGGTCGGAAAATTTGTGAGAGGCGCCTTTTGGACCTTTTTGTTTTTTTTTTGTCACAAGATTTTTCATCAGTTTTCAGAGGCGCCCTTTTTAGCTGTCGCCCCCCCCCGCCCTTTCGGGCACGCTACGCCGCTGTATATGTGTGAGCTAAAATGCCGAGAACTCTAAGACAGACATGTATTTTTCGACTCTGAATCCGAATTCGGGGTCAAAAAAGTCCCTAAACTTCTGCAATTTTCTCCAGTCCTCAATTTATAATCAATGAAATATTATTTTAAAACATAGGTTTGACAAAATCTTTCCAATTTTATTGATTTGTGGTTGTACGTAGGTTGTACAGGGTGTCATATTTTTGATGGTCTATCTATCTAGCCTTCTTCGATCCATCTTTGGACATAGCTAGGCCTCCCCCAATATCTTACATTCTTTCGCCGTGTTCATCCATCTAGCTCCTGCATGTCTCTTCAAATCGTCCGCGCGTCTCATTTGAAGTCTTCCCCTACGTCTTTTAATTTCCCAAGGTCTCCAGTTTCAGTCTGATATTATGACCGGCAAATTTCCATTTTAATTTTGCTACTTCTCCTCTTACATCCCTTACTTTTGTTTTATTTCTTATCCGCTCATTCTTTTTCTTTCTGTTAGCTTTACATGTAAACTTTGTCTTTTCATTGATCTTTGGGCTTTTGTTACCTTATCCATGTTTGATTTTTTAAGTGTCCAGGTCTGGGATCCATAGGTAAGTACAGGAAGGATAAATTGGCACTTTCGTTTTGAGGTACTGAGGATATTTTTTATTTTTTAATATGTAGCTTAATTTACCGACTGCTGCCCAGGCCAATCTTACTCGTCTCTTGTCTTCAGCCGTTTGGTTTTCCTTTTTTAGTTTAATAATTTGTTCCAGGTATATATATTCCTCTACGAGTTCTATTTTCTCCAGGTTTACTCCGATCGTGACATCCTCATCCGTGCTTGCTATGACTTCAGCCCATATTTTTAGCTGCTGTATCCAATTTCTCCAGCATTTTTATCAGTTCTTCTTTGTTATCTGTTATTAAGGCAATATCATCAGCATATCTTAAGTGGTTCATGCATTCTCCGTCCACTTTGATGCCTATTTCTTTCCAATCTAAGTTTTTAAAAACATCCTGCAGGGCCTGTTTAAATAGTTTAGGGGATATTGTGTCCCTGTTTGACACCTCTTCTTATACGGATTGGCCCGGTTTCCTCGTGGATTTTGATTGATGTTGATGCTTCGCATATATATTGGCTAATAATTATGTGGATCTGTGATCTATTCGGTATACTGCTCAGTGCTCAATGCTATCGAAAGATTTTTCGAAGTGTATAAACGCAATATATAGTGGAATGTTGTATTCGTTGACTCGTTCTATTAGAATTTTTATGGTTAATAGGTGGTCAACCGTACCGAAACCCTTTCTGAAGCCTGTCTGTTCTCCTGATTGATTCCCGTCAAATTTTGTAGTTAGTCCGTCTATTAAAATTTTCGTGAAAACTTATAAATTACATTGAGCAGTGTTATAGGTCGATAGTTTTTTAGGTCTGTTCTATCGCCTTTCTTGTGTAGAATAATGGTTATTGACTCTTTCCAGTTGTTGGAGATTATTTTTTCTTTTAGTATTTTATTCAGGAGAATATGTTGGGTACTAACTATAGCTTTACAACCGTATTTAAGCATTTCTGCTGTATTTTCCAGGTGATTTGTTACTTTTCATTTTCTTTAATGCTCTCTTTATTTCCGCTTTGTTTATTTCAGGTTGTAGCTCTGAGTTTATGTTCTTTATTTTTGTTTGGAGTTTCTTCGTGGTTTTTCGTGATAGTTTCCTTTTTGTGTGATATTTATAATATCCTCTTTAACGTTAGTCTCTATGCCGTTCATATCCTTTATTTTAATTATTTCATATCTACCTAGAGTCGACCTTCGACATTTCATATTTCTGTTATTTTCTATAACTCTCTCAACTTTTATTTTTGGCTTTTTCTTTTATTTTCTTTTATCATTTTTCTTTTAGTTTTATTTACTTCCGTGTATTCTATCGGCGTTCTTTTTCCTTCTTTCTCCAGGTTCCGCCTTTTTTCCATCAGTTTCTTTATTTCTGCTGATACACAATTTTCTCTCTTTTTATCTTTTTGTGCGATATCTTTTCCTACTTTGGTCATAGCTCTTGTCAGCATATCATTTATTTCATCTATATTTTCATTTTCGCAGGTTTGGGTTAGCTGTTTCTATATAGCTTTATTTTGTGTAAGTTTATTCATGTCAAGTTGTTCATTGTTATTATCAATTTTTCTTTTTATTTCGAAATTGCTGTCAATATAGATTTTTGTTCTGACCATCCTATTATCAATGCCTGTTGTAAAGCTGTTTAGGACTGTTACATTTTTAACGATGTTTTTCTCAGTAGTCAGTATGTAACAATTTCGTTATTCCATTAGGGCTGAGCCATGTCCACTTTCGTTGCGGTTTCTTTCTATTGAACGAATTCTTTGCATAAAAGCGTTTTTCCTCTAGATAATTCGTTGTTGTGCCCCTATCATTCCTTTCTCCATAACCAAAAGCCCCTATGTTAGTCTCTTACATGTTCATCCTCTTACCTAATGCGGCACTGAAATCTACCATTACTAGTGGCAGATGGGTTTTGTGTTCTTCCATGGCTTTTGAGATGTCTTCATAGAATGCTTCGATATGCTCCTCATCGTAGGTCGAGGTGGGGACGTAAACTTGAATAACTTTAAGTGATGTTCTTTTCATTTTGATTATAATATATAAGACAACGCGATCTGAGATTCCTTTAATAGTATGGACGTGTTTACTTATGGCTTTATTTATTATGAATCCTATTCCGAAGTTGCTGTTATCTTCGTTTTTATGGTATTGAAAGGGAAACTCAGTTATTTTATAAAAGATCTAGGGATTTCTCATTACTGTCCTTAGATTTCGAGATCTAAAAAAAAGAGTCAAAAGTTTTTTTTTCAGCCCATGTAGTTTTGGAAAAAATTCATAATTTTAAAAGTATCTTAACTTTGTTATTAGTGCAGATATTTCAATTTTGTTAGAACTTCTTTACAGATAGTTGATCCTGTCAATAAAATGACGTTGTCACAATTTTGGTCAGACGAGTCTTATTCGAGATTTAAGGAAAAAAATAATAAATTAAATACGGACGTGGATTTTTTTCAAATTTTTGCTTCGCATTCGGTCTCCAATTTATCCCTTGCTATTGTAACAGGGGCCTGTGTGTGACAGTGGGACTGTCACCTCAAGTGGCCAAAGCTTAAAGGTTGTAAACTACCAACTTAGGCTACAACTTATATAAATTATAAAAAGATTAAATGTTACTATATGTTATTAAATTTACACGATCTCGAAAGGGAATTTGGCGGTTCTTGGAGGAAAAGTATGCTATAAACGTTTTTCTCAAATGCATAACTAATAGGATAATCATACATACCTTTTCAATTTTCTTCTTGCAGCTTCACACTTTCACTTCTAATATTTATTATTTAAATATCAAATTTTTACTACCATTGAACTTTTATATTCAAATATTTACACTTCTTAAACTTTTAGGTTTTATAAACCTTTTATATATTTGTTGTAAATATATATATTTATCAACATCTTAAACGTTGATTGAATGAGTGAAACTATTCAATCAACTGTTTAATTTACTTAATATTACTGTTTAGGTTTGGGATATGTTATTAATTAAAAATGCCGATTTTAGGGCAACGAATGGTTTGTATTTTGTTGATAAAAAACCATAAAACAGTTAAACACATTATTTCAAAACACTGGAAACAGTAATAATTAATGACTTTACAATCAATAAACTCTAAAAGAAAAGACCAAAATAATTATGAATATTAAAGTTAACAGTTTTATACAATGTTAAAATAATTGATAAATTTCCCCAGTTGAAATAAAACCCCCCTTAAGAAGTGTAAATGAAAGTGTACCGTACTAGGCAACGACAAACTAAAGAGTAAAATCCCTGACGACTTTCGAAAGTTTCCCGTCTCAGTTAAAGCCACGCTGCGCTTGAAGGGACAAATATCTTGGCGTTGATTGGCTAGAATTCTACTCCCTTTCGCCTTGGCGAGAAAGAGATAGACTGCGCTTTAAGCGCTCCACTAAGAGACAAAATAGCAATGTAAGCCAGACTTAAAAACCCGTTAGAAAGTAAATTTACACAGTGTGTTTTTTTTTTATTGAAAATAGTTTAAAATTTGTTTCCAGTTACAAAATAAGAATTATTTTGATGTTAGTGGCTCAAAGGACACATTAGCCGAATACAACTTTTATTAAAATACAGCGAACCTGAAAACATGCCTAAAAACAAGTCGCCGAGTTGCCATAAATTTTACTTAATCTTAACCTAGTCTTGCATATAATTAATGCTTGTTGATGTCAAAACAATATTTAATTAAAAATCTTTAAAAACTTATAAATAGCAAAAATACCATTTATGCTCAAATCCCGTTTTGTTACATTACTCCCCCCTGATTAAGTATAAACAATTTTTTTTTAACCGCAAGTCGAAATAAAATGGTTTATAACAACAAGCATTAAGTAGTGCAGACAACACAAATCTAAACTAAAACTATAACGCTCTTCGTTTCCATTTTTCTTCTGTGGATGACGGTCAATAAACATTCTGGCTGGAAAAAACTTGAAGTTCCATTCTGGAACAAATCAGCAACACTGGATCAGGTACAACATCTTAGATCAGCTAGTCAGCAACAACCATGGTGAATGATCAGTAGATTCCAAACAGTACTGAAAGAATCAGAATATCAGTGCAGCTTAATAACAACGATAACTTAAATTAAATGAGGGCAAAATAAAATTGACATATAAACCGAAAAATCTATAGAAATATATAATTTTAACACACATTGTTCGAAAACTATTACATTAAGGTATATATTATATACACGCTTATGCAGAAATTTGTGGAGACAAAAAAAAATAATTTAAGTTAACGTAAATAAATTAAGGGAGTCTCCAACCCAAACCGTTTCCTCCATAGTGTTAAACAAACACTAGGTACGCAGCAAGAGCTGAGTTTCCACATTGGCCATCTTTGAAACTAAGGGTGAACAGCAGACTCTGTATTGAATTTGGAAAGAAATGTTCAATTGCAGGTTTGCACAGCGACGGTAAGAAGACGTCGATTGTAGTGATGATGGCTGCTTGGCAGATCTAATGACTTTAATGGTGGAATGGCTGCTTGGTTGATTAAACTGTTTGTGGAAGAAATTTGTTGGTTGGTTGATAACACTTTGCAATAGCTGACCTAAAAACAAAATCATTTTAATACAAGAAAAACAATGTTTTTAATAACAATAAACCAACCTTATGTAAAACAAAAATATTTGTTTAAAAAAATATTATTTAAAAAAAATAAAAAAAAAATTTAAATTTTTTTGATTTTATGATTATATCTCATAAATAAGTTTTAGGTGATCTAAAACTAGTTAGACAGTAAAGAACCTACAAATGGTTGTCTAACCCAAAAAAACGTGTTTGCATAAAAAAAACAAATTTTAAAACAAAGATACAAGTAAGAAATTACAAACACTAACTGAAATATTAAAATTGATTATTTTAAAACTTTAAAATATATTTATACCGTATAAAAAAAAATACGTTTATTTGACAATAATTTATAAAAAATTTAAGTTGGTTTATTGCTCTCAGTGTAATAAAAAAAAACAACCCTACCAGGTTCACTTAATAAACTTTAAAACAAACATGGAACACTCTATCGAAACAAAACAAATAACTCATGTGATCGAAAGAATAACTGAAAATAAATACAAATTAGCAAAAACAAACACAAAATGATACAAAAACTGAAATACAAGTTTTTATCATAGTTAAGATTTTAATAATACAAAAAAAAATTTAAATTTTCTAAAAAAAAAAAAAAAAAATCAAATAGAACAGATAGAATAATCTCAAATGAAACAAATCCACATAGATTTTTTTTTAAGTAGAACAAATCCAAATATAATGTTTTTTATTAGAACAAATCAAATACAATGATTCAATATAGAACCAATCAATAAAAAAAAATTCATGAACAAATGAAAATAGAACAAATCCAGCCAGATGAATATACACATTTTCAAAATTACTTAGAATAAAGCTCCTCCTAGAATTTTTACAGTTTTTCCGAAATTTCCTTCTAAATTTTTTTCCCTGAAACATTACCTGTTTCAATTTAAACTTTCTTTTCCATAGATCTTGCTAAATAATTTTTCTTTAAACGTGAAAAATATTTTTCCGTTCAGATTGATTTTCGGTGTGATTTTAGTATGTTTCAAAATGATATGTTTGGTTTTTCATTTTCTAACTAATTTCCATTTATTTTATTTTCCAATTAATTGTAAGCTGTTTTCACACAATTTTGAAAAACTAAGAACAGCAGCAAAACAAAGTAGGTTATTATTGATGTCATTGTTTGAAAATTAGACATCTTTGCTTCAAAATACTTGACTTAATGTAAGCAAATGTTTTAAAATTTGACCAATTTAGGTTTTTATCGAATTTCATACACACATACACAGGTGGCGATAGACGATTTTAAAGTGCATGAATCAAAACAAACAAAATAAAATAAACTTAGTTGATAATAAAATTTTAAATAAAATTATGTCTTATTATATTCCAATTGAAGCGAATGACAAAAAAAAATTAAACAAAAATGACAGTTGATGGTTGCTTCAATCGACTCTTTTTGGTGTTATGAAAAGAAAAAACTCTCTTGGGTGATAAACTCATTTCTTATTTTTCCAAAACTACTAAATAAGAACTATTTAGAGTCCAAGCAGGCAAGGGCTTACATCGAAAATATGAAAAAAATAATACAAAAAAAATACTTTAAAATATTTTAGGTATAACATACTTTTTTTCCAATTTAATAAGTTGACAAAAAAAACAAAAGGTATCTTAAACGATAAGGTTCTTTAGATAACGCAAGACTTAAAATGAGTAAATATTTAAAAAAAAAATAATAAAAATAATAATAAATGAAATAATGCTTGCTAATATACGAAAAATAAAAATATATAAATATAAAAACACTGATCTTAGAAAGACTAACTTTTACGATAAGTTTTTCCATAAACGATCAACTGGTGATTTAAAGGATTTTATTATTTACACAAAAAGTATACATAAATACTTTTTGTTTATCATTAATGGAGCCAATCATGTATAGGCCTTAGTAACAACAAAATTACTTAAAGATGATAATAGAAATAAAAATAGTACAAAAATAATAATTTAGGTGTTCTTGATTAATGCTATGACGTTATAGAGAATATTTTTATATTATCGATTAACTAGGACAGCAAACAGAAAGGAACAAACTAACAAAAAAAACATTTTTAGAAAAGACAACACATTTTTGTGATTTGACATAGTTATACAGTCGTAGAAAAGTTCTACAAAAACAATTGTACTCATAGAGTAAAAGAGTGGAGAATGTTTTTTGTTTGTTTAAAATAGTGTAGATTTTAAAAAATATCAAAATAAAAAAAAGGATTATCAAAATTTATCCTCAAAATGGAATTTACTTGGCTTAAATGGTACAGACTGTACTTAAAGTTCGTATAGTCGAATATTTTCCATATAGGAGAAAACATAAAAAAAATAAAATATTGTTTTATTGATAAACAATACAAAAATTCAAAAATAGTTTTACACAATCAAATGTTATTAATTTGGATAATATTGATTTTATCAAGTTATAATATAATGAGAAGAGAAAAAAAAATAGAAAAATGTATCTTAGCAATGTTAAGATTGCTATGATAATATCCAATTGGATTCAAAAATGACTTCAAAATGGAAAAAAAAAAAATATATATATATATATGTACATAAATCGAAAAATTTTAACCGTTGATGACGTAGTTTTTATTCGGTTTATGGGATCTTAGAAAAGCACTGATTAAGAGCAAATGATCCCCATTTAAATAAAACAAAGCTTTTTGAAATAATGGACTCTAAAATATACTATATATAATCGATTTTACGTTAATACTTTAACCATTACGTTACGTTGATTTACTATAACACACATATCCATCACAAAAGAACAAAACCAAAAGGCATGTGTGTATTTTAACAAAAAATAAAATGATATTTTGTTTTTTTTAAAATATTACGAAAATAAAAAAAAACAATTAAAAGTTTACAAAATATCTAAAATGTTCTGGTCACTAAAAAAAAATAATGACTTTACCAAAATAATAAAAAGTTAAATATTACACTTTTTCCGTGTAACACAAAAAACAAGATTAAAATTACATATCTGACAGATGATTGATGCAGATATTATCTGAAAAGATACAATTTACTTTTACTAAAGCAAAGTACAAAAGAGATTAAAGAATAACGGTATAGTTAGTTAGTCACTTATTACGCATAATTAAAAATTACAAAAATTCTGTACACTTATAGATATAACTGTGGCCATAACGCGATAGAGACACTGTCTCTAAGTCCAGCGATTGTTATGCCAACTACCAATCTCCACAGCTAATTAGCTATTTTTTTATAAAATTTGTGCTTATGCACTTAGTTTTTATGGTAATTAGTTTGACGGATAACATTTTATAGAAAAAAAAACAGTTGTTTGCTGTACACTAAAAAAAAAATTTTTTTTTTATACAAAGATTTTATTTACTTGATTTTAAATATTTAATGCCATTAAGATGTTTTTTAATTTAAAACTTTCTAATTCAAATGAGACTTTTTCGTTAGTCTATAGGTGTTATCACTGCTAAAGCCAAAGACAGTGGTTTTATTTATAAAATATCAAGACAAAAGAAAATATACAAATTTCATAATATAAATATTACCAAATGACATAAAGATTAGCTTAAATGGCTTATCGACCCTATAAAGTAAAAATAGTAAAAATTTGATCATAAAATGTTATAATGAAAGAAAATACTTCTTTATTCTGCTGTTCTTGTCTGTTTTTCCAATCTCTTATTTTTTCTTGATGTTAATATTTTCCAATATCACTTATGAAAATAAAACAGTTTTCTTTGATATGGCATGACTCAAGAGTCGTCTACTCTTTATGGTTGTATCTTCTAGGTTTTTCCTATTCCTATACTATTAAACACTACATTTCTAAAAATCCTAACTTTTAGTTACTATCTCAAATATTATCTAATTAACCTATTTTTTAACCAAGTCAGAAAAATTGTCCAAATGTCTACCATAAAACCTGTTTTAAAATAATATCCCATCATCACTTCAACACAGGTTCCTGCAAAAACATATAGTGACTCTTGTATACCAAATCTAAATCATGTTTCGTCATAATAAAAAAAATAGGTAGCTACCATTTTAAATTGAAAATTGTATTGTAAAATATAAAATTTATTCAACGACAACGCTTTTGTCTCCCTAATTAGAAAACCTAAGACACTGTGGATTCAACACTAACAGGAAGTGGCCACCTTCACTGGAGTTAGAAAAACACAGGTGTATAACGAAGAAAGAAACTAGTCCAAATCTTCTTGTTAAATAAATTTTCCGGTCTATTGTTTATCCAGTATAACTCAAAAATGAGTTCCCGACATGACGAAATAGAAAATTACCTAGGTCTCTTACTGAAATCTACTAGGTGTGACGTCACTGTCTTCATTAACCTACCCTGATATAACTTTTTATTCGTTTCATAGGTAAAGTTTTACCTCTACCTTGAATAGTTTTTCCCAAATTTAAATTCCCATTTTTACAAAATTATTTGACTTGAAAGAAACCCAAAAATCCAACCCATATATTTTTCCGCTGTTTTAGACCAGTTCACCTGTAGACCATGTAAGCTATAACATGACGATTATTAATTCAGTAGTTTTCTTGATAAAGATTGGTTAAAACATTTAACTGACTATACCGCAACCCTATCTTTCAAAATTGAGTTACGATATTAGGAGATACGGCAACAAACAAAACAAATATAGACCAATAGAAAATTTTAATTAAAGGTATACCATTGAAACACCCTCTCGAGTGGAGAAGAAAAATTCCCTAATTTACTCCTCAGCCTTCTTCTCAATGACTGGGGAGTTTAAAATCCAGCTAAAAACACTCATTCCATAAAAAAAAAACATTTTATAAAATAATCTATAATATAATGATACAAACAGCGAAAAAATTAATTCGCCCTCGTCTTACAAAAAAACAACAAAAGAAAAAGAAAACGCGACGATTCCACTTGGCGAATTATTATTGGTCTATTGTTTTATAACATTCCTTATACATCAAAAGATGCATATAACAAACACAGATCCATTTTGCCATACCATATAGCCATATCAAAGTTACGTTAAAAGAAAATTCTAGGACGCTTTAATTCAAAAATACTTCCCTCTCACATATTTACTCAACAGATAGTAATAGACTTTTGTCATTTATAAAAATATCAACAATTTTAGAACAAATAGATTTAAAAACTCTCAACTTGATGTTTTGGTCATTTACAACCCAATACAAAACAATACAATTCCTGAAAATAAAAATAAAAATATTAATTAAGTAAAATTTTTGAGGGAAGTCGAAGAATCGTAGACCTCTACAGTTGTTGAATGTCATGGTCTTCACCTATAAAAGAAAACGAAGTTATAACACTAATTCTATACATGGTTTAAACAAATATAATAAAACTTTTTCTTTAAAACATCATTTAATGAATTTATTATGCTTTTGACATAGTGTTTAGACACTATTATTTTTCTTTTCATTAAAATCGGTCTCGTAGTTATTAAAAATTAAAACAAGTTTGTACAAATTTTAAATGAGTGCTCATAAATTACGTGGATTAGATGATACTTTAAAACTTTTTAGGCGAATAAAACAATAAAAGCTCTACAAATGCAAAATTTTAAGTTAAAATGCTAAGGCATTGCTTAATTAATTTATGTTATATATGTCTATGTAATGATAGACAGGCTTGCTTTTGCAATGCAAGAGAAAAAATATCTTTAGTGTCAAAATTGCAAATATTGAAACAAAAAAAACTTAAAAACTCAAAACAAAGATTGTTCTTTTTGACATCGACGATCTAATCTAAAAACTCAAGAGAGAGATTGTCCCTTTTGACTTTCAGATTGATCCAGGATCTAGATTAATATTTTTTTTTATTGGTTTTTCAATACGTGTGTAGCTTGAGCTATTACGAAAAAAAAATTAAACTTTTTGCCAACGAATGGGTAGGGGATGAAATGTTAACTACCTCTAATTCAGAAAAATTTATCGTTTATTTAAACAACTACACTTTCCATTCCATTCCAATGGAAAGTGTCGAAATAGATGCAATAAGAAGATCAATGAGAATATCCAGAACTGATCATATAAGAAATGAGATCATAAAAGAAATAATGGGAATCGAGGGAAGCATAACTGATGACATCACAAAAAGGCAACTGATATGGTATGCCCATGTACAACGGATGAACGACGAAAGATTACCAAAACAGGTCCTAGAATGGCAACCAATAGGGCGCAGAAAAAGAGGGCGTCCTAAACTGGAATGGCAACAGTCAATCCAAAGATCAATGAGTAAAATAAAAACCTGACGGAAGATGACTGTCATGATTGAAGGAGGCTTCGGACAACGTAGAAAAACGTTCTAAACCGACATAGTAGTAGTAAACAACTACTGTATAGAGTAAGTCCAACTACAGCAAAATAGTAATAACACATTAAAAAAACAGTCTTTTTAAAAAAAAGAAAGTAAGCTCTGATGATAATTGCATAAAAATTATATTTTATTTAAACAGGATAAGAAGATTACAAAAGTTAGCAAAGAAACGAATGTACTAAATCTTTTGGTTACCAAGATATTTACGTACGCAAGTTATTATATTGCTACGACAACTACAGTATAGAATCTCTGTGTGTAAATAACTTAAAACTTTTGAGATTCAGTGCTATTTACATATGCTAAGAATATCCTGGATGTATGTATCTATCCAACATTTTCTTGGAACACAAAGAAAAAAACGAATGAATACTAAAAAAAGAAAGAAAACTTAAATTCGTTGGACACTAACACAAGGTGCGGTCAAAACTGTGAAGTAATTCGATTAACTGTGCAGAGAAAACTTAACTGAAAAATTATAGAACTTTATGCTATGCTTAGCTAAGAAGGCATTGTGTTATTAGCACTTTTCAAAAAAAAAACATACAGTACGAAGTACGAAGTAGGCCTGGCAAATAGACTTTTCTTTTGGGCTACTTTTTGTTAGCAGTTGATAAAGATTACTATGATCAAAAAAAAAATACGTTAACAGATAAAACAAATCAAAATTATCGAACGAACATTTTCACATATCTTTTAAATCTTAACATGAACAAAAAAAAATACTAACCAATAGGTTTAAGTTTTAGTAATTATCTTAAACAAACATGAAGGTTTAAAAGCTCAAATAACACGTTTAAGGTTAACAAAAATAGAAACAAAAGGTCTTAATTACTTCATGGTCTAATTTATAAAAATGAAATATAGTTTAAAAAAAAAAAATGATAGATAGAAATTTATGTAAGCTGTTTTCAGTACCTCACTGTACACGCGGGTCTATTGTGTAACACTGTGTTTTACACGACGTTGTACATAAAAGTAAAAAGTTTTTATGAAAAAGTTTATATCATATAGATATCAAAATACCAATTTTTTTTTTTAGTTTGTAAATAAAAATCCTATATATTTTTTAATTTAACGCACAAAAATCGTCACATGTGATGTGGTTACGAGAATATTAGGAATAATGTACATAAGCCATTGTTGTCTAGATTTAGCTGGCAAATCAAAAATAACCGACCGACCTTAATGAAATTTAAATCAAGGAACTGCATTTCTCACTATAGATCTTTGTTTGAAAAATATAAATTTAATAGTACCCGTGAATGGAAAAAACAAACCCGGGTTTCATGTTACCCACGGAAAAGTATGAGAGAAACAAAACTTTTTTTTTCACGAAAGCTTGTTTGACCTATAAATATATTATCATAGTTTAATTGATAGATACCGTAAAGTTAAATGTGAATAGATGCGTCAGACGCGGATCTACAGGAGGGTAAAAAAAAAAGTGAAATTTCCCTCCCAAATCTTAAAATATATTTGTTTTGGACACACATAATACAGTGGTCTGGACAATATGCAAAACAGTTCTATGCAATATTTATTATAATATTTCCTTCCCCAAATAAAATTCCGATACGCCACTGTTATTTGTACAGACTAACGAAGTAGGCTACGAAAGGTTTTTTCCCAGATGTGTGTTTATTTTAAAAAATTCCCTGAATGAATAGAAGAGCCCTTTTTTAGAATGTAGGTATAAAATATGGTGAACATGTGTTTCAAAATTCAAGTATATCTTTGTTTATAGACCCAAGTGGTCTGGAAGACTTTTATAGCCTGTAAATTGATTTATGGGCCAAGACGTTTTAACTTGTAAATATACGGTCAAAATTTTAAAAAATATTTAACGGTTTTTTAAAAAATTAAATACAGTTCAATAATAAAAAAAAATATGAAAAAAGTTTTACCATACTTAAATTGATTCAAGCAAATATACAGGGTATCTTTTTGCAACGGTATTTGCAATAATTTTCAAAAGTTGATTTTGATAGTTTTTCAAAATAGTTTATTTGCTTGAAACAAGAAGTCTTTATCATTAATTAAGTCAACTAATTATGTCTCATTTTCTTACTACATCACATCCTATCTGATTTTAATTAATTTTATAACTAAGTTAGCTTATTGGTTATGTATAACCTAAATTTCCATATTTCCATATTGCGTTTTCTCTTTAACCAGTCTTTAATTATTAAATGGGAATTATGATATATTTATTTTAATAATTATTATTTATGCTAAATAATATTATTTTTAAGATTATGTATAAAATTATTACTAACTCAAAATACGCGAGTTTTTATTTTAGGAAAAATATCAAATACCTTTATCCAATTTCAAAGGTCAAGTCAAATTTAGAAAAATAGACTGATTCATCATTATCCTTGGTTAAATTTTAGAAACAATTATTAGTACTTCTCCTATATAGTATGGAAAAGGAACTGCTAAGCAATCTTTTTAGGTTATCTGGTGTTTTGGTGTAAACCTACATATTACATCAAACATGGTACTTTGATCTTATCGAATTTATTTATTTAAATTGTTTATATTTTTAGTTATTTAAAACATGCTACTTAATTTGTATATCTTTTAATAAAAATCAATAATGTACCTATATAGTCATAAGGACATGGACATGACCTGTAAACTTGGTCTTTTTAATAAAAATTACAAGAAAATATCTTCTAGGTTCAAATTAATCAAAACGATTTCACTGTCACCAACTATAGTGACAACAAATTATCGTTGTAAAACAAGCAAAAACGGTTACGAAAAACCTTTACTGTGTTAGGACATTGATTTGTGGCTTTCTTTAGCCTTATGCAATAAAAATGCTGTGAGATTATGTTTTTTTTTCCAAAAATTACTGTATGGCTTTACAAAATATTATTTCATTTAAGACATAGTCGATAACACCAATACATTTGTTAAATCGATCGTCCTTTTGTCAAACAAATGTATTGTAAACTGGATACCTTGGGAAAATAAAAGAGGTAGTGGAAGACCACAAATGAGATGAGCGCACGATTTGAAGAAACATGCGGGAACTAGATGGATGAACCTGGCGTCATACAGGAACGAGTGGAAGATATTGAAGTAGGCCTATATCCAAAGATGGATCGAAGAAGGCTAAATAAATAGATAGATAGCACCATTCTTTTTTAAAAGGTAATGAATGTACTGTTAAAATTACCAATGCAAAACTGGTTTAATTACCGTGCGAATAAATACCTAACTCAAAAATTACTGTCAAAAAATTCACACACATTATACACAGAAAAATGAGATCTTCACTCTTGTTATTAGACAATAAAACTAGTGGTAGTTTATAACAAATAATGTTTAATTACAACTTGCGCAATGTCAATCATTGCTCTAGGTGACATTTTAGTGTAAAATACAGATGATAAAATAAAGGACTTTATAAACAAAAATTTTGACTCGATCTAAAATATGTACTGAGATAAACGCTTATGGGCAGTTCTCAATAGGTAATATAGTCCTTTCTGAAGTTTAGTTAACGTGTTTTGACTTTTAAGTTAATTGGTGGATAATTTATTTATCTTTTCAGTAAAGTTATTATTCAATACAATGACATACGAATAAAAAAAAATAGGATGAAACTCTCTAAAATAGGCTAAGTTGTGTTATAAGATGGTAACTAGTAAACCGATATGGATGCCATTTTTATTTTTTCTACAAAAAAAAGTTTAGTTTTCTGTTAGGTTAACGTTTTGATTTTTGAAAATATGAAAAATAACGTATATTTTTCGCTAAAGGTGGTTATTTTATTGCTTTGATTTAAAATAGGTCGAATTTTCTTAATATCCTTTCTTAGGATATAACTTTAGATCTTTTTTCGAAAAAAATAGGTCTTCAAAGTTAGACATGTACCAAATTTTAATGCTGACAAAGATCAGTACTTTTTTTTCCATAATATGAGCTTTTTATCAAACTCTTTAATCATTTTTCTTTTTCTACATCATGGTTTTAACTCAGAATGATCTATTTGGTAATAAGTCGTTTTAGGTTTTAATTTCAAAGGTGTTAATATTTAATAAGATATTTAAGTGTGATGAGTTCATTTATTAACATAAATAGTTAATTACCTAATTACTTCGCATGTAGCGGATTAATTCCTTTAAGGGCAAAGATAATGACAAAATAAAGCAAAAATAATTTTTATTGTGATTTTTCCCAAAATATTTTTATAATGCTACATCTACATAATGAGACAAAATTAGTTTATGACTTTACAAACAAAAACCCGAAAGTTTTTGTTTGGACAATCTAGTTTGCTTTACCTGAATCATAGAAAATTGAATGAAGGGTTCGACATAGGTTTTTCCATTTCATAATATTTAATTAGGTATACCATTATGCAAAAATGGCTTGACAATAACTTACGATAATAAACGACAATATACTTTTTGATTTGATTAAAAATATTATGAAACGAAATTCACTTGATTACCTACATGTTAGTGAAAGAAAATAAATAAAATAGAGTCTCTCTCAAAAAAACCAAAAAAATATACAGGAGATTTTTACATTTACCTCACTTTACTTAAAAGCTGTGAATTTGCAGATAGTGCTGATAATATCCAACTTAAGAAAAAAAAATCAAATTTTTCTTTTATGAAAAGAATAATACGTACTTTAATAAGAAAATTATAAAGCAAAAATAGTTCGACAGGTACGTCGTTTTAAAGAATGCTATGTTTGAATGCTATGTTTTGTAACATAAAACGTAAATTTTTATTTTTAATTTGATAATATTTGAATAGAATCGATATTTGCTGTGGCTACATTTATTTAGTCCATGGTTTTAACAATTTAGTGTTTTTTTTAAAATTTTGAAAGATTTACTTGTGGACCTTATAATAAAGAAATTTCTCATAATCGACAAAGTTGTTACTGAGATACAAAGAAATCAGTTAGTCATGTTTATTTTCCAAAAAAGAAACTTGTGTGTAATTTGGAAAATAAAATACATTTTAAAAATCTGGAAATATAAAAACATAAAATTTGAAAATACTTCGTGGTTGCTTACTTATAGTTTGAACTGGTAAATCTCAATCATATATGTATGATATAGAGAGTACAAAAATGACAACAAAAAATATCTATCACATATTCTATACAAGATATTGCTAGTAGCTAGGTCTGTTTTTTGAGTTTATCCTGACCAGATACTTTACAAATGTCCTGTAGCACAAATTTATGAGAGATGAACGTTTGCATGGAAAAAGTAGTTAGAAATTATAAATTTTAAAGTTATGATGCAATATCAATGGAAAATTACTTGAGATTAATTAATTACACCATTTTGGATACTTAGATGGTCAAATAATTTGGTTTAGGTACTTTTTGCCAAATGAAATTTTAGCTATTAAACAAAGAATAAAACCAAAATAAAGTAGAAATATCGATATCTACGATGAAAAATACTTATAAAAACAATGTTATAATAACTTAACATAAATTTTTGTATTATTTAAACAAAAAATGTTATTAAATATCAATAAAAAAAAGTTTAATGGTTCAAAAAAACAAAAAAAACTGTTATTAATGCAATAAAATAAATAAAAAATATCCTCCCTTAGTTATATTTGACGGGTGTCTTCAAAAAAAATCAATGGTTTGTCAGAGGAAGGGTTGGCAATTATTGTTTCAGCCAAATAATCAAAAATAAAGAGTAGCAATGGACTCCTTTTTTATGTTTTTAATAAAAGATTCTTTAAAAAAATTCAGCTAGAAAGACAAAATAGGCTTTTAATGGCAAGAGAATGATAAGTTTAATGAGACTTTATTTTAACAACACTGTGCTACAATTAAGACAAAATAATGGACTCTTTTATCCATTTTGTTTAAATAATGTTTTGATGGAACAATTTTAAAGTTTACCAACGAGTTTTGGAGTTATAACTCAAATCTAGAGTTCAGTAAAGCTTTATTAAGGCAAAAGGTTGATCCTTTCGCATGCTGGAGAATCCGTCCTCCAGATAGAAATGGAGAGCATTTTATTTACTGGCATATTTGGATAGTATTTAAACTTAACTTTTCAATAAAAAAATATTCTACCAATTTATCTTTTCAAAATTTAAAGTGATCATATATCTATAGAAAAATTGTCATGACATTAACATTTTCCTTGTATTTACTGTTTCAAGGACAAAGAAATATTCAAAAATATTGAAAATACACATAATTGTAACACAGATTATAACGTTAGTAAATTAAACAACGAAAAACAGTTATGGCACATCTTCCAACAAATTAGTTTTGGTTTTCAAAAACTAGACAAGACTATTTCTTTTAAAACGAACAATTTTACAAAAATTTCCTTTAGTTTTTCCAACAAAATACTACCAATGGGTTAACTAAAGTACTACTGAGTTTTTCTCAAACTTTCAACATAAAATTTTCACAAATTTTTCAAAATTTTTCCCAAATTTTCCAAAAATTTTTTCACAAATTTTCCAAAAACTAAATTACCCTGAACTACTGACACCACTTTGTAAGAGGGGCCTGTGTGTGACAGTGGGACTGTCACCTCAAGTGGCCAAAGCTTAAAGGTTGTAAACTACCAACTTAGGCTACAACTTATATAAATTATAAAAAGATTAAATGTTACTATATGTTATTAAATTTACACGATCTCGAAAGGGAATTTGGCGGTTCTTGGAGGAAAAGTATGCTATAAACGTTTTTCTCAAATGCATAACTAATAGGATAATCATACATACCTTTTCAATTTTCTTCTTGCAGCTTCACACTTTCACTTCTAATATTTATTATTTAAATATCAAATTTTTACTACCATTGAACTTTTATATTCAAATATTTACACTTCTTAAACTTTTAGGTTTTATAAACCTTTTATATATTTGTTGTAAATATATATATTTATCAACATCTTAAACGTTGATTGAATGAGTGAAACTATTCAATCAACTGTTTAATTTACTTAATATTACTGTTTAGGTTTGGGATATGTTATTAATTAAAAATGCCGATTTTAGGGCAACGAATGGTTTGTATTTTGTTGATAAAAAACCATAAAACAGTTAAACACATTATTTCAAAACACTGGAAACAGTAATAATTAATGACTTTACAATCAATAAACTCTAAAAGAAAAGACCAAAATAATTATGAATATTAAAGTTAACAGTTTTATACAATGTTAAAATAATTGATAAATTTCCCCAGTTGAAATAAAACCCCCCTTAAGAAGTGTAAATGAAAGTGTACCGTACTAGGCAACGACAAACTAAAGAGTAAAATCCCTGACGACTTTCGAAAGTTTCCCGTCTCAGTTAAAGCCACGCTGCGCTTGAAGGGACAAATATCTTGGCGTTGATTGGCTAGAATTCTACTCCCTTTCGCCTTGGCGAGAAAGAGATAGACTGCGCTTTAAGCGCTCCACTAAGAGACAAAATAGCAATGTAAGCCAGACTTAAAAACCCGTTAGAAAGTAAATTTACACAGTGTGTTTTTTTTTTATTGAAAATAGTTTAAAATTTGTTTCCAGTTACAAAATAAGAATTATTTTGATGTTAGTGGCTCAAAGGACACATTAGCCGAATACAACTTTTATTAAAATACAGCGAACCTGAAAACATGCCTAAAAACAAGTCGCCGAGTTGCCATAAATTTTACTTAATCTTAACCTAGTCTTGCATATAATTAATGCTTGTTGATGTCAAAACAATATTTAATTAAAAATCTTTAAAAACTTATAAATAGCAAAAATACCATTTATGCTCAAATCCCGTTTTGTTACACTATAAAAAATATTGAAAAAAAAATCCAGATCCGTATCTTTTTTCTTCATTGTTTTCTGAAATCTCGAATTCGACCCGATGGATCAAAAATTTGACGTCATTTTATTGACAGGATCAACTGTCTGTAGAGAAGTTTTAATAGCATTAAAATACCTGCCCTAATAACGGATTTCTAGGATTCCAAATTTTTGAATTTTCACTTGTTGCTTTAAAACTACGAAAGACCAGAAAAAAAAATTCCTGTCTCAAAATGAGGACAGGAATGTGAAATCCCCAAGTCTCTCTCTTTTATAATAACTCAGTTTCCCATTCAAAACAATCAAAAATGGGACACCCTATAGGTTTATATTACTTAAATCTGAAACGTAGTATACGTACAGGGTACTTACATCTTTAAACGTCTATTCTGCCGTCATAAGCAAAAACACAGTAAGGATATTTGATTTTTCACAAGCTGCGTTCGGTATTTGCATCTCAGACGCGACGGATTTTTGGTGACGTGATTACAGATTAGTCTGAGCAAATTGGAATTAACGAACGATCCAGATCAAATCGATCAAATTTTTATAAATGGTTATAACCTTAAATATAACCAAAAATATTATGTACATATTACAACTCACGCCCAGCTATAATTTTGACAAAATTTTCCTGTTATGTCGGAAATTTATATAATTTATTGTCTTCAACATAATTCGATTTCAATCTATTTACATAAAAAAATTATTTTTGTAAACAAAACAAATACACAACATACGTCACGATCTCAGATTAATCTGTTTCCTCGATTACATTACACGAATGTACGGAGCAACCAGATTTACGTCCGACTAGCCTGAGCAGAATTACCGAACGATTCAGATTTACCTCCCCTAGATCTAGATGGAATTAACGAACGATTTCGATCAAAAAAATTAATCCGACGTGAATACCGAACGCAGCTACAGTCAAACAATCTCAGATAATATATTTTAAATAGAGTGTTACCTTAAAATGTGAGCTATCAAATGTACTTACTGTGTTTTTGCTTATGACGACAGTATGTCCTTCGATTTGTATACGTACTATGGACGTACTGTACGTACTACAAGGCAACTTTTTAGACTATTATGTGCATGCATTTGGATACGCAGACCTTCCGATGGGATACCCAGTAAACAGGAAATTGATACATATATTTGGGTGTTGGCTTTTGTATTTAACTATGGCTACTGAGTATTAACCCTTAAGCTATGAATTTTCCTAAAAATCATGAATAAAATGTTTCGATCTGTGCTTAAGCTCCCCAAGGATTCATCCTTGAGTATCGATCCGCGCTCCAGCTCCCCCAGCATTCATTTTTGCGTACGCCACTGCAAAAGAAAAAAACATGAAATAAACTTACATTTTAAATGTTTACTTAATATGGAAAAAATACTAATTAAAATATCTACTCGGATTAATTGAAGTAATCTTGCTAGGTACTGTCTCCCACTTTTTTAATGTCATCATCACAATGACAACGAAATTCTAGAAAACATTCACTATTGATAATAATGTTATTTAACAATAAATTGGTTTACTCAGGGGCGGATCTAGGACCTTTATTTGGGGGGGGCAATATCATAATAAAAATTGCATAAAACTATTTTGCATAGTGACCAGGAGGTGTATTCTGTGTGTTAAAACTAAATACAGTTTGAGATTTGGAGGGGGGGATTTCCCCCTCTTTCCCCTCCCGTAGAGCCGCGCCTGGTTTAATAATACTTACGATGACTTTAATGTAATTTGGTTTTCTTAAAACGCACATGTACTTCCTTCGTCTTCTTACAACGATCGACGATTATATAGGCAAATATTAGCGATCGACTGTTCGGTTATTCTTTCTCTTTGTTTAAGTGCGAGAATCAAACAGAGAGCGTTTAACCTTCAAAATAGCATGTGTTTTCATTGTTCTTATAGTCAAAGATAACCTACCTCCAGAGCAGCGTTATTATTGGTTAATAAAACAATAAAAATGCATGATTTTTTGACGTTTCTTTTTTAAACGCTCTCTGTTTGATTCTCACATTTATACGAAGACAGTGGCGTATATAGACAAAAGTTTCGGGGTGGGCCCAAGACAATTTTGGGGGGGTCCTGAGACCTCATGAGGCTGTATTTTATGTTATTTTATGTTTGTATTCATGAAATATGTGGAAAATATCCAAAAAAATCTTAGCTTCGGGGGGGGCCCGGGCCCCCCAGGCCCCCCCGTATATACGCCACTGAACGAAGAGAACCAATAACCAACCGGTCCGTCGCTATTATTTGCTTGTGAATTCTGCTTTATGATAGAGGCCGTATACGCGCAAGTATAATATAATTTGTATAACGCCCTATAGATGAAACGAGTGCTATGCCAATTCCTAAAAGAATATATTTTGAAGTATATAATAATTATATAAATATGATGCGAAATATTCTTTTAATAATAGATATACTATGCCGATGCCTAAAAGAAGTTAAAGTGACTTAAGGGCATACACTTATTTAGCAATGTTTTTTCAATGCGGGTTAACTACAATGCCGGTGGGATATTGACCAGTGTTTGTGTGCCATCTAGTGGCAAAATCCGACGTTAAACAGGCTTATTAGGTAAAGTCCGTAGCTAGAATAGCATGCCAAATAGCTTTCGATTTTTAAAATAAAGCAACATTTCTAATCGTGTTTGCGGGCCGACGCGACCGCCAGCACGGGAGTGGTCACGTACAAGGCCATTTCTAATCGTGTTGCATGCCAGCGTGCGTGCTGTGGTTAGCGCATGCGTAATTGATGGTTTCTAGCTCACTTTTTTTCTACAACTGGCTGAGTGGGCCCTGCATGCCGCTTTATATATCGTAATTGAAACATCGAGAATGTTTATGAGAATTCCAGATCATACACATTCCGGACATAACCACATTTTTCGGGAATGCGTATTTCTTTTGATCGCCCAAAAGCACCTTTAATATGTGTTCATCTTTCTTTTACTTGAACTAATATACGATACAGATATAGCCAAAAAGATCTCGATCGAGATTATTTCCGATACCGATCATTTAGGTGATGGAACTGCGCATTTCTGGTACGCCGCACGGACGCCAGCACGGGCCGCAGAGTTTGCAAGCACGAAGGACCGTGCGGTCACGGTGCGCGGTGGTCGTCATTAGAAATGGTTACACTGATTCCCATATGCCTAGCACGCGTGTCGGATTGCAACTCTGCCAGCGAACACGATTAGAAATGCACCTTAAATCGCAAATATATAGAAGCAGTTGTGTATTATAGGTTAGCAGGGAAGGACTATCGAAGTCGCATCGCACGCAGGATTAAAAGATTAGTGAGGGAAATGAGAATTCTCCGCCTCGGCCAATGGTACATAATTCAGTTGGAACTCCGCCCCGAGCCTTTTCTTTCGCTTTCGTACCTTAGTTTGAAGGAATATACAGAATGGTGATGGTCGACAGTTAATAGATCACAGTTTTAGTATAATAGGTAGGTATCACTGTTCAGTTCACCAAAGAAGCAAAACCAAATCGAAAATAATTTTTTTTACCCAAACGTTAAACTTGTAAAAATACAAAATCAGAAAAAAAAATTAATTACGCATACCTACATTTACAGATTTTAAACTGTATTGGCAAAATCGAATTTTTTACTTATTGCAATAAAGCCAGGCAGTAATACTGCCGGGCACTAATTTGACAATTTCCCATTGAAAACTGATAGTTGATCTTTCAAAATTGACATACCAAAATCGTATTTATAAATCCAGTCGTTTATTTTCCATTATTAAAGGCATCACTATCAATTCCGGCTCTTATAATGTACAGAGTTGTCAGGTAGGTACTTCAAGTACAATACATTAAATTATAGAGGAAAGGAGCCTATTATCGCATAGGTTCCTAATATCGGATAGTCAAGTATTTCCTAAACTACTGGTCCGATTTACCTGCATGTTCATGTACCGATGTTACACCGAGCTGTACAGTTTGAGAGAACAAATTACAGATTTCTGCGACAAGTTTTTATTTGCTGTTCAGTTGTTTACGTGAAATCATAGTGCACAAAAATTTAACCGCTGCTGATTATAGGCAATCTATTCTTTGAAGGTAAGACAAATTATAAATTTGAAATACATCATTTGATTAGGCATATTGTAAGGTTTTATTTGATGTATAATTTATTAGGTTTAGTGCAGTTTTGTCTTTTTGAAAAGGTTGATATAATGTATGCCCTAATATCGAACACTATGGGTTTCCCAATTTTGTTTTTAGTTTTAATCGTTGAAAAATTATTTTTGTATTGCAAAAATATTATGCTAGTGTATGGTTTTAACTGATTTAAAAGTATAATAAAAAAGCTCTAACTTTACTATGGGTTCCAAATATCGGACATTTGCGATATTGGGACTACCTCTTATCCGATATTAGGACACCATTTTTAAAATGGTGATTTTTGTATTCCAAAATATATTTTTATCTGTCTCAGAAAAGAATTAAGTTTGACATTTGGCATTTCAGAATATTGAAAAATATAGGTTACGTAATTGTTTGTCAACACGAACTTCTGATATATAGCTGAAAAAATTTTTTGCCAGGCCAAAACAAAAAAGTATCCGATAATAGGCACCTTTCCTCTACTTCAAGTACTTCAAGTAGTGTACTTGAAGTACATCTACAATTCAGTAATTGTACTTGGTACTTGAAGTACATTTAACAATTTACTTGGAAATGTACTTGATTTTGTCAAGTAAACTACTTCAAGTACACTAAAATGTACTTCAAGTATATTGGAAGTATACTTCAAGCACATTATAAGTACTTTAAGTGCATTCGAAGTATTTCAAGTACATTTAAAGTACTTCAAGTACATTAAAAGTACTTCAAGTACAGTAAAATGTTCTTACTTAAAGTGGCGGCGCGTGATAAAAAGCTTTGGGGGTGCACATCAAAAAAAAATAAATAAAATTGCGGCGCAGGCGAAAATTTTTTTTGCGTGCCACGCTAAATTTTTGGGCCTTCGAGTGGGCCGTCATATCATATAATTTAGAGCAAATAATTAAAAAATGAGATATTTAGTTAGATATTAGTTACCTACCTTTTATTATTGTTTTTATAAATAAATAATAAATTATCACACCTAGTTTATTTTCTCTTCTAATGGCAAAGATAAAACTTTAATTGTTTTTAAATATTGCACGCTAATGCTATCAGAATTAGAAACTTCCGCCATTGTCGTAAATACCAAATCGTCGAAATCAATACAAACCTCCCGCGCCCGACCGATAATGCCAAGTTGTTTCAGCACTAGTGGTGTGCAAATACCATCTACTCGATACTTTAATAATATCTGATACATGGACGGATTTGAAGTAATCGAATCCTTCGACGCCAAATACCCGTTACTCGAATCTCGAATGGGACCGAAGCCGAAGTGTTACTTTCGTATCAATCATATCGGCAACGGCCGTATAAGTAACGAGTTTGGAGTACTTGTAATCTTTGGACCGATATTTATTTACTTAAATATTTGATTATTTGATTCAATAGCTGTTGATGTGTTATGTCTAGCGGCGCGGCTTATGGCGCAGTGTTGCCAGGCTCAGAAATGTATTTTCCCCAGAATGTATTTGAAAAGTTGCCAGATTTTGAACAAAATTCCCCAGATTAATGTATCTACATTTTTGTAATAAAAAAAATTGTGTGTGCTTAAGACCACACGGCAGATGTAAACTTTAAAGCCGGGTACTCATTACCAAGCCACGAGCCTCGAACAATTCGCTAATGTAGACGTGAAAAAGGTATGATCGCAGCGCGCAACAAGCCATTCGCGACGAGCCAATAGGCGGTCGTCGTTCAATGCGCTTCAAATAAAAAAAAATACTATGAATGAGGAAAAAGTATTGTCTATTTGAAAATTACAGGAATAGACTTGTTATATGGGATCCAAAAAACAAAGACTATTTAAAAAACATTTAAAAGAAGATGCGTGGTTTATATGTTACTAGCCTAAAACAAAATGGCTTTGCCAGTAAGCCCGACCAGTGGCGGATCCAGGATGTCCAGGGGGGAGGGGCCAAGGAGGGAAAAAAACACAAAATAATTTTTTTTGCGGGATTTAATAAGAATTAGCTTTAAAGTTTACCACTATGTGCAAATAAAATGTGCCGCAGGCGAAAATTTGAGTATAATCAGTTAAATTTAATTAAAAAAAAATTGCGGCTTATGCATTGGTTATTTTTCTTCTGGAATTAAAAATTACAAGTTTTATTTCAAGGAGGGGGGAGGGCCAGGCCCCTCTGCCCCCCCCTCTTGATTCGCCACTGAGCCCGACTCGCACAAGCAGCAGCGTAAAAAAAATTGCCTGAACCAGACGAAATAACCCAGAGAACATGTAAAAGTATTAGGTCATTATTGAAAAAGGGTACCCCTTTCATGTTACCATCCAAAATTAAATTAGTGTTTAGTATATTAGTTATTTTTCTTGTACAAATAAAATTGCCTCCAATATTACTCTAAAGCACTACATTTAGTTTGATGCTGAAGTTGCTATTTGGTGTTAACATTTGTGTAAGACTGGCCCAAACGTCATACTCCGTTACCATAACCGGATAGAGGTTTGCAATCACTAAAATAAAAAAACCTAATATACCATACGAATTTCAACATTATATTGCTCTATAAGTCTAGTTTAATGTTTATATATATATAAGTATCGCCGTCTGTTAAAAACAAATATTATTTCCTATTTTTTTTATTAAATAACATTTTAAACGCGTACCCTGGAAGAGCGTCATTACCGTTATCAGTATAACATTTTAGACACTCACCCTGGAAGAGCGTCATTACCGTTATCAGTATAACATTTTAAACACGTACCCTGGAAGAGCGTTATTAATGTTATCAGTTTGTAATTCCGATATATCTACCGCTAGCGTCTTAAGCGAGCGCGCGTGAATTGTTCTTATTCCTTCAACATCTATCAATACAGTTCGGTTCAGTTTTTAGCATTAATACGTGCATAGGTTAGCTTGTTCAATCATAAGTGGTAATTACCGTTATCAGTAAAGTGAGGTAAACAAAATATATTTGAAGGAAGTTCACGAGGTATAAAGTCTTAACAAAAAAGTCAACATATATTTATTTTCCATTTTATACTACAAAATTTATTACCCAGAAAGAAAAAAGCAAAAACTCTTTTTACAAAACAAGCGGAGCGATAAAACATACGTATAATCATTTTCGTTATCATCATCATTATCAATTTTAATTTAAAGTAATATGCTCACAGAAAACATATACGGGATGCCATTATGAGTATTTAAAGTAAATTTTTGAAAAAATCCTTGGACACATTATTTTTATTTTCTTAAAATATTTATATCTATCGACTCCTAGTTGGGGTAGCTTTGACCTCTTGACTTTAGAGAGGGAAAGTGGGTCAAGTGATACCTGGTTTAAAAGAGTTTTTGCTATTCCTTTACAGTGTTGGTGCAAGCAATGAATTTCCTATTTTTCATTTTCTTTTCCTTTTCTGCGCGTTTAAAATAATTTAAATTTTCGCGCTCTAAAAAATATGCATATGAGTTTTCACGGCACCGCACACGTGCGAGGACAAGCAGCGCCGCGATGAGTGCGCAAACAACCACCGTCACAACAAGACACTAGAAAAATCACGTTGCAAAAAAAAGTGAATTTTGAGGTGAAAAACTGGACGTTTAAACGTTGACTGGAGCCGCAAGAGAGTCCGAGGTAGATGCCTTTTCATATAAAATTCCATATGTATCGTAACTTTCCATTTACAATCGTCAATACCGACAATTATTTTTAAATGTGCTTGTAAAGCCAAACCGGCGACCTGTCGAAGGAAATTCCATTATTTTTCAGTACTTGCACGCACATTTAATGGTCCTTCCACCCAAATAATAGTTTTTCCAACTACCTAGACTCCTGTGGTTCACCAATTTCCTACAAAAATTCCAAATTTCCATATATTTTCAAAATTTCATTTCCAAAAGTGAGTCGGCTATTTTCTTATCGGTTGGACATATTTTCCTAAAAGTTGACCGAAGTTATCATTACGTTTCAAAAATAACTATCGCCAATGTGCATATTTTCAAAGTTGATCGCTTTGTTCATTACATTTTCAGTAAAAGTGGCGTCAATACGCCGAAAGTGAAATTTTAAGGCGGTTCTTCCATCTACTTTCCTTTAATTATCGATTTTACAGGTGTCGCGTTAACGCGGAGGTGCAAGTGTCGCCGTCACCAGGGTCATCCCGCTTGAATAGTGACGTGGGTCTCACGTTGCGCGCTCGTTGTTTCTTCGAATACCGACTTTTCTTAAAAACTTTCAAACAGGACCGCTAGTCGAATGCACAGAGTGTGCGACTTGGGATCGAGAGGTACGGGGTTCAATCCTTGGTGAGACATAAAAGTTTTTTTAAAGGATATGTTCAAATAATAACATACAGACAAACTTACAAACATTTAATTTCAAAATTTTCGAAAAAAGTTAATAAAATTAAAATAATAAACTTGTTTAATTTTTGCTAAAATTCGGGTTATATTTTAAGCTATATTTTAAGCATTTTTTTTTGGGTAATTTTAAAAACAAATTAACTTTCAAAAACAAAAATGTCTACGCAAAAACAGAAAAAACTTCGCGACAAAAGGCTTTTGAGCTTCAACCAAATGGCGGAAGCTCACGAGGTAGCTTTGAAAGCGAACTCGGATACAGCGTTTCACTTTTTGTTTAAATCCAGATATGAAGACGTCGAAGAATGTCATGCTCAATTCTATAATTTTCATAACCAAATTATTGGCTCTCTCGAAGAGTTTAAACTTTCATTTGACGAGCAGGATAAAACTAGAAAAGACTTTGACAACCTTTATTATGAATGTAAGGGTATTTACCTTACCTTTTTAGGGCCAACCCTGTCAATTACGTAGGCAACCCTAACCAACAAAATATTGTTCAGAGGTCAAATACAAGATCATTTCCACAACCAAGGTTGCCAATTTTCGATAGTAATTATAAAAACTGGCAACACTGGTTTGACTTATTTAAAGTCATGGTACATCAAAATTCTGATTTAAGTGATATAGAGAAATTTCAACAATTGCGGAGTTCTGTTCTGAATGAAGCCCTTTCTCTAGTAAAAACCATTCCCTTCGCAGATAGCAATTATCACATTGCGTATGAAACCTTAGTAAAGAGGTATCAAAATAAACGAATTATTGCTACTACCGCTTTGAATGCTATTAACTTTCTTTCAACTAAATCCAGTTCTGGGAAATAATTACGTTCCATGTTGGATAAATTTTCTGAGAATCTAGCCATCTTAAATGAGCTTGGTTTTCCTACAAAAGAATGGGACTTTCTTACTTTTAACATGATGCTCTCAAAACTTGAAGTCAAGATGAGGACTGATTTCGAACTTTACTATAGTAGAGAGAAAAACAATTCAGAAATTCCGTCCTACACTGATCTTTACACGTTTATAGAAAATCATTGCGTTGCGCTCGAATCTGTAGTGCAAATGCCCAGTTTTAGTAGGCAAAATCAAACCCCTAGACAACCTCAAACTACGCGTAATTCTCAACAGAACAGTTTTCAGAGAAACAGTTTTAATAATTTTAATTCACCTTCTGCTTTCAATACAACTATTTCAAATCAAAGTTCAAATTCAAGAAATCAACAAAATACTTTACAAAATAGCAATCAACGCAGCAAGCCTCAAATACAAAATAATCAGAACAGAACTTTTAATCCAAAAATAAAATGTTGCCTATGTTCTTCGAATCACGCATTATCGAAATGTATCGAATTTCAAAACAAAAGTCCACAGGAAAGGATGGGTTATGTTCGGCAGGTGAATCTATGTCAAAATTGCTTACATTTTGCTCACCAGACCGTGAATTGCCCCTCCTCCTACAACTGCATCACGTGTGGAGCCAGACATCATAGTCTTCTCCATGTTCCACAACCAGTAGCGCCCTCTGTGAGTGTTAATTCATATCCTCCAGAGAACGTTAATATTCCACTTTCCAATTCCAATAGCACCCCTATGTCAGGAAGCCATTCCACAAACTGTCATGCGACAATGATTTCCAAAAATTCCACTTTTCTACTTTCTACCGTTGTAGCTGACATGTTAGACTCAAGGGGACATTACCAACCAGTTCGTATCTTACTCGATTCTGCCTTAGAGGCAAACTTTATTTCAGAAAAATGTCTAAATCGTTTAGGTCTTTCGAAAAGCTTCTTTTCTACTTCTATTCAAGGCTTAAATCAAATGACATCTTCCAATACCAAAGTTAAGACGAAATGTCTTATCAAACCTCAAGGTCAAGCGGGACCTACCTTTGATTTTGAGGCTTTAGTACTTCCAAAACTTTGTACAGAGATTCCTTCTTGCGCTGTCGACTCGAGCAAGTGGAATCACATTCGCAATATCAAACTTTCTGATCAAAACTTCCATATACCAAGTTCCATTGATGTCCTAGTAGGTTGTGAACTTTTTCCGCATCTCTTACAAGAGGGAGTTATCCACGGAGAGCGTGGACAACCTAGTGCTTTTAATAGCATCTTTGGCTATGTGCTGATTGGTAAAGTTGAAACTTCAAAGCAACAAAATCCACAATCACTCATAAGCTGTTACACTTCCATCGAACCATCTCTGGATATCTGCCTAGAGCGCTTCTGGGAGATAGAGCAGGTTCCACATAAGGTTCATCACAGTCCTGAGGATATTATGTGCGAAAAATTATTTTCACAATCAGTTTCACGCAACGAATCAGGTAGATTCGTCGTTCCATTACCTTTCATAAACTTAGAACCCCAGTTGGGTGACACCTATCCAATCGCTTTAAAACGTTTCAAGCTTCAGGAAGCTAGACTTCTCAAAGACTCAGCTAATTATCAAGCTTACAAAGATTTTATGCAAGATTATTTAGACACTGGTCACATGATACCTATTCCTACGCCTATATCTAAAGATGTCTTGGTTAATTCTTACTTTATCCCTCATCACAGTGTCTGGAACACTGGGAAGATAAGAGTGGTCTTTGATGGGTCTCAACGTAGTCCCAGAGGTGTCTCACTCAACGAGACGTTGTGCGCAGGTCCTAAACTGCAAAATGATGTCCGTGAAATTCTACTTAATTTTCGAATTCATGCTGTAGCCATTGTTACTGACATAGTAAAAATGTTCCGACAGGTTTTAATTATTCCTGAGCACACGCGTTATCAAAATATTCTATGGAGATTTTCTGAGGATGATCCTGTCCAAACCTACTCCTTAAGAACAGTTGTTTATGGACTTAAGTCATCACCTTACTTAGCTATTCGTACTATACAAGAACTAGCTAAACTTGAGTCTGAAAGGTATCCTAATGCTTCCAAGGTGCTTCTTTAAGACATTTACGTCGACGACGTGCTCACTGGGCAGGATTCTGTGGCCTCTGCCAAAGAACTTCAGTCGGAGTTAATCTCCCTGTTGCGCCTAGGAGGGTTTGAACTTAAAAAATGGGCGAGCAACAGTCCGGAACTTCTCTCCTCATTCTCAGAATCAGAAACACAAATGTCCATTCGTTTCGACAAATCCGAACCTAATTATATAAAAATATTAGGTCTCCAATGGAATCCTATCTCAGATTCGTTTACCTACTTGGTCGTACCAGAAGATAAACCATGCACCAAGCGAAGTATCTTATCTCAAATCATGAAAATTTTTGATCCCTTAGGTTTCTGTTCTCCCGTTTCTTTACTTGCTAAGCATCTCGTGCAAGATCTGTGGAAGGAGAAGCTGGACTGGGATTCTCAGCCTCCTCCGCATATCGTAAATGTTTGGAATCAATTTCGAACCGAACTTCCAAATCTTTCAAATATTCATTTACCTAGACGCCTTTGCATTGATCAACCACGTAGCATTGAACTTCACGGCTTTTCAGACGCCTCTATGATAGGTTACGCGGCTACGGTCTATTTCAGAATGGAGTCAGTTTCCGGAGAAATCCATACCTTTCTTGTAATGGCCAAATCTAAGGTCGCACCAGTGAAAACAGTCAGTCTTCCGCGACTGGAGCTTCTTGGTGCTACTTTACTTTGCGACCTACTTTCCTTTATTCAAAACACTTATTCAGATATTCTTAACTTCAACCAAATCTGTGCATGGTGTGATTCCCAAGTGGTTCTATGCTGGTTGGCGGCTTCACCTCACAGGTTTAAAACGTTTGTGGCAAACCGTATCTCTCACATTCAAGAAACCATTTCTCCTACGGCCTGGAAATATATTCCATCAGCGCTAAATCCAGCCGACTGTGCTTCGCGCGGTCTTATGCCTAATCAACTTGTCAAACGTGACTTGTATTGGGAAGGTCCTTGTTTTCTTAGGCTACCAAAAGAGAGCTGGCCTGATGATTTTCGCTGTCCAGACCCTCCGGAAAACGAGGTTATTCTGGAAGAACGCAAATCAGTATTTCAAACATGCACAGTTGAACCACACATGCTTGATACTTTTCTTTCTCGTTACTCTTCCCTAGAGAAAATTCAACGCATAATTTCCTATATTTTTCGCCTTACCGAAAAGAAATCTAAATATCCTAACGAAAATATTACCGAAGTAGAACTTCAACATTCTCTTATTGTTCTCGTTCGGCATGTTCAACGTTCCATCTTTGCTGATCTCATTTCACGTTTGAATGACGCAAAGCTACTTCCTAAACAATTTCGTAAACTTTCACTTTTTCTAGATACACAAGGCTGCTTAAGAGTGGGGGGTCGATTACCACATTCTTCCAAACTCTCTTATTCAGCAAAACACCCTTTACTTTTACCACGTTCTCACCGTCTTACTCAACTTGTCATTGAGTACACTCACAAAAGGTACTGTCATCCCGGTCAAAAAACGTTGCATTACCTCTTGAGACAACAATTTTGGATCCTTTCCCCTCGCTATGCAATCGAGAGTATAACTTCTCATTGCATTTTATGCTATCGATTAAATCCTAAACCTTCCGTACAAATCATGGGCAACTTGCCTGCTCAACGCATCTCTCAAGTAAAGGCATTTTCACATGTTGCCATAGATTATTGTGGTCCCTTTCCAATTACAATGGGAAAGTACCGAGGTGCAAAGGTATCCAAAGGTTATATTCTTGTCTTAGTCTGCTCCGCAACAAAGGCAGTTCACCTAGAACTTACCTCCGATATTTCCACTCCCACCTTTCTTGCGGCTTTTAAGAGATTTGTGGCAAGAAGAGGAAGAATCTCTGACATTTACTCAGATTGTGGAAGCGCGTTCTTGGGAGCTGATCGTTTACTCAAACAATACTCCCAGGAAGCATGTCACAGTCTAAAAATTACCTGGCATTTTTCAAGTCCTGGTTGTCCGCACCTAAACGGACTAGCCGAGGCAGGAGTTAAATCCACCAAGGCAAATTTAAAACGTGTAATAGGTGAGCAACGGTTAACCTATGAAGAGTTTTTTACTTTTTTGTGTCAGGTCGAATCCATACTAAACAGCCGGCCTCTGTATGCCCAAAGTATGGATCCGAATGACTTTCTTCCACTGACCCCTGGTCATTTTCTTACCCTGGAACCGTTGAATTCCGTACCAGAACCCGATTTTTCTGATTCCAAGTTGAACACCCTGTCCCGCTGGCAGCTGATGCAAAGGCTCCAGTCCGATTTTTGGAAACGCTGGAACTTGGAGTACCTAAACACCTTGCAACAGCGTTCTAAATGGACAGAGGCTTCTAACAATATTAAACTAAATACTTTAGTCGTGGTAAAAAATGAACAAAAACCGCCATTGCAATGGGCTGTTGGGCGAATTGTCGACGTACACCCTGGCTCAGACGGTCATATTCGTGTTGTGACCGTTAAAACAGCTACAGGAACATATCGTCGACCAGTAGTGAAACTATGTCCTTTGCCTATGCCCGACGCATAAGGCAAAATTTTCTTTTTCTTTCTTAATTTTTTCTAAGTATTTTTTTCTTTTCTTTTAATTTTAACTTACATGCATAATTTAATGCATATTTGGGTTAATGTTAAATTGTATCGTTTAATTGCTAATAGGCGAATATTATTTATTTTTTTTTTCCTTTCCTTTTCTTAACTAAGTAAAAACACACGTGTTTTGGCGGCCGGAAAATGTTGGTGCAAGCAATGAATTTCCTATTTTTCATTTTCTTTTCCTTTTCTGCGCGTTTAAAATAATTTAAATTTTCGCGCTCTTAAATATGCATATGGGTTTTCACGGCACCGCACACGTGCGAGGACAAGCAGCGCCGCGATGAGTGCGCAAACAACCACCGTCACAACAAGACACTAGAAAAATCACGTTCCCAAACAAGTGAATTTTGAGGTGAAAAACTGGACGTTTAAACGTTGACTGGAGCCGCAAGAGAGTCCGAGGTAGGTGCCTTTTCATATAAAATTCCATATGTATCGTAACTTTCCATTTACAATCGTCAATACCGACAATTATTTTTAAATGTGCTTGTAAAGCCAAACCGGCGACCTGTCGAAGGAAATTCCATTATTTTTCAGTACTTGCACGCACATACAGCATTGATATTATTTCAAAAATTAATAGATTTCGCAATTTAAGTAAAAAAGTAAGACTGACAGCTTACTATTTTCTTACAAGTAAACTATTACAAATAGATTTAGCAATTTTTTTTTAAATGTTTTTTTTTTATTTAAAAAATGTATTTATGTAGGTAAACCTTTTCAAGAGATGTGTATTTATGTCTCAAATTTACTGGGTACTTTCTTTTAGTTTAAGGTTTCGATATCGTGCTGCGAGCCCCGAACAATTCCGTCCACATTAGCGAATAGATCGCGATCGATGATCGATGCTGGTGGTTCGTTAATGAGTACCCGGCTTAACCAGGCGAAATTAATAATACTGGCCCATAACATATTCTGCAAAGCGGACCGAACTGAACTCTTCCGTGTACTGGCCTTCATCTACATCATCATATCGCTCGCTGAATGTTTCTCACAGTTAGTCGACTCGACTGACTCAGAATTCACTACCCACAAAAACTGCTAAACGCGCCTAAATAAGTTTACACTTCAGAAACTACAAACATGTAAAATATCAATATTTTTATTTTTTGCATACTTAGTATTTAAAATTTCAACTCTACTCAGTATTTATTGGATTTACCGATAATATAATGATTACTTAGTATCGAATACAAAATCTCTGATACTCGAATAGGAAGTATCAGTATCTACTCGATACTTGGAAAAGTAATCGTTGCACACACAACTACTAAGCGCACGAGTTAAAAGTGCCCGTGATCTGCTCTAACATGCAACGCAAACTGATGACGCAGGGGACATCACGGGGGTGCGGGCGGCGCACAGAGGGCCAGGGATCTCTTAAAATATTAAATATCTCCAAAAAAAATTCTTACTATTACCCAACTCTTGATATTAATTTGAAAAGAGTAGGCTTTGGTGAGTCATAAAACAAAAACAAAAAAATAAAAGAATTGCCGTAACTTGTCAAAAAGGCTTCACTTAGTGGTAGGTTCTGCGAAATATTATTATATTGCAGCAGACGTTTTTAAACTTTGTAATTTTTTTAAAACTTATATTTTACAAATAAATTTTTTATGATGAATGAAGATAAAAGAGGTAAGTTTTTGCTGTTTTTCTACATTTTTATATATTAGTAATAATTTCCCATGTTTGTATAACGACCATTTTTATTAAAACATATTTTTCAAAATAAATCCTAAACATTTACGAACGATTTTAAAAAAATGTAGGAATATCATGTTTTTCTTATATATATTATTAAGTTAAGTAGTCTTTATACCTTTATGTCGCGCAAAAAAAATCTACACTTAACTGCTAACCTGTGTGGTAAAATATTATTTTCTGCAAGATGCCTCGAATCCCTATTGGTATTAATAAAAGAACTATACAGGGTGAGTTCTAGGTAATAGTCCAAAATTGCAGGATCGATTCAGGGGCTCAAAATATTACTATCTGTGTATATATGCTTTAGTTCAAAAGTTGATATAGTTTAGAAGATACAGAGTGTTAAAGTTATTTTTAAAATTTCCAATTTTGTCTAGCGAATTATATATTCAGTTTTTTAAAATCAAAATTCGCATACAGGGGTTTTTTGGGTCGACCAATACGAATATTATGTTATTTTTGATAGATTTGGTGGAGGGCGCTACTTGCGGTATCTCTAGTGCATTTTTTGGCAAATATTTTTTGTGCGCTTATATATTACAAATCTGATAGCATGGGGGCAATTCTTTAAAATTTGAAATAATTTGAAACAATCTGACGCCTCAAATTTTAGCCCTAAATCATGGCAACATCGTAAATTTCAGTTTTTTGTACAGCGTCAAAAACCGAAAAATGAGGAAAAATATAATCTAAAACCTACCTTTAAACTCGATTGCTGATAATTCAATATTTTTCCGGGATTGTTGATGATGCACAGGTTCTTAAAAAATTGTATTTTTCCGGAAAAAAACAATAACAAAACCATGAGACGTTTTTCTTACTTCGTTAAAGTTGGATTCAAATAACACGAACATAACATGCAAAGCGAACCAAACCGAATGGCTTAGTACAGCCGACCACAAAATCAAACGTAGTATTATTTTAACGAAATCAAATGAATTTTAGGAAAGAAAACTATTAGGGTTGATAAGTTTATGAAAAAAAAATAATTTTCGGATTTATTGCAACCCGTGGCCCAAAAAATAACCTTTGAAATATATAAATATCAAACTTGTTATTATTATTATCATATAATTAAAAATAATGTTTGTCTAATATTTCTTATGATCAGGTATGAGAGTAGATAGAAAAAAAGTCTGCCAAACCCAGGTTATAAAGGTTAGCTTAAACGTTAAAAAATCATAATATTAACTGACTGTATTACCTTTAGATCCTTGGAGTAAGGTACAGGGTGATATCAAAATTAGTAAAACACTTTTGTAAAAATCACAATTTTAAAAATCAACTTTATCAGGAGTCTTGGTGAGCAAAAAATAGTTAGGAATATGTAAACAAACCACACCATTCACTAACTGTGTTACATTTAGGTCCAGTAGGTAAGATACTAGTAGTAAATTTTTTTATAAATCATATTTTTAAAAATAACTTTTGGCCTCATCTTACTGTTTACAAACCAAGAACATATAAGTTAGGGTTTCTTGAGCGATCTATTAAAAGAATATTACGTTAATTACTTTTCCGCACAATTTTACTTTTTCGCATCATTTTTACTTTCCTCACGATTTTTTTCCGCACGTCCAAATTGCAAGAACCTTCCCGTCCACAATCGTTTTCAAATGAAAACCCGTCCTCCTACACACAAGTTTCATTTTCAAGAAGTGCTGCTGTACCGATGCTACCAGAAGCACCGAATGAAGAATCCTGTAATGTGTTACAGCCTGTACAGACCAATATACCGTCCTCCATTCACTACAGTAGTAATTCTAAGCAGCAAACTGATCAAGGCATTTCTGTAGTGGGCCAAACACCAACCAATCAAATTCCAATAAGAAACGACGTTATTCAAGATGTTGCGGCATCTGATGTATATTGAAGCATGCAACAAACAGAGAGTGCACTTTCAATTTCAATATCTACCATCGTTAACTTTTTCGTTATTGTTAATTAAATGTTCTTTACATAAAGTTTCTTTTTAATATATCATAATAAAAAAATCCTGTTTTATTATTTTTCCGTGCATAAAAAAATCAAGTAAAAATAAAAGTTAAAAAAAACGTGCGGAAAAGTAACTTTTCCCCACTAGTGCTGAAAAAATTCTTTTCCGCACGATTTTTGTTTTGTTAAAAATGAAGATATTTAGGACTCATTAAATGATTTATGTAACTATTCTATCTTACGTATCATTTTCTAGCATTATTATAAAATCTTTGCGAATTAAAACATGTTTTTTGATAAAGAAGATGGACAAAAACACTGGTAGGAAAAACATTGTACCTAATTCTTGCGGAAACTATCTTTTCCATCCTTGACGGCTTGCCCGAACTCCGCTCCGCGTCGTTTGTGCAACTGCCGTCGCGTGCGGAAAAGTACCTCTTTCCGCACTTGTTAGGTAAATAACTATTGTACAAACAATTAAAAGCCTAAGCGATACAAAAAAATATTTATGTAAAAGATATTTAAAATTTAAAGATAAAGGACCTTAAGTGGGATGAAACTACTGCTTTTGTTGATTTGGAGTTTTCAGTAAAAATAGCTAAAGAAGTAAAGAAATATATCTCTTTATCAGACAACCATTTCAATATCTATGTAACGGTACATGTATTAACAGATTTTTTGAAAGAAATGCAAAATATTGAGTCGCTTCACTTTGGAAGAAGTCTATATACAAGTAATTAAATAAAACTAAGAACGACGACGTACGGGACAAAAATATTTTTGTGCAGGTTGTTGCTTGTCAATGTAAATAAATGTAATATTTATTATGTGTATTTGTACATTTTTATATTGAGAAAGCTTAATAATTATAAGGATTTGATTTGGCTCGGTTTGGTTATGTCAAATAGATCACTTGGGTGTCAAAATGTTGCCTAAGAAACATGTAAATTTGTGAAATAACAACGAAGACAGGCAGTTGTTTCCTGTAAATAAATGTGCAGATTTTTATATTTATTGTGTATGTTTGTAAATGTTTACATTAGGCAAGCCTAGTGAAGGCTTTTGTTTTTTACATTAAATATATATTTTAGGGCCAAGATTCTAAAAGATCTTGTAAATTTGTTAATTAACAAATCAAACAAATATAAAATATTTGTAAAAAAATTTTGATTTACCATTTGTATTTGTTAATTTTTATATTGACCAACTGGTTCGGTTTGATTCTATTAATTGTATATTTTGGATGAAAAATTTTTGTCAAATAAGCATGTAAATTTGTGAATCAACAACGAAGGCAGGCAGGTTTTTCTGTAAATAATTATTGTACATTTTTATATTGACCAACCTTATTTATATGGGTTTGGTTCGGTTTGGTTATACTTGATATGTATTATAAAGCCATGGTTTTTTCAAACTAACTTGTGAATTTGTAAAAGAACAACGAACCAAGTTGTTACGTAAATAAATGTAGAGATTTTTGGATTTCTTATGTGTATTTGTAAACTTTTATTTTCACCAGTGAACCAAGGTTAGTTAGGCGCTTAGGTTGATTTGGTTATATTAACTAATAAGTTTTAATGTCAAAATTTTATCATATTAACTTGTAAATTTGTCAAATAAATAGTAAAAGCATTTCACGTAAATAAATGTAAATATTTTTGGATTTATTTATTCATTTCACCCTGTAGCTCACCTCCCTTGTTTTTTAAGAACGTGATTTTTTAAAATCTTTACTGCTGTTTAGATATCACCCTGCAGTTTACCTACTGGAAGCAAATGTAATAAATGTAGTAAGTGGTATGATTGCTTAACGTGTTCCTAACTATTTTTTGCTAACAAACGCTCCTGACAACGTTGTTTTTTAAAAACGTAATTTTTACGAAATGTTATTACTAATTTCGATATTACCCTGTACCTCACTTCCTGGACCTAAAGGTGATACAGTCAGTTAATGGTATGATTGTTTAACGTATTTCTAACTATACTTTGCTAACAAAAGCTCCGGACAACCTTGTTTTTTAAAAATGTGATTTTTAGAAAATTTTCACACACTAATAATTTCTATATCACCATGTAGCTCAATTCCTGGACCTAAAGGTGATAAAATCTGATAATGGTATGATTGTGTAACGTGTTTCAAATTATTTTTTGCTACCGAAAGCTCTTGACAACATTGTTTTTTAAAAATGAGTTTTTTTGAAAATTACGCTTCTAATTTCGATATCACCCTGTAGGTCTCTCACTTCCTGGATCTAAAAATAATACAATAAGTTCGTGATATATTTTTTAATGTATTTCTAACTCTTATTTGCTAACTAAAACTCCTGACAGAGTTGTTTTTTAAAAATGTGATTTTTATTAAGATTTACTACTATTTTCGATATTACCCTGTAACTAACCTCCTGAACCAAAATTTGATCTAATCTGTAAATAGTAGTTTTTTGAGGCTAATTTCAACTTTTTATTGCTAAGTAGAAAATTAGAATTTTTTTAACAAATCTATAATATTAGGCACACAAGAAATTTTACATAATTATACAAACATTATTTTTAATTATACGAATTTATAGAAAGTTTGAAATTTATGTTTTAAAGGTTTGTTTCTTGGGTCCGGTCAGGGGTGCAATAAAACCAAAAAATAGTTTGAAATCTATTTTCAGGTCGGCTGTACGCAGCTGTCTGCCTATATGTGCAGCTCCCTCTAGGGAGCGTGTCGCAAACTTAAGTTTTCCTTGCACAATGTAACCTACGTGGTCTTGGTACCCCTGAAATCTTCCGCCTTCGACTTATTTTCCTCAGGTGGCGACTGTAGCAAGTATTCTTAGGGTCACTGCATCCTGAAAGCCTGGCGTCTCCCAACGAGCGGATAGTTCACAACTTGCATTCCATTTGCTATTGGTTGACATAGTCAGGCGGGATTTAAAAAAAAACTCTCCTGTCCTCGTTTTGGGAGGTTGAAATCGGTGTTAAACCAAACTGAAACAAAACCTAACCGCGGTCAATTGATGGGAAACGTATCCTAACCGGGGCGTGTCTGGACAGGTTAGGATACGTTGTCGAATAATTTATCAGGGTTAGGTTAACACCAATTTCGACAGGAAAAACAGGATAGGGAAGCTAATTAAAAAAAAAAATATGTTTTTAAAAAACAATAAAAAAAAACTCATCGGCATATGCATAGATTTAGTTAAATTCAATAGGTATGTACTGCACAAACCACTACACTTTTTTATCACTTACAACTAGTATATATTCGTATTTTACGCCGAAAGCTGTAAACATAAAGTTTGTTAAATGCTTGACTGGTGGCACCATCTCTTAATATAATATAATAATAATCTTAAACGGCAACGTTCAACACAAAAAGTCAGCTGACTATTTCGACCAATAGCAAACGGAATGCAAGTTGTGAACTAACTAGCCGCTTATGTCTCCCAGGGGTAGCGACACCAACCATAACCTCAATTACAAAAAACGCAAATCTGACACTGTCAGGAGCGTAGCTTTTTTTATGTTTAAAAAAATTAAATGGTTTACAAATGTTACTTAAAGAACTGTCCGTCACATCCGGTATATAAATTTTACTGTCCAAATAAACAAACCTAAAAAAACTAAGTTTTTTATGATTTCAAATTTATTAGGACCCTGTGTTAGGACCCACACAGCGAAGGAAACCAAAAATATAGTTTGCATGTTTTATATATATTCTAAAATATAGAAAACTATTATGTTGGGTTTTGTATCATTTAATAAATTTTTTATGCTCTCTACGGAATAAAGGTGTACGTTTAATCCCTTTTTTCATGGGCTAAGGTAGTATTTCTTGTCCCCAGTGATTAAAAGTAATTTCTTTAAAATAAAGGCAAAATATAGGTTTTTGGATTATGTTATTTTATCATAATACAAAAAACAAAAAGGAATCAAGATATATACACGATACCGATTATTTTGTTCCAGCTTGCCGTAAGCTTACTGTACTTTGCTGATGACTTGGTTCGTTTCGATCGTTATTGTGTCCTTAGGCATAGAATATTGCTTCCATATAAACGAAGCATTTAACTTTCTAGACTTCTCCAGGCTGTAAACTAGGAAACTGTGAAATTTTCGAAATTCTGTTTATTGCATCATTTCCATGCCCATCTCAAAATAAGAATATGCTTTATTTTCCATCTTCGAGAAATGTAATTCGAACTTTTTCTCGACTAAACTTTTTAGTTTGTTATGAAATAAATAATATTTTTTCCACATTGTTTGTTATAAGGTCACTCATCGTCAAGCAAGCTTTACCTTGCTTGACGATGAGTGACCTTAGTTTGTTAGCATTTGACTGACTTTTGTTTAATGTAATCCCATGACAACTATCACTGCCCACTTTTTTTTTATATACGGGGGGTTGACATGCTAAAGCTACAGTACGGTAAGTGGTTTAATACCTATTTATTTAGTTTATGATTATTATTATTTTTAGTATATAAAAATAAACCTTGGCATTAAAGTCGCTTTTAGTCACTTAGCAAATTATAGCCCTTCTTCCGGTCGGGCATAAAAATTCCCGCCGTGGTATTAAAAGTAAACACTGCACGCCCCTGGTCTATAATATACCTACTATTATTAGCTTACACTACTACTATACTATAGTAGTGTGTTAGCTCACACTACTACTATACTATAGTAGTGTGAGCTATGGTGATCCTAATTTTTTCGAGAAAAAAAAAGTTGCTCCGATTTCAAATTTTTTTATATATCTTTGCGTTTCAGATGATTTTGAAACTTTTTTGTCTCGCCGTCTGTCTGTCTGTCTGTCTGTATGTCTGTCTGTCTGTAACGACCAACGCGCATAACTCAAATACCGCTTGCCCGATTTTAATCAAATTTGGCTCCTAGGCTGAGTCCTGGGTCGACATGGTCCCATTTAAAAATGAACAAAATCCATCGAACACAAGCCAAATAAAAGGGTGGGGGTAGATTTCAAAAAAGAATTTATGTTAAAATATGGCATGTGTGGTATCAAATGAAAGGTAGTTGAGTCTGGAGTTATAAAAAAATAAACTTAAGTTTAAAAAAAGGGTGGAGCTAGATTTGAAAAATTAGAGTTTAAGTGAAAATATGGCGTGTGTGATATCAAACGAAAGGTAATTGATTCTGGAGGTAAACAAAATACATTTTAGTTTAAAAAAAAGGAAGGGGGTAGATTTCAAAAATTAGAGTTTAAGTTAAAACATGGCTTGTGTGGTATCAAACGAAAGGTAAATGAGTCTGGAGTTCAATAAAATATATTTCAGTTTTTAGTTAAATTAGCTCACACGTACACTATAACTATAGAACCTTAGGTGCCCATAGATTGGCAGAGTATTTTTATTAGTGTTCAAAAAAAAGCGGGCGGCGAAGAAAAGGTCGAAAATACAAAAAGTCGAAAATACAAAAGTTCGAAAGTAGAAAAGGTCGAAAATACAAAAGATTGAAAAACAAAAGGTCCAAACAAAGATCAAAAGTAGCTACACTGTAATGATTGCAAAACAAAGTAGAATTAAGAGACACACAGGTACACACACACACTCATAGAAAAGTTTTAAAAAAATCAACATCCAATAAAAACTCAAGGTAGCAACACGACGGGTCGCAGAACTTTGTTCGAAAACATTTTCTTCGAACGGAAATTTTTATGAAAACAATTTCTTCTAATGGAAATTTGTTCGAAAACATTTTTTTTAAACGGAAATTTATTCAAACACCATTTCTTTGAACGGAAATTTGTTTTCGAACGGAAATTTGTTCGTAAGTAATAGTTGTTCAAAAACACTTTCTTCGAATAGAAATCATTTTCTTCGAAAGCAAGTTTTTCGATAAAAGACGCTCTAGACCTGGATTTCCAAACCTAACACAATTCATATAGTTTGACTACGGCAAGGTCTTTTTAACATATTTTTTCAAAAAAACCCTGACTTCTTTCCCGGGATCGTAAACATTCTGAAAATTTGTCTACTTTCGTCCTTTTGAAAGGTCGAAATTAATATTTTCCTAAACTTTGTCAATTGATCGCAAACGTATCCGAACCGGTTCAGATACCCCCTGATGTGCTCAATTAAGAAAGTTTAGAGTAACACCGATTTCAACCTTCCAAAATGAGGACCGGAAAGTTAATTTAGGGAAATCATTTTTCGACAATAGGTTTCGGTTGGTTCGGTTTGGTTTCACACCCTCTAGGATCCCGGGAAAGAAGTCAGGGAAGTGTTTGTTTCCAAAAATTGTTAGAAAAAAACCCCATTAGTCGAACTATAAGAGTTGTGTTAAGTTTGGCAAGCCAGGTCAAAAATTTTTTTTTCGAAAAATTTGTTTTCAAGAAAATGTTTTTGAACAAATTTTTATTTAAAAAAAATATTTTTGAACAAATTTTCGTTCAAAGAAAATGTTTTCGAACACATTTCTGTTCGAAGAAAATGATTTCGAAAAATTTCTGTTTGAAGAAAACGTTTTCGAACAATCTTTTGTTCGAAGAAAATGTTTTAGAACAATTTTTGGTTTGAAGAAAATGATTTTCGAAGTGTATGCTTTTGAACAATAATATTAAGATATTTATATGAAATGTACTATAAAATTATAAATAATTAGGCCGAACCTTACGAAAACTCGAACTGTATTTAGGCATTTTTTGTCTTTTGATAAAATGTAAAATTCGGAATAAAAAGGTACTAAAAAAACCACAATACCAAACACACCCAAAAAATGGGAAAAAAACTTGGAAAGTAAATTAAACAGTGCGAAAAATAGCGTATAAACATCGTGAAAAAAGTTTCATTTTATCCCTTGATATATTATATACTATTAATAAACTTTTAACATAGAAATGTATTTCTGTCCTGTTTGTTTATTTATTACGTATTATTTTTATATAAAAAACACAAATAATATTTAAAAGAAAATGATTTTTAACAATAAATATACCTACAATAAATATTCATAACCCAAAAACTCAAGGAATATATTTTTTATTTCTTAAGCTGTATAAAAACGAGTTCTTTTTAAGTTTTATTAAAACATTTTTTTTTCTCAGACTGTATAAAAATGAGTATTTTTCACGAACGTCTATGGAATTCTGAGTACGGTTTTGACACTCGTGTCGCTACCCCTGGGAGACGCTAGGCTTCCAGGATGCAGTGACCCTAGTATTTCTAATTACCCTATCCAAAACCTCATGGGCCGTCACTGAAGAACAGCAGTTTCTATATGGGAGGACCCCCCAGAATAAAAAACTATATACGTGCCTAGCTTTGATAACAAAAGTAAAAAAATAATCACCACTTCAATAATTTGACCAGGATCCCCACTTAGTCAGATTTTTCTGGCAGATTTTAAAGAAATAATTTGACTTTTCCATAAAAATCTGTTCAAATATAACGGTGGCAACAGCGTAGAGCAAATTTTGTAGCGACCCTTTCACGACATGCAGTTAGTCCCTCTTTGTTAAGTTTACCGTGAAAAACAAAGAAAGAAAGTAAACTTAGCTGACCTCATAATGAAAACGAATAGGACTCATAAATGTGAAAGAAATGTGACGAAATCTGACATTTCAGTTTCTGTGGTTAATGGTTTTCTGCTTTGAATTTATTTACAATTTTTAAATTAAAAATTTTCAACAAATTACGCGTTTTTAATTAAAAACAAATGTTATATCGTGAAGCTACATCTATCAAAAAGTGGGAAATGACCTTTTAGGTAAGTTTTTAAATTTAAAAATTGCCTTTTAAACGAGAAATCTTAAGCGCCAGATTATGTCACATTTTTTCAAATTTTGCCAGATTTTTTGCCCCCATGGGGGCAATTCTTTAAAATTTGAAATAATTTGAAACAATCTGAAAAAATTTGACGCCTCAAATTTTAGCCCTAAATCATGGCAACATCGTAAATTTCAGTTTCTTGTACAGCGTCAAAAACCGAAAAATGAGGAAAAATATAATCTAAAACCTACCTTTAAACTCGATTGCTGATAATTCAATATTTTTCCGGGATTGTTGATGATGCACAGGTTCTTAAAAAATTGTATTTTTCCGGAAAAAAACAATAACAAAACAATGAGACGTTTTTCTTATTTCGTTAAAGTTGGATTCAAATAACACGAAAACAGTTGACATGCAAAGCGAACCAAACTAAATGGCTAAGTACAGCCGACCACAAAATCCACGTAATATTATTTTAACGAAATCAAATGAATTTTTGGAAAGAAAACTATTAGGGTTGATAAATTTATGAAAAAAAAAATAATTTTCGGATTTATTACAACCCGTGGCCCAAAAAATAACCTTTGAATATATAAATATCAAACTTGTTATTATTATTATCATATAATTAAAAATAATGTTTGTCTAATATTTCTTATGATCAGGTATGAGAAGAGATAGAAAAAAAGTCTGCCGAACCAAACCCAGGTTATAAAGGGTAGGTTCAGGTCTGCTACAGGGTGACCTTAAAATCTATTATAGATTTGTTTAGAAATTCTAGTTCTCTACTTAACAATAAAAAGTTGAAAATAGCCCAAAAAGTTAAACTATGTATTAACGGATTATTTCAAATTTAGGTTCAGGGGTGAGTTACAGGGTGATATCAAAAATAGTTGTACAATTTACATTGTTAAAAACAACTTTGTCAGGAGTACTTAGCAAACAAGAGTTAGAAATACCTTAAAAAATCATATCACTAACTTATTGTATTACCTTTAGAGCCAGCAAGTGAGCTACTGGGTGATATCGAAATTACTAGTGTATTTTTCTAAAAATCACATTTTTAGAAAATAATGTTGTCAAGAGCTTTCGTTATCAAAAAATGCTTAGGAACACGTTAAAAAATCATAACATTAACTGACTGTATTACCTTTAGGTCCTTGGAGTAAGGTACAGGGTGATATCAAAATTAGTAAAACACTTTTGTAAAAATCACAATTTTAAAAATCAACTTTATCAGGAGCCTTGGTGAGCAAAAAATAGTTAGGAATATGTAAACAAACCACACCATTCACTAACTGCGTTACATTTAGGTCCAGTAGGTAAGATACTAGTAGTAAAATTTTTTATAAATCATATTTTTAAAAATAACTTTTGGCCTCACCTTACTGTTTACAAACCAAGAACATATAAGTTAGGGTTTCTTGAGCGATCTATTAAAAGAATATTACGTTAATTACTTTTCCGCACAATTTTACTTTTTCGCATCATTTTTACTTTCCTCACGATTTTTTTCCGCACGTCCAAATTGCAAGAACCTTCCCGTCCACAATCGGTTTCAAATGAAAACCCGTCCTCCTACTCACAACTTTCATTTTTAAGTAGTGCTGCTGTACCGATACTACCAGAAGCACCGAATGAAGAATCCTGTAATGTGTTACAGCCTGTACAGACCAATATACCTTCCTCCATTCACTACAGTAGTAATTCCAAGCAGCAAACTGATCAAGGCATTTCTGTAGTGGGCCAAACACCAACCAATCAAATTCCAATAAGAAATGACGTTATTCAAGATGTTGCGGCATCTGATGTATATTGAGGCATGCAACAAACAGAAAGTGCACTTTCAATTTCAATATCTACCATCGTTAACATTTTCGTTATTGTTAATTAAATGTTCTTTACATAAAGTTTCTTTTTAATATATCATAATAAAAAAATCCTGTTTTATTATTTTTCCGTGCATAAAAAAAATCAAGTAAAAATAAAAGTTAAAAAACGTACGGAAATGTAACTTTTCCGCACTAGTGCTGAAAAATTTCTTTTCCGCACGATTTTTGTTTTGTTAAAAATGAAGATATTTAGGACTCATTAAATGATTTATGTAACTATTCTATCTTACGTATCATTTTCTAGCATTATTATAAAATCTTTGCGAATTAAAACATGTTTTTTGATAAAGAAGATGGACAAAAAACACTCGTAGGAAAAACATTGTACCTAATTCTTGCAAAAACTATCTTTTCCATCCTTGACGGCTTGCCCGAACTCCGCTCCGCGTCGTTTGTGCAAGTGCCGTCGCGCACGGAAAAGTACGTCTTTCCGCACTTGTTAGGTAAATAACTATTGTACAAACAATTAAAAGCCTAAGCGATACAAAAAATATTTATGTAAAAGATATTTAAAATTTAAAGATAAAAGACCTTAAGTGGGATGAAACTACTGCTTGTGTTGATTTGGAGTTTTCAGTAAAAATAGCTAAAGAAGTAAAGAAATATATCCCTTTATCAGACAACCAAATAGCTATGTAGCGGTACATGTATTAACAGATTTTTTGAAAGAAATGCAAAATATTGAGTCGCTTCACTTTGGAAGAAGTCTATATACAAGTAATTAAATAAAACTAAGAACGACGTACGGGACAAAAATATTTGTGTGCAGGTTGTTGTTTGTCAATGTAAATAAATGTAATATTTATTATGCGTATTTGTACATTTTTATATTGAGCAAGCTTAATAATTATAAGGATTTGATTTGGCTCGGTTTGGTTATATTAAATAGATAACTTGGGTGTCAAATTGTTGCCTAAAAAACATGCAAATTTGTGAAATAACAACGAAGACAGTTTTTTCTTGTAAATAAATGTGCAGATTTTTATATTTATCGTGTATGTTTGTAAATGTTTACATTAGGCAAGCCTAGTGAAGGCTTTCGTTTTGTTACATTAAATATATATTTTAGGGCCAAGATTCTAAAATATCTTGTAAATTTGTTAACAACGAAGACAGTTTTTTCCTGTAAATAAATGTGCAGATTTTTATATTTATCGTGTATGTTTGTAAATGTTTACATTAGGCAAGCCTAGTGAAGGCTTTCGTTTTGTTACATTAAATATATATTGTAGGGCCAAGATTCTAAAATATCTTGTAAATTTGTTAATTAACAAATCAAACAAATGTAAAATATTTGTAAAAAATTTTTGATTTATTATTTGTATTTGTTAATTTTTATATTGACCAACTGGTTCGGTTTGATTCTATTAATTTTTTCTGTAAATAATTATTGTACATTTTTATATTGACCAACCTTATTTATATGGGTTTGGTTCGGTTTGGTTATACTTGATATGTATTATAAAGCCATGATTTTTTCAAACTAACTTGTGAATTTGTAAAAGAACAACGAACCAAGATGTTGTTACGTAAATAAATGTATGGATTTTTGGATTTCTTATGTGTATTTATAAACTTTTATTTTGACCAAGGTTAGTTAGGGGCTTAGGTTGATTTGGTTATATTAACTAATAAGTTTTAATGTCAAAATTTTATCATATTAACTTGTAAATTTGTCAAATAAATAGTAAAAGTTTTTCACGTAAATATATGTGAATATTTTTGGATTTATTTATTCATTTCACCCTGTAGCTCACCTCCATTGTTTTTTAAAAACGTGATTTTTCAAAATCTTTACTGCTATTTAGATATCACCCTGCAGCTTACCTACTGGAAGTAAATGAAATTTAGTAAGTGGTATGATTGCTTCACGTGTTCCTAACTATTTTTTGCTAACAAACGCTCCTGACAACGTTATTTTTTAAAAACGTGATTTTTACGAAATTTTATTACTAATTTCGATATCACCCTGGACCTAACGGTGATACAGTCAGTTAATGGTATGATTGTTTAACGTATTCCTAACTATACTTTGCTAACAAAAGCTCCGGACAACCTTGCTTTTTAAAAATGTGATTTTTAGAAAATTTACACACACTAATAACTTCTATATCACCATGTAGCTCAATTCCTGGACCTGAAGGTGATAAAATCTGATAATGGTATGATTGTGTAACGTGTTTCAAATAATTTTTTGCTAACAAAAGCTCTTGACAACATTGTTTTTTAAAAATTTGTTTTTTAGAAAATTACGCTTCTAATTTCGATATCACCCTGTAGGTCTCTCACTTCCTGGATCTAAAAATAATACAATAAGTTCATAATACATTTTTTAATGTATTTCTTACTCTTATTTGCTAACTAAAACTCCTGATAGAGTTGTTTTTTAAAAATGTGATTTTTATTAAGATTTACTACTATTTTCGATATCACCCTGTAACTCACCTCCTGGACCAAAATTTGATCTAATCCGTAAATAGTAGTTTTTTGGGGCTATTTTCAACTTTTTATTGCTAAGTAGAAAATTAGAATTTTTTAACAAATCTATAATATTAGGCACACAAGAAATTTTACATAATTATACAAAAATTATTTTTAATTATACGAATTTATAAAAAGTTTGAAATTTATGTTTTAAAGGTTTGTTTCTTGGGTCCCGTTCATTTTATTCATATTTTGAAATCTATTTTCAGGTCGGCTGTACGCAGTTGTCTGCCTATATAGGCAGCTCCCTCTAGGGAGCGTGTCGCAAACTTAAGTTTTCTTTGCACAATGTGACCACGTGGTCGTGGCACCCCTGAAAAATTCCGCCTTCGACTTATTTTCGTCAGGTGGCGACTGTACCAACTATTCTTAGGGTCACTGCATCCTGAAAGCCTGGCGTCTCCCAACCAGCGGATAGTTCACAACTTGCATTCCATTTGCTATTGGTTGACATAGTCAGGCGGGATTTTTAAAATTAAAACTCTCCTGTCCTCGCTTTGGGAGGTTGAAATCGGTGTTAAACCAAACTGAAATAAAACCTAACCGTGGTCAATTGATGGGAAACGTATCCTAACCGGGGCGTGTCTGGACAGGTTAGGATACGTTGTCGAATAATTTATCAGGGTTAGGTTAACACCGATTTCGACAGGAAAACAGGATAGGGAAGCTAATTAAAAAAATATATAATGTTTTTAAAAAACAATAAAAAAAAACTCATCGGCATATGCATAGATTTAGTTAAATTCAATAGGTATGTACTGCACAAACCACTACACTTTTTAATCACTTACAACTAGTATATATTCGTATTTTACGCCGAAAGCTGTAAACATAAAGTTTGTTAAATGCTTGACTGGTGGCACCATCTCTTAATATAATATAATAATAATCTTTAACGGCAACGTTCAACATCAAAAAGTCAGCTGACTATTTCGACCAATAGCAAACGGAATGCAAGTTGTGAACTAGCCGCTCATGTCTCCCAGGGGTAGCGACACCAAACATAAACTCATTTACGAAAAACGCAAATCTGACACTGTCAGGAGCGTAGCTTTTTTTATGTTTAAAAAAATTAAATGGTTTACAAATGTTACGTAAAGAACTGTCCGTCACATCCGGTATATAAATTTTACTGTCCAAATAAACAAACCTAAAAAAACTAAGTTTTTTGTGATTTAAAATTTATTAGGACCCTGTGTTAGGACCCACACAGCGAAGGAAACCAAAAATATAGTTTGCATGTTTTATATATATTCTAAAATATAGAAAACTATTATGTTGGGTTTTGTATCATTTAATAAATTTATGCTCTCTACGGAATAAAGGTGTACGTTTAATCCGTTTTTTTATGGGCTAAGCTAGTATTTCTTGTCCCCAGTGATTGAAAGTAATTTCTTTAAAACCATAAAGCCAAATATAGGTTTTTGGATTATTTTATTTTATCATAATACAAAAAACAAAAAGGAATATATACACGATACCGATTATTTTGTTCCAGCTTGCCGTAAGCTTACTGTACTTTGCCGATGGCTTGGTTCGTTTTGATCGTTATTGTGTCCTTAGGCATATAATATTGCTTCCATATAAACGAAGCATTTAACTTTCTAGACTTCTCCAGGCTGTAAACCAGGCAACTGTGAAATTTTCGAAATTCTGTTTATTGCATCATTTCCATGCCCATCTCAAAGTTAGAATATGCTTTATTTTCCATATTCGAGAAATGTAATTCGAACTTTTTCTCGACTAAACTTAATTAGTTCGTTATGAAATAAATAATATTTTTTCCACATTGTTTGTTATAAGGTCACTCATCGTCAAACAAGCTTTACCTTGCTTGACGATGAGTGAGCTTAGTTTGTTAGCATCTGACTGACTTTTGTTTAATGTAATGCCATGACAACTATCACTGCCCACTGCTTTTTTATATACTTGACATGCTAAAACTACAGTACGGTAAGTGGTTTAATACCTATTTACTTAGTTTATATATATATTTATCGGTTTCACAACGTTCTACGTCTTCCGATACCCAATCTCCACTCGTTTCTGTTTGCCCATAATTCATCATCTAGGCCTCTTATTCTTATTTCACTGTCTATTCCTTCTCTCCAGCTTCTCCTTGGCCGTCCTCGTTTTCTTCGGCCAGTTGGTTTCCATTGTAGTATTTGTTTAGGTAGTCTTTCGTCATTCATTCTTTGTACATGTCCGTACCACACCAGTTGTTTTGTTCTTATATCATCCACTAAAGTACGTTCACCTACTGTCATAATTTCTCTTATTCTTTGATTTGTAACTCTTTCTCTTTTTGATTTCCCTGCTGCTCTTCTCCAATAGTCCATCTCCGTAGCGGAAAGCATTTTTTCTGTTCTATCCTTGATTGGCCATACTTCTGAGCCGTATGTAATAATACTTTTTATAATGGTGTTATATATAAGCTTTTTGTTATGTTTTGATATACTTTGGTCCCAAATTATTCCATTTAATAAAGTTATTGCTTTTCTTCCTTGTACGTTTCGATCTTTTATAGCTTTGTCTAGTGTTCCGTCAGCTGTAATTTTTAGACCTAAGTATTTATACTCATCACAGGAGTGAATTCGCTGCCCGGTATTTAAGATTAGATCCTGTTTCATTCCACCGATACACATATACTCTGTCTTATTGAGATTAACCTCTAGTCCCCACTTATTGTACTCTTCTATTAGTTTTCGTGTCATATATTCGAGGTCGTCATAATCCTGAGCCACTACTATCTGATCATCGGCGAAACATAAAGTATACAAGGTGGTTTCGTCCAACGGAATTCCCATGTTTTGGCATTTTCTCTTCCATACTTTAAGGACTTGTTCCAAGTATATCTTGAAGAGCGTAGGCGAGATACAGCAACCTTGTTTAAGACCTTTATTTACTTGAAAGCCTTTGGTTAGTTTTGCTTTTATTTTAACTTTTGCCTTACTATTGCGGTATAACTCTTGGATGGCCTTAATTAGTTGTACGCTTATGTTTGTGTTTTCCAACGCTTTCCAAAGTAGATTTAGTGGTATACTATCATATGCCTTCTGCAAATCCACGTAAAGCAGATGCAGCTCTTGACCGTATGCCATTTTCTTTTCAATAACTTGGGTTATACAAAAGAGATGATCTGAAGTCGATCTACCCGCCCTGAAACCAGCTTGTTCTTCTGCCTCCATGTCTTTATATTCGCTCTCTACTTTATTTCTTATTATTTTACCGTATATTCTGCTTAGCGTACTAGTCACAGATATACCTCTATAATTGTCACATATATCTTTCCTTCCTTTTTTGTGTATTGTGGATATATATGACGTTTTCCACTCAGTTGGGACTACAGTTCCATTTAAATATTTTTGGAAAAGATTCCGTAATCTCCAAAACAGTTCTTCAGTGCCATATTTAATAAGTTCGGCTGGGATATTTCCGGGTCCGGCAGATTTACCGCTTTTTAAGGTTGTGCACACGTTTTTGACCTCAGAGATTGTGAGGGGTACTGGAGATCCCATCGTTCTAATTATATTGTCTCTTGCGTCTTCCTTGAATTCTGCTCTATCTTCAGTTAAAAGTTTTTTAAAATGCTCATCCCATTCTTTGTCTGGTATTGGTGAAATGATATCTCTGCATGTTTCTTTTTTAATCGATCTTATAGTTTTCCAGCTTTCGGTACTTCTCCTACCTCCTAAGTAAGAATCTATTTTCTGACACTTTTGCGTCCACGAATGATTTTTCTTATCACTGATCATTCTTCTCACCTTTGATTGCGCGATTTTGTATTCTTGTCTGCTTCTATCTGTCTTTTGGGATAAGTAGGTGTGATATAATTTCCTTTTTTCCTCTATTTCTCTCTCAATCTCAGCATCCCACCAGTATGGTTTTCTTCGTTTAGAAGTTTCTTCCACTAATCCTAGTGCTTCTTTTGCAGCTTGGTGGATGCTTAATGTAATACATTCGTATTCCTCATCTGGGGTTTCACCTGAACTTGTATTAAGTTTTTCGTTCAGTCTCTTTTTGTATAAGTTTTTTACGCTGTCATGTTCTAGGCTTAGTAGATTATATTTACAGTGATCAATTTCTTCAATCACTGTATCATCAAGATGTTGTTGATGCAGGCTTCGGCCTTGATAAGGAAAGAGAATTTTGGACTCCAGAAAATAGTGATCACTTCCGCATGTTGATCCACGCTTTGTTCTGACATCTTGAATTTTTAGTTTTGTCTTTTGTTTAGTGATAAGATAATCAATGACGGATTTCAGGTTTTGTGAGGGTTTGGTCCAGATATATTTGTGTATTTCCTTATGTTGAAAAAAACCGTTTTGGATTTTTAGGTTTAATTGCTCACATACTGTAATTAGCCGGTTTCCATTGTCATTAACAAGATTTTCTCCATATTGGCCAACTGTCAGATCATTAACTCTGTTACCGGTTCTACTATTTAAATCTCCCAATATGACAATTTCTCTAGATGCACTTACTGCTGATATTTCATTGTGTATTTCTTCAAAAAAATTGTCTTTCACGGCTACATTTGCATCGTCGTTATACGCATAGATTCCAAAAATCGTAAGTCTCATTCCTTTTATTGTTATATTCATTTTAATTAGCCTTTCATTGACTGCTTCCCAGTTGGTGATAAATTTTCTAAATCTTTTGTTGACCAAAATAGATACTCCTTGTTGGGCATGTTTTTCTTTTGCCACTCCGCTATAGAAATGGTCATATTGTCCTAGGTTTTCAGATCCTTTTCCTTTCTTTTTCGTTTCTGTTAGTACAGCAAGGTCTACCTTCATTCTGCTGCACTCATGTACTATTTCATTCATTTTTCGATTCATTCCTTGTACGTTCCATGTACCAAAAATCATATTCCTGTTTCTTTGCTTGGTTCGTCTTAGGTTTTTCATTTCTTTCCGAGGCGTTTGATTGGGTTTTTTAACAGTGTACGTTTTTTCCGGGTATCAGAGAGTTAGTCTGATGCCCCAACCCCCAACCTGGAGGACCAGGTGATTTTTGATCGAGGTTTTCTTCCCCTAGCCTTTGACGATTCCAACGCCGGTACTACAAGGCAGTAGTCTTTTATACTATCCCTAAAAGAAAGGGTTGCCACCTACGCTATGATCACCGTACCGAGGTCCATTCTCTCCGCCTTTCATATCGATGTGGTCTTCTCCCGTAACCCTGGGAAAGGGACCCCATACAGGTGCTAACTCTCCGGGTCGAAGAGTACCTGGAATCTACGGAGGGCAGGGGTCGATTCATTTCCCCTGATAGACATCTGACGAGGTCTACCCGTACTTAGTTTATGATTATTATTATTTTTAGTATATAAAAATATACCTTGTTATTAAAGTCCCTTTTAGTCACTTAGCAAATTATAGCCCTTCTTCCGGTCGAGCATGAAAATTCCCGCCGTGGTATTAAAAGTAAACACTGCACGCCCCAGGTTTATAATATACCTACTATTATTTTTATTATTGTTCAAAAAAAAGCGGGCAGCGAAGAAAAGGTCGAAAATACAAAAAGTCGAAAATACAAAAGTTCGAAAGTACAAAAGGTCGAAAATACAAAAGATTGAAAAACAAAAGGTTCGGTTCGGTTCGGTTCGGTTCATACACTGTAATGATTGCAAAACAAAGTAGAATTAAGAGACACACAGGTACACACACACTCATAGAAAAATTTTTAAAAAATCAACATCCAATAAAAACTCAAGGTAGCAACACGACGGGTCGCAAAACTTTGTTCGGAAACATTTTCTTCGAACGGAAATTTTTATGAAAACAATTTTTTCTAATGAAAATTTGTTCGAAAACATTTTTTTTAAACGGAAATTTATTCGAACACCATTTCTTTGAACGGAAATTTGTTCGTAAGTAATAGTTGTTCAAAAACATTTTCTTCGAATAGAAATCATTTTCTTCGAAAGCAAGTTTTTAGATAAAAGAGGCTCTAGACCTGGATTTCCAAACCTAGCACAATTCATATAGTTTGACTACGGCAAGGTCTTTTTAACATATTTTTTCAAAAAAACCCTGACTTCTTTCCCGGGATCGTAAACATTCTGAAAATTTGTCTACTTTCGTCCTTTTGGAAGGTCGAAATTGGTATTTTCCTAAACTTTGTCAATTGATCGCAAACGTATCCGAACCGGTCCAGATACCTCCTGATGTGCTCAATTAAGAAAGGTTAGAGTAACACCGATTTCAACCTTCCAAAATGAGGACCGGAAAGCTAATTTAGGGAAATCATTTTTCGACAATAGGTCTCGGTTGGTTCGGTTTGGTTTCACACCCTCTAGGATCCCGGGAAAGAAGTCAGGGAAGTTTTTGTTTCCAAAAATTGTAAGAAAAAAACCCCATTAGTCGAACTATATGAGTTGTGTTAAGTTTGGCAAGCCAGGTCAAATATTTTTTTTTCGAAAAATTTGTTTTCGAAAAAATGTTTTTGAACAAATTTTCATTTTAAAAAAATATTTTCGAACAAATTTCCGTTCAAAGAAAATGTTTTCGAACACATTTCTGTTCGAAGAAAATGATTTCGAAAAATTTCTGTTTGAAAAAAACGTTTTTGAACAATCTTTTGTTCGAAGAATATGTTTTAGAACAATTTTTGGTTTGAAGAAAATGATTTTCGAAGTTTATGCTTTCGAACAATAATATTACGATATTTATATGAAATGTACTATAAAATTATAAATAATTAAGCCGAACCTTACGAAAACTCGAACTGTATTGGGGCATTTTTTGTCTTTTGATAAAATGTAAAATTCGGAATAAAAAGGTACTAAAAAAAACCACAATACCGAAAACACCCAAAAAAATGGGAAAAAACCTTGGAAAATAAATTATACAGTGCGAAAAATAGCGTATAAACATCGTGATAAAAGTTTCATTTTATCCCTTGATATATTATATACTATTAATAAACTTTTAAGATAGAGATGTATTTCTGTCCTGTTTGTTTATTTATTACGTATTATTTTTATACAAAAACAGAAATAATATTTAAAAGAAAATGATTTTTAACAATAATACCTACAATAAATATTCATAACCCAAAAACTCAAGGAACATATTTTTTATTTCTTAAGCTGTAAAAAAACGAGTTCTTTTTAAGTTTTATTAAAACATTTTTCTTTTCTCAGACTGTATAAAAATGAGTATTTTTCACGAACGTCTATGGAATTTTGAGTACGGTTTTGACACTCGTGTCGCTACCCCTGGGAGACGCTAGACTTCCAGGATGCAGTGACCCTAGTATTTCTAATTACCCTATCCAAAATCTTATGGGCGCACCTTCGTGTTAGTTTACGACAGAGACAATTTATTATTTTCTCTCTGGTTTACGAAGGCTGTGTCATGGGCCGTCACTGAAGAACAGCAGTTTCTAAATGGGAGGACCTCCCAGAATAAAAAACTATATACGTGCATAATAAAAGATAAAAGAAGTAAAAAAATAATCACCACTTCAATAATTTGACCAGGATCCTCACTTAGTCAGATTTTTCTGGCAGATTTTAAAGAAATAATTTCGTGGCAACAGCGAAGAGCTAATTTTGTAGCGACCCTTCCACGACATGCAGTTAGTCCCTCTTTGTTAATTTTACCGTGAAAAACAAAGAAAGAAAGTAAACTTAGCTGACCTCATAAAGAAAACGAATAGGACTCATAAATTTGAAAGAAATGTGACGAAATGTGACGAAATCTGACATTTCAGTTTGTGTGGGTAATGGTCTTCTGTTTGAATTTATTTACAATTTTTAAATTAAAAATTTTCAACAAATTACGGGTTTTTAATTAAAAACAAATATTATATCGTGAAGCTACATCTATCAAAAAGTGGGAAATCGCCTTTTAGGTAAGTTTTTAAGTTTAAAAATTGCCTTTTAAACGAGAAATCTTAAGCGCCAGATTATGTCACATTTTTTCAAATTTCGGCAGATTTTTTGAAATGTAAAGAATTGACCCCCATACTTCAAATTCTTGATGTTTTTTAAAAAAAAAGGATATACTCAAATTTTGAACTGTCATAAATAAACAAATAGTAATATTTTGAGCTCCTGAATCGATCCTGCAATTTTGGACTATTAAGGTAAAATGGGGTATTACCGGCTCATGCAAAATCGTGGGGTAATGCCGGCTCAAAAAGGTACATCAACTTAACGCGAAAAATATTTATAACCGTAGCCAGTCTATTATTGGACTATTATTTGCCAATCAAATTAACGCATAAAAGTGGGGATGTCGGCAAGCGTCAGTGTAGGCGGCAGTCTGGAAGTTTCCACTAAAGGAAAAGGTGCGTTTTCAGGTTAATTTGCTCTTTTTTTTGGTAAGGGATTTGACTTCATACCTTAAGGTATTCTGAGCAATAACTTTTAAAATTTAGGTTTTTTTATATCTTTTTTAATTTAGGTTGATTCATATAGGTCTGTTTACGATAAATTTCACAATTTATATTTTTTTTTAGAAAAAGTGCTGAAAATCGCAAATATAAAATAGGCCGGTAATAGACCAATATTTGGAAGTCCGATCTAATTGCGGCTTATTGAGCCGGAAATGCAAAAACACGCAATTATTTTAAATCACATTTATTTTATTTTTAACAAAGAAAAAAAAACCTTTGTTTTGGATCTTTTATCCAATATACAAAATTTTTGACAGAAATATTAAAATACACTCTTTTTATTACCTAATTAAAAAGAGTTATTACAAAAAAAAGGGTCAATGCAAAGTCTTCTTAATGGAACCAGTTTTTTAATAACTCCTAGATTTAAGACCCTTTTAAAATACTTGCGATTTTTTTTATTTATTAAAGGTCTATTAAATGTATTTTTACTATTTAATAATATATATTTTGTAGACAATTGGTAAAAAAGGCAAAATTAAAATAGGCCGGTAATATATTAATATTTTGGACCTCTATCTAACTACGGCTTATTGAGCCGGAAAATTACTGTTATTGTTTAATTTATATTTTTTTAATACCTCTTTAAAAGACAAAAAATAAATTTTCCAATTTTTATGACAAAGCCTCCATAAGTATAAAAATCTTTTTCCGGCCCACAAATTCTTTGTATATATGGAGAAAATCTTATCTTTTATTACCCAATTAGAATAATATTTTACAAAAAAAAACCAGTTATAGACAAGTTTTTTATGGATAGCAGTTTTTTAATAACTCGTAGATTTTGGACTGATTGGATATGTTTTTGATTTCGGTTTATTTAGAAAGGTCGATTAAACGTATTTATGAGATTTTATAACATATATTTTGTATTCAAATGTTAAAAATGGCAAAAAATAAAATAGGCCGGTTTTAGATTAATATTTTGGACCTCGAACTAATTACGGCTTATAGATTTGGAATTAAAAAATTTATTATTAAGTATTGTTTAATATATAAATACTTATATTTTTTAATTAAAAACAAAAACTCTTATTTGTCAATTTTTCTGAAGAACACTTCAAAAATATAAGAAACTTTTTTCGATGTAAGCCTTTTTAATGGAATTAAAAAAATCTGCCTTTTATAATATTCTGTTTTAAACAGGGTTAAAAAAATGGTACTTATTTAATTATAACTTTTTTCAAGGCAAGTGTTTATTTAAAAAATCATCATATAATTAAAATATGCTCACACACACGTTATCGAATAACAAAAGATAAAAGTAAAACATTTTATCCTGAGGAAAAAAGTTTGTAGCCCAACCAAGGCTAAAATTAGTCGAGCAATAAAAATAAACTTTAATTACGAGGTTTATACTGTCTTTTTTGCAATTTTATCCCGGGAGTAAAAATTTGCATATTTATTTCAACAATGCGGTATAAAAATTGCACTTTTTACCCCTAAAGTGCGAAATACTATAATAAATACCAGGGGATAAAAGTGTCACTGTTTAACCCGAGGTGAAAAGTTTGTACAGTTCGTCGATGGATAAAAAGACACTTTTATCACGAGGTTATTAATCAAATGTTTTCAATATTTTTTAAGTTTCAGGATCTTTATGATTTTTTACCTTTTATCATTTTAATTTTTTCCCGATTTTTACTTTTTTTCCGACTTTCATACCGGTTTGTTACTTTTTATCTCAATTTTTACTTTTTATCTCAAGTTTAACTTTTTATCCCAATTTTTACTTTTTATCGCAATTATTACATTTTATCTCGATTTTTACTTTTTATCCGGAATTTTTCTTTTTATCCCGATTTTTTTAATTTTTATCAGGTTTTTTTTAAATTTTTTATCCCGATTTTTACTTTTTATCCTAATTGTTACATTTTATCCCGATTTTTACTTTTTATCCCGATTTTTTCTTTTTATCCTGATTTTTTAAATTTTTATCCGGTTTTTTTTTACTTTTTATCCCGATTTTTACTTTTTATCCCAATTTTTACTTTTTATCATGATTTTTACTTTTTATTCCGACTTTATTACGTTTTATCCCGGTTTGTTACTTTTTATCTCAATTTTTACTTTTCTAAAAATAAAAAGTTGCACATTTTATGTACTAACAAATTTTTTTATTTTAGTTTTTTAAGTTTTTGCTCAGTTTTAAAAATAAACAATTTGTCCAACTTATTTATTTTATTTATTTTTAATAATTAAACACAACGTTTGATAATAAGCCGGTAATAGATGGCACTTAGGCCGGCGTTAGATGAAGGTTTGTTTTGATAGGCCGGTAATAGAAAAAAATGACATTTTAAAAAAATCTATTATTTTTTGGTACAATTTAAAAAAATATATGTTTTTTTTTTGTTGAAATTGACAGGCAACTCTACTCTTTACGCCATTTAATGATAAATTTGGCCAAGGTATGAACTCTTAACACTAATCCAAGCGGGTAAAGTGAAAATTTCCTTAACTAAGCCAGTAATAAGCAAAGTTACCTTACCTAGAACTCACTCTGTATGGAAGCTCTTGTCGGTTGACCTACACTTTTAGCTATTTACGTTACTAGACCGGAAACGTGGACTTTATAGGTCGACCCAGGAAATTTACAGGGCGACCTGGGGAGACCTGTAAAGTGTATCGTACAGGGTGATTGACCATATTACAGTGATGACGATTCAGAAAATGACGAATAATCAATTTTGTTCTGCAATATAAATATTAAAATTGTTGTTTATATTTTTTTTTAGCTTAATCATTTCTAAATTAATTATGAGTTTTATATTTATATTTTAAGGTAATAGCAGATTACAAATATTCTTGTTGTTGTTTATAATTGCTTAATAATTAATTATAATAATTAAAATATAAAACTTATCTATTATTATATTATCTTGTGTTTACAGAGTTTAAAATGGTTTTTTATTATAATATACATAAAACTAAATTAAACAACTAAGTATTAGTTTTAACTTTTTTTAACTTATAAAAGTTATTAAATCGGTTTTAGGTTCAACTATTTGCATGTTTTAAATAATTACAAATAAAATCATACAGCTGTAACCATTAGTAGAGTAAATTTGTAGGGTATTTCAATAAAAAGCTGCAAAAAGGGTATATTTTTTTATATTTGGCATGGTAGTAGCTAACATCAAAAGCTAAATTTTCAATCTAGGATCCCCTGATTTCCGGCATCGGAATGCAAGATGGCGGCTGCCAAAGTTAAGAAAAAAAATGAATTCCCTGTTTTAAGACAAATTAAATTAATTTTGATAAACTTACTTAAAGTGAGACCTACTTAATTTAAAAATGTAAAAGAAATTACACCTGTCACTTTGAAACAAAATGGCGGCTATATTTAAAAAAAATCGTTTTTCTTTGATATCTTATTTATTTTTTGAGCGATATTTATTTTTAATACCTCATATTAAAGCCACTGACCAGCTCTTTAAACCCAATGAAAAAAAGTTATTAGTTTCTCAGCTGACACAAAGATGGCGTTTAATATGTCAAAAATAAAAGAGACCTTTATAACCTGTAGACTAAATTAAATATATTTTTTTTTTGATTTTATCAATAGTAAGTCAAGTTTTGTAAAAATTTCAAAAAAATGAAAATTTGACATTAAAAATTTTAAGATGGCGGCCGAAGTTCAGATAAAAAAGTTATTTTTTTGTTCTTGTTTGGCAGAACTAGTATTGCCGTGTAATTTATCGATTTATACTAAATAGGGGTCGCCGATTTTAAATATTTTATCATAAATGACACATGTGTATTATTAATCAAGATGGCGGCGTTCAAAATATAAAAACAACATTATCTTCTTGGTTTGGTAATTTTTTTTACGAAGATATGTAGTTTTATATTACTCTTAATTAGTTATAAGACATAATGTAAAAAATAATATATATTTTTATTTTTTAAAGATGGCGGTCAAAAAAGTAAAAAAAAAACATTTTTGTTTATTTTTTCGAAATTTAACAAAAAAACTGGAAAAAACAAGACATCTCGGTAAACAAAACACAGATATTTTAAAAATGTCAAAAAAGTTGACATATGTCACGTACCGGGTGATTTGATTGAATTGACCATATTTTACTTAATAGCTATCTCTGTTAATAATAATCTAACAGTAATGTTTAAATAAACAAAGTTAAATAATTTTTTCTAAATCATCAGAATCTGATGTCAAAAATGAAATATGTCATACACTTGTCAAACTTTTGACATATGGTTTATATATATATATACACCCTGTATATAATTTTTTTAGTTGATAAGACTCGTTTTTTTGATTTCAAAAATATATAATATGTTGACATTTAGACCAGCCGTTATTGAAATATTTGCATTTTAATAACCTAAATAAACAATACGGATGTTGCCATTTTGTTAATGAATATAATTTTTTAAATGCAAATATTTCAACAACGGCTGGACTAAATGTCAACATATTATATATTTTTGAAATCAGAAAAAGGAGCCCTATCAAGTAAAAACATTATATACAGGGTGTTTTATTTAAAAAAATAAACCATATGTCAATAGTTTGACAAGTGTATGACATATCGCTCACCGGATGCAATAATGGCACATTCAAAAAATTTAAGTTTTCAGGAAATAAAGATTTTGTAAATTATGCAAGTAATTTAATTTTTTTTATAAATAAGCTTTTTACCTGGGTCACAATTTTTTTTTATATATTTAGTACTGGTCAAAAAATATATTTTTGAAAAAAAATTTTTTTTTTGCATAAATTATTAACAAAAAAAATAAATAAAATACATGTGCCACTATTGATTTTTGTATTTAAAAAAAAAATACTTTAGGAAAAAGGAACAAACTTTAACAATAATGGCACAAAAAAGATGTTCCTACTTCTTAAACCACAAATTTATAAAAAATGCTAACAATATTGGTACAACTGGAAATGTTCCACCTCACAGTCTCTTTTTATCATATCTTCTTATATGCAATAACAACACATTTAAAAATGTGCCATTATTGTCATAACAAATACATCAAAATTATATAAACTTACCGGACTAAATTAAATATGCCACTATTGCACACACCCACATGTACACTGGTCGGCGGCTGTCGACGTACTAAACTTTTGTGCCGGTGTTGGCCGTAGCACGTGGCAAAAACGACTCGCGGCTACAGACTAAAATGCACTCTGGCTCCTTCGATTTTGAGGTTATGTTTTAATTGTTTTGTTTTTGTTCAAATAGCCTGGGACTGTTTAAAGTTTGAAGTCCCTTCCAGTTTTAAAAATTAGTCCGTGTTTTATATTTGTCGTGTAGTTAGTTCGGTCAAATTTATTTTGTGTTAAAAATACATCGACCTAAAAATATGGAATGTACCGAGTGCACTTAAGAGATCAGTTTTTGTTTCAAGTCTAATTTAAGAGCTCATTTAAAAAAATTTCATCCAGGTAAATTTTTGACCCTGATGCTTTTTATTATTTATTATTATCACACATATACCATACTATAGTAGTGTGAGTTATGGTGATCCTAATTTTTTCGAGAAAAAAAGTTGCTCCGATGTCAAAATTTTTTATATATCTTTGCGTTGATTTTGAAACTTTTTTGTTGCGCCGTCTGTCTGTCCGTCTGTCTGTCTGTAAGGACCAACGCGCATAATTCAAAAACTGCTTGCCCGAGTTCAATGATATTTGGTACCTAGGCTGGGTCTTGGGTCGAGATGGTCCCATTTGAAAATAAACAAAATCCACCAAACACAAGTCAAATAAAAGGGTGGGGGTAGACTTCAAAAATTAGAATTTAAGTGAAAATATGGCATGTGTGATATCAAACGAAAGGTAATTGAGTCTGGAGTTAAACAAAATAAATTTTAGGCAAAAAAAAGGGTGGGGGTAGATTTAAAAAAATAGAGTTTAATTTAAAACATGGCTTGTGTGGTATCAAACGAAAGGTAATTTAGTGTGAAGTTGAGCCTAAGCCATAAGAGACAATTGTAATAGCAAATCAATTGTTACATTCTTGATTCCTAAAAATAATAAAAACCTAATAGAGTAAATGTTAGCTCCCGCTAAATTTCGCGGTTGTTTATATTTTTAAAAACACACAACTGTATGAAGGACAAAGCGCATTCCGCGTATTTGGACATGCGCACCAACAACCAGGGAGATCCTTGTCAATCGCCTAGAGAAAATGGCGTGTTAATTTCGTTCTCCAACTATATCAAATTTCTACACCTGAAAGTGCTCGATTTTTGTGTACTGAAGCATAGAACTAGAAACTTCAGCCCTTCAGCTACGTGGTGACATCATTAGATCCAATCAGGGGCCCCTTGGAACGTGGAGAAAGTGGATGCAAAGAGGTGAGTGCATTTGTCTCTGATTACCGTTGTGTGGCACAAATATTTTACCTATGGACGTTTGATTATTTCGTAAATCATATCAATATTTATGTTGGTTCGCGCTTTCATTAATTAAAATATTTACAGTCCATTGCATTTAACGTTTTTCTAACCGTGGACTAACATAAAGTGGTCCTTTTCGAGCCGAATTATTTTTAAATAATAAATCCATACGACGGTATTAATAATTATATGCAAGCCGAGGCGGCCTTGAATTTTTCGCATCGTATTTGAAACGTCGAGTCGAGAAAGTCGTCGGTGTGGTGCTGAACAAGTTTCCCAACTTGTTTTTATTTTTGTAAATAATTATATTCTCTAATTTTCCCTTAAAATTAGAGAAGCTATCTCTCTTAGTTTTTAAATATTTTTGGGTTACATTTTCTACGCTTACAAGCGTTTCTAGAATATTATTTTGATTTACTTTACGCTATATCTTTCCATATTTTAAATTTAAACTTCGCGCGCTTCTTCCAGCAATGAAGGATTTGAGATAAGCGGCTAAATTCGGCCTAGCAGACGAAAACGCCGATTGTCTGCGAACAACTCAACCACGCGCCACGTGCAACGAAAGTCACCGCACCGCTATTATTTTATATTAAAATTGTGGAAACTATTAATTTTACGCTTTAGTTTATTAGATATTAGTGTTTGGAACATTTTGAACTATAGAACAATGGAGAGTCTGGTACTTCGCGTATAATCGGGCTGGCCAGCCAAGTAGCTACAAAAGACATCTAATGGTAAGTCGTTTCTTGATAATTTTTCATTGCTGCGCTATTTTTAGTATTTAAGTTTTTAGGCTCTTTTTTTCCTGTTAGAGCCCTGTGGAAAGATACAGTCCCTCTTAACTCCCCCACGTTTTTCTCGAGCTATCTCGAGTGGTCCTTCGGTATATTTTATTTTCTACAGAAGGCCTAACCTCACCATTTGGTCCAGGTTCGAGCCTGATAACAGGACCCCGGGAAAAATTAAAGTCTAAATCGCATTTTGTTAAAAATAAAATTTTTAATAAATACGCATGACCTTGATCTTTTTGCTGTGCTAGCAGTAAAAATAACAAGTAAAAAAGTACCGAACGCGCATTGTTTTCGCGCATTTCCTACCTCTTTTTGGCTTGGCGTCACCTGCACGTAGGAAAAGTTTCCACCACATCGCTGTAAAGGATATTAGAGAGGTAAATGAGACTTGTTTACATTTTTTATCGCCTATTTTCTTTTCTTTTTAAACGCTTTTAATTTTTAAATATTAAAAATTTCGGAAACTAATCGTTCACCTGTTTTAACGGAGTTTTTTCAAAACATTACAATGAGTACGCAACTTAAGAAGTTAGAAGCACTCCGTAATGTGCAACATAATCGCATTAATACTGTTCATAACTTAGCTAATGCTTGCCTAACGGATGATACAAAAAAACCGTGTTTACAGGTTCGATGAAATGAAAGAAACATTTTTTATTTATCAAAATCAAATAATAGAGGCTTATTCGGCAAGTCCGGAGAGACTGGAAGAAGAAAATGAACGCCTTACTGAGTTTGACGACAGCTTCTATGATATTAAAAGAATTCAAAAACAACTATTTGAGGTGAAAATTGAAGCTCCTCAACCTCAAAACTTAACGCAAATTTCAAATTCTTCTGATCCAGACCGCTTTATGGCGTCTTTAATGCCAAGACTGCGCATTGTCGAATTTCATGGCGACATCACTAAGTTTCCAACCTTTCTAGATATGTACAATAGTTCTGTACACAATAATCCTAGTATTCCTACAAACGCTAAATTTAATTTGTTACTGTCCTACCTAAAAGGACCGCCTTTAAACGTAGTTAAACACTTACAAATAACCGACGCTAATTATATAATCGCTTACAATACGCTTCTAAAACGCTATCATAACCCCCGCTTATCGGCTCAAACTTATTGGCGCTCCGTGTATAATTTTCCCGCTCTCAAAGACGACAATCCAGAAACGCTGCGCACGCTGCTTGATGTTTTTTCAGAAAACATTGAGGCTTTAAAAACTCTAAATTACGACACTGATCAATGGTGTTTTCCGCTCGCCAACATTTTACTAGATAAATTGCCTGAGGTACTACTTTCGCGCTTTGAACTAGCTAATTCTAGGTCTAATGAAATGCCCAAATATCAAGAAATTTATAATTTCCTTGAAACTCAATGTAATTCGCTTTATTCGCTACAATCTAAAAATAGATTTAAAAATAATAAACAGTTTTATAAAAATAACGCCTCGCCTTATTATACAAAAACGCTACTTGGTACGGAAAATACTCATTCTAAAGATAGATGCGCTTTTTGTGATTCTAACACACATTCAATATATTTATGTAACGCATTTAAAGGTAAATCTGCCTACGAACGCTATGCTTACGCTAAAAATAAAAAACTATGTTTAAATTGTTTAAGCTCAATACATTCAACAAATTCTTGTCAAAGTCTACGCTCATGTCGCTATTGCCCTGGCAATCAAAGACATCACTCATTAATTCATTTTGAGCGAAATTATAATTGCGCTAATTCTCAAAATCAAAATAGATCACATTTTGATGCTAACGTGAATTTCTCACAAAATCTCTCTAATATTTCTCCCAACGCATCTCCAAGTAGTGCACCACGTGGTTACTTGGCCAGTCAGCAAAGTTTTAGATCCCCGGCTACTGGTTGTCCGCTTCAAAATTACTCTACTCAAAATAATAACAATTTTACTTCGACGTCTTCTAATTCACAAGTACCAATCGCAACTCCTTCGGGTTCTAACCCCACGCATTGTGGTTTTATTTCTGCGCAATCGCAAGTTTTATTGTCAACTATCCTAGTAAAAATTCAAGATGTCCGCGGTAACTTTCAAACAGTTAGAGCCGTTTTAGACAGCGGTTCGCAAAACACTTTTTGTTCTCAAAAATTAGCGCAACAATTGGGCCTTCCCAGACAACCCTTATGTTCAAATATACAGGGGGTTGGAGGCAACTCTCTTACTTCTGATCTAGGATCGATTTTTATTAAAATTTGTAATTTTCAAAAACCAGATATTTTTGTGTCTACGCAAGCGATTATTTTGCAAAAAGTTTGTACTGATTTACCGTCAGTAAAACTAAATTCAGAAAATTGGCATTTTATAAAAAATTTACCATTAGCAGATCCCACTTTTTACAACCCTTCGCCTGTAAATTTACTAATTGGTATGGATCTATTTCCCCTAATTATACAGGGTGAAAAAATCGCTAGCGATGATCTACATCATCCCTTTGCTATGGGAACTATTTTCGGCTATATTTTGATGGGACAAATAAATCAACCCTTAATTTCTACCCCGCCAATTAATGCTCTTTTTTGTCAAAATGAAAATGACTCGCTTTCGCAATTACTTTCAAAATGTTGGGAAACCGACTGCGTCCCCCAAAAGACTCATTTGAAACCAGAGGATGAAATTTGTGAAAATTATTTTAAACAGAGCGTGTCGCGTAATCAAGACGGCCGGTATACTGTCTCCCTTCCCTTTCGCACATTTGAAAATCCACCACAGTTTCCTGCAATAAAACAAGTCGCGCTAAATCGTTTCTTATCTTTAGAAAAAAAACTGCTTCGCGATAAAAACTTGTATTGTGAATATTCTAAATTTATGAATGAATATTTGGAATTGGGTCATATGGACTATGACTCAGAAAAAGAAGATGATTCAGACAGCTATTTTATTCCACATTTCGCTGTTGTTAAAAATGAAGCTATCACTACTAAGACAAGGGTAGTTTTTAATGCGAGTATTACTGACCCTTTTACGCATATTTCGCTTAATCAAGTATTATTATCGGGTCCAAAACTACAAAAAGATATTATTCAAATATTATTACATTTTCGCCTTAACCCTGTGACGCTCACCTGCGATATTCAAAAAATGTATCGTGGTATAAATATCAACCCTGATCATCAAAAATACCAAAAAATATTTTGGCGGTTTAACCCTAATGACAAAGTTTCCGTTTTTAAACTACGAACTGTCACTTACGGAGTGAACTGTTCACCATATCTCGCTTTACGCACCCTTCAGCACTTAGCTGAGTCCGAATATGATAACTACCCTCACGCTGCTAAAGTTATACTTAACGATACCTATATTGATGACGTCACTACTTCATGTAAAACGGTTCAAGAGGCGTTAAATTTGCAGCATGAGCTTACGGAGTTATTAGGAAACGCTGGCTTGAAATTACACAAATGGTCTAACAATCGCTCAGAAGTGATCTCTCATTTAGATCCCTCCTTAGTCAACCCCGCAGTTTTATCTCTCGATTCGGATGACATCACTAAGGTCTTAGGCCTGTGCTGGCATCCTTCATACGACGAGTTTCGATTTAACATATTACCTAATCAGCAAAGCTGTACTAAAAGGACGCTTCTCTCTTTTTTAGCACGCTGCTATGACCCCCATGGGTATCTTACCCCAGTAACATTCACTTTAAAATATTTGATTCAACAAATTTGGTTACTTGGTATTTCCTGGGACGCCACGCCTACTTTAGAAATAGTTCGTCAGTGGACACTCTATCAATCTGAATTTCAAGTTTTAGAAAAATTTAGTTTACCCCGCCACATTGACATCACCAACGCCGAATCCATCGATCTCTGTGGTTTTTGTGATGCGAGTGAACGAGGGTACGCATGCGTAATATACTTACGTGTCTTACGAAACGCTAAATATCACATATATTTTGTTCTTGCGAAAAGTCGCATCGCTCCACTTAAAAAATTTGTTAGTATTCCGAGAATAGAACTTCTAGCCGCTACTCTTTTATCTGAGGTCTTAAAATACACATATGATATATTCATAAAAAGGTTCACAATAAATAATATTTACGCTTTTTCGGACGCAATGGTTGTTTTACACTGGATAAAATCCCATCCAAGTAAATGGAAAACTTTTGTCGCAAATCGTGTTAGTCTTATCCAAGATAATATTAATCCAGAATGTTGGTTATATACCCCCACCTTTCTCAATAGTGCCGATGTAGCCAGCCGCGGCTGCTCGCCGAGTGAGCTTTTAAATCATCCCCTATGGTGGGCCGCCCCTAGTTTTTTACAAGAATCTTTCGATAAATGGCCAACAAAAACCCCGCAAGTCAAAATAAATGACAGTTTAGAGACTGAGGAACGAAAAAATGTTGCTCTGATTTCTTGTGACCGAATAACGGAAAATTTTTTAGATTCGCTTTTAAATAATAAATCCGATTTTTACGCTATTCAACTACTTTTAGCCCGCAGTTTACGATTCATAAATAATTGTAGACTATCCGCAGACGTCAGAAAAAAGACAAATATAGATTATATCGATCTCTTTAACGCTTTAAAATGTTTGGCTAAGCACGAACAACAAAAATACTTTTCTGAAGTAATTCTTAACCTTCAAAACCAGAAAAAATGCATAAAACCCATACAAAAATTGAATCCCTTTTTAGACCCAGATGGTCTTATAAGAGTTGGAGGACGCATTCAACAAGCCATGACTATTTCTTACGGACAAAAACATCCTCTTCTTTTACCCAAGGAAAGTAGACTTTCTTATATTTTTATTGAATATATGCACAAAAAATATTTGCATGTTGGAGTGCAAACAGTCCAATATCTCATTAGTCAAATTTTTTGGATTTTATCTGCCAAACGCTTAATTAAAACGGTTTTATCCAAATGTGTTCGTTGCTTTCGCGTCAAACCGCATTCTTATGAGCAAATCATGGGACAAATTCCGTCCTACCGCTTGATTCCACAAAAGCCTTTTACTTTTAGTGGAGTAGATTTTAGTGGTGCTATACCTATCACTCTCAGTAAACACAGAGGTGTAAAAACACAAAAAGCATATATCTGCCTTTTTATTTGTCTAAATACTAAAGCTTTACATCTCGAGTTAGTGTCAGATCTAACTTCGGACGCTTTTTTAGCTGCGCTACGTCGCTTTGTTGCCCGAAGAGGTTACATAAAAACTCTTTTTTCAGATAATGGCACAAATTTCGTTAAATCAAGCAAAGAATTGCTTGATCTTGCAAGAAATGCTTGCACGCAACAAGCTATCGCCTGGAATTTTATCCCTCCATCAGCTCCCCACTTCGGCGGTCTTTGGGAGTCAGGGATAAAATCAGTAAAAACTCACTTAATTCGTACCATTGGCTCGCAAATTCTAAGTTATGAGGAGTTGTACACGGTTCTTTGTCAAATTGAGGCGATTTTAAATTCTCGCCCCTTGACCCCGCAATCTACCGACTGTAACGATCTACAGGTTTTAACACCGGGACATTTTTTAACACATGGACCTTTAGTTTCTGTTCCTGATGAAGATTTTTCAAGTAAACCTGAGAATCGGTTATCGCGATGGAACTTGGTCCAACGAATACAAGCCGATTTTTGGCGTCGTTGGAGCCAAGAATTTTTACATACCCTTCAAGTACGAAATGGATGGTTGGAACCATGCGCGGAGCCAAAAATAGGTACCGTCATTCTTATCAAAGACGAGTTATCACCGCCTCTTCAATGGCGGGTAGGTCGCATTATTGAAATTTTTAAAGGGCCTGATGGGCACGCTAGGGTGGCAAATGTTCGTACCGCGTCCGGTATCTTTAAACGACCTTTAGTCAAGCTTTGCCCCCTTCCAATTGATTCAGATTCACCTACCGAAAAATGATGCTCATTTTGGTGGGCCGAATGAACAAGTTTCCCAACTTGTTTTTATTTTTGTAAATAATTATATTCTCTAATTTTCCCTTAAAATTAGAGAAGCTATCTCTCTTAGTTTTTAAATATTTTTGGGTTACATTTTCTACGCTTACAAGCGTTTCTAGAATATTATTTTGATTTACTTTAAGCTATATCTTTCCATATTTTAAATTTAAACTTCGCGCGCTTCTTCCAGCAATGAAGGATTTGAGATAAGCGGCTAAATTCGGCCTAGCAGACGAAAACGCCGATTGTCTGCGAACAACTCAACCACGCGCAACGTGCAACGAAAGTCACCGCACCGCTATTATTTTATATTAAAATTGTGGAAACTATTAATTTTACGCTTTAGTTTATTAGATATTAGTGTTTGGAACATTTTGAACTATAGAACAATGGAGAGTCTGGTACTTCGCGTATAATCGGGCTGGCCAGCCAAGTAGATACAAAAGACATCTAATGGTAAGTCGTTTCTTAATAATTTTTCATTGCTGCGCTATTTTTAGTATTTAAGTTTTTTAGGCTCTTTTTTCCCTGTTGGAGCCCTGTGGAAAGATACAGTCCCTCTTAACTCCCCCACGTTTTTCTCGAGCTATCTCGAGTGGTCCTTCGGTATATTTTATTTTCTACAGAAGGCCTAACCTCACCAGGTGCGGTGCAGGGCACGTGTCTAGCGCGTGGTCGATTCAGTAAACAAAGCGAGTAGGAATCAAAACAAACAAAAGAAACGTTCAGTGTGATAGGTGTGTACCATATCATTTCGATATTTAAAAAAATTTTCATCAATTGCGATAAATTAGTGCATATTTTCGACAATTCGTCATTTTTCTATTTCAGAAGCATTAATTTAGCGTTAATTGTATATTTACCGACAATTTCGTCATTTCAAAGGTAAAATCATGTCTGTCAAAAAAGCCGCGCAAAAACGCAAGGGTTTTTTATCTGCGATCACCGAGTGTTATGTGTTGTCACAGACGGCGGAAAAGGATGAAAGAGCGAGAAACGAGTTTCAAGTGAGGTATTCCGATTTGGATGAAACCTTCGATAAATGCATGCTGGCGCATAATGACGTCATTATGTTGATAGACGACTCGGACGATGAGGAGTTTAAAACAAAGGATGCGATCCTTTCAGAAGCTCGTAAATATTTTTATGCATGTAAGGGGGTTTACTCTAAAATATTTCCGGTTGAGGCCCCATCCTTTTCGGGATCATATGTTCGACAAAACGAAACTCCAAAACTCAAAGAGTTAGGTATTCCCATATTTCGAGGTGATAAAAAATTATGGCCAAGCTTTTTCGATCTTTTTAATAACATTATAGATCAAAATCAAAGTCTAAGTAACGTTCGAAAACTTCAATATTTATTTTCATATCTCGAGGATGAGCCTTTAAAATTGATATCAGAGATTAGCTTATCTGATCAAAATTATAAAATTGCTTACGACAAATTAGTCAATAGATATCAAAACAAGCGAGACCTCGCAAATGATGCTTTAAGCTCAATTATGAACTCCACCTTAAAAAACGAGTCAGCTAAAGAATTGCGTAATTTATTTGACACCTTTTCTGAATCCCTAGAAATTTTAAAATCACTTAGCTTTGACGTTGACAGTTGGGACTTTATTATTTTTTTCATTTTATTAGAAAAATTGGATATTCCAACGCGTTCAAATTTCGAAATGAGTCACGCCAATACTAATACCGAAATTCCCACTTTTCAGTCACTTTTTCAATTTCTAGAAAAAAGATGTAAAGTTTTGGAATCACTTCCTCAATCAACAGCACCCAAAATTGATCTATCAAAAATCAAATTCTATGCAAAATCAGTCTGGGCAAAAGCCTAATCAAAATTCAAATTCTATGCGAAGTCAGTTTGGGCAAAAGCCTACCTATAAATCATCCAATTCGCCTTTTATAGGACTGGCTGGCACCTCAACTAATTCAATTACGGGAATAAAATGTTTCCGGTGTAATCAAGGTCACGTGCTTTCGAAATGTCAAACATTTCTTGATCTCTGACCTATCGATCGCCTATCTTTCGTCAAGCAGAAAAAATTATGTCTAGCGTGTTTTCATCCCTTGCATGATGTAGATACGTGCAAATCCAAATATTCATGCAGGACTTGCAATAGTAAAAGGCACCACACTTTAACTCATATCTTAGAAACTAATCAAGAGTCTGGAAGCCAAGATACTAGTCCTGTCATTCACACACCACCTGTCAATAATCTTCATGTGTCATTAAATGCCTCAGGACCTTCAGGTACCTTTCTTTTATGCACCGCCATAATAGATGTTATGGACGGTTGCGGAAATTTTCAACCTGTAAGGGCACTGCTTGATTCTGGATCACAGACAGGATTCATCAGTGAAAAGTGTATTCAGCGTCTTAATCTTCCTAGGCGAAGTTACACCACTGAAATATTCGGATTAAATCAGATGTCTTCTTTTACTTCCAAAGGGCTCGTTCAATGTCACATTAAGCCACAAGGACAAGTCACTCCTTTACTTAATTTCGAAGCAATTGTTGTTCCACAACTATGTTCCAATATGCCTACATTCTCTTTGAACGATAATCAGTGGAAACACTTGCAAAACCTTAAACTTGCCGACCCATCTTATTTCAAATCTAGACCTGTGGACCTGGTTATTGGTTGCGAGCTATTCGCACAGATATTCAAGGAGGGCAGGGTTCTTGGACAGGTAGGGCAGCCTTCAGCCCTTGAAACTATCTTTGGCTGGGTCGTCATGGGAAAGGTTGACGAAGTAGGTAGTCTTACGGAACGAACCAGTTGTTTTTTAACGAGTCATTCACCTCCTTTAGAGGTCATTCTCCCTAGGTTTTGGGAAATCGAACATTTGCCTAAAAAACAAATCTTATCAAAGGAAGAAAAACAGGCAGAATCAATTTTTACTGCTAGTGTAGTACGGCAACCGAGCGGTAGATTCATGGTAGATCTTCCGTTTAAAGACAAAATAAACCCTGACCTAGGAAATACTTATCCGCAAGCTTATCGTAGATTTTTACTTCTAGAAAATAGATTAATCAAAAATCCTGATCTGTACACTGCCTATTCAAGTTTCATGCAAGACTATATCGATTCTAATCATATGAGTTTAGTTTTATCTAGTCAACCAAAGGTCGACGTGTCGTGTTTTTTAGCACATCATTGCGTACTAAAGCCGGAAAGCTTAAGTACAAAATTAAGGGTAGTCTGGGATTGTTCGGCAGTCACCCCAAAAAATATTAGTCTCAATGACACATTGTTATCTGGACCGAAACTTCAAAAGGATATTGCTTCTTTACTCCTTACGTTTCGTCTTAATCCTATTGCCTACATTGCTGACATCAAACAGATGTTCCGTCAAGTCCTTATCAATCCTTATCACCGTCCTTATCAAAGGATATTGTGGAGGTTTTCTCCACATGACCCACTTTCAGTGTGGGAACTTTCTACTGTCACTTTTGGCATGACATGCTCACCTTTTCTAGCCATGCGTACCTTAAATGAGCTGGCAGAGAGAGAAAAGGAACGTTTTCCTATGGCTAGTACTGTTCTAAAAACGTCAATCTTTATCGACGATATCTTGGGAACTAGCCCTTCGCTTTCTGAAGCTCTCTCCCTTCAAACAGAACTCAATGATTTGTTGAAGTCGGGAGGATTTGAACTTAAAAAATGGGCAAGCAATTGTCCTGAGTTATTGGCAACATTGCCAGAGTCCGATCGTCAAATGCCTCTCTCTTTCGACAAGGAGGAACCCCACTTTATCAAAGTTTTAGGACTTCAATGGCATCCAAAAAACGACATTTTTTCTTATCAATGCCGAATGAAGGACAAACCCCCAACCAAACGTTCTATTTTATCTATCATAGGAACAATCTTCGATCCCTTAGGTTTTCTTTGTCCCTTGTTGCTACAAGCAAAATTTATTTTGCAACAGTTGTGGATATCGAAAATAGGCTGGGACGAAGAACCAGATTCTTCTATCATCGACTCTTGGAACAAACTTCGTTCTGAATTCCCGCTTCTTTCCAATTTTCAATTACCCCGACAAATCAAACTGTCAGAAACCAATACCTGTCAAATCATCGGCTTCTGTGACGCTTCAATTCGAGGCTACGCAGGCGTCGTATATTTTCGTGTAGAAGAGGAAAACAATATATTTGTTTCTCTCATATCTGCAAAATCTAGGGTCGCGCCTATAAAGTCACAAACTTTGGCTAGGCTAGAACTCCTAGGCGCATTTCTTTTAAGCGAATTAGTTGACTTCGTTTTATCTAGCTATGAAGGAAAAATAACTTTTACAAATATCGTTACTTTCTGCGATTCGCAAGTCGTATTGCACTGGCTTTCATCCCCTCCTAATCGCTGGCAAACCTTTGTTGGAAATCGAGTCAGTAGAATCCAAGAAATCATTCCCTCAAACTCGTGGCGCTACATTCCTTCTGCTTTGAATGCAGCCGATATTGTGTCACGCACCGTCGTTTTTGTGGTCTCCCGAAAACGAATGGCCCGATTTTCGTAAATCAAAAATGCCGATTGATTTCGGAGATATTAATCTGAAGGAAAAGCCAAAAGTCTGTTGCAATGCGATAATTGATGTCAACTTCTTAGATCAGCTTCTTATCAAATATTCCTCTATCACAAAAATTCAACGTATCATTTGTTATATCCTTCAAATAGTTAACCTTTTTCAAAACCATTCCTATCAAAAACCCACTAAGCCGCCGGACCAAAAAGTTATTTTTGAGAATATTGTTTTTCCTACCACCGGTGAGATGCAAAGTGCGTTACACCTTCTTATCAAACGCGTGCAAGGTTCTTGTTTTTCTGAGCTTTTTTCCGCGTTATCTAAGGATAAACCAATACCGAAACCTTTGCGAAAATTTTCACCTTTTCTTGATAAGAATAATATCATTAGAGTCGGTGGCAGATTACAAAAATCTGACCTTTTGTCTTATTCTGCAAAACACCCCGTCTTACTTTCGAGTGACCATCGTTTAACTACTCTTCTTATCGAGTCCGCTCATCGACAATATCTTCATCCTGGGTTTAAAACATTACATAATCTGCTTTTACAGCAATTTTGGATATTATCTGCCAGACGGGCAATTCAAAGAACCATATATAAGTGCTTGCAATGTTTTAGAATCAACCCTAAACCCTATAGACTGCCCATAATGAGTTCACTTCCCGCTCATCGAATCAATCAACTTAAACCTTTTTCGAGTGTAGCTATCGACTTTTGTGGACCTTTCTTTGTGATTCCTCATTGTTACCGTGGTTGTAAAGCTTTCAAATCGTATGTCTGTGTGTTTGTCTGTACGGCCACACATTGCGTGCATTTGGAATTAACCATGGAACTGTCCACCGAAGGGTTCGTAGGTGCATTCCATCGATTCATTTCCAGATGCGGAAGCGTGACGCAATGCTGGTCAGATCAAGGCAGTAATTTTATAGGGTTTCGTAACCAGTTACTGGATTACGCAAGAAGTGCTGCCACCAGACTTTCTATTCGTTAGCATCTGGGACCTCCTCTCAGTCCACATTTCAATGGCCTGGCAGAAGCTGGCGTCAAAAGTTTTAAAACTCACTTTGTACGAGTTGTCGGCGACCAGAAGTTGTCTATCATGGAGATGTCCACCCTTACCTGTCGCATAGAAGCCGTACTTAATAGTCGCCCTTTATCTCCTGCCTCTTCAGACCCACACGATCTTCAACCTCTTACCCCTGGGCATTTTTTGACACTTGAACCCCTTAATTCAGAAATTCCGGAGTCAGATTTGTCCGAGGTTCCCCTAAATCGGCTCTCGAGATGGCAACTAATCCAAAAACTACATAATGATTTTTGGAAACGGTATTCTATAGAGTATTTGCATACGCTACAACAGCGACACAAGTGGGCTGATTCGTCCCCAAATATCAAATTAAATGATTTGGTTATCATAACAAGTGATCACATTCAATCGCCTTTGAAATGGCCGGTCGGTCGGGTCATCGAACTGCATCCCGGCGGGGACGGTCAGGTGCGTGTTGCGACGGTACAAACGGTTACCGGTGTTTATAAGCGGCCAGTTGTAAAACTGTGCCTCTTGCCAAATTAAAAGTAATTTTAATTTTCTACCTTTTACCGGGTATTACAATAGGTTTTTTTTATTTTTAATTTTTTTTGAATTTTTTGTTTGTTTGTTTTGCCTTTTTTCGGGATTTCGTTTTATGTAAATAAACTTACGATACTTATCTGTTTTCATTAATTTATATTTATCGGTCGATTCTTTTTCTTATATCTATATCTGTCCGGTTGAGATTCTAAAATTGTGTGTTTTGGAGGGCAGTTATGTTAGCTCCCGCTAAATTTCGCGGTTGTTTATATATATTTTTAAAAACACACAACTGTATGAAGGACAAAGCGCATTCCGCGTATTTGGACATGCGCACCAACAACCAGGGAGATCCTTGTCAATCGCCTAGAGAAAATGGCGTGTTAATTTCGTTCTCCAACTATATCAAATTTCTACACCTGAAAGTGCTCGATTTTTGTGTACTGAAGCATAGAACTAGAAACTTCAGCCCTTCAGCTACGTGGTGACATCATTAGATCCAATCAGGGGCCCCTTGGAACGTGGAGAAAGTGGATGCAAAGAGGTGAGTGCATTTGTCTCTGATTACCGTTGTGTGGCACAAATATTTTACCTATGGACGTTTGATTATTTCGTAAATCATATCAATATTTATGTTGGTTCGCGCTTTCATTAATTAAAATATTTACAGTCCATTGCATTTAACGTTTTTCTAACCGTGGACTAACATAAAGTGGTCCTTTTCGAGCCGAATTATTTTTAAATAATAAATCCATACGACGGTATTAATAATTATATGCAAGCCGAGGCGGCCTTGAATTTTTCGCATCGTATTTGAAACGTCGAGTCGAGAAAGTCGTCGGTGTGGTGCTGAACAAGTTTCCCAACTTGTTTTTATTTTTGTAAATAATTATATTCTCTAATTTTCCCTTAAAATTAGAGAAGCTATCTCTCTTAGTTTTTAAATATTTTTGGGTTACATTTTCTACGCTTACAAGCGTTTCTAGAATATTATTTTGATTTACTTTACGCTATATCTTTCCATATTTTAAATTTAAACTTCGCGCGCTTCTTCCAGCAATGAAGGATTTGAGATAAGCGGCTAAATTCGGCCTAGCAGACGAAAACGCCGATTGTCTGCGAACAACTCAACCACGCGCCACGTGCAACGAAAGTCACCGCACCGCTATTATTTTATATTAAAATTGTGGAAACTATTAATTTTACGCTTTAGTTTATTAGATATTAGTGTTTGGAACATTTTGAACTATAGAACAATGGAGAGTCTGGTACTTCGCGTATAATCGGGCTGGCCAGCCAAGTAGCTACAAAAGACATCTAATGGTAAGTCGTTTCTTGATAATTTTTCATTGCTGCGCTATTTTTAGTATTTAAGTTTTTAGGCTCTTTTTTTCCTGTTAGAGCCCTGTGGAAAGATACAGTCCCTCTTAACTCCCCCACGTTTTTCTCGAGCTATCTCGAGTGGTCCTTCGGTATATTTTATTTTCTACAGAAGGCCTAACCTCACCATTTGGTCCAGGTTCGAGCCTGATAACAGGACCCCGGGAAAAATTAAAGTCTAAATCGCATTTTGTTAAAAATAAAATTTTTAATAAATACGCATGACCTTGATCTTTTTGCTGTGCTAGCAGTAAAAATAACAAGTAAAAAAGTACCGAACGCGCATTGTTTTCGCGCATTTCCTACCTCTTTTTGGCTTGGCGTCACCTGCACGTAGGAAAAGTTTCCACCACATCGCTGTAAAGGATATTAGAGAGGTAAATGAGACTTGTTTACATTTTTTATCGCCTATTTTCTTTTCTTTTTAAACGCTTTTAATTTTTAAATATTAAAAATTTCGGAAACTAATCGTTCACCTGTTTTAACGGAGTTTTTTCAAAACATTACAATGAGTACGCAACTTAAGAAGTTAGAAGCACTCCGTAATGTGCAACATAATCGCATTAATACTGTTCATAACTTAGCTAATGCTTGCCTAACGGATGATACAAAAAAACCGTGTTTACAGGTTCGACTTATCGACCTTGATGAAATGAAAGAAACATTTTTTATTTATCAAAATCAAATAATAGAGGCTTATTCGGCAAGTCCGGAGAGACTGGAAGAAGAAAATGAACGCCTTACTGAGTTTGACGACAGCTTCTATGATATTAAAAGAATTCAAAAACAACTATTTGAGGTGAAAATTGAAGCTCCTCAACCTCAAAACTTAACGCAAATTTCAAATTCTTCTGATCCAGACCGCTTTATGGCGTCTTTAATGCCAAGACTGCGCATTGTCGAATTTCATGGCGACATCACTAAGTTTCCAACCTTTCTAGATATGTACAATAGTTCTGTACACAATAATCCTAGTATTCCTACAAACGCTAAATTTAATTTGTTACTGTCCTACCTAAAAGGACCGCCTTTAAACGTAGTTAAACACTTACAAATAACCGACGCTAATTATATAATCGCTTACTATACGCTTCTAAAACGCTATCATAACCCCCGCTTATCGGCTCAAACTTATTGGCGCTCCGTGTATAATTTTCCCGCTCTCAAAGACGACAATCCAGAAACGCTGCGCACGCTGCTTGATGTTTTTTCAGAAAACATTGAGGCTTTAAAAACTCTAAATTACGACACTGATCAATGGTGTTTTCCGCTCGCCAACATTTTACTAGATAAATTGCCTGAGGTACTACTTTCGCGCTTTGAACTAGCTAATTCTAGGTCTAATGAAATGCCCAAATATCAAGAAATTTATAATTTCCTTGAAACTCAATGTAATTCGCTTTATTCGCTACAATCTAAAAATAGATTTAAAAATAATAAACAGTTTTATAAAAATAACGCCTCGCCTTATTATACAAAAACGCTACTTGGTACGGAAAATACTCATTCTAAAGATAGATGCGCTTTTTGTGATTCTAACACACATTCAATATATTTATGTAACGCATTTAAAGGTAAATCTGCCTACGAACGCTATGCTTACGCTAAAAATAAAAAACTATGTTTAAATTGTTTAAGCTCAATACATTCAACAAATTCTTGTCAAAGTCTACGCTCATGTCGCTATTGCCCTGGCAATCAAAGACATCACTCATTAATTCATTTTGAGCGAAATTATAATTGCGCTAATTCTCAAAATCAAAATAGATCACATTTTGATGCTAACGTGAATTTCTCACAAAATCTCTCTAATATTTCTCCCAACGCATCTCCAAGTAGTGCACCACGTGGTTACTTGGCCAGTCAGCAAAGTTTTAGACCCCCGGCTACTGGTTGTCCGCTTCAAAATTACTCTACTCAAAATAATAACAATTTTACTTCGACGTCTTCTAATTCACAAGTACCAATCGCAACTCCTTCGGGTTCTAACCCCACGCATTGTGGTTTTATTTCTGCGCAATCGCAAGTTTTATTGTCAACTATCCTAGTAAAAATTCAAGATGTCCGCGGTAACTTTCAAACAGTTAGAGCCGTTTTAGACAGCGGTTCGCAAAACACTTTTTGTTCTCAAAAATTAGCGCAACAATTGGGCCTTCCCAGACAACCCTTATGTTCAAATATACAGGGGGTTGGAGGCAACTCTCTTACTTCTGATCTAGGATCGATTTTTATTAAAATTTGTAATTTTCAAAAACCAGATATTTTTGTGTCTACGCAAGCGATTATTTTGCAAAAAGTTTGTACTGATTTACCGTCAGTAAAACTAAATTCAGAAAATTGGCATTTTATAAAAAATTTACCATTAGCAGATCCCACTTTTTACAACCCTTCGCCTGTAAATTTACTAATTGGTATGGATCTATTTCCCCTAATTATACAGGGTGAAAAAATCGCTAGCGATGATCCACATCATCCCTTTGCTATGGGAACTATTTTCGGCTATATTTTGATGGGACAAATAAATCAACCCTTAATTTCTACCCCGCCAATTAATGCTCTTTTTTGTCAAAATGAAAATGACTCGCTTTCGCAATTACTTTCAAAATGTTGGGAAACCGACTGCGTCCCCCAAAAGACTCATTTGAAACCAGAGGATGAAATTTGTGAAAATTATTTTAAACAGAGCGTGTCGCGTAATCAAGACGGCCGGTATACTGTCTCCCTTCCCTTTCGCACATTTGAAAATCCACCACAGTTTCCTGCAATAAAACAAGTCGCGCTAAATCGTTTCTTATCTTTAGAAAAAAAACTGCTTCGCGATAAAAACTTGTATTGTGAATATTCTAAATTTATGAATGAATATTTGGAATTGGGTCATATGGACTATGACTCAGAAAAAGAAGACGATTCAGACAGCTATTTTATTCCACATTTCGCTGTTGTTAAAAATGAAGCTATCACTACTAAGACAAGGGTAGTTTTTAATGCGAGTATTACTGACCCTTTTACGCATATTTCGCTTAATCAAGTATTATTATCGGGTCCAAAACTACAAAAAGATATTATTCAAATATTATTACATTTTCGCCTTAACCCTGTGACGCTCACCTGCGATATTCAAAAAATGTATCGTGGTATAAATATCAACCCTGATCATCAAAAATACCAAAAAATATTTTGGCGGTTTAACCCTAATGACAAAGTTTCCGTTTTTAAACTACGAACTGTCACTTACGGAGTGAACTGTTCACCATATCTCGCTTTACGCACCCTTCAGCACTTAGCTGAGTCCGAATATGATAACTACCCTCACGCTGCTAAAGTTATACTTAACGATACCTATATTGATGACGTCACTACTTCATGTAAAACGGTTCAAGAGGCGTTAAATTTGCAGCATGAGCTTACGGAGTTATTAGGAAACGCTGGCTTGAAATTACACAAATGGTCTAGCAATCGCTCAGAAGTGATCTCTCATTTAGATCCCTCCTTAGTCAACCCCGCAGTTTTATCTCTCGATTCGGATGACATCACTAAGGTCTTAGGCCTGTGCTGGCATCCTTCATACGACGAGTTTCGATTTAACATATTACCTAATCAGCAAAGCTGTACTAAAAGGACGCTTCTCTCTTTTTTAGCACGCTGCTATGACCCCCATGGGTATCTTACCCCAGTAACATTCACTTTAAAATATTTGATTCAACAAATTTGGTTACTTGGTATTTCCTGGGACGCCACGCCTACTTTAGAAATAGTTCGTCAGTGGACACTCTATCAATCTGAATTTCAAGTTTTAGAAAAATTTAGTTTACCCCGCCACATTGACATCACCAACGCCGAATCCATCGATCTCTGTGGTTTTTGTGATGCGAGTGAACGAGGGTACGCATGCGTAATATACTTACGTGTCTTACGAAACGCTAAATATCACATATATTTTGTTCTTGCGAAAAGTCGCATCGCTCCACTTAAAAAATTTGTTAGTATTCCGAGAATAGAACTTCTAGCCGCTACTCTTTTATCTGAGGTCTTAAAATACACATATGATATATTCATAAAAAGGTTCACAATAAATAATATTTACGCTTTTTCGGACGCAATGGTTGTTTTACACTGGATAAAATCCCATCCAAGTAAATGGAAAACTTTTGTCGCAAATCGTGTTAGTCTTATCCAAGATAATATTAATCCAGAATGTTGGTTATATACCCCCACCTTTCTCAATAGTGCCGATGTAGCCAGCCGCGGCTGCTCGCCGAGTGAGCTTTTAAATCATCCCCTATGGTGGGCCGCCCCTAGTTTTTTACAAGAATCTTTCGATAAATGGCCAACAAAAACCCCGCAAGTCAAAATAAATGACAGTTTAGAGACTGAGGAACGAAAAAATGTTGCTCTGATTTCTTGTGACCGAATAACGGAAAATTTTTTAGATTCGCTTTTAAATAATAAATCCGATTTTTACGCTATTCAACTACTTTTAGCCCGCAGTTTACGATTCATAAATAATTGTAGACTATCCGCAGACGTCAGAAAAAAGACAAATATAGATTATATCGATCTCTTTAACGCTTTAAAATGTTTGGCTAAGCACGAACAACAAAAATACTTTTCTGAAGTAATTCTTAACCTTCAAAACCAGAAAAAATGCATAAAACCCATACAAAAATTGAATCCCTTTTTAGACCCAGATGGTCTTATAAGAGTTGGAGGACGCATTCAACAAGCCATGACTATTTCTTACGGACAAAAACATCCTCTTCTTTTACCCAAGGAAAGTAGACTTTCTTATATTTTTATTGAATATATGCACAAAAAATATTTGCATGTTGGAGTGCAAACAGTCCAATATCTCATTAGTCAAATTTTTTGGATTTTATCTGCCAAACGCTTAATTAAAACGGTTTTATCCAAATGTGTTCGTTGCTTTCGCGTCAAACCGCATTCTTATGAGCAAATCATGGGACAAATTCCGTCCTACCGCTTGATTCCACAAAAGCCTTTTACTTTTAGTGGAGTAGATTTTAGTGGTGCTATACCTATCACTCTCAGTAAACACAGAGGTGTAAAAACACAAAAAGCATATATCTGCCTTTTTATTTGTCTAAATACTAAAGCTTTACATCTCGAGTTAGTGTCAGATCTAACTTCGGACGCTTTTTTAGCTGCGCTACGTCGCTTTGTTGCCCGAAGAGGTTACATAAAAACTCTTTTTTCAGATAATGGCACAAATTTCGTTAAATCAAGCAAAGAATTGCTTGATCTTGCAAGAAATGCTTGCACGCAACAAGCTATCGCCTGGAATTTTATCCCTCCATCAGCTCCCCACTTCGGCGGTCTTTGGGAGTCAGGGATAAAATCAGTAAAAACTCACTTAATTCGTACCATTGGCTCGCAAATTCTAAGTTATGAGGAGTTGTACACGGTTCTTTGTCAAATTGAGGCGATTTTAAATTCTCGCCCCTTGACCCCGCAATCTACCGACTGTAACGATCTACAGGTTTTAACACCGGGACATTTTTTAACACATGGACCTTTAGTTTCTGTTCCTGATGAAGATTTTTCAAGTAAACCTGAGAATCGGTTATCGCGATGGAACTTGGTCCAACGAATACAAGCCGATTTTTGGCGTCGTTGGAGCCAAGAATTTTTACATACCCTTCAAGTACGAAATGGATGGTTGGAACCATGCGCGGAGCCAAAAATTCTTATCAAAGACGAGTTATCACCGCCTCTTCAATGGCGGGTAGGTCGCATTATTGAAATTTTTAAAGGGCCTGATGGGCACGCTAGGGTGGCAAATGTTCGTACCGCGTCCGGTATCTTTAAACGACCTTTAGTCAAGCTTTGCCCCCTTCCAATTGATTCAGATTCACCTACCGAAAAATGATGCTCATTTTGGTGGGCCGAATGAACAAGTTTCCCAACTTGTTTTTATTTTTGTAAATAATTATATTCTCTAATTTTCCCTCAAAATTAGAGAAGCTATCTCTCTTAGTTTTTAAATATTTTTGGGTTACATTTTCTACGCTTACAAGCGTTTCTAGAATATTATTTTGATTTACTTTAAGCTATATCTTTCCATATTTTAAATTTAAACTTCGCGCGCTTCTTCCAGCAATGAAGGATTTGAGATAAGCGGCTAAATTCGGCCTAGCAGACGAAAACGCCGATTGTCTGCGAACAACTCAACCACGCGCAACGTGCAACGAAAGTCACCGCACCGCTATTATTTTATATTAAAATTGTGGAAACTATTAATTTTACGCTTTAGTTTATTAGATATTAGTGTTTGGAACATTTTGAACTATAGAACAATGGAGAGTCTGGTACTTCGCGTATAATCGGGCTGGCCAGCCAAGTAGATACAAAAGACATCTAATGGTAAGTCGTTTCTTAATAATTTTTCATTGCTGCGCTATTTTTAGTATTTAAGTTTTTTAGGCTCTTTTTTCCCTGTTGGAGCCCTGTGGAAAGATACAGTCCCTCTTAACTCCCCCACGTTTTTCTCGAGCTATCTCGAGTGGTCCTTCGGTATATTTTATTTTCTACAGAAGGCCTAACCTCACCAGGTGCGGTGCAGGGCACGTGTCTAGCGCGTGGTCGATTCAGTAAACAAAGCGAGTAGGAATCAAAACAAACAAAAGAAACGTTCAGTGTGATAGGTGTGTACCATATCATTTCGATATTTAAAAAAATTTTCATCAATTGCGATAAATTAGTGCATATTTTCGACAATTCGTCATTTTTCTATTTCAGAAGCATTAATTTAGCGTTAATTGTATATTTACCGACAATTTCGTCATTTCAAAGGTAAAATCATGTCTGTCAAAAAAGCCGCGCAAAAACGCAAGGGTTTTTTATCTGCGATCACCGAGTGTTATGTGTTGTCACAGACGGCGGAAAAGGATGAAAGAGCGAGAAACGAGTTTCAAGTGAGGTATTCCGATTTGGATGAAACCTTCGATAAATGCATGCTGGCGCATAATGACGTCATTATGTTGATAGACGACTCGGACGATGAGGAGTTTAAAACACAGGATGCGATCCTTTCAGAAGCTCGTAAATATTTTTATGCATGTAAGGGGGTTTACTCTAAAATATTTACGGTTGAGGCCCCATCCTTTTCGGGATCATATGTTCGACAAAACGAAACTCCAAAACTCAAAGAGTTAGGTATTCCCATATTTCGAGGTGATAAAAAATTATGGCCAAGCTTTTTCGATCTTTTTAATAACATTATAGATCAAAATCAAAGTCTAAGTAACGTTCGAAAACTTCAATATTTATTTTCATATCTCGAGGATGAGCCTTTAAAATTGATATCAGAGATTAGCTTATCTGATCAAAATTATAAAATTGCTTACGACAAATTAGTCAATAGATATCAAAACAAGCGAGACCTCGCAAATGATGCTTTAAGCTCAATTATGAACTCCACCTTAAAAAACGAGTCAGCTAAAGAATTGCGTAATTTATTTGACACCTTTTCTGAATCCCTAGAAATTTTAAAATCACTTAGCTTTGACGTTGACAGTTGGGACTTTATTATTTTTTTCATTTTATTAGAAAAATTGGATATTCCAACGCGTTCAAATTTCGAAATGAGTCACGCCAATACTAATACCGAAATTCCCACTTTTCAGTCACTTTTTCAATTTCTAGAAAAAAGATGTAAAGTTTTGGAATCACTTCCTCAATCAACAGCACCCAAAAGGGTGCCTATCTATCAAAAATCAAATTCTATGCAAAATCAGTCTGGGCAAAAGCCTAATCAAAATTCAAATTCTATGCGAAGTCAGTTTGGGCAAAAGCCTACCTATAAATCATCCAATTCGCCTTTTATAGGACTGGCTGGCACCTCAACTAATTCAATTACGGGAATAAAATGTTTCCGGTGTAATCAAGGTCACGTGCTTTCGAAATGTCAAACATTTCTTGATCTCTGACCTATCGATCGCCTATCTTTCGTCAAGCAGAAAAAATTATGTCTAGCGTGTTTTCATCCCTTGCATGATGTAGATACGTGCAAATCCAAATATTCATGCAGGACTTGCAATAGTAAAAGGCACCACACTTTAACTCATATCTTAGAAACTAATCAAGAGTCTGGAAGCCAAGATACTAGTCCTGTCATTCACACACCACCTGTCAATAATCTTCATGTGTCATTAAATGCCTCAGGACCTTCAGGTACCTTTCTTTTATGCACCGCCATAATAGATGTTATGGACGGTTGCGGAAATTTTCAACCTGTAAGGGCACTGCTTGATTCTGGATCACAGACAGGATTCATCAGTGAAAAGTGTATTCAGCGTCTTAATCTTCCTAGGCGAAGTTACACCACTGAAATATTCGGATTAAATCAGATGTCTTCTTTTACTTCCAAAGGGCTCGTTCAATGTCACATTAAGCCACAAGGACAAGTCACTCCTTTACTTAATTTCGAAGCAATTGTTGTTCCACAACTATGTTCCAATATGCCTACATTCTCTTTGAACGATAATCAGTGGAAACACTTGCAAAACCTTAAACTTGCCGACCCATCTTATTTCAAATCTAGACCTGTGGACCTGGTTATTGGTTGCGAGCTATTCGCACAGATATTCAAGGAGGGCAGGGTTCTTGGACAGGTAGGGCAGCCTTCAGCCCTTGAAACTATCTTTGGCTGGGTCGTCATGGGAAAGGTTGACGAAGTAGGTAGTCTTACGGAACGAACCAGTTGTTTTTTAACGAGTCATTCACCTCCTTTAGAGGTCATTCTCCCTAGGTTTTGGGAAATCGAACATTTGCCTAAAAAACAAATCTTATCAAAGGAAGAAAAACAGGCAGAATCAATTTTTACTGCTAGTGTAGTACGGCAACCGAGCGGTAGATTCATGGTAGATCTTCCGTTTAAAGACAAAATAAACCCTGACCTAGGAAATACTTATCCGCAAGCTTATCGTAGATTTTTACTTCTAGAAAATAGATTAATCAAAAATCCTGATCTGTACACTGCCTATTCAAGTTTCATGCAAGACTATATCGATTCTAATCATATGAGTTTAGTTTTATCTAGTCAACCAAAGGTCGACGTGTCGTGTTTTTTAGCACATCATTGCGTACTAAAGCCGGAAAGCTTAAGTACAAAATTAAGGGTAGTCTGGGATTGTTCGGCAGTCACCCCAAAAAATATTAGTCTCAATGACACATTGTTATCTGGACCGAAACTTCAAAAGGATATTGCTTCTTTACTCCTTACGTTTCGTCTTAATCCTATTGCCTACATTGCTGACATCAAACAGATGTTCCGTCAAGTCCTTATCAATCCTTATCACCGTCCTTATCAAAGGATATTGTGGAGGTTTTCTCCACATGACCCACTTTCAGTGTGGGAACTTTCTACTGTCACTTTTGGCATGACATGCTCACCTTTTCTAGCCATGCGTACCTTAAATGAGCTGGCAGAGAGAGAAAAGGAACGTTTTCCTATGGCGAATACTGTTCTAAAAACGTCAATCTATATCGACGATATCTTGGGAACTAGCCCTTCGCTTTCTGAAGCTCTTTCCCTTCAAACAGAACTCAATGATTTGTTGAAGTCGGGAGGATTTGAACTTAAAAAATGGGCAAGCAATTGTCCTGAGTTATTGGCAACATTGCCAGAGTCCGATCGTCAAATGCCTCTCTCTTTCGACAAGGAGGAACCCCACTTTATCAAAGTTTTAGGACTTCAATGGCATCCAAAAAACGACATTTTTTCTTATCAATGCCGAATGAAGGACAAACCCCCAACCAAACGTTCTATTTTATCTATCATAGGAACAATCTTCGATCCCTTAGGTTTTCTTTGTCCCTTGTTGCTACAAGCAAAATTTATTTTGCAACAGTTGTGGATATCGAAAATAGGCTGGGACGAAGAACCAGATTCTTCTATCATCGACTCTTGGAACAAACTTCGTTCTGAATTCCCGCTTCTTTCCAATTTTCAATTACCCCGACAAATCAAACTGTCAGAAACCAATACCTGTCAAATCATCGGCTTCTGTGACGCTTCAATTCGAGGCTACGCAGGCGTCGTATATTTTCGTGTAGAAGAGGAAAACAATATATTTGTTTCTCTCATATCTGCAAAATCTAGGGTCGCGCCTATAAAGTCACAAACTTTGGCTAGGCTAGAACTCCTAGGCGCATTTCTTTTAAGCGAATTAGTTGACTTCGTTTTATCTAGCTATGAAGGAAAAATAACTTTTACAAATATCGTTACTTTCTGCGATTCGCAAGTCGTATTGCACTGGCTTTCATCCCCTCCTAATCGCTGGCAAACCTTTGTTGGAAATCGAGTCAGTAGAATCCAAGAAATCATTCCCTCAAACTCGTGGCGCTACATTCCTTCTGCTTTGAATGCAGCCGATATTGTGTCACGCACCGTCGTTTTTGTGGTCTCCCGAAAACGAATGGCCCGATTTTCGTAAATCAAAAATGCCGATTGATTTCGGAGATATTAATCTGAAGGAAAAGCCAAAAGTCTGTTGCAATGCGATAATTGATGTCAACTTCTTAGATCAGCTTCTTATCAAATATTCCTCTATCTCAAAAATTCAACGTATCATTTGTTATATCCTTCGAATAGTTAACCTTTTTCAAAACCATTCCTATCAAAAACCCACTAAGCCGCCGGACCAAAAAGTTATTTTTGAGAATATTGTTTTTCCTACCACCGGTGAGATGCAAAGTGCGTTACACCTTCTTATCAAACGCGTGCAAGGTTCTTGTTTTTCTGAGCTTTTTTCCGCGTTATCTAAGGATAAACCAATACCGAAACCTTTGCGAAAATTTTCACCTTTTCTTGATAAGAATAATATCATTAGAGTCGGTGGCAGATTACAAAAATCTGACCTTTTGTCTTATTCTGCAAAACACCCCGTCTTACTTTCGAGTGACCATCGTTTAACTACTCTTCTTATCGAGTCCGCTCATCGACAATATCTTCATCCTGGGTTTAAAACATTACATAATCTGCTTTTACAGCAATTTTGGATATTATCTGCCAGACGGGCAATTCAAAGAACCATATATAAGTGCTTGCAATGTTTTAGAATCAACCCTAAACCCTATAGACTGCCCATAATGAGTTCACTTCCCGCTCATCGAATCAATCAACTTAAACCTTTTTCGAGTGTAGCTATCGACTTTTGTGGACCTTTCTTTGTGATTCCTCATTGTTACCGTGGTTGTAAAGCTTTCAAATCGTATGTCTGTGTGTTTGTCTGTACGGCCACACATTGCGTGCATTTGGAATTAACCATGGAACTGTCCACCGAAGGGTTCGTAGGTGCATTCCATCGATTCATTTCCAGATGCGGAAGCGTGACGCAATGCTGGTCAGATCAAGGCAGTAATTTTATAGGGTTTCGTAACCAGTTACTGGATTACGCAAGAAGTGCTGCCACCAGACTTTCTATTCGTTAGCATCTGGGACCTCCTCTCAGTCCACATTTCAATGGCCTGGCAGAAGCTGGCGTCAAAAGTTTTAAAACTCACTTTGTACGAGTTGTCGGCGACCAGAAGTTGTCTATCATGGAGATGTCCACCCTTACCTGTCGCATAGAAGCCGTACTTAATAGTCGCCCTTTATCTCCTGCCTCTTCAGACCCACACGATCTTCAACCTCTTACCCCTGGGCATTTTTTGACACTTGAACCCCTTAATTCAGAAATTCCGGAGTCAGATTTGTCCGAGGTTCCCCTAAATCGGCTCTCGAGATGGCAACTAATCCAAAAACTACATAATGATTTTTGGAAACGGTATTCTATAGAGTATTTGCATACGCTACAACAGCGACACAAGTGGGCTGATTCGTCCCCAAATATCAAATTAAATGATTTGGTTATCATAACAAGTGATCACATTCAATCGCCTTTGAAATGGCCGGTCGGTCGGGTCATCGAACTGCATCCCGGCGGGGACGGTCAGGTGCGTGTTGCGACGGTACAAACGGTTACCGGTGTTTATAAGCGGCCAGTTGTAAAACTGTGCCTCTTGCCAAATTAAAAGTAATTTTAATTTTCTACCTTTTACCGGGTATTACAATAGGTTTTTTTTATTTTTAATTTTTTTTGAATTTTTTGTTTGTTTGTTTTGCCTTTTTTCGGGATTTCGTTATATGTAAATAAACTTACAATACTTATCTGTTTTCATTAATTTATATTTATCGGTCGATTCTTTTTCTTATATCTATATCTGTCCGGTTGAGATTCTAAAATTGTGTGTTTTGGAGGGCAGTTATGTTAGCTCCCGCTAAATTTCGCGGTTGTTTATATATATTTTTAAAAACACACAACTGTATGAAGGACAAAGCGCATTCCGCGTATTTGGACATGCGCACCAACAACCAGGGAGATCCTTGTCAATCGCCTAGAGAAAATGGCGTGTTAATTTCGTTCTCCAACTATATCAAATTTCTACACCTGAAAGTGCTCGATTTTTGTGTACTGAAGCATAGAACTAGAAACTTCAGCCCTTCAGCTACGTGGTGACATCATTAGATCCAATCAGGGGCCCCTTGGAACGTGGAGAAAGTGGATGCAAAGAGGTGAGTGCATTTGTCTCTGATTACCGTTGTGTGGCACAAATATTTTACCTATGGACGTTTGATTATTTCGTAAATCATATCAATATTTATGTTGGTTCGCGCTTTCATTAATTAAAATATTTACAGTCCATTGCATTTAACGTTTTTCTAACCGTGGACTAACAGTAAATACCTAGAAGAATAATTTATTTTTGCATCTGCCCACTTGTTATTTTTGTGTTTCCCAAAATCTGTTTTTGAGTTCAGCTAATAGCTTAAACATTTCACATTTTGTTTATTTTTGTTTTATATCGAATCTTCATTATAAATGTGATTTAATTATATAGTATCAAATTTTTCATAAATCCTAAACCTTAAAAAGATTTAGCCTGGATTCCTACACTGAAAAAAAAAACGATTTTATTATTAACAAATATTTGGTAAACTTGATTTTGTTGTGCTCATTAAAAAATATTAAAAGCAAATATCATTAATTATTGGTAACAAACCTTTTTTAAAGTGTTTAGTTATAAATAATATCTCATTTGTTTCTTTAATACTTTGAGGTTTTTGTAAATATTAATTGCTTTATATTAACCATAACCAAAACACTCTTTCTTTTAAGGTAACAGAACGTCTTTGTTATTAATACTTAAAATTTCCTAAATATAAATATACTCTTAATATTGGCAAATATTTCTTTGTGTTTATTACAACAAACATTTTTTTTGTATAATGTTATGGCGTGATTTTGTTATTATAACGGTCTGAATTGGTTTCTATTAATTACTTCGTAAAGTTCAAACAAATTTGGTTATTATTAACGAGCAATATAACTTAGTACCGTCTCGTCCACAGAACACCAGTCCCGGCTCGGGCCTTGTCGCGCGAGATCGTAACGTTTCGGTTGATATTTTGTAGGGGAGAGCGGGGCTAGTTAAGCCACTTTTTACATAAATGCAAATAAAAGCATTGCTATATTACAAAAAAACCGATTTTATTATTAACAAATATTTGGTAAACCTGATTTTTGTTGTAAATAAAAGCATTGCTATATTACTTACAGTTTTACAATTATAATATGTTTAAGGCAAATATTGGTTTTTAAAACTATGCATTCAGACTTAAAAAACACTTTTTTCTAGCACCCTTGCAAGCGGCCCAACTAACCCCACCCACAGAGTAAGTTGGGCCATACGATGGGGCAAGTTGGGCATGGTTGAATAATTAGGAACTGTATATATATGCAACATAAAATAACAGGAAATTCTTAGATTATTTTTATTGATAATAATAAAATACTAAACTTTAAATTTCTTAAAAAACAAACAATATAAAGTAACATAATTCTTGCTCTAGTCTGATTCGGAATTACGGTTTTAGCAAACATAAGTAAACCCTGCATCAGCACATGTTTCATGACGACCATAACGAGTCGTTAAATACCGAGATAAATTCCATCAAAGGAGCATGCGCCAAAATTAACGTCAAAATGTCTAATTTAAATTATTGGCGCGAATACCGGGATTGGCGCGAGATCGAAGAGCTTAACGTATAATTAAAAATTCAAGGTATAAAATAATGGTCAATTCTAATTTTTAGGTATGATTTTATGTAGGTACCGGGTGGTTTTTTATAACCGGAGCACTCAGCAACTTTATCATTGAAAATAAAGGGCTATATTAAATTGTAGATTTTTTTTGGTTAATTATGATGATGATGAACTTTAAAAGCAAACATAATTTTTTTCTATCCGTCACCATGTACAGCGTGTCCCATTTTCGATGGGATTAAATGGGAAACTCGGTTATTATTAAAGATATTGATTTTCTGATTGCATCTTACCGTGCTCTTTTTTTGAGCCCTTAAAAATGGTGTAATCAGATTTTTGCTATACCCCGTAGTTTCGCTAATACAGGGAGTTTTTGAAAAAATTATATTTTTAATAATCCCTTGTATCTCACTTATTTGCGAGATATTTCTATTCTGTAAAAACCTTTTCATGGCAACTTTTTTAGAAGAAAATAATGACGTTCGGTTCGGTTTTTTTTAATTTTATTATTTTATGATAATACTAGCATGAAACCAATCAAAATAGTAATAAAAAAAATCCAGGTCCGTATTTAATTTTTTTATGATAAATACCATATCTCAAAAACTAAACAATATTTTAAAAAGTTGACAACGTCATTATTTTCTTCTAAAAAAGTTGCCATGAAAAGGTTTTTACAGAATAGAAATATCTCGCAAATAAGTGAGATACAAGGGATTATTAAAAATATATTTTTTTCAAAAACTCCCTGTATTAGCGAAACTACGGGGTATAGCAAAAATCTGATTACACCATTTTTAAGGGCTCAAAAAAAGAGCACGGTAAGGTGCAATCAGAAAATCAATATCTTTAATAATAGCCGAGTTTCCCATTTAATCCCATCGAAAATAATAATAATAATAATAATAATAATAGCATGGAACCAATCAAAATAGTAATAAAAAATTCCAGGTCCTTATTTAATTTTTTTATAATAAATACCATATCTCAAAAACTAAACAATATTTTAAAAAGTTGACAACGTCATTATTTTCTTCTAAAAAAGTTGCCATGAAAAGGTTTTTACAGAATAAAAATATCTCGCAAAATAAGTGAGATACAAGGGATTATTAAAAATACAATTTTTTCAAAAACTCCCTGTATTAGCGAAACTACGGGGTATAGCAAAAATCTGATTACACCATTTTTAAGGGCTCCAAAAAAGAGCACGGTAAGGTGCAATCAGAAAATCGATATCTTTAATAATAACCGAGTTTCCCATTTAATCCCATCGAAAATGGGACACGCTGTACAGGGTGTCCCAAATTCGATGTTTTTGGGGAGTTTCGGGTATTTCTAGAGGGGCTAAAAAAACCTGATCAACCTTTGCGACACTCAAATTTCAAAAGAAGCTTAAAGGTAAAAATCGCATTTTGATATAGCAAGCCGTTTTTAAACTACGGGGTGTTTTTAAAAAGTCTGCATTTTGGGAAGGGGTCTATAACTTGTTTATTTATTAATATTTTTATTTCTGCGAAAACATTCTTTAGACACTTTTTTAAGAGGAATTTAACTGTTAAATTAAATTTCATTTGTCACGTTTAGTTTTTGAGATATCACATAAAATTAATTTTTCTTTATGGGATTAGTGGAATTTCTTTATATTTTAGTTTTTTTTATTTTTACCACATATTTTAGTTTGCTTAATGGGTTTAAAATATTTTAATATAAAATTATAAAAATAAAAAAAAATAAAGAGGTGATTAAAAAATAAAAATAAAGAAAACAATAAAAAAAAATTAAAAATTAAAATATTGAGTGTGATACATCATTTTAAAGGAAATTTTAGAGAGAGTTTTAGAGTTATTCTGTAAGAAAAATAACAACTTTATGCAATATTTTAAAAACCAAAAGAGATAAATAAAAACCGTTTACATCTGTCAATTCTTCAAGAAAAGATCTATAAGAAAGCTATTTACACAAAAGTAAAATGCAGACAAAAACACTCCGTAGCTTAAAAACGGCTTGCTATATCTAAATGTAGTTTTCACCTTTAGGCTTCTCTTAAAATTTGAGCGTCGCAAAGGGGGTTCAGTTTTTTTCTTTCTCCCCTAGAATTACCCGACACCACAAAAAACAACGAATTTGGGACACCCTGTACAGGGTGTGACAATAAAGTCGATTTTTTGAGAGGGAACACCCTGTATATTTTTGCATTTTAAGATTCGTCTTTTCTTTTTGATTTCAAACATATACAATATCTATGTGCCGCGATTAATATTTTTTGAGGTATATGCAGTATTTCTTCTATATGCATTTCACGTTTATTTTGTTTTGCCATGGGAGTATTGACAAATTTAAATGCGCTAAGTCTTAAAAAAAATTTTTTATCGTAGCATAGACATACAGTAGAACCCCGATGCCAGTGTTTATTCAAATTAAATAGGGCACTAAATAATTTGTCACACAACTTGCACGTCACCGGCATTTTCACAGCACAAAAACGACGAATTTTCATCAAAAAGAACTGGGAATTATTAAAGTTTTGCTGTATAAAACCATACTGAAATATCTCTCAGTTGATTGGTTGGCAGAAGTGACAGATCAACGCTTGCGCACGTCTTGGAATTCATCTCGGTATTTAACGACTCGTCCATAGGCCCAAAACTTGTAAGTTAAACATTGTACCCATTTTTCTTTTGGTTTGCTGTTTGAGAATGGTTCCATGCAGACTAGACAAAATGTTTCCTCTTCATCATCGCTGTCATCTTTCAGTGTCCTTTTCTGAGTAGTTTTTCTATGCTTCTTTTCCTTGAAGACATTTTTGGTTACAGATTTTTCTTTTTTTAAACTTTTTTCACGTTCCAACTCTTCTTTAACCGGAGTTTCAGTTAGTATAGCTGTTGACCATTTTCTTCGGTTGATATTCTTGGTCTTTCTTTCGCCAGCTTTCAGAAAGGCACGAATTTTTAAAATTTCCCTAGATCGATTGGTAATAATAAATCACACAATTTTAAGTCACCGGGTATTTGCCTCAAATTTGAGTTGAAGGGTCTGTGTGATGTCATAAATAAATAAATGGCGGCTTTTTTTCTGTTTTTTCACAATTTTTGGCTTATAACTTCTGCCAATAACTTAGTTTTACAGAAAAACTAATCGTTTTTTGTTTGCAAGAGAACACCAATCAAGATACCGCGTGAACAAGTCCACATCTATGGGGCCTAATTTCCATAAGAGGGTAAAAAACAGATAGAATATAGCATATATTAATAAGAGACCGCAATATGCCCGATTCTAGTCGAAAGCGTTTCAGCGTTGCCAAAGGTAACTTTGATAAATAACTACAGGCGCAAGTCGTCGCAGTCTTCAAGAGGCGGATAATCTAAAACATTTTTTTAGGGCGAGAGTTATTACATGACGTGATTTTTAGTTCATCATACGTACGCATGCTGATTTTAACCTTAAAATAAAAAAAAAATGTTTTTAGAAAATGTATGGGGTTAGCTGGGCCGGCACACCTACATACAAAATTGAGAGAGTCGGCAATCATGTTTGCGTAAATATTAGCATCGTTATAATTTCATTAAACTCTGTCTAAATATGTAAAGTTAACTATAAAAAACCGAATGGGGGCATGCAGGTGTTATAAAACAATCTGGAAAATGTTTTCCGAAATAACAAAAAGTTACTTACGAGGTCCAAAAAAAAAATGCCTCTGTAGTGAAATAGCGCGTATCAAAATAGCGCGTATCAAAATAGCGCATATCAAAATAGCGCGCTCATTTGAGCGCGTGTTCAAAATAGCGCGTGATCAAAATAGCGCGTATCACAACGGCGCGTTATCAAAATAGCGCGTATCATAATGGCGCGTGTTCAAAATAGCGCGTATCAAAATAGCGCGTATTCAAAATAGCGCGTATCAAAATAGCGCGTGTTTAAAATACCATGTGTTCAAAATAGCGCGCCTTAAAATAGCGCGTCTAAAAATACCGCGTTTTGAAAGATCGCCATTACAAACGTCGCTGTTACAAAATAGTTCAAGTAAGGGGTCTCTTTCTAACATATTTAAAAAAAAAACTTTCCTTACTTTTTTCCCGGGATACTATAGGGTGTAACCAAACCGAACCGAACCGAACCGATTCAAACCGCACCGAACTGAAATGAACCGAATGAAACCGAAACATTTTTAGTATAGCAAGCCATCAGTTTATTTAACGGTTAAGTAAGTATAACTTATCTGACCTTGCTCAAACTGTTTACGTGAATATACCTAAGCAGACCTGATACGCGCTATTTTTAATACGCGCTATTTTGATACGCGCTATTCTGATCACGCGCTATTTTGATACGCGCTATTTTGAACACGCGCTATTTTGATACGCGCTATTTTGGACACGCGCTATTCTGAAAACGCGCTGTTTTGAAAAGCGCTGTTTTGATACGCGCTATTTTGATACGCGCTATTTCGTTACAGAGCAACAAAAAATCGGTCAAAATCTGTTTATTGGAGATACACACATCACAGATTCTCACTGCAGACTAATGCAAGAGCAAATGCGACTTTGTCACGTGGGTGGCGCTGGCAGCTGACGTCTAATTGTCGAGTTAATAGGGGTTTCTCAACGTGCCCCTATGCCCAACGAGCCCCGCTCTCCCCTACGTATGAGCCGCGGTCTAGACGGAACCGACCCGACGCCCTACGTAGCATTGTATTACAGACCGTCGCAGACACTCATAGAGAAATGTCTCTGCAGACACTGTGCCGAAAAATCAAGGGGACGCCATGTTTTAGGAAGAACATTGACCAAACAAAGTATAGTTTTTGTGATTTTGTGCTAATACAGACCTAAATACGCGGGTATTTTTATGGGATCATAATGGTGTTTTGGTTGCAAGGGTCGAAGTGAACAAAACGCCATCAGGAATAACGCTTTAAAGGTAGAAATATAGCTTCAAGAATAAAAACGTATTCATTGTATAAACTTTTTGTTCTGTGGAAACTGATTGCTTTATAAACAAACAGTAAATAGGATTGATTTTTAATTAACTGATTTATGTGCTAATTGTCGACAAGTATCCACAGGCGTAGGCTTTATTTGTTTTTATTATAAAATTCATACTCTTTTTTTTTGTTCCAGATATCCGCTTAAAGATGGAAACATTCTGGCTTTGGTCGTCCACAATAACATAGTAAGTGTTATTTATTATTCTTTTTAGAATGCTTTATATTTGTATTTTGTGATTTTAATCATTTTAAATTTGATGTCATTTGAATCATGGCTTCAATTCTTTGAATTAATTATTAAAGATTTTTAAGCAAAGAGCCTTTAGTATGAAAATGTGAAGTTTAAATCTTTTAACTTAAAGCAAACATTTAATTCTCTGCACAGTGGCGTATATAGAAAAAAATTCGGTGGAGGGGGCGAGACGGTTTTGGGGGGGGGGGGGTCGAGACCTCATGAGGCAGTATTTTAGGCTATTTTATGTTTATATTCATAAAATATGTGGAAAATATCTAAAAAAACTTAACTTTAAAGGGGAGCCCAGGTCCCCCCTTATATACGCCACTGGTTCTGTATTAAATTTACAAATATATAAAATTTATTTTCTTTTTCAGGTCAGCACTGACTTGAAGGTGGAGGAAGTAATTGAACAAAGGAGAAACATTTTAAAAAAACACGGGCTACACATGCGGCCTTTCATAATGGTGGAGTCCCTGAACTTATAGTGAGGTAAAATCAGTTTATGTCAGATTTGACAAAATTGTGTGTGCATCTCACGTGGAACAAACGTGTGTATATTTCATTAACCAACCTTTCCAAAAAAAACAAAGATTACCAGCCACCATAAAAAAATTTGACTCCACTTTTATAATAAAATACAAATAAATATTTTTCATCAAAACAACTTGCTTTTTATTATTATTAAAATTCTCTTATTATTCTATACCATATTCATTTCTATAGGGTTAATGGGAAAAAAGACACCAATTTTGATCACACAACTTTATTTCTTTTTGACAATCCATTTTCGTCTTCCTAAGGCTAAGGTGTAGCCTGAGGAAGACGAAGAAATACAGGTATGTGATCAAAAGTGGTGTCCTTATTTCCATTAACCCTATAGAAATATACAGGGTGTTCATTTTAAAACTTCCCAACCAAGATTTCTCAAAAATGATTTTTTTCTGAGAAAAAGTAAAAACATGTCAATTAATTTATTAAGGAGGACACATTTTGGCTATCTTATAGTTTTTGTAGTACACACCCCCTTTGAAAAAATAAGTGAATATGTCAAAAACAAATTGACAGATTTTCAAAATTTGTACACCTGTAAAGATATTTAAGAAACCTTCAAAAAAAAGTGTCAATTGACCCACTTTCCATATTCAAAATATAGGGGTAAAATGTACCCCTCAAAGGGGGTGTGTACTACAAAAATTTTAAGATAGCCAGAATGTGTCCTCCTTAATAAATTAATTGACCTGTTTTGGCATTTTTTAAAAAAATCATTTTCGAGAAATCTGGGGTGGGAAGTTTTAAAATGAACACCCTGTATTTTAAACAGAACGTGAAACCTACAAATACCTTATTAATGCAAAATAACTAAATATAATTACAGCTACTAATTATATAATAACCCATAATTAATTAATTTAATATTAAATAAGAATGATCCTTATAATAAATATACAGTATATTAATAATTAAACTCACATATATTTTTAAATACCAACAATATATTAGTGCTTGATGTAGCTTTTTTTAAATATTACCAGACGATTTTGTTTTTATTAACAAATATTTGTTTCAATTGTTGTACACTGAGAGAAGAATTTTGTAACAATAACAAACATTTTGTAACTGTTACCAAATGCGTTGCCCATATTTGGCTTATTAGATATTTGTTTGCAGGTAACAATTCATAAATTTCAACAATTGGAACAAATATTTGTTAATAAAAACAAAATCGTCAGGTAATATTTAAAAAAAAGCTACATTAAGCACTAATATATTGTTGGTATTTAAAAATATATGTGAGTTTAATTATTAATATACTGTATATTTATTATAAGGATCATTCTTATTTAATATTAAATTAATTAATTATGGGTTATTATATAATTAGGGTGTTCATTTTAAAACTTCCCACCCCAGATTTCTCAAAAATGATTTTTTAAAAAAAAGCAAAAACACGTCAATTAATTTATTAAGGAGGATACATTTTGGCTATCTTAAAATTTTTGTAGTACACACCCCCTTTGAGGGGAACATTTTACCCTATATTTTGAATATGGAAAGTTTCTTAAGTATCTTTACAAAGGTGTACAAATTTTGAAAATCTATCAATTTGTTTTTGACATATTCACTTATATTTTCAAAGCGGGTGTGTCCTACAAAAACTATGAGAAAGCCAAAATGTGTCCTCCTTAATAAATTAATTGACATGTTTTTACTTTTTCTCAAAAAAAAAATCATTTTCGAGAAATCTTGGTTGGGAAGTTTTAAAATGAACACCCTGTATATTTCTATAGGGTTAATTGAAATAAGGACACCAATTTTAATCACACACCTGTATTTCTTCATCTTCCTCAGGCTACACACCTTAGCCTTAGGAAGACGAAAATGGATTGTCGAAAAGAAATAAAGTTGTGTGATCAAAATTGGTGTCTTTTTCCCATTAACCCTATAGAAATGAATAAGGTATAGAATAATAAAAGAATTTTAATAATAATAAAAACCAAGTTGTTTTGATGAAAAATATTTATTTGTATTTTATTATAAAAGTGGAGTCAATTTTTTTTACGGTGGCTGGTAATCTTTATTTTTTTTCGAAAGGTTGGTTAATGAAATATACACACGTTTGTTCCATGTGAGATGTACACAAAATTTTGTCAAATCTGACATAAACCGATTTTACCTCACTATAAGTTGGGGGACTCCACCATTATGAAAGGCAGCATGGGTCGCCCGTGTTTTTTTAAAATGTTTCTCCTTTGTTCAATTACTTCCTCCACCTTCAAGTCAGTGCTGACCTGAAAAAGAAAACAAATTTTATATATTTGTAAATTTAATACAGAACCAGTGGCGTATATAAGGGGGGGCCTGGGCCCCCCTTTAAAGTTCAGTTTTTTTAGATATTTTGCACATATTTTATGAATATAAACATAAAATAGCCTAAAATACAGCCTCATGAGGTCTCGCTCCCCCCCTGAAACCGTCTCGCCCCCCCCCCCCCGAATTTTTTTCTATATACGCCACTGTGCAGAGGATTAAATGTTTGCTTAAGTTAAAAGGTTTAAACTTCACATTTTCATACTAAAGGCTCTTTGCTTAAAAATCTTTAATAATTAATTCAAAGAATTGAAGCCATGATTCAAATGACATCAATTTTAAAATTATTAAAATCACAAAATACAAATATAAAGCATTCTAAAAAAAATAATAAATAACACTTACTATGTTATTGTGGACGACCAAAGCCAGATTGTTTCCATCTTTAAGCGGAATCTGAAACAAAAAAAAAGAGTATGAATTTTATATTAAAAACAAATAAAGCCTACGCCTGTGGATACTTGTCGTCAATTAGCACATAAATCAGTTAATTAAAAATCAATCCTATTTACTGTTTGTTTATAAAGCAATCAGTTTCCACAGAACAAAAAGTTTATACAATTAATACGTTTTTTTCTTGAAGCTATATTTCTACCTTTAAAGCGTTATTCCTGATGACTTTTTGTTCACTTTGACTCTTGCAACCAAAACACCATTATGATGCCATAAAAATACCCGCGTATTTAGGTCTGTATTAGCACAAAATCACAAAAACTAAAACTTAACTAAACATGGCGTCCCCTTGATTTTTGGGCACAGTGTCTTCAGAGACATTTCTCTATGAGTGTCTGCGACGGTCTGTATCTGTAATACAATGCTACGTAGGGCGTCGGGTCGGTTCGGTCTAGACCGCGGCTCACCCGTAGGGGAGAGCGGGGCTCGTTGGGCATAGGGGCACGTTGAGACACCCCTATTAACTCGACAATTAGACGTCAGATGCCAGCGCCACCCACGTGGCAAAGTCGCCTTTGCTCGTGCCTTAATCCGCAGTGAGAATCTGTGATATGTGTATCTCCAAGGAACAGATTTTGAACTATTTTTTTTTACCTCGAGTTTAATGAAATTGGTTGTCGACTCTCTCAATTTTGTATGTAGGTGTGGGGCTAGTTGAATCAAAAAGTTCGGGGCATGTTGGGCCACCGGCCCAGCTAACCCCATACATTTTCTAAAAACATTTTTTTTTTATTTTAAGGTTAAAATCAGCATGCGTACGTATGATGGACTGAAAATCACGTCATGTAATAATTCTCGACCTAAACAAATGTTTTAGATTGTCCGCTTCTTGAAGACTGCGATGACTTGCGCCTATAGTTATTTATCAAAGTTACCTTTGGCAACGCTAAAACGCTTTCGACTGGAATCGGGCATATTGCGGTCTCTTATTATTATATGCTATATTCTATCTGTTTTTTATCCTCTTATGGAAATTAGGCCCCCTAGATGTGGACTTGTTCACGCGGTATTTTTGTTAGTCTTGGAGATATAAAGCTAATTTCTTCACAATCTTGATTGGTGTTCTCTTGCAAACAAAAAAACGATTAGTTTTTGTGTAAAACTATGTTGGCAGAAGTTATAAGCCATTGATTGTGAAAAAACAGTAAAAAAGCCGCCATTTATTTATTTATATTTATTTATTTATGACATCACACAGACCCTCCAACTCAAATTTGAGGCAAACACCCGGTGACTTAAAATTGTGTGATCTATTATTATCAATCGATCTGGGGAAAATTAAAAAATGTGTGCTTTTCCGAAAGCTGGCGAAAGAAAGACCAAGAATATCAACAAAAGAAAATGGTCAACAGCTATACTAACTAAAACTCGGGTTAAAAAACAAAAGAAAAAAAAAAGAAAAATATGTAACCAAAAATGTCTTCAAGGAAAAGAAGCATAGAAAAACTGCTTAGAAAAGGACACTGAAAGATGACAGCGATGATGAAGAGGAAACATTTTGTCTAGTCTGCACGGAACCATTCTCAAATAGCAAACCAAAAGAAAAATGGGTACAATGTTTAACTTACAAGTTTTGGGCCCATGAAACATGTGCTGATTCAGGGTTTACTTATGTTTTGCTAAAACCGTAATTCCAATTCACACTAGAGCAAGAATTAAGTTACTTTATATTGTGTGTTTTTTAAGAAAGTTAAAGTTTAGTATTTTATTATTGTCAATAAAAATAATCTAAGAATTTCCTGTTATTTTATGTTGCATATATACAGTTCCTAATTATGCAACCATGCCCAACTTGTCCCATCGTATGGCCCAACTTGTCCCATCGTATGGCCCAACTTACCCCGTGGGTGGGGTTAGTTGGGCCGCTTGCAAGGGTGCTAGAAAAAAGTGTTTTTTAAGTTTGAATGCATAGTTTTAAAAACCAATCTTTGCGAATTGTCTACCTTAGGGCCCTGCCTTAAACATATTATTAACCAGGGTCGCTCCGTTGCTACCAACTTGTTGCACTACGTTCAGGATGTCTATGCAACAATGGAGGGGGGCTCTCAGATTGATGCCGTGTACACCGATTTCTCAAAAGCTTTTGACAAAATTCACATACCAACATTAATAATAAAATTGCAGAATATCGGTTCATCTGGGCTGGTTGGAGTCCTATTCGACACCTCGGCGCCAGTATGAAAATTAAATAATTGCCAATCAGACTGTGTCAGTATAACTTCTGGCATCGCCCAGGGGTCGCATTTAGGACCTCTCCTTTTCTCTCTGTATATCTATGATATCTTAAAGTGCTTTCAACACTCAAAGTTTTCAAATTTCGCAGACGATCTGAAAGCGTATAAAATTGTCAAAAATGACTTGGACCAATTACATCTTCAGTCCGATCTTCAGCGACTCCAGGAGTACTGCCACGAGAATCATTTATTTTTTAATGTATCTAAGTGTTACTCAATTACGTTTACTCGACAAACGAGGGTAATAGATCCTCGGTACAGTATTGGTGGGGTTCAGCTGAGGAAAGTTGATTCCATTCGGGACCTTGGTGTAACACTTGACTGCAAACTTACATTTGACAAACTTACAACGCGTAAGTACGAATTCATTTAGAATTTGTGAGTACTGTTTGGTGCCCTAGATATGCCAAATATATTCAGAGAATTGAAAGAATTCAACAAAAATTTATCTTTCATTTGAATTTTCGATATAATAGACAATTAATTGGTGAAGCCTATGAGATAAGTTTAGCTTATTATAAGCTAGGTAAATTAAGCAATAGGAGACTGGTGGCTTATACTGTATTTTTACACAAATTGGTAAACAATAAAATCAATTGCCCACAATTATTGAGTAGGCTGCCATTTATCATAAAGCAAACGAATACTCGGCACTACACGAGGGCGGATCCAGAGGTGCTTCTCGGGGGGGGCACTTTAGGTGACATTCTCTGTTGGTAAAAAACGGTATATATTTTTTTAAGCAGCATGTTATTGAATAAATCAGTGGTTGTAATTTCGATGATAACAACAATAGACACTTTCATGCGCCGCAGGCAAAAATTTTGAGTTTTTATTAGCAAAAACATTACTTTTTACTCATTTTTTGTATATTCAAAAAATTCTCGGAACCTGGATCCGCAACTGGCACTACATGCTTTTCTATAATAAAAAATATAATACAAATTACGGGCAGAATGCAGATGCTTACCTCTTATAACATCTATTTTAACCACATAAACTTGTTTAGAGTATCAGTATTTACCTTAAAAACGTTGGCTTACAAAGTGTTTTAATATAGTTATGTGAAAAGACTTTCTTTCCGGAATAACCAAACTTTATTTTATACTTTTAATCAGTGATATGCTAACAGGTAGTTTTTTTCTTTATTTTCTGTTTTCTAGTTTTAGGTCCATAATTTGTTATAAGCACTTACAATTGTCATTATAAGCTGTCATTGTAATTGGAAAGGTATCCCTTTCTGTTTGGCAGCCCATGTATTAATAAATAAATAAATAAAAAATAATTATAAACTGTAAGTAATATAGCAATGCTTTTATTTGCATTTATGTAAAAAGTGGCTTAACTAGCCCCGCTCTTCCCTACAAAATGTCAACCGAAACGTCACGATCTCGCGCGACAAGGCCCGAGCCGAGACTGGTGTTCTGTGGCAGAGACGGTACAAAGTTATATTGCTCGATAATATCGCTTGTTAATAATAACCAAATTTGTTGAACTTTACGAAGTAATTAATAGAAACCAATTCAGACCGTTATAATAACAAAATCACGCCATAACATTATACAAAAAATGTTTGTTGCAATAAACACAAAGAAATATTTGCCAATATTAAGAGTATATTTATATTTAGGAAATTTTAAGTAATAATAACAAAGACGTTCTGTTACCTTAAAAGAAAGAGTGTTTTGGTTATGGTTAATATAAGGCAATTAATATTTACAAAAATATCAAATTATTAAAGAAACAAATGATATATTATTTGTAACTAAACACTTTAAAAAAGGTTTGTTACCAATAATTAATGATTGCTTTTAATATTTTTTAATGAGCACAACAAAAATCAGGTTTACCAAATATTTGTTAATAATAAAATCGTTTTTTTTTTCAGTGTATAGTTCGGAGCCTAAGCCACATTTGTCTGCATGTTTGGGTACCGTAATGATACTTGGTACGAATATAGTACAACACTGTAGTATTATTTTATTGACTGAACTGAATACCGGGTGTCCCATTTAAAAAAATGTGTTTTTTTTAACATAACTCACCTACTCGTCATTTGATTTTCTTTTCGTTCATCACCATCGTAATCAGAGAAAAAAAATACCACAACTTTGTCTATTTAACCGACCCTGTAGCTCTAATATTAACAAAGTAAGTAATAGTGGCGACTTAACTCTTAACACCCTGTACATTATAATTCAAAAATTCCAGAAACTTCATGTTTACTTAATTTATCAAATTTTATTAAGTTCTCTCACGTAGATCTCAGAACAGGTACATTTCCGGTGTCAGTTTTTGATATATCGGGGGCAATTCTTTACTATGTCAATCAATAGCAAATGGAATGCAAGTTGTGAACTATCCGCTCGTTGGGAGACGCCAGGCTTTCAGGATGCAGTGACCCTAAGAATAGTTTCTACAGTCGCCACCTGACGAAAATAAGTCGAAGGCGGAGTTTTCCAGGGGTGCCACGACCACGTGGTCACATTGTGCAAGGAAAACTTAAGTTTGCGACACGCTCCCTAGAGGGAGCTGCACATATAGGCAGAGAACTGCGTACAGCCGACCTGAAAATAGATTTCAGAATATGAATAAAATGAACCGGACCCAAGAAACAAACCTTTAAAACATAAATTTCAAACTTTCTATAAATTCGTATAATTAAAAATAATGTTTGTATAATTATGTAAAATTTCTTGTGTGCCTAATATTATAGATTTGTTAAAAAATTCTAATTTTCTACTTAGCAATAAAAAGTTGAAAATAGCCCCAAAAAACTACTATTTACGGATTAGATCAAATTTTGGTCCAGGAGGTGAGTTACAGGGTGATATCGAAAATAGTAGTAAATCTTAATAAAAATCACATTTTAAAAAACAACTCTGTCAGGAGCTTTAGTTAGCAAATAAGAGTAAGAAATACATTAAAAAGTGTCTCATGAACTTATTTTATTATTTTTAGATCCAGGACGTGAGAGACCTACAGGGTGATATCGAAATTAGAAGCGTAATTTTCTAAAAACCAAATTTTTAAAAAACAATGTTGTCAAGCGCTTTCGTTAGCAAAAAATTATTTGAAACACGTTACACAATCATACCATTATCAGATTTTATCACCTTCAGGTCCAGGAATTGAGCTACATGGTGATATAGAAGTTATTAGTGTGTGTAAATTTTCTAAAAATCACATTTTTAAAAAGCAAGGTTGTCCGGAGCTTTTGTTAGCAAAGTATAGTTAGGAATACGTTAAACAATCATACCATTAACTGACTGTATCACCGTTAGGTCCAGGAAGTGAGGTACAGGGTGATATCGAAATTAGTAATAAAATTTCGTAAAAATCACGTTTTTAAAAAACAACGTTGTCAGGAGCGTTTGTTAGCAAAAAATAGTTAGGAACACGTTAAGCAATCATACCACTTACTAAATTTCATTTACTTCCAGTAGGTAAGCTGCAGGGTGGCATGTAAATAGCAGTAAAGGTTTTGAAAAATCACGTTTTTAAAAAACAAGGGAGGTGGGCTATAGGGTGAAATGAATAAATAAATCCAAAAATATTCACATATATTTACGTGAAAAACTTTTACTATTTATTTGACAAATTTACAAGTTAATATGATAAAATTTTGACATTAAAACTTATTAGTTAATATAACCAAATCAACCTAAGCCCCTAACTAACCTTGGTCAAAATAAAAGTTTACAAATACACATAAGAAATCCAAAAATCCCTACATTTATTTACGTAACAACATCTTGGTTCGTTGTTCTTTTACAAATTCACAAGTTAGTTTGAAAAAATCATGACTTTATAATACATATCAAGTACAACCAAACCGAACCAAACCCATATAAATAAGGTTGGTCAATATAAAAATGTACAATAATTATTTACAGAAAAACCTGCCTGCCTACGTTGTTAATTCACAAATTTACATGCTTATTTGACAAAAAATTTTCATCCAAAATATACAATTAATAGAATCAAACCAAACCAGTTGGTCAATATAAAAACTAACAAATACAAATAGTAAATCAAAAATTTTTTACAAATATTTTACATTTGTTTGATTTGTTAATTAACAAATTTACAAGATATTTTAGAATCTTGGCCCTAAAATATATATTTAATGTAACAAAACGAAAGCCTTCACTAGGCTTGCCTAATGTAAACATTTACAAACATACACGATAAATATAAAAATCTGCACATTTATTTACAGGAAAAAACTGTCTTCGTTGTTATTTCACAAATTTGCATGTTTTTTAGGCAACAATTTGACACCCAAGTTATCTATTTAACATAACCAAACGGAGCCAAATCAAATCCTTATAATTATTAAGCTTGCTCAATATAAAAATGGACAAATACACATAATAAATATTACATTTATTTTCATTGACAAACAACAACCTGCACACAAATATTTTTGTCCCGTATGTCGTTCTTAGTTTTATTTAATTACTTGTATATAGACTTCTTCCAAAGTGAAGCGACTCAATATTTTGCATTTCTTTCAAAAAATCTGTTAATACATGTACCGCTACATAGCTATTTGGTTGTCTGATAAAGGGATATATTTCTTTACTTCTTTAGCTATTTTTACTGAAAACTCCAAATCAACAAAAGCAGTAGTTTCATCCCACTTAAGGTCTTTTATCTTTAAATTTTAAATATCTTTTACATAAATATTTTTTTGTATCGCTTAGGCTTTTAATTATTTGCACAATAGTTATTTACCTAACAAGTGCGGAAAGAGGTACTTTTCCGCACGCGACGGCAGTTGCACAAACGACGCGGAGCGGAGTTCGGGCAAGCCGTCAAGGATGGAAAAGGTAGTTTCCGCAAGAATTAGGTACAATGTTTTTCCTACGAGTGTTTTTGTCCATTTTCTTTATCAAAAAACATGTTTTAATTCGCAAAGATTTTATAATAATGCTAGAAAATGATACGTAAGATAGAATAGTTACATAAATCATTTAATGAGTAAATATCTTCATTTTTAACAAAACAAAAATCGTGCGGAAAAGAAATTTTTCAGCACTAGTGCGGAAAAGTTACTTTTCCGTACGTTTTTTTAACTTTTATTTTTACTTGATTTTTTTATGCACGGAAAAATAATAAAACAGGATTTTTTTATTATGATATATTAAAAAGAAACTTTATGTAAAGAACATTTAATTAACAATAACGAAAAAGTTAACGATGGTAGATATTAAAATTGAAAGTGCACTTTCTGTTTGTTGCATGCTTCAATATACATCAGATGCCGCAACATCTTGAATAACGTCGTTTCTTATTGGAATTTCATTGGTTGGTGTTTGGCCCACTACAGAAATGCCTTGATCAGTTTGCTGCTTAGAATTACTACTGTAGTGAATGGAGAAAGGTATATTGGTCTGTCTGTTAGGTATATTGGGCTGTAACACATTACAGGATTCTTCATTCGGTGCTTCTGGTAGCATCGGTACAGCAGCACTACACACAACTTGTGTGTAGGAGGACGGATTTTCATTTGAAAACGATTGTGGACGGGAAGGTTCTTGCAATTTGGACGTGCAGAAAAAAATCGTGAGGAAAGTAAAAATGATGCGAAAAAGTAAAATTGTGCGGAAAAGTAATTAACGTAATATTCTTTTAATAGATCGCTCAAGAAACCCTAACTTATATGTTCTTGGTTTGTAAACAGTAAGGTGAGGCCAAAAGTTATTTTTAAAAATATGATTTATAAAAAAATTTACTACTAGTATCTTACCTACTGGACCTAAATGTAACAGTTAGTGAATGGTGTGGTTTGTTTACATATTCCTAACTATTTTTTACTCACCAAAACTCCTGATAAAGTTGATTTTTAAAATTGTGATTTTTACAAAAGTGTTTTACTAATTTTGATATCACCCTGTACCTTACTCCAAGGACCTAAAGGTAATACAGTCAGTTAATGTTATTATTTTTTAACGTGTTCCTAAGCATTTTTTGATAACGAAAGCTCTTGACAACATTGTTTTCTTAAAATGTGATTTGTATAAAAATACACTAGTAATTTCGATATCACCCAGTAGCTCACTTGCTGGCTCTAAAGGTAATACAATAAGTTAGTGATATGATTTTTTAAGGTATTTCTAACTCTTGTTTGCTAAGTAAAACTCCTGACAAAGTTGTAATGTAAATTGTACAACTATTTTTGATATCACCCTGTAACTCACCCCCTGAACCTAAATTTGAAATAATCCGTTAATACATAGTTTAACTTTTTGAGCTATTTTCTATAATAGATTTTAAGGTCACCCTGTAGCAGACCTGAACCTAACCTTTATAACCTGGGTTTGGCATACTTTTTTTCTATCTCTTCTCATACCTGATCATAAGAAATATTAGAAAAACATTATTTTTAATTATATGATAATAATAATAACAAGTTTGATATTTATATATTCAAAGGTTATTTTTTGGGCCACGGGTTGCAATAAATCCAAAAATTATTTTTTTTTATAAATTTATCAACCCTAATAGTTTTCTTTCCTAAAATTCATTTGATTTCGTTAAAATAATATTACGTTGATTTTGTGGTCGGCTGTACTTAGCCATTCGGATTGGTTCGCTTTGCATGTTATGTTCGTGTTATTTGAATCCAACTTTAACGAAATAAGAAAAACGTCTCATGGTTTTGTTATTGTTTTTTTCCGGAAAAATACACTTTTTTAAGAACCTGTGCATCATCAACAATCCCGGAAAAATATTGAATTATCAGCAATCGAGTTTAAAGGTAGGTTTTAGATTATATTTTTCCTCATTTTTCGGTTTTTGACGCTGTACAAAAAACTGAAATTTACGATGTTGCCATGATTTAGGGCTAAAATTTGAGGCGTCAAATTTTTTCAGATTGTTTCAACTTATTTCAAATTTTAAAGAATTGCCCCCATCATGTGAACAGTTTGACGTTTTGACTTAATTTATATCTGTCCTCGTTCCTTTTGCTCCCTCCCCTGAAAAAAACCGTTTTCAAAACTTTACTTTTTGTAAATTTTTTGGATTTACAAGCTATAAGGTGGAACAAACAAAAAACTGTACGCGAAATGAGTTTCATATTTAATTTATAAATTTTTTCTTGCCCACCTCAAGTACGCCCCTGTATCTGCGCCCTGCACTGGGTTCCATCGGAGCACCTCTTCTAAAATGGCATCTCTAGGTGTCTACTACCTCTGTGCCAAATTTTATTACTGTACGGAAAAATGCAGACAAACCCCAAAATTTCCCTCTTAGGCCCCGAACTACTACAAATTTTAAAAATATACGTTCAAATTAACCCGCGAAATCGAACGAGCCAGAGTGCATTTTAGTCTGTAGCCGCGAGTGCAAAAACGCGGTAAAATCAATAGTGACATTTGTGCCATCTGTCGGATTGCTCGCGAGTTTTCTATGTGCCAATATTTTTAAAAGATACAGCTTTAAAAAATAAGTATTTTATGCAGATTAACTAAAAACTGCAAAATTTTGAGTTGTACCACTATTGCATCTGGTGAGCGATGTCATTTTTGACATACGATTCTGATGATTTAGAAAAAATTATTTAACTTTGCTAATTTAAACGTTACTGTTAGATCAATATTAACGAAGATAGCTATTAAGTAAAATATGTCAATTTATTCAAATCACCCGGCACATTTGAAAACATTTGTGTTTTGTTTAACGAGATGTCTTGGTTTTCTCAGTTTTTTTTGTTAAATTTCAAAAAATAAACAAATATGTTTTTTTTTTTTACTTTTTCGGTCACCATCTTTAAAAATAAATCAATTCTATTTTTTTTGTACATTACAATTTAAAACTAATTAAGATTAATATAAAACTACATATCTTGGTAAAAAGATTTACTAAACCAAAAAGATACTGTTGTATTTATATTTTGACCGCCGCCATCTTGGATAATATTAGACATATGTGATTTATTATGAAATATTTACAATCAGCGACCCCTATTTAGTATAAATCAATATATTGCACGGCAATACTAGTTGTGTCAAACAAGAACAAAAAAATTACTTTTTTATCAGAACTTCGGCCGCCATCTTAAAATGTTAAATGTCAAATTGTAACTTTTTATAAATTTTTACAAAATCTGGCTTACTACTGATAAAATCCAAAAAATTTTTTTGTAAAAATTTAATTTGGTCTACTGGTTGTAAAGGTCTGTTTTATTTTTGAGAAATTAAGCGCCATCTTTGTGTCGGTTGGGAAACTTATCATTTAATTTAAGCAGGTTCAAAGAACTGGTCAGTAGCTTTAATATGAGGTATTAAAAATAAATATCGCACAAAAAATAAAGAAAATATCGAAGAAAAACGATTTTTTTTAAATATAGCCGCCATTTTGTTTTGCAGTGACAGGTGTAATTTTTTTTACATTCATTTACATTTAAAGTAAATTTATCAAAATTAATTTAATTCCTCTTAAAACAAGGAAATAATTTTTTTTCACAACTTTGGCAGCCGCCATCTTGGATTCTGAGGCCGGAAAATCGGAGATCCTCGACTGAAAATTTAGCTTTTGGTGTTAGGTACTACTATGCCAAATATAAAAAAAACCCTTTTTGCAGCTTTATTTTACATATTTACTCTACTACATAGCTGCTGGTTTTTTAAGAAAATTACTTTATTTCTAAAAAATTGATTACTTTTGCGACACTCTGTATAATAGAATATTCACATGTTTTTATTTGATATGTTTAGGGATTATAAATTTTTTTAAAAGAGGTAAAAATCAGTTAAATTATAATTTTAACATGAATCATCGAAAATATGCTTTTGTTATGTGGTAATATTAAAACACCCTATATAAAAAATTTTCTGCAGGCTAATAATTATATTTTTTTTTACACTTTGTATTAATATTGTAATTTTAACACATATTGAATAATATCCACGTGCTAAATAATTTTTCAATAAAATATGGTCCGGCTGGCCCACTGTGCGGCGTCGAGGCTGGTTTTTGTATACGCGCTGTACCGAAGGAAGGTTCAGATTCTATGTACTGTAAAATTCTATTGGGACATGTCGTCCTCTCTTTCTATATTTAGTGAATTTCTTTTGGGGTAATTATGAATTAAATTAAGGAATAATCAAAGTTTAATATTTTTTAAAGTAAAATTTGGGAGTGCACGTGCACATGTGCACTTATGGAAAACCGCCACTGATATTATGTAGGTGAGATATAACTTTAATGCGCCGAATATAAGTAGTCACCTCAGTGTTGCTACCAATCCGGTTTTTTTATCAATTTCGCAGGGAATTCCGGTATTTTAGCAACCTCAATAGGTACGTCTTAATAAATCGCCCAAAAACTTGTAATACATAATGGGTACACACTTATTCAAGAATATTGCCTAGGTTTTATTATTTGCACAAACTTTCGTGGAACGTGAAATTTAAATTCAGTGTGAGAAACCACTACAGCACGGTCATGCTATCTATTGAGGAGTGTCGGTAGTACGGTAGTGCAGGTATATTGCACTTGCGTCTCGATTTTTGGGCATCCACCTGCTCACCGAGCATCAGCCGTAGATAGGTTGAATGGAGGTTGGTTTAAAGAACCAGAAAATTTATTTAGTCCTCTGCTATAGTCCACCTCAAAAAACTTGTTGCCTTAGAATCTAATTTCCGGGATATACTGTGTATAAATTAGCAAAGGTACTTTTAATTAGTTATATTTTGTTAGGTATCTATGTACCTTCTAATTTTTAAATAAACCTCTTTTAAAATGTTTTGAATTTTATTTAAATTTTGAAATTTTAAAATACAGTTGAACCTCTTTAACGCGACTTTTCTATGACTTAACTTTTTTCGCTATCCCTTAAGGTTCGAGTTATAGAGGCTGACGGTATCGGTAAATTCGGAATAAAAAGTCAGTGGTTAAGATACTGAATAATATGTAGTTTTTACGGGGTGTCTTCAAAGGGTCGGTACAAAATCTTGCCACACGAACTGCTGAGGTCAAAATAAGCTAATTTAAAGCAACTTAATTTAGTTGGAAATTGCTCAGTTTTTAAGACAAAGAGTGTTTAATTTAAAAAATAAAAATCGTTTTTTTTTTAAATATAATTACATTTTTTAACATATTATTTTAAAAGTTGGTACCCGGATGATTTTTGGAATGCAAAACTCGAATATTTAAAATAACCATACCTTTTTCTTTAGTGTAGGTAGGTACTTCATAAATGTTATTATTTTTTTTTAAATCGATTTTCGTTTATAAAATAAAATATATACCCATCTGTTGGAAAAAATAACAAATAAACATAATCAGAGAAATTAACAAAACAAGGATAAAAAAAACAAAACTATACACAACTTGTTTAGAAACAAAACCGCAAAATTTGATCATAATTATTATGAATTGAGTCAGAAGTTTTATCGACGTCGTTAAGAAAATTTTAGCAAAAAATTTGCAGTCATTAGCAAATAGTAGAAATTTAGCAAATTCGAAGCAACTGACAATATTATTTATAAATAGATTAAAGAGTAAAGGACCAAGGTGCGACCCTTGGGGGACACTAGATGTCACGAGAATTTCTTTGGATTGAAAAGTTCCTATGCGCACCATCTGGACTCGTCCATGAAGAAAATTGTTTACCCATTCAAGCAGAGAGCCAGATACTCCCGACGTTTTTAAAAAACGGTCTTATGTGATCGGTTCTAGATATTCTCATTGATCCTCTTATTGCATCCTTTTCGACACTTTCCATTTTTGTTTTGTATTTTTTTAATACGCGACAAGTCTCTATTCCATACAACAGCGTGCTTTTTTTACCATTGTTTCATATATGTTAAATTTTACATTCTTTTTTAATCTCTGCTCCATAAAATACTGTTAAGACATTCAATAACCTTCTTTGCTTTTACTATTCTTTTTTCCAGATTTTTACAGCCTGTCCTGTCTTATCAAATGTGACACCCTAGTATCCATACTCATTGCATGGAGTTATTACTTGTCCATTGTCTAGTTCTAACTCACTGGATTCGTCTCCAATACATAAGTACTGTGTCTTGTCCACGTTCACTGTTAATCCCCACTTTTGGTATTCTTCCATTAGCTTTCTCATCACATACTCCATGTCTTCTTGATCATTAGCTACAATTACTTGGTCGTTAGAAAACTGTAGTGTGTATATTGTAAATCGATCGTTACGTTGTATTCCCATGCCGTGCACTTTACGTTTCCAGTTTTTGAGAGCTACTGCGATATATATTTTAAAAAGAGTTGAAGAGATACAACATCCCTGTCTTAAGCCTTTTGTTACCAGGAATTCTCCTGAAAGTCGATTTCCAATTTTAATTTTAGATTTTGACCATTTGTATAGTTCTTTTATCGCTTTTATGTATGTATGATTGATGTTAGTCTGCTCTAACACTGTCCATAATTTTTCTACTGGAACGGTATCATATGCTTCAATTACCAAATACATTAAAAAAGTACTTGATATTCCCCTCTTCTTTTCTTTGTCTTGTACTACAATAGAAGTAGGTACTTCAAGTACTTAATTACTTAAAGTACAATAGAAGTACTTCAAGTGCCTAAGTACTTCAAGTATTTAAATATATCAAGTACTTGTACTAAAAATGTTAATACTTCAAATACATTTGAAGACTTAAAGTGTTATAAAAAGTAAAGAACCCTTAATGAGTAAGCAATCTAAACATAAATACATGGGCTTAACACGCAGTACACGGGACAAGAAAAGCCTCACATTTGAAAACATTTGTGTTTTGTTTAACGAGATGTCTTGGTTTTCTCAGTTTTTTTTGTTAAATTTCAAAAAATAAACAAATATTTTTTTTTTTTTACTTTTTCGGTCACCATCTTTAAAAATAAATCAATTCTATTTTTTTTTGTACATTACAATTTAAAACTAATTAAGATTAATATAAAACTACATATCTTGGTAAAAAGATTTACTAAACCAAAAAGATACTGTTGTATTTATATTTTGACCGCCGCCATCTTGGATATATTAGACATATGTGATTTTATTATGAAATATTTACAATCAGCGACCCCTATTTAGTATAAATCAATATATTGGCACGGCAATACTAGTTGTGTCAAACAAGAACAAAAAAATTACTTTTTTATCTGAACTTCGGCCGCCATCTTAAAATGTTAAATGTCAAATTGTAACTTTTTATAAATTTTTACAAAATCTGGCTTACTACTGATAAAATCCAAAAAATTTTTTGTAAAAATTTAATTTGGTCTACTGGTTGTAAAGGTCTGTTTTATTATTGAGAAATTAAGCGCCATCTTTGTGTCGGTTGGGAAACTTATCATTTAATTTAGCAGGTTCAAAGAACTGGTCAGTAGCTTTAATATGAGGTATTAAAAATAAATATCGCACAAAAAATAAAGAAAATATCGAAGAAAAACGATTTTTTTTTAAATATAGCCGCCATTTTGTTTTGCAGTGACAGGTGTAATTTTTTTTACATTCATTTACATTTAAAGTAAATTTATCAAAATTAATTTAATTCCTCTTAAAACAAGGAAATAATTTTTTTTCACAACTTTGGCAGCCGCCATCTTGGATTCTGAGGCCGGAAAATCGGAGATCCTCGACTGAAAATTGTAGCTTTTGGTGTTAGGTACTACTATGCCAAATATAAAAAAAACCCTTTTTGCAGCTTTATTTTACATATTTACTCTACTACATAGCTGCTGGTTTTTTAAGAAAATTACTTTATTTCTAAAAAATTGATTACTTTTGCGACACTCTGTATAATAGAATATTCACATGTTTTTATTTGATATGTTAGGGATTATAAATTTTTTTAAAAGAGGTAAAAATCAGTTAAATTATAATTTTAACATGAATCATCGAAAATATGCTTTTGTTATGTGGTAATATTAAAACACCCTATATAAAAAATTTTCTGCAGGCTAATAATTATAATTTTTTTTACACTTTGTATTAATATTGTAATTTTAACACATATTGAATATATCCACGTGCTAAATAATTTTTCAATAAAATATGGTCCGGCTGGCCCACTGTGCGGCGTCGAGGCTGGTTTTTGTATACGCGCTGTACCGAAGGAAGGTTCAGATTCTATGTACTGTAAAATTCTATTGGGACATGTCGTCCTCTCTTTCTATATTTAGTGAATTTCTTTTGGGGGTAATTATGAATTAAATTAAGGAATAATCAAAGTTTAATATTTTTTAAAGTAAAATTTGGGAGTGCACGTGCACATGTGCACTTATGGAGAAACCGCCACTGATATTATGTAGGTGAGATATAACTTTAATGCGCCGAATATAAGTAGTCACCTCAGTGTTGCTACCAATCCGGTTTTTTTATCAATTTCGCAGGGAATTCCGGTATTTTAGCAACCTCAATAGGTACGTCTTAATAAATCGCCCAAAAACTTGTAATACATAATGGGTACACACTTATTCAAGAATATTGCCTAGGTTTTATTATTTGCACAAACTTTCGTGGAACGTGAAATTTAAATTCAGTGTGAGAAACCACTACAGCACGGTCATGCTATCTATTGAGGAGTGTCGGTAGTACGGTAGTGCAGGTATATTGCACTTGCGTCTCGATTTTTGGGCATCCACCTGCTCACCGAGCATCAGCCGTAGATAGGTTGAATGGAGGTTGGTTTAAAGAACCAGAAAATTTATTTAGTCCTCTGCTATAGTCCACCTCAAAAAACTTGTTGCCTTAGAATCTAATTTCCGGGATATACTGTGTATAAATTAGCAAAGGTACTTTTAATTAGTTATATTTTGTTAGGTATCTATGTACCTTCTAATTTTTAAATAAACCTCTTTTAAAATGTTTTGAATTTTATTTAAATTTTGAAATTTTAAAATACAGTTGAACCTCTTTAACGCGACTTTTCTATGACTTAACTTTTTTCGCTATCCCTTAAGGTTCGAGTTATAGAGGCTGACGGTATCGGTAAATTCGGAATAAAAAGTCAGTGGTTAAGATACTGAATAATATGTAGTTTTTACGGGGTGTCTTCAAAGGGTCGGTACAAAATCTTGCCACACGAACTGCTGAGGTCAAAATAAGCTAATTTAAAGCAACTTAATTTAGTTGGAAATTGCTCAGTTTTTAAGACAAAGAGTGTTTAATTTAAAAAATAAAAATCGTTTTTTTTTTTAATATAATTACATTTTTTAACATATTATTTTAAAAGTTGGTACCCGGATGATTTTTGGAATGCAAAACTCGAATATTAAAATAACCATACCTTTTTCTTTAGTGTAGGTAGGTACTTCATAATGTTATTATTTTTTTTTAAATCGATTTTCGTTTATAAAATAAAATATATACCCATCTGTTGGAAAAAATAACAAATAAACATAATCAGAGAAATTAACAAAACAAGGATAAAAAAAACAAAACTATACACACACTTGTTTAGAAACAAAAACCGCAAAATTTGATCATAATTATTATGAATTGAGTCAGAAGTTTTATCGACGTCGTTAAGAAAATTTTAGCAAAAAATTTGCAGTCATTAGCAAATAGTAGAAATTTAGCAAATTCGAAGCAACTGACAATATTATTTATAAATAGATTAAAGAGTAAAGGACCAAGGTGCGACCCTTGGGGGACACTAGATGTCACGAGAATTTCTTTGGATTGAAAAGTTCCTATGCGCACCATCTGGACTCGTCCATGAAGAAAATTGTTTACCCATTCAAGCAGAGAGCCAGATACTCCCGACGTTTTTAAAAAACGGTCTTATGTGATCGGTTCTAGATATTCTCATTGATCCTCTTATTGCATCCTTTTCGACACTTTCCATTTTTGTTTTGTATTTTTTTAATACGCGACAAGTCTCTATTCCATACAACAGCGTGCTTTTTTTACCATTGTTTCATATATGTTAAATTTTACATTCTTTTTTAATCTCTGCTCCATAAAATACTGTTAAGACATTCAATAACCTTCTTTGCTTTTACTATTCTTTTTTCCAGATTTTTACAGCCTGTCCTGTCTTATCAAATGTGACACCCTAGTATCCATACTCATTGCATGGAGTTATTACTTGTCCATTGTCTAGTTCTAACTCACTGGATTCGTCTCCAATACATAAGTACTGTGTCTTGTCCACGTTCACTGTTAATCCCCACTTTTGGTATTCTTCCATTAGCTTTCTCATCACATACTCCATGTCTTCTTGATCATTAGCTACAATTACTTGGTCGTTAGAAAACTGTAGTGTGTATATTGTAAATCGATCGTTACGTTGTATTCCCATGCCGTGCACTTTACGTTTCCAGTTTTTGAGAGCTACTGCGATATATATTTTAAAAAGAGTTGAAGAGATACAACATCCCTGTCTTAAGCCTTTTGTTACCAGGAATTCTCCTGAAAGTCGATTTCCAATTTTAATTTTAGATTTTGACCATTTGTATAGTTCTTTTATCGCTTTTATGTATGTATGATTGATGTTAGTCTGCTCTAACACTGTCCATAATTTTTCTACTGGAACGGTATCATATGCTTCAATTACCAAATACATTAAAAAAGTACTTGATATTCCCCTCTTCTTTTCTTTGTCTTGTACTACAATAGAAGTAGGTACTTCAAGTACTTAATTACTTAAAGTACAATAGAAGTACTTCAAGTGCCTAAGTACTTCAAGTATTTAAATATATCAAGTACTTGTACTAAAAATGTTAATACTTCAAATACATTTGAAGACTTAAAGTGTTATAAAAAGTAAAGAACCCTTAATGAGTAAGCAATCTAAACATAAATACATGGGCTTAACACGCAGTACACGGGACAAGAAAAGCCTCATATTTTCACGTTGGTAAAATTAGCATCGATTATTTACATAACAGATAAAAAACCTAACCTTACTTAACCCACTTATTTTTCTGTGGGGAACCCGCATAATAATCTGTACAGATTTTCTTAACGACGTCGATAAAACTTCTGACTCAATTCATAATAATTATGATCAAATTTTGCGGTTTTGTTTCTAAACAAGTTGTGTATAGTTTTGTTTTTTTTTATCCTTGTTTTGTTAATTTCTCTGATTATGTTTATTTGTTATTTTTTCCAACAGATGGGTATATATTTTATTTTATAAACGAAAATCGATTTAAAAAAAAATAATAACATCTATGAAGTACCTACCTACACTAAAGAAAAAGGTATGGTTATTTTAAATATTCCAGTTTTGCATTCCAAAAATCATCCGGGTACCAACTTTTAAAATAATATGTTAAAAAATGTAATTATATTTAAAAAAAAAACGATTTTTATTTTTTAAATTAAACACTCTTTGTCTTAAAAACTGAGCAATTTCCAACTAAATTAAGTTGCTTTAAATTAGCTTATTTTGACCTCAGCAGTTCGTGTGGCAAGATTTTGTACCGACCCTTTGAAGACACCCCGTAAAAACTACATATTATTCAGTATCTTAACCACTGACTTTTTATTCCGAATTTACCGATACCGTCAAGCCTCTATAACTCGAACCTTAAGGGATAGCGAAAAAAGTTAAGTCATAGAAAAGTCGCGTTAAAGAGGTTCAACTGTATTTTAAAATGTCAAAATTTAAATAAAATTCAAAACATTTTAAAAGAGGTTTATTTAAAAATTAGAAGGTACATAGATACCTAACAAAATATAACTAATTAAAAGTACCTTTGCTAATTTATACACAGTATATCCCGGAAATTAGATTCTAAGGCAACAAGTTTTTTGAGGTGGACTATAGCAGAGGACTAAATAAATTTTCTGGTTCTTTAAACCAACCTCCATTCAACCTATCTACGGCTGATGCTCGGTGAGCAGGTGGATGCCCAAAAATCGAGACGCAAGTGCAATATACCTGCACTACCGTACTACCGACACCCCTCAATAGATAGCATGACCGTGCTGTAGTGGTTTCTCACACTGAATTTAAATTTCACGTTCCACGAAAGTTTGTGCAAATAATAAAACCTAGGCAATATTCTTGAATAAGTGTGTACCCATTATATATTACAAGTTTTTGGGCGATTTATTAAGACGTACCTATTGAGGTTGCTAAAATACCGGAATTCCCTGCGAAATTGATAAAAAAACCGGATTGGTAGCAACACTGAGGTGACTACTTATATTCGGCGCATTAAAGTTATATCTCACCTACATAATATCAGTGGCGGTTTCTCCATAAGTGCACATGTGCAAGTGCACTCCCAAATTTTACTTAAAAAAATATTAAACTTTGATTATTCCTTAATTTAATTCATAATTACCCCAAAAGAAATTCACTAAATATAGAAAGAGAGGACGACATGTCCCAATAGAATTTTACAGTACATAGAATCTGAACCTTCCTTCGGTACAGCGCGTATACAAAAACCAGCCTCGACGCCGCACAGTGGGCCAGCCGGACCATATTTTATTGAAAAATTATTTAGCACGTGGATATTATTCAATATGTGTTAAAATTACAATATTAATACAAAGTGTAAAAAAAATTATAATTATTAGCCTGCAGAAAATTTTTTATATAGGGTGTTTTAATATTACCACATAACAAAAGCATATTTTCGATGATTCATGTTAAAATTATAATTTAACTGATTTTTACCTCTTTTAAAAAAATTTATAATCCCTAAACATATCAAATAAAAACATGTAAATATTCTATTATACAGAGTGTCGCAAAAGTAATCAATTTTTTAGAAATAAAGTAATTTTCTTAAAAAACCAGCAGCTATGTAGTAGAGTAAATATGTAAAATAAAGCTGCAAAAAGGTTTTTTTTTATATTTGGCATAGTAGTACCTAACACCAAAAGCTAAATTTTCAGTCGAGGATCTCCGATTTTCCGGCCTCAGAATCCAAGATGGCGGCTGCCAGTTGTGAAAAAAAATTATTTCCTTGTTTTAAGAGGAATTAAATTAATTTTGATAAATTTACTTTAAGTGTAAATGAATGTAAAAAAAATTACACCTGTCACTGCAAAACAAAATGGCGGCTATATTTAAAAAAAAAATCGTTTTTCTTCGATATTTTCTTTATTTTTTGTGCGATATTTATTTTTAGTACCTCATATTAAAGCTACTGACCAGTTCTTTAAACCTGCTTAAATTAAATGATAAGTTTCCCAACCGACACAAAGATGGCGCTTAATTTCTCAAAAATAAAACAGACCTTTACAACCAGTAGACCAAATTAAATTTTTACAAAAAAATTTTTTGGATTTTATCAGTAGTAAGCCAGATTTTGTAAAAATTTATAAAAAGTTACAATTTGACATTTAACATTTTAAGATGGCGGCCGAAGTTCAGATAAAAAAGTAATTTTTTTGTTCTTGTTTGACACAACTAGTATTGCCGTGCAATATATTGATTTATACTAAATAGGGGTCGCTGATTGTAAATATTTCATAATAAATGACATATGTCTAATATTATCCAAGGAACTTTTCAATCCAAAGAAATTCTCGTGACATCTGGTGTCCCCCAAGGGTCGCACCTTGGTCCTTTACTCTTTAATCTATTTATAAATAATATTGTCAGTTGCTTCGAATTTGCTAAATTTCTACTATTTGCTGATGACTGCAAATTTTTTGCTAAAATTTTTGATAAATCTGATTGTCAACGGCTTCAAGCAGATTTGGATAGATTGATTACCTGGTGTAGCACTAATGGTATGCAATTAAACTCCTCTAAATGCCATACTGTGGTATTTTCAAGACGTAGAAATATTACAGACTATACCTAGAATATTAATGGAGACTCACTCGATCGTGTTTCCACCATAAGGGACCTAGGTGTGACAATGGAAGATTCTTTGTCTTTCAACACTCACTTCTCTCACATAATATCTAAAGCTACACAAATGCTCGGATTTATTAAGCGTAACACACATTCATTCACCAATATAAACTCAATAAAAATTCTTTATTGTGCCTTGGTTAGGCCATATCTTGAGTATGCATCCAGTGTCTGGAATATCCACTATACTACCCATATTGAACAAATAGAGAGTGTCCAGCGAAAATTCTTGAGATATATTGGTTACAAACTAAACTTTCCTAGACCTTATGACTATTCTCATCTAGAAACAGAATTAAACATGCAAAGTTTAAGAAGTAGACGACTAAGAAGGGAACTCCTGCTTTTTTATGACATACTCCATTCTCATGTTTTTTGCCCTTCTCTGTTACAAAACATTGGCCTGTACTGTCGACCTCGGCCTACCCGTAGAGCTCCTAGTTTCTTCACTCCATATCACAGAACCAATTATGGTGCTAACTCATTCATATCTAGAATAACTAGCTCATCTAACCTACTGCCAGACTTGGACTTCTTCGCATCTAGATCTCAATTCAAAAGAGATTTAATAAACTGTATCTCCTAGCAAAAACTAAACAAAGCAGCTTTAAAAAATCCATAACTTCGAACTGAATTAATATTTTAACATCTAGGAAATTTATTCAATTTATTCACTTTAGTACCTGATAAATAGCTATTAAAGTGTTCATATTAAGCCTATGATTTTTTTTTATATGTGCTACTCGTTGGAAATAAATAAATAAAATAAATAAAAAGAAATGAGATCAAAAAAGAAAGAATGGGAATCGAGGTAAGCATAACGGATGACATCACTAAAAGGCAACTGATATGGTACGGCCATGTACAACGGATGAACGACGAAAGATTACCAAAGCAGGTTCTAGAATGGCAACCAATAGGTCGCAGAAAAAGAGGGCGTCCTAAACTAGAATGACAACAGTCAATCCAGAGATCAATGAGTCAAAAAAATCTGACAGAAGATGATTGTCAGTATCGAAGGAGGTGGAGAGTAGGCGTCGGACAAACGTAGAAAAACGTTCTAAACCGACATAATAGTATAGTAGGTAATTGAAGTACAATTGAAAATAAAATGTACTTAGCACTTCAAGTACTTTTACAAATCTTAATGTACTTGGTACTTGTGACAGTGTGTATACAAAGGCCTAATTTTGAAAGAAGACAGTTGTTCTTATAATACGAAACTGTCAGAATAGTGTCCGGCACACTTACTGCCTGGCTCTATTGCAATAAATCCCTAATAACCCTGTAGTATCCGAGTGGGTGGATCTCAGAGTAAGAATTCTTACTCTCCAGGGTTGGATGGGACAGGCGGGCAACCGGGCAAATGCCCGGTGGGCCGGTACAATTTAGGGCCGGTTGGTCCGCGGGCCTGATGTACCTATTCCAAATTAATAATATTTATTTTTGTATATTTTACAAACAAACTAATTAAAACATTAAACATTTAAATTTAAAATATCTGTTTGTAGTAACTCCAGGCCTGCGTTACTCGTTTGATTGTTACAGTTACTTTTATATTTTTATTTATTTATTGGTTATAGAAAGTTAATTGATAATTAAAATAAGTATAATATATCAAGGAAATAATGGTGATAATGGCACTTAACTTATTAATATCTTTTTACAATACCAATATCCAGAAGAAAAAATCGGGATACAGAAAAAATGTAATAAAAATATTGTCCAATTTTTTTCTTATTTGTGTTGCTGTTCTGAAATCTCTTTTAACACACACTATTTTAGTGGGGATTGATCCCCCTGATCTCCCCCTTCGGTACGTCCTTACCAATATCTCATATCGATACCCTAATTCCGATACGTTGTAACCCACAAAAAAATGAAAATTCATATTTTTGCATCACATGTTCGGTTCGGTTCGGTTCGGTTCGATTCGGTTCGGTTCGGTTGCATAGCTATATGCTGTTAAATCCTCGCAGCCAAAAAAAATATATAAAACGGTGACTCACGCGATTTCTAATAAGTCCCATAATGCTTACCATATGTAATTTGCTTCTAACTTTTCTTATTCCTGTAAAATTTTGTTGAGTTGGGTTACGACGTATCAGAATTAGGGTGACGATATCTTAGTTGCGAAAGATCATTTTTGGTGCTAAAATACATAAAAAAATCTAAGAAATCGATTAACCGATTGAGAACTCGGTATTGGGTCCAATTCAAATTAAGAAGATCATAGATAAAATTGCAGCATCAAGTTCATTATTAAAAAAGTCGTTACCACATGAAAAATTAGCATACCTGCTCTGCCCCCAGTAGTTAAAAGGGCGCAAGTGACGGCAGTACTACAGTTATTGTTTTTTTTTGAAGTTTTTTTTTAAATTTTATTAAATGATGGAAAATCCGTCGAGACCAAAAACCTAAATTCGAAAAAAAATTACTTGCAGCCTTTTAACTAACGGGGGCAGTGCTGTTGAATGTTGAAATTTTGTAATTTTTTTTTGATTTTTAATTTTGTGAAAAAAATAATATTAATTATGTTAATAGGTACTTAGTGTTTAAGATAGGCATACAGAATATAAAACGTTACAAAAATATCTAGAGCAGTATCACAGATTTTAATAAAAAAGGAGATTTTCTGAAAGTCTTTAAACATCTTGTATCTCACAAGTTAGGATTTTTAGGACATGCATAGAATACATATGTTTATATGAAGTATTTTTTCTCAAAATGCAAATTACATCTTTTAAAATTAGCATCTTGTTTAAAACCTCCATAATATTAAAAACAAAAATTACACAATATGGTTTCGTTTTCTTTGCCGTAAAATTTTTGTGCCGAAGCGAGGGCCGAATAAAAAAAAATTGCCAGGGCCGGTTTGTTTGAGCCCATCCAGCCCTGTTACTCTCTCCTACTTTGCAATATAATAACTTTGGAATGATATTTCTATTGAAAACACTCATAAAACAAAATATCACATGTCTGATTTTGAGTTAAAAATCTTGTGTGCAGAGCAACGAGATTGAATAGAAGGGAGCCGTCATGCCTGTTTTCAAAACCGTTTCACTTTTCAATTGTATGTGCTAGGTTTACGTCAAGTCAGCTGTTCGAGTTTCGTGTGCGGTTTTTGTTGGGATTTAGTAATTTAGTTGAACTATTTTGGATATTTTTGACGAAAATTGTGAAGTTTAAGAATGGCTTGATATGCAGTGCTTGGCTGTTGACAAGGCGCCGATAAATAAATAATTAGTGGAATACCATTTCATATGTAATTGTAAACATAATACTGGCCCGTACTATATAATTTCATATATTTTTATAATGGTACAATTAGTATTGCAGGTAGGTATAAATTATAAAAAATAAGAGATCAGATATACAAGGTGTCCCGGAACTAATGGTATATAATAAAACTGTAGATTCCTTGGATCAAAATATTACGAATTGGGTTCACTTGCCTTAGTACAAAAGTTGATATTAATCAACATACACGGCGCGGCGTTAAACTTTATTTTTCATTTAATTTTTCTTTAATATCTTTTTAACAAATCAATATATTTGCATAAAAATTGGAATTTTTTTGGGATGAGCAATTCGTTTTCGGCAAAAAAAATTATGGTACATAATACAGGGTGTTCTCTGGGTCATATTAAAATCGGTGTAATTTTTTGGTGTCTAGGTCTATACCAGTTTTTATTTATAATATGATTCTTGCCTTCATTTTAATATAAAAAAAATATACTTTTTGATGTCGCTTGGAGCAACAGCTGTCGAGATTTTTGCATTTCAAAGTATTTATTGCATGGGTAAAAATTTTGTGACATGTTTAATTCACGTCTTCTTTCCTTAATGAATTTTTTTGTAACAAGCGATTCGATTTCGGTAAAAATGTTGGTGTAAATTGTACAGGGTGTTCTCTGGGTTCCTAGCCTTACATTTAAATAAGTGTAATTTCTTTGTGCCTCGGCGTATACTAGTTTTTTTTTAAATAATATTTTCCTCATTATTTTTATGTAAAAAAAGGTAAAATACTTTAATGTGGCCCCGAGCCAATAATGCAATAAAAACTTAAAATGCAAAAATCTCGAAAACCGTTGCCCTGAGCGGCATAAAAACAGTATAACTTTTTTACATAATACCAAGGCACAAAAAGTTACACCGATTTTAATGTAATGGTAATAATCCAGAGAACACACTGTACATTATACACCAAATTTTTTATCAAAAATGAAGAGCTATATAAAAAAACCTATTAATTAACTAAATATTTTTGTCAAATTATTGATTAGTACAAAATTTACTGAAAAAATTGAAATGAAAAAATAAAGTTTAACACTCACTGTATCTCAGCTAATAGCAACTTTTGGGCTAAGGTAAGTGTAGCTAAATCTTGAAATTTTGATCCAAGTAATCTACAGCTTTACCTGGTAGAGCTACCCCCAGATTTTGCATTTGTGCTACCTAGAATTAGTGGGGAATTCAGAAGTGCTTTTTTTGTGTTTATTATGGCTATATTATATACCAAGAGATAAGCTGGGGACTTTTTATTTTAAGGCGAAAAGTTTGTACTACGAGTGTTGCGAGGGCTACAATTGTCAAGGGTTAAAAAGTCAATTAACACATTTTTTTGGACTTTTTTGTATTTTTTTAAAAATTTGTTGGTGTTCGTAGTTTTTCTCAGTGCTTTATACTTTTTATCTTTGATCTGTCACTTTTCATCTTTAATTTTTAGTTTTTATTTCCAAAACGGTTTCTTTTAATTCCTGTTTTTTTTTCTATCTTTGATCTGTCACTGTTCATTCCTGATTTTAATCATACTGTTATCATATTTCAAGGTAAGTAGGTACTTATGGCACCATTGCAGGTTCGTTGTTCAGGGTAAATATATTCCAGTATGACTAAGTAGTACAATTTTAATAATAATACTAAAAACGACGCTTTCATGCAATTTTTTACCTATTTAGCGTATATAGAAAAAATTCATGGCGGGAGGTGTTTGCTCCTAGTCCCCCACCCTGGACTCACCGCTGCAAGTGATTCTTTTTTTGGTAGCTTTTTAAGATTTGTTATTTATAATTAAGCTTATTATTCTTGTTATATTGCAAAGCTTTCAGGAACGGACAAAGTTTTCTATTTAGTAATTTATATCTAGATATTTTGGCACTCTTGTCCATCCCTCCATTTAATAAAGCTTATATTTTATATGTAGGAATCTCATACACATTTCAATGCTCAATTTCTTAATAGCGATGCCCTATTAAAAAGGAAATTACTGTAGTCCGGGCTCAGCGCGATGTAGGTGCCAGGATAGGCTCCGCCTAGTACAACTACTTTTGCTAGGCAGATCGAATTGATGCAGCGCATCCTTCCTATTCAATATCATTGGTGCAGAGATATGAGTCTCATATCTCTGCTTGTGTGTCGTGTAAAACCGCCATATTGTTCTTGTATGTATAAAAAATATAGTCAGGACTTAAGTGAAACTCTAAACCCTTGTGTTTATATTTAATCAGCGTTAAAAAAGCAATTCAACAATTAAATAATAATTAGAGGAAGACGGGATAATTCCGCCATGCGAGGTAATACCGCCATACCGCATAAAATTCTTTCAAAATTCATATATTTGTTTGTAAAATGTAAAAGTTTCTTTACTACAGAAGTTAGACGGGCCCCCCGAACACAATATTTAATGATACGCACCGCCGCTGTAGCCGCCTCGGCTGTAGTATAAGTAGATTTGTTTTGCTTCTAATTTTTACGTTGTCGACAACACTGATGGTTAGATTAACGTTTTTTAAATTTTAGATTAACCTTCGAAAAAAGTTAATTTTTGTATTGGCCAATACATTTTTATAAAATATTTTGATGTGTTTTGTATTTATCAAACTTTCTAAAGTAGTAGAAACTATCAGGTATGAACAAAAACTAATATAGCGGTCTTAGCCCAAGAATGTGGCGATATTGTCCCGTACCATATGAAAATTCCGTCAACTCCAACTTAAAAATAAATATTTCTTTTGTATTTATGCAAAAAATTTTTTATTTTTTAAGTAAAAGTTGTAGTTAGATTTTGCAATTAAAATTCATTTTAAACGCTTTAATTCTGCGAGGTGTGGGGATTTCCCCGTCTTCCTCTAAATATAATTACAAAACGAAGTCTCAGATTCAAGAAAGAGAAAAAAGACCAAGAATATATTGTTAGCTGGTTTTCATCAAGTTTTATTTTATTTATTTTATAAACATACAAAGCAGTTCCCTTGATGGACGTCATAACACTACTGTAAAATGTATGTCAACAATAAATATCAGGTGGATAAATATACTGCTTAAAAAATCCTTAAATTACGTAACGTTCAAGGGGGGAAGGCGGTCGGTTTTGCCTGGCGTTACACTCAATGTTATTTTTATGTATTTTTTGTTGAAAATGCGTTACAAGGGGGAGTGAACGTACTATGTACGTAGATAGTACGTAGTTTAGTGGTCCCGGGACGAACCAATGTAAAATTGACACAAAATATACGTCCCTGGGCCAAACCCAAGTAACACAAACTGGACAATATAGTTAAAAAGCAAAAACTCTGCTGTGAGAGTGTTGTCATAGCTTAGTTTTTGCTGTGAAACAGCTAGCTGTGGTTTAGAAATTATTTTCATTGTAGAACCTTTCTGATATCAGGTATTTATGGGTAAAATGGCTATTAATGTAATTTTATCCAGAACTTGCTCTTTTAAAGTTAAATATTTGCTAAAATGCATGCTGAACTTTAGCTAGCTATATAACATAAATTTTAGATCTTATTCCTGTTATTTAGCTATAAAAAGCAGCAACTTAGCTATTTTGTATTTTTAGCTAATTATTACAAAATTCTTGAACAGCCCCAGAATGAAAACAAGAAAGTTTGTCCAATAGACCATTGCGACTATGACAGTTAAAAAAATTTAGACTTATTGTCAAATTGGGCTCGATTCTTTGCAAAACGTCGTTTAAACTGATACGTCAGTTATCTGGCAACGCCGCTTTTCCGCCCGCCACCACCAGCCATACATGCAAAAGCGCTTTAGGTCACATGTTGTTTGACGGCTGATTACAAAAAGGCGAATAACTCCTCCTTGGTTATCTCTTATTTAAATATTTAACTAACTTCAAGAAAACTTTCATAAGGCAAATTGACATCTGAGAAAGAGTACATAAAACGAAGCGAAAATAAAAATGAGGTTTATGTATATATATATATATATATATATATATATATATATATATATATATATATATGTATGTATGGGAACGTATCAGTTGTTTTTCCATAACTAAAAACTATGTGATTTCCATGATTTTCTCGAGTAATATATGCTATAATTTCCCAACTATTTATCGGATTTTTGGATGCAGATCGGAAAGTGAAACTATAACTTTTTAAAATTAATATCGCCACCGTGATAAGTAAAAATGTGTCAAAAATACGATTCTTTGTTGTCCCACTACAACTTAAAAACTACTAATCCGATTTTCATAATTGATAAATCGTTTTGTTGGGTAAATGTGAATCATTTATAATAATTCCCAAATGAGACATACTATTACGCCTGTTTATAATTAAAGTTTAAAAATATTTTATATACATACCTAAATAAAATAGATGTAATCCACATGTAATCCACTTGAGAAGAACATCTTGTATTTACTTAAAGATATTTTAAAGGTGTCCTAAAAGAACAAAATGTATCATCTCAAAGATGTCAACATTTTTAAGATACCTTTATAAGATTTTTAATAACCTATTTATAAGGGCTAAAAAAACTTATGTAAACAGAAAATGTTCAAAAGGGAGATGTACAAGTTGCGCTGCGGAGTTTTATAATAACTGTACAAAGCGAAGCGTACCTCATTGTAATGTTGTAGTAGTTCTGGGGGGTGGTGACCCGTAGATCTGGCGAGTAGGCCAGAGTAGGTTGATTTTACCAAACCCCAGGTCTTTTTCTTAACTCACTCTCGGCACTTCCATTCTATGTCCAGCTAGCTCTTTAGGCCTTCCTGTTCTCTGTGCGAAGTCCAGTATGTCAGTCTATTGGACAAAGAGCAGCTTTTTCTTGTTCAGAGTTGGTGCCCCGAGCGGGTGTTGCCTTATCTTTGCTTCACATTCTGCCACGAGGTGCCTTTATGTCTCTTGTTCCTATGCACAGGCTGGGCAAGTAGGGTAGTTCTCTACTTCTATGCCTGTCATGTACTTCCTCTCCCTCAACCGGTTATGTCGAGTTAAAATACCTAACAGCAGTCCAACGTCTTTTCGCATCAGTCCCAGTAACCTTCTAAATCTGGTTGCCTTTATGATCGGTCTACGAACTCTATGGTCTGTCTGCAGCCTGCTCATGTTTCACAGGTGTTTGTTTACTGCATCCTGAACCAGTTATTGGGTCCTCTCTGGACCTGTTGCTCAAAAATCGAAACCGAGAAAAATCAATTTAATAGTTTTGTAAAGGCATAGGGGTAAATGGATTAACTAACTAGTCTAGTTCTATCATAACTTCAGTATTAGTTAAACGATAAAAAAAAATCTTATACCAAAATGTACGTAAGAATATGTTAACTGACTTTTGACGCGTTTAAAAAAACGCTAAAGAAGTTTTTTCTGTGTTATTTTAGGCAAAACTAGCAAGTATCATTTAAGAGAGAAAGAGAAAAATTGTGGAAATCCTGAAAACATCATACCAATTAGACTAAATATATGTTCTACATATAAGTTTTTCAAATTAAAAAAATGATCACTATTATTTAATTAAATATTTATTTTTAAATATAACAAAATTTCATGTAAAATAACATTTGGGCTATTGTTATGAAACTTTTAGGACATATAAAACTTTTACGGTTTTTCGAATGGTACTTGCCTGTTTTACCTAAAATTATACAAATTTTTTTTAAAGCTTTTTTTAACCTGACAAAAAAGCACTTCTGACAAAAAAGCACTTGGAGAACAGCACGCAAGCACGTGAACTGAGAACTGGATTGAAGTTTGTTTCTTGTCTTGACTTGCATGCAGTGGTAAATTTTTGTTTCAGAAGTAAAAACACTTAGTTTGAAGGAAAAGTGTAATTTGTATTTTCACAGTTTTTTCTATTACATAACCTCAACTTCTTAACCGCTAATTTCTCTGTTTCTCACAGTTGGCAACACTACATAAAAACAGTATTGCAAACCATTAAAAAGTGCTTTCAGGAAAGAAGGAATTGGATCTCTATTTGTACACTCCCACTCAATTCTACATTTCCTGAATGAAAAAAACTTTTTAAAAAAATTAGTTTTAAAAAAAATATACCTTAGGAAAACTTATTCTATCTTAAGATATCTCAACTAATATCTAAAGCTTCAGAAATTCCAATTTATGGTACTTTAAAAATTTCTTAAAAATGTTAACTTAAAAATTTCAATTTTTAGCGAATTTAAATAAAATAATTATGCCTATAAGTAAAAAGTTCTAAACAAGATTTTTACTACCTAAATGTTTAATGTAGATAATAATATTAAGCTTCTCACAAAAATAATTAAATTTTACTTTATTTAATGGTTTTGTTGTGGGGGGGGCAGGCCCCCCATATATACGCCACTGGACCTTAGTATAGACAACATACGTGCTACGGGTGAGTAAGCTTCTTCTTCTAAATCAGTCTGCTTAAACCCTCTTGCTACAAGTCTAGCCAAGGCCAACACAAAAATAGAGGCCACGACCCTGAAAAAATCAGCTGTTCTCCGGGGGCTGAATTTCACATTGGGTCTTATGGGAGGTCAGATGTTTTTGTATGATATTTTCAAAATGGCACTACAGATTTCCGCGAAATTTCAGGGAAATATTCTCAGACACCATCCCGATATTCCACCCAAGTTTTGTAAGGAAGCAACATGATTAAAAGGTTAAAATCTTCAAGATTTAGCATTTCTTATTTTGAATTCAAATTACCCGCCATGTACCACATGCCAACTATTATATTTGACATGTATTTGACTTTGCCATCTGTGTTTGTCACATTCGCTTCTGTTTTAAATTAAATTTTTGTGTGATCTAATGAAGCGTCCCTGAAAAATATAGGATTCCTATAGTTTAAAAAAAAATTGTCCTGACAGGATATAGCAAAAACAATCTCAAAACCGGCTCTATTTAAAAAAATATCAAATATTGATGAACCATCATTCCAACTTCAATATTTTAAAGACAATTGGCTGTGTCGTAACTTCCCCATCAAAAAAAAAATCAGCCCCGGATGTGACGTCAACAAAGTGGAGGATCGTGGCCCGTCCGTTTTGTTCGCCTTGGTCTAGCTTTCTTTATCTTTACTCCATCTCTTTCTTTCATAGTATACACCCATTTGGAGTCAATAATCTCTTTGGAGAAATTCCACGCCAAATCATCCAACGGGGGTAGCTGCTATGTCACGAAAAAAATCTAAATTTTGATAACATGTATTAGTGTCCTTAGGAATACCAAATTAACAAATTTTAATTTTTAATGTCGCCTATCGTATTTTACAGAGCACTTTAAATGTAAAGAAAAGAAGAAAATCAGTTGTGGCCTTAATTTTTTTTTGTCTATTGTATTAAATCTAATGTAAAAACAAATTTGACGGAATAAATCTTTAATATTGGTTGGATAATCCTATACAGAAAAAAAATTAACCTTACTTTTTTGACATAGCAAAAATAGTTTTAAAAAAATAGTAAATTTTATGATTTTTCTCGATTTTTAATTCTTTAAACCGGTGAGGAATATGGTCCATAAAAAAAAGTCTATACGCAGATTAAAGCTCAGTGTCTTGACTATCATACAAGGTAAAAGAAAAATTTCTAGGTCTATTTTTTTTTTATCTAACTTTATTATCAATAAATTTATGCTACATATCTAATATCACAGTTAAATAATAAGGTTTTATTTTTTAATTAGAATCTATAAATTTTTTTAGATACCAGTCGCAATTTATTTTCCTTAATGAGCCTGAGTCGTTGTGCTCGAATTATGTCTAAAAATCCATTTAAGTCCTGATTTTTCCCATCGATATTGTAAAACAGCAAGGCACAACAATAAAAAAAACCACACATTTTGATCTTGTTTATCACGAAATGTCACTTGTAACATTTCACCACACTGCGAGACTATTTTTAAATCTTTTTTAAATAGACGATTTAGTAAACTTTTTACCCAGTTCCAAATAATGAGACTATTCCCACAATTTTTAACGCGGTGTATAAGAGTATCAATAGAGTTGCAAAGCCTGCAAATGTCATTTTGACTCATTCCATGCCTTTTGGTTTTCTCTGCTACCGGAATAACTTCATTGATAATCTTATACACCGTGCTACGCCATTTTGTAGGCAGCACGGGGTTGGATATAAAGGACCAGATTTTTTTCCAGTTTAAAGATGGATATTTTTCCTCTACATGGGGTGTGACACTTACTTGGTTCATTATATTGTCGTAGATACTTTTTGTTGTGATATTATCATTTTTGTTAAATATAAGGTTAAATCTTGACATTTGAGACTTAATTTTTTTAGTGTAGTTATTTCTCTGTAAATTATTTTCGAAGATTGAGTTTACGCTTGATTTAAACCATACCTTTGTGCTATGATCATTCCAAGATGCAAACTGAGTTTTTATAAAAAGAGCTAGAGCTTTAAATTCTATATTAATTAGGTTTAAACTTCCTATTTTATTCTTTTGCTCTATCTGTTGTCTACTTACTCTATAAAGGCATCCACTCCAAATAAATTTTCCTGTTATTAGAACGATTTTTTGACTGAATTTTTTAGGTAGGGGTAAAACTTGTGCGAGATACCAGACTTTTGACAAAATATATATATTGACCAACCAAACTTTTCTTAATAAGTCTAGGGATCTGGGTATGTTTGATACCAAAAACCCCTGTATATTTTTAATAATTAAGTCCCAATTAATGTCTACCATCTCCGAAAAATTCCTTGTTACCACCATACCAAGGATTTTTGTCTCTATTTTTATTGGAAAATTACAAAGATGTGGGCCGTTATGTATCCATGATCCTAAGAGAATTACATTTGATTTTTCGTAGTTAATTTTAGCATTGGAACCCTTTTCGAAAATATCAATTAGCTTTTCAACTTTTTCGAACTCCTCATAAGATGTCGAAAAACAAACTACATCATCAGCTAGAGCCGATGTTTTGATTATTTGCTGATTAACTTCCAAACCTTGAGTCGAGAAGTTTATTAGTCTTAAAAACGGTTCCAAACTAATGCTGAAAAGTAACATTGAAAGAATTGGCAACTTTTGACTAAAAAAATTGTCGTGTCTATCTGTGTATTAAAACTTCGATTGTGCCTTGTTTTACTTGACAATGTATCGTCTAAATAAAAGTAAAATCAAAAATCTGGGTCTGTCATTTTAACATCAACTTTTAAGCTATTTGGTTAAAGCATGTAAAAAATCAAATTTTTTATTCAGTCGCAAAAGGAAAAAAAAATATGTGTAAAAATCATCATCATCATCATCTTATTTATAGCCACATACTATTTTGCATGACATTCTAGTTTGTGGGTTCAAGTCCCATCTTCGTACCCTGTCGGAATTTTTTTTGAGTTTTAAGAATAATTTTTTGGTGAGACACGGACATTAATTAGTTTTTTTGGTAAATGAAATGGTTCAGGTTTAACAGTGGGGTACGCAGGAGGGAGGGGGGTTGGGGGCCCAATCTTTCCAAAGCCATTAAATAACTTCTCCTAAAGATTGAATTTTTCTGAAAGAAGAAATAAATGGTTTTCCAGGACTTTGCTATTACTCAAGCCCCCTCTCCCAACCCCCTTGGAAAATTACGCCACTGGGCATTAAAAAAACTAACTACTAAACTAACGCATGGTAAAAGTCTATGTGATGCGTTTGGAGGTACTGCCCAGCAAGCACAAATGTTAATAGGCGGTCCTGCGATGTTCTTTTTCTAGCAACTTTTTGACATAACTAATTATCATTGGGTCAATATGACACAAACAGCCTATCGTGAGTTTAAAAAGTACTGCAAAAATAGCAGTTCGATGTTTTTGTAAAAAATCGCGGTAATATCAAAGTTTTATAACTCAAAGATGTACTTTGTAAATTACGAGGCACTTACATGTAAAGCCAAATGTCCGCAACATAGCGGTAGGCAGAAACATCTTTACAACATATCATTGATACTTTAGTTTTGTCATTAAATAACATTAGGGAGAAGATATGGGGCTTAATTTAGATGGTTTTGATGATCATGTGCACATGGAATTAGAGGGGTCTCTGAGATTTTCCAAGGGGTTGTGGAAAAGGATAGGCAAGGGGTGGCCGGTGATAAGCAAGGGGTGACTAACAAAGAGCAAAGTGTGTCTGATAGTAGGCGAGAGGGGGTAAACAATAATTGTTGTTGTCTTCAATGTAATGATCAAAGTTTTGTTAATAAAGATTTGTTTGTAAGCGATTTAAGATCATGGGCTATTGATTTTCATGTACTGTTAAACTCTATACCTATGTAAGTTTTTTTTTCAGACTAAGAATCTACTAAGGACAAGAAAGTCCACGACCCAGTGGCGTATCCAGGTGTATCAGAGTTTTGCATATTCATTCATTAACTTAAGGCAGCTACTCCACAATTAAATCAATGACAACAGACTGGAAGCAGCTCTCAATGGTTGACTCGTGTGGTAGATTGGTAATAATGACGCCGTCTACGATGGTGAAATCAAAAAAACAATCAAACACATTTTCGAGTTTTTTCAAAAATACATCATTTTAAAAAAAAAATTAACACCCTGTATTTTATTTTTTTTATTGGTCTTTAAATTCTATATAAAAATAGTTTTTGAATTTTTTTCCCAAAGCCAAAAATAATGAAGATGTTTAAAATTAAAAATTCTGCAAGTACTGAAATTTTATTTGGTAGAAAACAGTCTAAGTGTAATTTTGAATTTGGAACATCTTTGTTATTTTTAACTTTATGAAAAACATTCAAACACTATTTTTGTTTGGAATTGAAAGGCCCTTACAAAAAAAATAAAATACAGGTAGCTCTGTTTAAAAAATAAATAAATATGTTTTTTGAAAAAAACTCGAAAACGCTATGCTCGAATTTTTATTTTAATTTGGCCATCTTAAAGAGCAGCAAAAGTTCTACTAGTTTGCCAGTTTAAACTTTTTTTTTATCTTTAATAATAAATTTAGCAATGTTGGACACTTAACTTGGAACACCCTATATACAGGGTGTCCCGAAATTAGACGTCATTATTTTAAGCACGTATTTTACAACCAAAATAGAGAAAAAAGTTTATATAAGCTATGGTCCAAAATTGCTCTGTTTCCGAGATACAGTTAAAAAATAAAAATCGATAAAAATAGTATGAAGTTTTTAAACTTATTATTTTCAAATTTATTACACAAGGGTTTTTTGGGATGCAAAACTCGAATATGGAAACCTATTTAGGACGGCCGTTGGAGGGCGCTTCACACTGCAGTTCTGTTTACTTAAAAGGACCATAACTTTTTTTCAGTGTAATTTTTATTTTTTTGTTAAAAACATAATTTTTTAGGCATTTCACATCAAAAAAAGTACTCTTCTTAAAATTCGCTAAAGTAAGCCGTTTTAAAGATTTTTCGATGTTCGTTGCCGCATCGGAATAATCAATTATTTTGAATAAAAAAATTAAAAAATTATTATTTTAGAATAATTGATTGGGCACTATTAGTTAACTGACCAAATTTCATCCTTAAATGTCACAAAAAATTATTTTTGACAAATTCATTAGAAATATTCCAGTGCAGGATCGAACACTAAAAACCTAAATATCTCGAAATCGGCTAATTTTAACTGAATATTGTTTACGAAATTACTTTCTTAACAAAAAACGTAAGAAAGTACACTGAGAAAAAAGTTACAGTCATTTTAAACCATCAAAAGTGCAGTGTGAAGCGCCCTCTAACGGCTGTAGTAAAAATGTGTCCACATTCGGATTTCGCATCTTAAAGAATCCCCATACAGGTATCAATTTTGAAAACAATACATTGAAAATTGTGCAGAATATTTAAAAAAATCGATTTTTATTTTTTAAATTTAACACCCTGTATCTCGGAAACGAAGCAATTTTGGAACATAGCTTATATAAAATTTATTATCTTAATTTTTGGACATAGAATACATGGTTAAATATTGACGTCTAATTTTGAGACACTTTAAATGTATCTCATACGCCGGTGCACAACCTTTATTATAATTTGACCAAAGACTGATTAATTCTATTTTATTATTAAAACTATAAAAAGTACAAAACTGCCCTACTTTGGCAAAACCTAGTAGGTTTTTGGTAACTTTTCAGGAGAGCGTTTTCTGTAAAATATTTTGCCATTTAGCTAATGGGAAATAATAAAAATGCGTAGGCTATTATCACGAAACCGTAACCGTTTCAAAAATGCAATAATTTTTTAAAACCTAGTAACGTTGCTAGATTTTGCAAAACTAGGGCAGAAAAGTAAAAGTCATTAATGTTAAGTATTAATTTATTAAATTTATATTTTTAACGTTCCAAAGTTAATGTGGCACTATGTTACACGACAGTAACATAGGAATCCATATTTTTGAGAAAAATTAAAAACCTATATTTTTCAAAACTTTGTTTTTAAGTTTGTATATAGAAGAAGAAGAAACTAAATAAACTTTTTGGGTGGGAGTAAGAGGCCATATAAGTATATTACCTCTGGAATGTTAATACCAAATAAAAGTAGTTAAAAAATGTAGATTAGATAAAGTTTATTTATTTCAGTTCAAGTTAATATATATATTATTAATAAATACAATTTATTAAAAGTTTACTTGTGGTGTATTTATTTTAAAAACACTGACTGGAACGATTCGTCACGGCTGATTTGTCGCGAAGGACTGTTCTGGGACCAACCGGCTTGGAGGCGAAAAGTTTTTGCTGCGAATCAGCCGCGGAGAATCAAGGGCGGCTAGTGCATTAGGGCTGCAGAGCTGCAGAACCCCCAAAATTTTCACATTATTTGACTATTTTTCAGCCGCTGCTATTTTTCTAATATAATTATTTTATTTCTAAAATTATTGGAATGGCAGTATATTATCGGTCCGGTGTTGGTATAGTAGGCCTTCAAATCGCGTACGTGTGTTTAGTATGACGCTGCGCGTCTTCGCCAAAGGCCGCATTTCACAGTCGGTCAAATGAAGTTATTGGCATTGTTGCGCAGCTAAATTGCAACACAACGTAGCTGGGCGGCTAACGAGATCTGTGCTCGGCTAGGAATCCCTTCCTTCGCCCCGCACCGCACTTGCTCATGGGTTTAGATAGCGAAATCTAGGCAAAAATAGAGCTGCAAAACTTGCAGTTCCAGTGCAATACCGGTCGGGCGGGCTTAGCGTTGCGTGTTTGCGGGCGCATTTATTTATTTAGAAGACGCCAACTTTATTGCTTGGAAATAACAAAAAATATTCACAAAGGTAGAATAATTCTGAGGCAAAAAATTAGAAACTATGAAATGAGAAGAAATAATTATTTTTAATTTAGCTTTGCATCAAAAACTGTGTTATTTTGCACCAAGGATATTTAATGCTCTTCCTCCAAATATACAAACTACTCAAAAATTCTTTTTATTTAAAAAACTTGTAAGGAACTGGATTTTGAACAACAGAAATAAATGTGCTAATCAACTTAAACTATGTTAGGTAAAAACTAAATTAAATTACTTAGATATAATTTTGTTTGAAGTCAACAAGCATGACTATGCTTTTGACTTCTTTTGCGTTTATTTGTAATTATTTAAATATTTATTTATTATTAATAATTAAATTTAACTGAAAATCTTTGTAAGAATTCTTGTAAACTTTTAAATTTGAATAAAGGTATTTATTATTATTTATTATTATTATTATAAGCGGGAGGTTATGGTCGTGTTTGTTGTTTGTTTTTGTATAATTGTGTCACAATGAATGTGGTGGATCATTTAATTAATGTAAAAAAATTCTCTCTTTACTTATGAAGAAAAACTAAAGAAAACACGTGCAGGCAAAACATTGGTGAGTACATATTATGCTAAGGTAGTGAATGTGAATTAAATCTTTTGTAAAAACGCTATTTTTTCCTAGGCATTGTAATTTTTGCCAAACCAAACTTGGCAATTTTTTACTTTTTATACTAGACACGTGATCTGGAGAAAAAATAGCATTTTTTATACACTATCGGCAGAACTCACAAACTTTACTGTCACGAGCCGCCACTGCGGAGAATCATGTTTGCCAATGCTTTTTAATGAAATAAATATTTTATACGTAAATAAAATAAATATTTAGGTATTTATCAATATAAATATTTATTTTATATATTAATAAAATGAATATTTATTTTAATAAAAAGCATTGGCAAACATGATTCTTCGCGGCTGATTCGCAGTCAGAACTTTTCGCCTCCAAGCCGTTTGGTACAGAAAATTCCTTCGAAGGCAACGTGGCAGCGGCGTAGCGTGCCCGAAAGGGCGGGGGGGCGACAGGTAAAAAGGGCGCCTCTGAAAACTGATGAAAAATCTTACGGCAAAAAAAAACCAAAAGGTCAAAAAGGCGCCTCTCACAAATCTTGCGACCAAAAAAAAAAAAAAAACAAAAAAAAAAAAAAAGGTCATCATATGTCAGGGGGCGGCCGATAAGTCACAAGGGCGCCTCTGACGAATCTTGCAACTAAAAAAAAAAAAAAAAAAAAAAGGTCATCATGTATGAGGGGGCGGCCGATACGTCACAAGGGCGCCTCTCCCACCTATGGGGCGCCACTACCCTCGGGGCGGGGGGGGCGACGAACCCCCCGCGCCCCCCCCACGCTACGCCGCTGCGTGGCAGACACGTTCTCGAGAATATCATATGGGATATTCTCGGGAACGTGTATGTCATGATGCTTTTTAACGTTGATGTCACGTTGCCTTTTAACGTTGATGCCACGTTGCTTCTTAACGTTGATGTAACATATGTAAGAACATCTAGAGAAAGTACCATGTTAACTTCTTTGCGACGTTATTTAGTAATATTGCACTGTTTCATCACATCAACTTCTTTGTTATGTTATTTATGGATAAAATAAATGCAGAAATGCACTTTAAATCGCGTCAACGTCTCTATAATGTTATTTAATGATAAAATTAATAAGGGTTGCAATAATATATCATATCAACTTCCATGTAATGTTATTTGGCGATAAAGTATTGCAACCAGCAATTTTAAATCACATAAATTTCTTCATAATGTTAACTGGTGAAAAATAATTTGTTTGACAATGTTATCTAGCTGGGATTTTATAGAGCACTGCTATGTTGCGGACATTTGGCGTTACATGTAAGTCTTGCATAACGCAAAAAGTACATCGCAGTAGACAATCAACGTAACTTTTCTCTAATGTTATTTAATGACAAACCTATAATGTCTCAATGATATGTTGTACTGATATTTCACCCTACCGCTATGTTGCGGACATTTGGCTTTACATGTAAGTGCCCAGTAATTTACAAAGTTCATCGCTGAGTACATTATATATCTCGCAGTTACAATACAGTGATATTACTACAATTTTGTTGTGCTTGCTGGGTGTGTAACGATTTGTTTTACATTAAAATCTCAAACGAACAACAACTGGACACCATTCTTTCACTCCTCTGGATCATTTAACTATATAGATGTTAAATTTACATCAAGCTCAGAAAAAAAATTTGTTCGGTTTCTGAAATTATAGAACTCAACTTCTTTTCCGATTTTTTAAATATGACAGTAGGTAACTACTAAAAAAGTAAATAAATTTTTAAAAAATTTGTGTAGTGACCTTATAAAGAGAGTTTAGACCATAATTTAGAGAAAACTGCTCATATAAATAAACCTTAGTTTGCAGGGGCGGATCTGGAAACTTTATTTGGGGGAAAATATAATAATAAATATTTCACAAAACTATTTTGCCTAGTGACCAGGAGGTGTATTATGTGTGTCAAAACCAAGTAAAGTTTCAGATTTAGGGGGGGCATCCCCCCCGTAGATCCACGCCTGTAATTTGTGATGCAATTTAACATCACTAAAAATATTAAAATAACAAAAAAATGTGTAGTGACCTTAAGGATTACAGACCCAGATTTTTTATAATTGTTTTTAAAAGTATATGATACATTGACAAATTTAGCCTACTTGATTATCACCAGCACCTCGATAGACAGGGTCATTTTTGATGCTGAATTTGAGGGATTTCCCAGACATTCTTAACTTCTTCGTGGAACTCCAAGATAACGTTTACTTTTTAAATATGTTTTATACAAGGAAGATATAGTCCTTGAGTATAGCTTTCCAACACTATATTAAAAATTTAAGAAAACATTACATTTATACCCCAAAAAAATATGAAAACTTCGGGAATGTCTGCGTTTTTTGGATATTCTCTAAATTGCTCTAATCAAGCCAGTGTAGAACAATTTTCTAAACGTCACATTTTTTTGAAAACTGATTTTATTCATGTTTTCAAAATTATAGGTTGATTTTTTTTAGGTGGTGTTTACTGCGAGCATAATTTTTTACTTTAAATTCCCTTTTTACCTGTTTTTAGACTTTTCAAATGCGTGTAGAACAAACTAATTGGATTTAAAAATCTAAAATTGTGCAAAAGTGGTTAAGCATAAGCTGTTTTATTTAGTAAGCATGATTAAAGAAAAAAATTAAATGTCAGGGCAACAATGTAAATTGGATGACTTGGCGTGGAATTGCTCTTTGTTAGTTGGTCTTGGTTCAATCTTGGTCAAATTTCCATGTTTCACTTTGTTCTATAGCTTCAAGTTCTTCATTTATTGCTTTCTTCCAACCTTTTTCAAAAGCCATTTTATATGTCTCTGGTATCTCTGCTGTCACATCTCCAGCTGAGAGTGCATGTCTCTGGTATCTCTGCTGTCACATCTCCAGCTGAGAGTGCAGCCATTAATTCTACATCATAGTCTTGTAATCTCAATGGTGGTTGTCTTTTTCGATTTGCTCTCTGTTGATTATCTTCAATTATCTCTGGTTCTTCATTCTCATTACTACTATCATTCTCTTCTGGTTCTTGTTCTTTATTTGGTTTTTCATCTTGATTCTTATCATAATTTTCAGTATCAATTTCTATTTGTAAGATTTCTGTTACTGGTTGCTTCTCATCAAATACTACATTTCTTGCTACTACAATTTTCTCTTTCTCTGGACTCCATAGTCTATGTCCATTATTTGTGTAGCCTACCATGTACATAGTTTTTGATCTGCTATCTAGCTTTCCAACTCTATCTTCTTTTGGTACATGTACTTATGCCTTGCTTCCAAATACGCTGATTTTGTCTAGATTTGGTTTTGCATTGTACCATATTTCTGCAGTTGTTCTTCCGTCTTTTATTGTTGTTATCTTTGTTCTGTTTATGAGATACACACTGGTACTCACAGCTTCTTTCCAAAATTCTTTTGTCATGGTGGAATCAAATATTAAGCATCTGGCCTTTTCCATGACCGTTCTGTTGTATCTTTCTGATATTCCGTTATGTTGTGGGGTTCTTGGCACAGTATATTCTATTTATATACCTTTCTCCCTACATAGACCTTTGAATTCTTTTGAGATTTACTCTCCTCGATTATCCAGTCTAAGTCTTTCCATTCTCTTGTTAAACTTATTCTCTATCATGGCTAGGTAGGTTTTAAAATGCTCATAAACCTGATTCTTACTCTCCATGAAATAGCATAATGTAAAATGGGAAAAGTGGTCTATAAATGTCACAAAATATCTCTTTCCATCATAACTGGTAGGATTTATTGGACCACATACATAAGATGAGACTACTTCCAACAAATCTTTTGCTTTTCTATCTTCTTCTATTGATTTATGTCGAAATCTAGCCTATTTTCCTTTCAGAAATACCTCACATATTCCTTCACATGGAAATGTTGACGTATGACCCATTCTTCGGTACATTCAATTCTTGTCAACTTCTGTAAGATTTGCTTCTTGATGTTCTGTTTTTACTTTAAGCTTTATCTTGTATAAATTCTTATTTAGCTCTCCTGATACTACTATGTCATTTTTCTTTTGTATGGTAACTTTTCCATTAGAAAAAGATATCAACAATCCTTTTTCTTCCATTTTCTTTTGACCCACAAAAGCTGAACTTGTACCTTTTTCATCTCTATTTTTCATTTGTCTTGCTTCTTCCATTAACAACTTTGACTTTATAAAGTCAAGTGTCAGTGTCTCTGTGTTTTGGCAATATAAGATGTCTATGGCAGTTGTTACAGATTGGTACGTCTCTGGCATGGCAGATAAAAGTTGTGCTATTATCTCACTTGTATCTATAGTGCCACCACAGTTTCTTAGCTCTAATATGGTCTTCTCAAACTCTACTGTAAATTCATTTAGTGAGCTTTTCCCATTGTATTTCATGTTTCTTAACTTTTTCTGCAACAATTTTGTTTGCTATTCCTTGTTTTTGGTATGTTCTCTTTATTACATCCATTATTTCTTTGGCTGTACTTTTTCCCTTTATTATCTCTAGGACACTATCTGAGAGGCACTATACTATCAAATTTCTCGCTTTTACATCTACTTTCTTGAACTTTTCTTTTTCTTCAGCAAAAGCACTTGAACTTGGCGGCAAAACCGACGCCATCAAAGGGTTTCACTGTTCCCAAAACCAATGAATACACGACTCTATGAGAAATGCAGCTTAATTAAGGACACTCGAGCCCCTAGCATAAAGCAGCGGGTAGATGGATCTGTTGTTACTTCGGCTAGTACGTAGAGCAGCGGGTAGATGGATCTGCTGTTACTTCGGCTAGTACGTAGAGCAGTGGAGAGAGGGTGCTATTTTTAAAGATTTTTGGCGGCCTCTCTCTGCGAAATCTGAGAACTAAAATTGGGGGCGACTGCTCGATCGGGAAGTAGACGCCATCTCTCTGCGAAAGAACTAACTCGTGCTGTTGCCTGTATGGCTGGTGTTTTTTATATAAATGGGGTCTTTTCATAAAAAATATATTTTTATGTCTTTATCGAATCATTTGTAACCCTTGGTAAGCAATAATAATTTATAATTATATCGTCATTGTTTTCTTTAAAGCTCTTACCTATGTGTTCAAATGGAAATTTTACAGGTAGGAAAATAGGAAAAAGTTTTCAATAGTATTTATTTGCACTAATTAATGTTTAGGTTAATATTATGGTTGTTATAGTAGGGGAGGCCGTGAATATTTATTGGAACTTATTTTCTTAGTTGGTGTATCTAAATAGGTATGTCCTGTTAATTATAATAATCAACAATTTTCATCATTCTTATGATGATTTTCCGATGGGTTCACAAGGTCAGTAGTTAGTTCTGAATCTTTTACACTAAGCAGAAGGGATCATGACCATTATAGGAAAAGTACTCTGGTGAGATGAGCTTGGTGGAAAATATCCCTGACTGAAAATTTGCGGATCCAAAAAGTAGGTTATATTACACACTAGAGTTGGCGGGAGAACAAACAAGCTCCCCTTACGACATCGACAGTGTATTTTCTTTTAAATCTGTGTAGTATAGTCCTTGCCGTGGGCAGTTATACTATTGTGACATTTCCAACCTCTTTATTTATAATATGCATACTGACAGCAACAAAAAAAAAGCTGAACAATTGCATGTCTTTGAGTTGTTTTTATCCGTCCATTTTTTTTGTCATCTCACAGTCAGCATCTTTTTATCCAGAGACAATGACAGTTTTACCTTTAATTTTATACCAACATGGCATGTTTGCTTTTTAATATATTTCTGGTTAGAAAATATGTTTATTTCATGTCAAAGTTAAAAAAGTATAACTGCGAATGGCAAGGACTATAGACAATGCAATGAAATTCATTCGACTTGACATGACAGAAGGAGCAAAAACTGGGAGGGGATAAACAGAAGAATTTGCTTCTATTTGCTTCTCTTTCTGAGCAGGCTTCCCCATGGGCTTTTTCCTATGTGGTATATTTTTTTAAACTTGTAATTTAAAGTAATTACCTTTTGGTGTTGTATAGTCAATGCTTTCGAACCGATGTTTTTTTTAACTTTGAACCATTGAACCAGTTAAATTACTGTTTTTTAATCTACACACAATGACTACATATTATGTATCTGCTACATGCCATTCAGGGCATTCATCTATCTTGTTTAAACTAATAAGTTTAAAAAAAATTGTGTTTCAAACATTTAAATATGTATTTTTCAAAATAAAGTTTCGTGAACAAATACGAACTAATTATTATTAGGGAGTTTTTGGGACTTTTAAAATAGCGACTATTCTAGTCGATATTATCGTTAATTTTATTAATCTTAAAGATAATATTTGGAGAGTTCGTTAAAAAATAAAGATCCTGCCATCTGTCCAGGGTTGGATGGGCTCAAACAAACCGGCCCTGGTAATTTTTTTTTATTCGGCCCTCGCTTTGCCCCAAAAATTTTACGGCAAAAAAACGAAGCCATATTGTGATATTTTTGTTTTTTATATTATAGAGGTTTTGTTATTAAACAGCATGCTAGTTTTAAAGGATGTAATTTGCATTTTAAGAAAAAAACATCATATAAACATATGTATGCATGTCCTAAACATCCTAACTTGTGAGATACAAGGTGTTAAAAGACTTTCAGAAAATCTCCTTTTTTATTAATATCTATGATACTGCTCTAGATATTTTTGTAAAGTTTTATATTCTGTATGCCTATATTAAACACTAAGTACCTATTAACATAATTAATATCTAATTTTTATACAAAATGAAAACTCAAAAAAAAAGAAACGTACAAAATTTCAACATACAACAGCACTGCCCCCGTTAGTTAAAAGGCTGCAATAAATTTTTTTCGAATTCAGGTTTTTGGTCTCGACGGATTTTCCATCATGTCCTATGTAATAAAATTTAAAAAAACAAATAGCAGTAACTGTAGTACTGCCTTATGAACAATTAAAACTTTGAAGTCGTTTTTTTCCGAACCACACTTTCGTCACTTGCGCCCTTTTTACTACTGGGGGCAGAGCAGTTACGCTAATTTTCCATATGGTAACGACTTTTTTTTATAATGAACTTGATGCTAATTTGAATTGGATCCAATACCGATTTTTCAATCGGCAATCAAACCGAACCGATTTCTTAGATTTTTTATGTATTTTAGCACCAAAAATGACTTTTCGCAACTAAGATATGAGATATTGGCAAGGCCATACCGAAGGGGTAGATCAGGGGGATCAATCCCCACCAAAATAGTCAACAAAGTGTGCTAAAAGAGATTGCACAACAACAACACAAATAAGAAAAAAATTGGACAATATTTTTATTTCATTTTTTTAATCTGCCGATTTTTTCTTCTGTATATTGGTATTGTAAAAATATATTAATAAAAGTAATATGTAACAATCAAACGAGTAACGCAGGCCTGGACTATGAGGGAAACAAATGTAAAAAAAAAATTAAAAAATCTGTTTTTGATTATATTAAAAACATAGAGCCATATTCTCTAGAAGAATATCTGGCTTTCCCTCCTGGCTCAGCAGTATAGTGTTTTCATAACCTTTTTTTTAAATTATTTTTTATCAGTTTTTTATCCTGTTTTGTCCAATAATTGACAAGTGATAAATTGTACTTTTTATTCGTTATTACATTTTATTGATTAATATTTTTTTCTTACATCTTAATTGATATTAAGTAGGTCAAATTTTGCTTGTAATAGGTATTGTTTTTTTTTAAGACATTTTTGTTTATTAGTCGTTAGGATCATTATGCTGTTTTTGCTAATTTTTACTGCTGTTTGCTCAAATAAGTTTGAAAATTTTATGCAAATAAAGAAATACTCTACTCTACTGAAGTTACTACATACAGATTTTTTAAATTTAAATGCTTAATGTTTTAATTAGTTCGTTTAGTCAAATATACAAAAACAAATATTAATAATTTGGAATAGGTACATCGAACCTGCGGCCCAACCGGCCATAAATTGTACCGGCCCACCGGGCATTTGCCCGGTTGCCTGCCTGTCCCATCCAACCCTGCATCTGTCACTTCAATGTGATTCAAAATTAACAAAATATTTTTATTTACTTACTTTTTGCAACGTAAAGTTATAAAATACCTGCAAAAACACGGCGAACATATAAACAAATAGCCAGACTTTCTAATCTATCAATTTTAAGTTTAAGTTAAAATTGACGCCGCGCAAACAAACCATTTTTGTGAACTCTGATGATGATTTAAAAAAAATGGTTATTTTAACTAAATATCACTGGACCCTTTTTTACCAATTCCGGATTTTATACCAATATTTTTCAAATTGTTTTTCAAACTGATTTAAATTAAAAAAAAATTGTAACGCATTTTAAAGAAAAAAAATCAAAAGCATTGAGAACAAGAGTGTAACGCAATGCTACACTCCTTGAGGGTTACGTAATTTACGAATAGTGCCTTAAAACTATATACCTTTTTAACGAATTATTTTGCAAACTAGGGCGGTATCTATTATCTCTAGATAAACATTGCTTGATATTTATCGCAAAAAGCAATAATATTTTGTAGTAATTTTTATTTGTTCAGAATGACTAACAGTTTCATAAGAACACCTGTAATTTATCACGATGATAAATAGCATGACTATTTTAAACTATTAAGTAAAAACAATAAATATATTAATTAAAGGTAAATAAATATATTGTTTTAAGTTAAACGATTTTATTAAAAAAGTGCGATAGCGCGATTATTAAAGAAGCCCACCAAATATAGAGGTATACTCGCAACCATTTTATATCGGCCTTAAAAATATGTATTTAAAAAAGTGTTTTTATATTTTTTACTTTTTAGTCTTAATCAAAAAGAAACAAAATGCAGGATGTTTCATTATTATGTATTTATAATAAATCATAAATGTAAAACCCGCATGTTCGATTTCAAAGTTCAAAATTTATACCCTATAGACTCTTTACCAATTCCTTACTTCCTATTTTTTTCCTAAAATTGATTTGTTACCAGATTAAAGATTTGATTCAAAAGTTTTCTTTTAATTAAAAAGTTTGTTGTTTTAAACAAAAACCCTATTGAATGATAACTCATTTTAAAGGTCTTTAAAAAAACAAACATTTTGGCGTAACTGCCCCTTGCCTGTGTGAAACGTGTGTCGGCTGCCAAACTTATTCTTTTACCATTTTTGACAAATTTCGCAAGTTTTGTGTAACCATAGCATATTCGAAAGGTCTTTCAAACACTAACATGTTGACGTAGTTGTCACTTATTTACGTCAAACATATTTTCTAAACTTATTGACAAATTTGTATTTTAAGATGCCACGATCAAATGAAAATAAAGTTGAAATAATTTTTTTATAAGACATAGGTCTGTCTTTAAATGTATTGTTGAAAAGGCGTTTAGTTTCCTTATATCATGTTCGCCCATCAAAAAATTATCTCAATTTTTATTTTTATTTGATCGTGGCATTTTAAACACTTCAAATTGAATTGAAAAAATTTAGAAAAAATGTTTGAGGTAAGCAAGTGACAGCTACGTCAACTTGTCAGTTTTTGAAATATCTTTCGAAGCTATAGTTAGACCAAGCTTGTGAAATTTGTCAAAAATACTAAAACAATAAGTTTGACAGTCGATAGATTTTGACATGTGTCATATAGGCAAGGAGCAGTTACGCCAAAATGTTGGCTATTCAAAGACCTTTCTAACAAGATATCACACAATAGGATTTTTGTTTCAAGCAAGAAGCTTGAGAATTTTAACAAAGACTAAAAAAAATATGGTTGAGAGGGTATAGCTTTTGACAGATTTGACGTAGACAATTGACAATTATGTCAAAATGTTAGTTTTTCAAAGACCTTTATAACGAGATATCACTCGATAGGAGTTTCAATTTGAGAATGCCGGCCCCTAATGTAGGGGCGTCACATCTGCCCTTTCAAAAATAGATATCTTAATGTTATTGATCACTGCCAAATATGGTTTAGTTATCTTCAATAGTTCAGAAGATATTTGGGTGGACTCGGACTTTTGGGACACTCTGTATATATATATATATATATATATATATATATATATATATATATATATTATTTATTATTCATAATAAGAAAATCCGTTCACAGGAAGTCAAAAATGAATCGCAATATTGGATAGACAGTCAGACATGCTTTGTGAAGTTAAATAAACTCGTTTAATAAAAACAAACTAAGATATCCGTATCATCATTACCACGCCCCCAAACTTGTTTTTTGTTTGTTTTAGACTGGTTTGAAAAAAAATTGGAAATGTTTTTTGACAATATTTAACAAAATAAGTCAATTACTTTGCACTTGCAAATTGTGCAAAAACCCTTCGAAACAGGAAACGGCTTAACGTTCAATGAAGCATTTGCAGAACAGGTTTTTGTGAGGGTGTGTATATTATCGTCTGTCTTATAGGACTACTTTTAATTCTTAATGACCGAGGCAGATTAATACCGATTTATATGTGAGGAACAAAGACAAACAGTGCCAGAGGCGCAGAGGGTGACTTTTCAACCTTCACATGGTCCTACTTGAAACCACCTGAAACTAGTTTATACTAGTTTCGGAGCTGACCGATTTTTAAATGGAATAATATAAGCATATTTTCTTCTTTTAGATATTTTATTGACAGGCCCGGGTAGGGCACATCGAATAGTAGGCCAGCTGAAAAGTGGTATTAAATATTGTAATATCTTAAATATATTTTATGAATAAGTACTGGATTTAGTTTCTGCAATAATAGTTGTACCGAAAGCCCTACTTATCTTTATCTTTATAAATTATACTTATAATTATACAAAGAAATTTAAACTAGTCTAAGGTAATGCACAATTCATAATGATTGTCTACTAGTACACAAATGAGTGTAGGGTCGATTCGACGTAGCTAATTCGCCTCGGACCTATTTGCCAACGGTCGACTCGTTGTGGGTACAATTTGCCGCGGTCGATTCGCCGCTATTAGATTTGCCGCAGTCGATTCGCCGTAAGAATTTTTATTTAAATTTTATTTTAATCTAACTTAACTTATTTTTTCTTAAATCATAGCTCCCTGCCATCTTGTTGGGAGATCAAAATCTGTGTTAAACCTAACCATGGTCAATTGGTCGCAAACATCCTAGCCGGTGTCTGGACCACCAAAATTTTGCAAAAAAATATCCCCTAAAAAAATGGTTTTTCGAAAAAACTGTTTCTCAATAAGTAGTTTTTTCAAAAACTAATTTATAAAAAAAAACAAAAATATACAAAAAATAATTTTTGTTAAAATAATACTTTTTCAAAAAGCAGTTTTTCAAAAAATCAGTTTATAAAAAAACAAAAATATAATGACAGACACCATGAGGTCGTATTTTATGCTATTTTATGTTTGTTTTCATGAAATATGGGGAAAACCACAAACCAACCGCGAAAAATGCAGTGTTTTAATTATATGTTATATGTGTAGAATAAAAAAAATTGTGTGTGCTTAAGACCACACGGCAGAGGTGTAAACTTCAACAAGGCGAAATTAATAATACTGGCCCATAACATATTCTGCAAAGCGGACCGAACCGAACTCTTCTGTGTACTGGCCTTCATCTGCATCATTCATCATATCGCTCGCTAAATGTTTGTTACAGTTAGTCGACTCGAGCTGATTTCACCCGAATGAGCGTTACATAGCCGAGCCTGACGGCTCAGTTGAATTCACTACCCACAAGAACTGCTAAACGCGCCTAAAGAACTTTACACTTCAAAAACGTCATGTGTTTTTGGATATTTTATCATTTTTACCTTCCTAGCCCGCGCAGCAATGTCTAGAGAGGTATTGTTTTCGAGAATTTTTTTTTTGAGATAACGCCGAGAATGTGTTCTTTGGCTGTATTTTGACCTATCCTAGCAATATCGTCATGATGTTTGTGTGTGTGTGTGTGTGTGTGTATGTGTGTGTGTATGTGTGTGTGTATGTTTGTGTGTATTTTTTTTCTGTCCGTAACACGATAGCTCCTAAACCGCTAAACCGATTTTTATAAAATTTTCAGATAAAATAGTATTCGACACTAACGAGCTGATTAGATTTTGCTAATTTAAAAAATGGTAGGAGCTTTAGTTTTCGAGATATTTTCAAAAAACTGTTTTTAAGGGTGATTATGATAGCTTCAATTGAAGTGTGCTAATAGGCTAGCTAGGAAGGTATCAGATCCGTCATGGATCCATTTATTTATAATATCCATCTTAATAAACGAATTAGAATACCTTTTTTATTTTGACAAGATTTAGTGGTAAAAAAAATTGTTCCCCGGTTGGCCAATTGTGAACGGGCATTGCGAGGCATTTTCGACAAGTATCGCGATTTATTTTGCGAGGAATGCCAAAGTTGTTGCGGAGCCGTCATTGTTTGCATCATGCACAGCAATCGACTTTCTGGGTGACAAAGCGGATCACCGAATTCTGTTGACCTCCGCGGGACCTGAATATTCGGGAAGCAAGAGGCAAAATAGTTTACATGCATGAGCATGAATAAATGGACAATGTGTCCCATTTTTAATATATATATATATATATATATATATATATATTATTTATTATTCATAATAAGAAAATCCGTTCACAGGAAGTCAAAAATGAATCGCAATATTGGATAGACAGTCAGACATGCTTTGTGAAGTTAAATAAACTCGTTTAATAAAAACAAACTAAGATATCCGTATCATCATTACCACGCCCCCAAACTTGTTTTTTGTTTGTTTTAGACTGGTTTGAAAAAAAATTGGAAATGTTTTTTGACAATATTTAACAAAATAAGTCAATTACTTTGCACTTGCAAATTGTGCAAAAACCCTTCGAAACAGGAAACGGCTTAACGTTCAATGAAGCATTTGCAGAACAGGTTTTTGTGAGGGTGTGTATATTATCGTCTGTCTTATAGGACTACTTTTAATTCTTAATGACCGAGGCAGATTAATACCGATTTATATGTGAGGAACAAAGACAAACAGTGCCAGAGGCGCAGAGGGTGACTTTTCAACCTTCACATGGTCCTACTTGAAACCACCTGAAACTAGTTTATACTAGTTTCGGAGCTGACCGATTTTTAAATGGAATAATATAAGCATATTTTCTTCTTTTAGATATTTTATTGACAGGCCCGGGTAGGGCACATCGAATAGTAGGCCAGCTGAAAAGTGGTATTAAATATTGTAATATCTTAAATATATTTTATGAATAAGTACTGGATTTAGTTTCTGCAATAATAGTTGTACCGAAAGCCCTACTTATCTTTATCTTTATAAATTATACTTATAATTATACAAAGAAATTTAAACTAGTCTAAGGTAATGCACAATTCATAATGATTGTCTACTAGTACACAAATGAGTGTAGGGTCGATTCGACGTAGCTAATTCGCCTCGGACCTATTTGCCAACGGTCGACTCGTTGTGGGTACAATTTGCCGCGGTCGATTCGCCGCTATTAGATTTGCCGCAGTCGATTCGCCGTAAGAATTTTTATTTAAATTTTATTTTAATCTAACTTAACTTATTTTTTCTTAAATCATAGCTCCCTGCCATCTTGTTGGGAGATCAAAATCTGTGTTAAACCTAACCATGGTCAATTGGTCGCAAACATCCTAGCCGGTGTCTGGACCACCAAAATTTTGCAAAAAAATATCCCCTAAAAAAATGGTTTTTCGAAAAAACTGTTTCTCAATAAGTAGTTTTTTCAAAAACTAATTTATAAAAAAAAACAAAAATATACAAAAAATAATTTTTGTTAAAATAATACTTTTTCAAAAAGCAGTTTTTCAAAAAATCAGTTTATAAAAAAACAAAAATATAATGACAGACACCATGAGGTCGTATTTTATGCTATTTTATGTTTGTTTTCATGAAATATGGGGAAAACCACAAACCAACCGCGAAAAATGCAGTGTTTTAATTATATGTTATATGTGTAGAATAAAAAAAATTGTGTGTGCTTAAGACCACACGGCAGAGGTGTAAACTTCAACAAGGCGAAATTAATAATACTGGCCCATAACATATTCTGCAAAGCGGACCGAACCGAACTCTTCTGTGTACTGGCCTTCATCTGCATCATTCATCATATCGCTCGCTAAATGTTTGTTACAGTTAGTCGACTCGAGCTGATTTCACCCGAATGAGCGTTACATAGCCGAGCCTGACGGCTCAGTTGAATTCACTACCCACAAGAACTGCTAAACGCGCCTAAAGAACTTTACACTTCAAAAACGTCATGTGTTTTTGGATATTTTATCATTTTTACCTTCCTAGCCCGCGCAGCAATGTCTAGAGAAGGTATTGTTTTCGAGAATTTTTTTTTTGAGATAACGCCGAGAATGTGTTCTTTGGCTGTATTTTGACCTATCCTAGCAATATCGTCATGATGTTTGTGTGTGTGTGTGTGTATGTGTGTGTGTATGTGTGTGTGTATGTTTGTGTGTATTTTTTTTCTGTCCGTAACACGATAGCTCCTAAACCGCTAAACCGATTTTTATAAAATTTTCAGATAAAATAGTATTCGACACTAACGAGCTGATTAGATTTTGCTAATTTAAAAAATGGTAGGAGCTTTAGTTTTCGAGATATTTTCAAAAAACTGTTTTTAAGGGTGATTATGATAGCTTCAATTGAAGTGTGCTAATAGGCTAGCTAGGAAGGTATCAGATCCGTCATGGATCCATTTATTTATAATATCCATCTTAATAAACGAATTAGAATACCTTTTTTATTTTGACAAGATTTAGTGGTAAAAAAAATTGTTCCCCGGTTGGCCAATTGTGAACGGGCATTGCGAGGCATTTTCGACAAGTATCGCGATTTATTTTGCGAGGAATGCCAAAGTTGTTGCGGAGCCGTCATTGTTTGCATCATGCACAGCAATCGACTTTCTGGGTGACAAAGCGGATCACCGAATTCTGTTGACCTCCGCGGGACCTGAATATTCGGGAAGCAAGAGGCAAAATAGTTTACATGCATGAGCATGAATAAATGGACAATGTGTCCCATTTTTAATAAGAGTAAATGCGAAACATACTTATAAAGATAGCGATCTGTGGATTTTCCTTACTCTGTTCTTTTTTGAGCTCTTTTTTAAGAGTCTATTAGATTTTTGCCATTTTTGTAAATATCTCCGAAACGAAAGCTCCTACGAACTTTTTAGTGGGAACACAATTTTTTTGAAAATATGCGCGCTACTATATTTCGAAAACCGCATATTGATGCGCCGCTCCGTTAAAAAGTTAGCATTTTTTAAACTTTTTTGACTGTCAAAAAACTGTAGTAAACTGTTTTAGTATTAATCAATTTTGACTAAAATCTAATCAGGTCGTTGCAGTATCGAGTACTATTTTACTTGAAAATTTTATGCAAAGCGGTTTAGGAGCTATCGCGACCCAAACATGTTCATATTGGAACTGTTTAAACCATGTGGTTAAAAACAGAGAACTTTCATTTTTTAAATTCCCTATAAAAGACAAAAGTAGGTGTGATCAGTTGAAGCAAAACTGTGGAAATTCAGGCATTGTAATTAAAGAAAATAATGAATAGATTTGCGAAGAACATTTTTCAAAAAAAGTTATTTTAGTGAGTGACCGACGAAAGCAGTTAAGTCAGACAGCAATACCGCTATGTTGGAATGGTAAGAATAATGCAAAATTATTTTGTTTTGTTTCTTTTGAACAATAATATCAGTATTCAATTTTTAATAGTATATGGCATCAGTCTTAAATAACTTAACGTTAAAGAGGGGGTTCGCCTACCGTTCTACGAGTGAAATAAGGTTCACCTATTTTTCCATTCTTTTTGATTTACCTTGTATCTTGTAGACATCTTGTTCTACTTTGTGTCAGGCAAGCCACGCTGAGGATGGAAATGCCTTTTTCCGAAACACCGGTGTCCGTGGTTGACTATACCCCTATGAAGTTGCCGTTTATACTTGCTTAACTCATTGTTTTCGGTTCCGGAACCGATACCGTGGAGACGGTGATAGCATGGTCTGGTTGAACTATGACGATAAGTCTTTCTACCTTATAGATCGGTGGACGTTTTCGTCCCGCCATGGATTAAGTTTCCTTGGTTCGCTGTCATTCACTCGTAGAATGAAAAATAGGGTTCACCTATTTTTCCATTCTTTTTGATTTACCTTGTATCTTGTAGACATTTTGTTCTACTTTGTGTCAGGCAAGCCACGCTGAGGATGGAAATGCCTTTTTCCAAAACACCGGTGTCCATGGTTGACTATACCCCTATGAAGTTGCCGTTTATACTTGCTTAACTCATTGTTTTCGGTTCCGGAACCGATACCGTGGAGACGGTGATAGCATGGTCTGGTTGAACTGTGACGATAAGTCTTTCTACCTTATAGATCGGTGGACGTTTTCGTCCCGCCATGGACTTAGTTTCCTTGGTTCGCTGTCGTTCACTCGTAGAATGAAAAATAGGGTTCACCTATTTTTCCATTCTTTTTGATTTACCTTGTATCTTGTAGACAGTTTGTTCTACTTTGTGTCAGGCAAGCCACGCTGAGGATGGAAATGCCTTTTTCCGAAACACCGGTGTCCGTGGTTGACTATACCCCTATGAAGTTGCCTTTTATACTTGCTTAACTATTGAGAATTGATTGCTTTTTAAAGATGATGATGATCAAAGTTTATCGCCATCTTAAAATTTAAGATGGTGGACAGATTTATACTTGATTTATCAAAATGGAGTGTTTATTCTTAGTTTCCGAAAATGCTTTTTTTTTAAATTTATAGAAAAGCGCTAGTAAAACCATTGTTTTACAGATTAAACGTTGCATTGCCAACCCTGTGCATTAATTTCCTTATAAATTCATTATTACTAAACCGATTTTAGTGAAATAAAAAAAATCAAGGTGAGAATTGATTGTTCTTTAACGATAACGTATTAAAATCGGATCAGTAATAATGAATTTAAAAAGAAATAATTGCAGACAGGATTAACAATCGTTAAAACAAAATTAGATTTTGAGAGAACCATTTCACAGATTTTATTAATTTGTACCTCGTTATGCGGGAGAAAAGTAGTGCTTTTCTATAAACTTAAAAAAAACTAAAACATTTTCGGAAAATATAAATAAACGTCTTGTCTCGTTTTAAGATGACTGCAAATTTCGATTATAATATTTAAAGAACAATCAATTCTGACCATGATTTTTTTATTTCACTAAGATCGGTTCAGTAATAATGAGTTCATAAGGAAATGAATGCAGGCAGGATTACCAATGCAATCGTATAATCTGTTAAACAATGGCTGAAATAAAAATAGATTTTTCGAGAACAATCATACCAATTTTACCAGTTTGTTTTACTTTGTGCGGTCCAAAAGTTGTGCTTTTCCATAAATTAAAAAAAAACTAAAACATTGTCAGAAAAACAAGAAGAAACACGCCATCTTAAAGAATTAAGTATGATTCTGTCCGCCGTCTTAAATTTTAGGATGGCTGTAAATTTTGATCATAGTCTTTAAAAGCCAATCAATTCTGACCAGGATGTTATTTATTTCATCAAAATCGGTTCAGTATTAATGAATTTATAAGGAAATAAATGCAGACATGATTGCCAATTGTATAATATTTAAAACAATGGTTGAAACAAAAATATATTTTTGTACAACCACCGAACCGATTTTGTTAATTCGTACCTTGTGTGTGGCAAGAACGCAGTTTTTTTATAGATTTAAAAAAATAATTAAAACGTGTTCGCAACAAAAGAATAAACGAGCATCTTTGAAGGGTACAATTTAATTTCATCCGCCATCTTGCATTTTGAGATGGCGGACAAAAAAATTTATTTATTTAAATCTCTGATTAATTATTTGGCAAGTGCAGTTTGTCCCATTAAAATCGATGGTATAATTCAAATGTTATAATAAAAAAAATACTGTCCGGTTTTTTTTGGCCCACCCCGTGGTTTAAAAAAACAAGAATGTTTGTTGCAAATATCGCTCCTATCGTCTGTTTCATAAGGGCGTAAAACGTTTTTAGCTCCTTTACAATTTAGGAAATAGCCTTAACCATCGAAGAAATATGTTATTTATTCCATGCCTTAACGCCTTTCTGTCATAATTTTTTTAGTAAATTTAGTAAATTTTTGTCTCCCAGCAAATATTAACATAACCATGTGAAATATGCGACATTTCTCAAATTTTCATAAAAATCCAAAAAATTGTTATTAAACTATGACCTTGTAAAAATGTTAATTTTTTCAGTTGTTTTTCTGTTAATTTGCAACTGCCTCCGCTCTGGGTTTATATCACGGATCACCCAAATATATTATAAAAAAGAAAACCTACTTTAAATTATGCGTTTCGCTTGACCTTTGACCCAGAGATTTCGAGTTGACGACAGCCTATGTTAAGACCCGATGATATCCGATTCAATTTCTGATTTGGACGCGCGCCTATGGTCCTTTGTGGAAGACTCTAGCAACGCGGCGTACCTATTTCTTAGTAAATTAATTTCGAATAAGATATGTACACGACATTCACTTTATAACAGGGCTCGCGCCGGTGAAATAAATTCACAAAAACTCAAGTTACGCCCGATGGCTAAATCCAAAGAGCCTTCGCCAATCGATACCACTAGTTCTGTACCCACAGTAGTCTAGTAGTAGATTTCTTCTGTTATGGTCGATTTAATCAACCCAAAATTAAAATTATTTCGTTTCGTAATTTGAGCGACATCTGTGGAGACCGCTATAACTAAAATAATCAATATCGGGAGGGCTCGGGTGGCCTTAATATAGCTGCAGTTCTTATAGTTTGTATTCATTGCCAAAACACTTCCTTGCATTCCTGCCATGTTTAATTCTCTACTTCTGATTCTACCTTAGATTGCTGGTACCATAACCTCTTGACTTGCCTGCAGTGGTAAATCTTTGTTTCAGAAGTAAAAAACACTTAATTTGAAGGAAAAGTGTAATTTGTATTTTCACAGTTTTTTCTATTACATAACCTTAACTTCTAACACTACATAAAAACAGTATTGCAAACCTTTAAAAAGTGCTTTCAGGAAAGGTGGAATTGGACCCCTATTTCTACATCTTGCTCTTTGATAGTTGGTACAAGATCAGATAAATATAGAATTTTAGGGAGTTGCTCTACTTTTGGCCGATACTGTATCTTACGATCTGATGAGAAGTTAACTAGTGTGTTATCCATTAGCAATGAGCTTCGCCTTTATTAATTATTAATTAAATTGTACGTCCTTAAGCTTCACATTTCTTATACAATGCCAATGCGATGTTGACTATAGTACTCCATCTAGTCACAACAATTGAAGGTTTGTCTTGACGAATATAATTGGTAAATACCCGACCACTCGGATCTCCGGGCGTCGGGTGATCCTGGGGGTCCTTCATGCAAAGATATTAAAGGAAGACCAAAAACTCAACTCAGAATTGATTTTAGCAATATAAGAGGATTAACTAAAATCAGTTCTGCAACACCTATTGTGAACTATCTTTATCCCGGCTATGACCTACACCACCGATTTCGACATAATTTTGGGATCTGTGTGTACATTAAAAATGACATTTCATGTCATCGAGAGGAGAAGCTAGAACCAGCGAACCTCAATATCATATGGCTAAAATTCACCTCAAAGTCATCGACCAAGTTTATCTGCTGCCTCTACCGACCGCCAGGTAACACCGAGTACCAAAACTGTGATAGTATGCAGTCAAACTCTCCACATGCGGAAATTGCCTTTTTAGGCGATTTCAACTTCAACAATATACCCTGGCTAAAACACCACAGCAAAACAGATAATGAAGGTAGGGAAGCAGAAGCTTTTGCCATAAGTTGTGGTCTAACGCAGCTTGTCGATGAACCTACCCGTATCTCAGAAAGGGGTGAATTTGCAGCGCTTTTAGACTTGTTCCTGACTACAAATCCTGACTCGTACACAATTCAAGTAGATCCCCCACTTGGTTCATCCGATCATAAACTTGTAATAACAAAGTGTGAAATGCTCATACCACCAAGCCAACAATCACTTCCTCGTAAAATGTGGCACTATAAATCGGCAAAATGGAATGACCTTAAACAGTTTCACCTGGATTTTCCATGGCAAGAGGTTTGCTTTAAAACAGGTGATCCCACTATTTGCTTGCCAACTGCCAGTGTCAAACGGCCGTACAGAAAAAACACAGAGTATATCACCTTTGGAAACGACAACAAACCGCTCAAAACCACACAGAATTTATGGAAGCCAGAAATAGTTGCAAAATTACTATTGACGCCGCCAAAGAAACATACAATCAAAGGATAAAAAACAGGCTGCTGAATTGTCCAAGTAGTTCTAGGTCCTTTTGGTCTCTTGCAAAAGCTGTTGGATCAAACTTCACCAAGTCATCCATTCCACCACGTACAGATAAAAATATCCACTTAGCCACAACATCAGAGGAAAAAGCCAATTTGCTGGCCAAAATTTTTTGCTCCAACTCAAACAGCTAACAGTGTCAAATGGAAAAACTCCACCCTTCATTGAAAGGTTTTCCCACAGTATGCCAGAAGTACCCTTTTGTCACAGAGAAATACGGAAATTCCTTAAAAAGTTGGATACAAACAAAGCAATGGGTCCAGATGGCATTCCCGCGATAGTAATCAAAAATTGTGCTAACGAACTCACCCCAACATTCGCTAAATTATTCAATTTATTTTACAGGCAAGGAGTATATCCATCATTATGGAAGTCTGCCGCAGTACAACCCATTCCAAAGAAAGGAAAAAAGATAGATCCGTTAAACTATAGACCAATTGCTCTACTTCCGGTGATATCAAAAGTAATGGAAAGAGTTGTGAACAATCACCTAACCAAATACTTGGAAAAGTACAAAATTATCAACGCAGGCAATACGGATTTCGAAAATATAGGTCAACTGACGATTTACTTACATACATTATGGCAAAAAGCGATTGAGTTGCGGGGTGAAACAAGAACAATTGCGTTAGATATATCTAAAGCATTCGATAAAGTCTGGCATGAAAATCTGCTCAACAAGCTCAAAGCAATGGGATTGTCGCCGAAATTTTGCACTTGGTTTGAAATCCTTTCGCCAACACTTTTTCTGATTTACATAGAGTGCGTTCGAGTAGAAAACCCGTCGAGTGAGCGGGGCGTAGTGACGTCACGGACTGAACGCCCTGGTTTTCGCGGTTCGACTCGAACGGAAAAGGCATTCACCGGTTACAAACACAGATTACAAATTTTTAAGCTTAAATTATCGGCAGAAAGTTTTTGTTTATTTTTGCAATAGGGCTGTCTAACAAAACATATGATCCAATCCAAGATGTCTTCCGGAGGACAAACAAACCGATTTCCCATTAAGCCGTAATGTTAACAAAAACGTAAATTTTACAAAAACGACAAGAGATTTAGTCTTAAGAACGAGTCAGTTTTAAGAACGGATCCTTTGTGCACATGGAAAAAATGCGTTTTTCTTAAAAATATTAAACTAAAGCAAGTAAATCTGAAATAAAAGGGACCATGTTTTCTTCAAAAAAGTAGGTTATGTTTTTGTTTTTTTAAACTTTTTTTCTAGTTTTTTTTTACTTATTTTGAATTTTTACATCGGCGCATCAAGGGGCGGGGGGCTCGGGGCTCGGGGCTCGGGGCCCGGACCCCCCCCAAACCACATATTTTTTTAGATATTTTCCATATATTTCATGGATAAACAAAAAAAATAGCATAAAGTACAACATCATGAGACCTCTGCCCCCCCCCCCAAAGGTTTCGGGTCCCCCAAGACATATTGCTAGGTACGCCACTGATTATTTTGCCAAGTTTTTTTGCTGTTGTGCATTGTGGCAGCGGAGGGGGTTATGATAATGTTAGTTTTTATTGAATATGAAGTTTTTGACCAATGAATCATTCTGATTTAAATGAACTATCAGCCCAACGAAAGGGAAAGTGGATAAGTAGTTTCACGTTAGGTCAACTTATAGGTAGGTCGGTCCAACAGATCAATATGCACATATGAGTTCCAACCGAGGTTGGTCAAGCAAACTTCTAATAAGTACTTTACAAAATATGTTTATTTAAAAAATATATAAGTATATATAAAATATTATATAGAAAAAAACTTGCAAAATCAACATACAGTTTTTCCTTGTCATTCTCACACACCATACTTTTATTTACTGTTTTTTTGTAACAATATTCACTTAATTATGTATCTAAAAGTTTATGCAAATAAATATGTACTCTACTCTACAATTGGGCATAACAGAATATGACAGGACCCATCAGGACTCAAGCTTTTTGAGAGAAATTGACAAAAAAATCTGAGAGGACTTTTTTGTTTTTATTGTGGTCATCAAAGTCAACAAAGTTGACTTTTTTTTGCCATCTATTTTTGATGCCATATAAATTTTTTTTTGGTAATAAGCTTAGAACAGTACTGTAGAAATTTCACAACAGGACTTGTAATAGGTCCGGTCAGAAGCTGTACAAATTTTACAGTGTACAAGTTATAAAAAAATTCCAGTTTCGGATGTCAAAAAGCAAGGAAATAAAGAAAAATTTGCACCAAAATAGTTTAAGATAAAAAGAGGTTTGAGTTAGGGAGATTGTCAAACCCACCAGTTTATTCTAAACTGTTTTGAGGTCTGTAAAATAAATATTTATTAAAGGAAAATAAACTTTTACGATACAGGACTCCACTGGACACTATACAGGACGCTACACTACCATGAATTTATTAGAGTTCTGTAGGATGGTGTCAGTGGCGTATATAGAAAAAAGTTTCGGGGTGGGCCCGAGGCAGTTTTGGGGGGGCCCGAGACCCCATGAGGCCGTATTTTATGCTATTTTATGTTTGTATTCAGGAAATATGTGGAAAATATCTAAAAAAATCTTAGCTTCGGGGGGGGGCCCGGGCCCCCCAAGCCCCCCCCCTTATATACGCCACTGGATGGTGTACAAATTTGGGTTAGCTAGTTACCCACAGTTTAACCTCATATCGTTTTCCTCTTCTTTCATCTCTGGACCCTTTGTTCAACCATCATTTTTAAAATTTTTCAACTGTTTTAAAAAAATCCATTTAGGAGGGACCCAGTCAGGTTCATTGCTGTATTCTAATTTTGAAAGTTGCTTGCCTAGAATGATAAACAAATCATAGTGAAATATTTCTTATAGTTTAACACAATTCTATGTTACACTTCTGCAAAAAGTCCACTCGAGCACAAAACAAGATCCCAATAGAAAATGTTGCAAAAATGGCAGTTACATATTTATCCAAAACAAACCTGACAAAAAACTTTCGAATATTTCAATTTTGATCTGTTAAGTCAGCTCTTAGAGCACTTATCCACTTTCTTTTCCCTTCTTTGAGCTGATACCAAAAGTTCATTTAAATCAGGATGATTTTTTTAGGTCAAAATACTTGGCATTCCATCAAAACTAACATTATCAAGATTTTCCCAGCTGCTCCAGTTCATAACAGCACAAAAACTAATAATAATGATTCAAACTGAGTAAAAAACTGGAAAAAAAGTTAAAAAAAAACAAAAGTAAATAAAAACATAACCTGACTTTTTGAACAAAACATGGTCCCTTTTATTTCTCACCATTTCGCATTTCTCCCATGTGCACAAAGGGTCAATACTTAGAACAGCATCTTTGTTGTAAATTAAATCGTTTTACTTTTTTTAAAATTTACGTTTATGTCAGCATTGCCTCTTATGGGAAAACGCTTTGCTTGTCCTCCCACAACTATCGAACAGCTGATCGTGACAGTTCGTTAGACAAGCTTATTAAAACTGTTTGTAAATAAAAAACCCTAGATTAAAATCGCCTTTAAGTTTATCCATGAGTGTAGCAAGGCTACAATTTGTTAAGGGATAAAAAGACACTTTGATCACGCGGTTTATTTATAGGGTATTTTTCGCACATTTGGACTCTTCGAAGTTTTTTACAAGCTTTTATTTAACTTCACCTGTATGTATCTATGTGGGTATGTATGTAATCAAATCTTACAACTCATTTTTAAAGAACTTCGAGACATCCGATTGACTTCAAATTTCGCATAGCGTCTTAGTTCCGATGACAATACAATATTATGGTTTCATCGGGTACCTACCTCTCCCCTAACGTGGGAGAGGGGAGAGGGGTTAAAACTTTAGTTTGTCCGATTTCAACCAAAATTGGTGGAGGTTTTTGAGGATAAGAATTACGAATTTTTGATCAGATTACAAAAATTCAATATGGCGGATTCAAAATGGACGATTTATTGTCAAGTTTTTCTGATTACTGTCAACTGACTTCCACGTATCCGATTGACTTTAAATTTCGCATATTGTTATAGTACCGATGACAATCCAATAATGTGGTATCACTCACTGTCTACCTCACCCCTAACCTGGAGGGCGGAGAAGGGGTAACATTTTAGTTTGTTGGATTTCCACCTAAATTGGTCTTTGGGGGGTTTTTGAGGATGAGGATTACGAATTTTTGATTAGATTACAAAAATTTAATATGGCGGATTCAAAATGGACGATTTAATGTCAAGTTTTTCTGATTACTTTCAACTGACTTCCACGTATCCGATTGACTTCAAATTTCGCATACCGTCATAGTTCCGATGACAATCCAATAATGTGAAATCACTGACTGCCTACCTCCCCCCTAACGTGAAGGGCGGAGAGGGGGTAAAATTTTAGTTTGTCGAATTTCGACATCGAAGACTTAGATATTTCAAAATTTACAGGAAAGGCTCCCTGCAATATCTATGCGCTAGCTGAAATACATGGACTTAAACAAATCTAAAAATTTAAAAATAAATTTAGAAAAAAAAACTTTTTAAAAACAAGCTTTTATAAAATGGACTAAAAAGCATAAAATAATTTTTTCAGTGTTCTGATATCATAACAATAAAAGTGATGGGCGTATTTAATATGGCGTAAATGCCTTTCCATGCGCATTTGGTGGATCGTCCACAACCGATGATGGGCCGACTCAACGATTATAAACACACAGGATTGCCTATTAGCTCGAATCTTTCAGTGGTAGGCGGCGCCTTGCTTACGTCACTAGTGGACCTCTGCTCAGCGCGCTTCATTTAATACACATTGCAATCGTGAGTTTTTCCCGCTTTTTTCTTGCTTATTTGCAAACAAATTTTTTATTCGTGTTAGTAAATATAATTAATAATTTCATTCATTCAAAACAATGATTTGATAAATCAAGAATTTGCTCTGAGAGCTGAATTTTCCGACCAGGCGATATGTTGGAGTTTCTTTTTTAAATAATTGAAAGTTTTAGAATTGAAGTAGGATTTTTTCTTAAAGTTTAATCAATTTGCAATATCTATTCTATTACATTATTATGTCAAAAACCAGTCAGTTTTTGGAGAAAACGGCCAAATAAGATGTGTTTTTCAACTTCTTATGCTTAAAATCAATAGATTTTCATAAGCTTTTTTTCAAATGATTTACATTATTGTTTGTGTTATGAGTTGTTTTTATCCCACCCAGCCCCCGTTTTCAATCCTTCTCCTGTAACATGTTTCTGAAAACTTCTATAAAGAGACTAAAAAAATTGAAACTAAACTTGGAGAAACTGTCTACAAAATAAACTGTCCAATAATCAGTTTAATAAAAGAAGATCTTTTGCGGCATAATTACCAGCTTTCTTCAATGTGATTAATTTAATAAGCAAAAAGTTTCCAAAAATCAAAAAAAAAAAGTTTATATAAATATAATAATGTAAAAGTATATATATATTTATATTTCTACACTGAAAGAGGGAACACAAAGCTTTTATTTCAACAATAAATTAATGTGCTTTCTTTATATTAATTCACTTAATTCACATTTCTAAAGATTTATTATAACAGAAACATTTTATGTAAAAAAAAGCTAAGTACACGAAAGTGGTGTGGTATTCCGTAAAAATAATTAAGATAAAAGTAAAGCCAAGTTGTACAATACAATTTTCAAAATGAATGGTTCTTACTAGTTTGGGAATGTTTTCTAAACTTGGCTATTACGGCTGCAAATTACTCTTAAGAAATTGAACGTAAACAAGTTTGGCTGGAATAGCAAAGTTTAAAAAAACATTTCCTAGTAAGAAGCATTCATTTTGAAATTTGTATTGAAGAACTTGGCTTTACTATTATCTCAATTCTTTTTACGGAATACCACTTTCGCGTACTTGGCTTTTTTTTACATAAAATGTTTTTGTTATGATTTCACTGCTTTTTTAAAGGATTTGGATAATATTTAAGTTTTAAAGTAGTAAAATATGCGGGATATTGTTCAAAACTTTTGCAATGCCTTATTAAAAATGTTGAGTTTTTTTTAATATTTTCCTATGGGTTTATCATAGTTCTTATCAGCCTTCTAAAGCTCAGCTCTCTAGTGTTCCTGGAAGTAGGCAATGTTAATTTTACATAACTTTACATTTATAGGGAAGGAAAGTAAATTAAAATGTTGGTGTTTTTAAATTTTTTCCTATAGTTTTATCATAGCTCTCATCAGTCTTCCAAAGCTCAGCTCTCTAGCGTTTCTGGAAGTGGACAATGCTAATTTACATAACTTTACATTTATAGGGGAGGGAAGTTAATTAAACTTAGGGATTTTTTAATTTTCTTTTATAGTTTTATCATCGGCCTTCCAAATCTCAGCTCTTGAGCGTTTCTGGAAGTGGACAAGGTTACTTTTACACAACTTTACATTTATAGGGGAGGGAAGTAAATTAGAATTTTGGGGTGTTTTAATTTTTTTTCTATAGTTATATCATAGTTCCTATCAGTCTGCCATACCTGGAAGTGGGTAATGTTACTTTTACATAACTTTACATGTATAGGGGAGGGGAGAAAATTAGAATTTTGAGGTTTTTGATTTTTTCCAGGGGTTTGGTCATAATTTCTATCTATCGAACCGAACCGAACCGAACACACAGGATTGCCTATTAGCTCGAATCTTTCAGTGGTAGGCGGCGCCTTGCTTACGTCACTAGTGGACCTCTGCTCAGCGCGCTTCATTTAATACACATTGCAATCGTGAGTTTTTCCCGCTTTTTTCTTGCTTATTTGCAAACAAATTTTTTATTCGTGTTAGTAAATATAATTAATAATTTCATTCATTCAAAACAATGATTTGATAAATCAAGAATTTGCTCTGAGAGCTGAATTTTCCGACCAGGCGATATGTTGGAGTTTCTTTTTTAAATAATTGAAAGTTTTAGAATTGAAGTAGGATTTTTTCTTAAAGTTTAATCAATTTGCAATATCTATTCTATTACATTATTATGTCAAAAACCAGTCAGTTTTTGGAGAAAACGGCCAAATAAGATGTGTTTTTCAACTTCTTATGCTTAAAATCAATAGATTTTCATAAGCTTTTTTTCAAATGATTTACATTATTGTTTGTGTTATGAGTTGTTTTTATCCCACCCAGCCCCCGTTTTCAATCCTTCTCCTGTAACATGTTTCTGAAAACTTCTATAAAGAGACTAAAAAAATTGAAACTAAACTTGGAGAAACTGTCTACAAAATAAACTGTCCAATAATCAGTTTAATAAAAGAAGATCTTTTGCGGCATAATTACCAGCTTTCTTCAATGTGATTAATTTAATAAGCAAAAAGTTTCCAAAAATCAAAAAAAAAAAAGTTTATATAAATATAATAATGTAAAAGTATATATATATTTATATTTCTACACTGAAAGAGGGAACACAAAGCTTTTATTTCAACAATAAATTAATGTGCTTTCTTTATATTAATTCACTTAATTCACATTTCTAAAGATTTATTATAACAGAAACATTTTATGTAAAAAAAAGCTAAGTACACGAAAGTGGTGTGGTATTCCGTAAAAATAATTAAGATAAAAGTAAAGCCAAGTTGTACAATACAATTTTCAAAATGAATGGTTCTTACTAGTTTGGAAATGTTTTCTAAACTTGGCTATTACGGCTGCAAATTACTCTTAAGAAATTGAACGTAAACAAGTTTGGCTGGAATAGCAAAGTTTAAAAAAACATTTCCTAGTAAGAAGCATTCATTTTGAAATTTGTATTGAAGAACTTGGCTTTACTATTATCTCAATTCTTTTTACGGAATACCACTTTCGCGTACTTGGCTTTTTTTTTACATAAAATGTTTTTGTTATGATTTCACTGCTTTTTTAAAGGATTTGGATAATATTTAAGTTTTAAAGTAGTAAAATATGCGGGATATTGTTCAAAACTTTTGCAATGCCTTATTAAAAATGTTGAGTTTTTTTTAATATTTTCCTATGGGTTTATCATAGTTCTTATCAGCCTTCTAAAGCTCAGCTCTCTAGTGTTCCTGGAAGTAGGCAATGTTAATTTTACATAACTTTACATTTATAGGGAAGGAAAGTAAATTAAAATGTTGGTGTTTTTAAATTTTTTTCTATAGTTTTATCATAGCTCTCATCAGTCTTCCAAAGCTCAGCTCTCTAGCGTTTCTGGAAGTGGACAATGCTAATTTACATAACTTTACATTTATAGGGGAGGGAAGTTAATTAAACTTAGGGATTTTTTAATTTTCTTTTATAGTTTTATCATCGGCCTTCCAAATCTCAGCTCTTGAGCGTTTCTGGAAGTGGACAAGGTTACTTTTACACAACTTTACATTTATAGGGGAGGGAAGTAAATTAGAATTTTGGGGTGTTTTAATTTTTTTTCTATAGTTATATCATAGTTCCTATCAGTCTGCCATACCTGGAAGTGGGTAATGTTACTTTTACATAACTTTACATGTATAGGGGAGGGGAGAAAATTAGAATTTTGAGGTTTTTGATTTTTTCCAGGGGTTTGGTCATAATTTCTATCAGTCTGCCAAATTTCAGCTTTGTAGCATGTCTGGAAGTACAGTAGAATATTGATGATCTATACTTGACTGGTCAACCACACCGTCAAATGAATGAAAAAACGCAAAAAATCGGAGGTAAAAATGTCAAAAACACCTTAAAATCACATGAACTCTCAATACAAACAAAGGAACTGGTCCGCTGGTGACGTAAGCAGGCAGTGTTGGTCTCGCTTGAACGACGCTAACATAGAGTTAAATGGAAATAATCAATCCTGTGTGTTTATAATCGTTGGGGCCGACTCTTCTTTTTCAATGTGGCAAAATAAATCGACACACTGGCGGTCGCGGATGATCTGCCTAATATGAAGCAGGCGTAATAATGTTCATCCATATCAGAAAAAAAAATGTAAGGGTAGCTTTGAGTAGGGTTGGGTTGGGTTGGGTTAAATTGTCTACCCTTACATTTCTCTGCTATAATATAATGAATTTGGAAAAAACGGGTAAATTTCCTTTAATACGCCCATCGCTTTTATTATTATGATATCAGAACACTCAAAAAATTATTTTATGCTTTTTAGTCCATTTTATAAAAGCTTGATTTTAAAAAGTTTTTTTTTCTAAATTTTTTATACTGGGTTTATACAGATAAAAATAAAAATTAAATAATTTTCAGATTATTTCTTTCTTATGTTTAATTTTTACCCTATATCTTGTAAGTAATTCAAGATATCGATGTGCGGTTTTTGCGTGGGCTTTTTATGGAAGAATACAGCGATAATTTGCTCTAGTGCAAATTAGCGATAATTTGTTTTAGTGCAAATTACCGATAATTTGCTCTAGTGCAAATTATCACTGTAATTCGTTCCCTTTTGGTCCAAATCTGCCAGTCACATTGATTTTATTGGTTGCCTAATATTTTTCTGAAGGAAATAGTCAATATAACTCCCCTCTTTTTATGGGCAAAGTTAAGATAATTTATTTATTTTATTAGCCAAAACCATTTTAGGTATAATTTTCCTGTGCGCTCTTTTATAGTGCGTGCGTTTTTTATGTGTGCGCTCTTTTCCTGTGTGGATATTTTCTGTGCGCTTTTTTCCTACGCGATTTTTCCCTGTACGCTTATTTATAGTCGCCGCTTTGCCATTACCCACCAGAATTTGGTTAAAACCACAGAACACCAAAGGGAAGAAATGCAAACTACGTGTTAAACCGTTGGTAACACGAGAATAACCTTAACACGGTCCAGAAAGAGAGAAGACTATAGCTCTCTGTCTAGATCAAACATGTCGGGACACAGCTGATTTTTGTCAAAATAAATCAGCTGATATCACAGAACACCAGCTGAGCTGATATTTGTTAAAATAAATCTGCTGGTCAGTGAAAATCAGCTGTTGATGGGAAAAACGTTTGTTTTTGTTAAAATGTATTTTTTCAGAACCATCCCATTTAAATCATGGCATACTTTTTCCATCAAATTTGCACAAAAATATCGTCAAATAGTAAAACTTTGTGGACAATAATTTTTTTACAAAATTTATGGAAAATACCAAAACTTTATATGAAATGGTTCTGAAAAAATACATTTTAAACAAAAACAAACTTTTTGTACCATCATCAGCTGATATTCAATGAACAGTATTATATTAATATTTAAAAATTAATTAATAAACATATTATAGTACTTACCAGCTTTTTTACTGCTAAATATACATTTATATGAACTGTGATATTGTTATTTCAGTGTTGAGCAGATAGTAAACTAAAACACTTTCCGAGATTTTTTATTCCGAAACATTTTATTGAACTTAAACACTTTTCCGGATAGACAGTTCGCTCAACTAAAACCCTTCCCAGGACAGATCCTGCGCCGAGGGGCTGATCAATGCGCTTCGGACTAATAAAAATCAGTAAAAATTAGGTCCTGGCAGGACCTTTGGTTTGGTATTATTCGTTAGTCATTTTTGTCTTTTTTTTATCACTTTATACCTAAATAAGATCAAGAAGGCCTTACAGGACCAACAAAAATATGGATTATGTAAAGAACTGTACACAATTTTTGCTATTGATCAGCCTTTCTCCCTGCAATGAATTGCAAGACAAGCAGTGATAGAACCACCATACAGCAAGACCTTCTGCAGGGCAGAGGTGCTCCCACCAACTAAACCTTTTTAATTTCGCTGAAATCATTTTTTACTTATCACTGTGTGTGTGTGATCACTCCAGCCCTTCGGGCTCTCTATGGAGCATACGCCTCTCAGCAACCCTGTGCCTTGCTGCATTGTAGTTCTGCCACTGTTTATTTACATATTGAAATAAGTTTTTATAAAATACACATTATACAGGGTGTTTCATAATTCAATAACATAATTTTAGTGTTGAATTCCTTAAGTGGTTTCAAGGCAAAATTTTTATATAACCTTAAACGCCTTGTTTTAAAGTTTCTTTTATTTAGTTTTTTATAGCTCTTGTACTTTTCGAGATATTTAGTTCAAATTTGGCATATTAAGCTATAGGAACTACACTTTTAGACATGCCAAATAATAGTAAACATGTACAGAGTGACCCTTTTTCAGGGGTCATGTCGCCTTTTCCCCCAGAATTTTTTTGTTTTAAGCCACTGGTAGGGTGAAGTAGGGATTTTAAAACAAGAAATAAAATCTTTGTTTCATTTGCAAACTTTTTTGTTTTTCTGAAATTTTTTTGCATCTTTAACCATTTTAGAGAAAATCGCTGTTGCACCAAAGGCTGCTATCATAAAATAAAAAATGCTCCAGTATGGTATGGCGAGTATATCAAAATAAACAAATTAATTAAAACCTATTTGACATGCCTTAACTTGTAGTGCCTATAAGTAAATATACGAGCCAAATTTGAGCTAAATATCACAAAAACTGTAAAAGCTATATAAAAAAAGTAAATTTAAACACCCTGTATCTCTACTACTAAGTGTTTGTAGACCTTTGTTTATATAAACTTTTTGTCTTGAAATCATGGGACATTGTATATACAGTTTGAGTGTACACTTGTATATACAGTTTGACTTATGGGACACTTGTATATACAGTTTCACTTATTGTAACTGATCCGCAGCACAGAAATCAAAGAATATGTTTTTACACAATACACAAGTCAAATTTTATGAATTTATATGATTTTGTGGATGTCCTGATATTGTATAGTTTAGAATTTTACACAATTGGGCTTTATGTTTTGTGTAAAAATATATTTTTTCATTTCGGTTCCGACGGTCGGATACCATTAGTCAAACTGTAGATAAGATTACTTAACAAAGTAATGTGAACTTTCTATTTTATGCCTAATTTACCCATAACATAATGCACAATGGAAAGATTTAGTGTTTATACTTTATGTCTACAATACTAAGGAGATGGAAACAGAGATATTAAAATTAAGCAATGAGTTTGTTCATTGTGCATTAAGTTTTTGGGTAAACCAGGCCTTACTTAGAAAAATGCCATGATAATATAAGTTATGTGAATAATGACCTGTTCTAGTTTAAAGATTTCTGAAGTTTTGACATGTAATAGAATTTGCAGACAAAATAACAACTACCTTTTTCAGATAGAACAGTCACACCCCCCACCATATTCAAAAGTTTAAAAAATATATATTTTTTGTGTCAACAAGTGAAAAAAAACATTTTTTGACATTACAATTGACATGTAAAAAAAATTATTTAGTTATTTTCTTTGTTCACAAGCTATAAAATATTGTTTGTGAGCAGAATCCTCTTTTGGGGGACCAACAAAAATTTTTATGTTAGAAAGAAAACCTGTCTAAAATAATTAAATAAAAATAAATAAAACAAAAAAAAACTTTGTAAAATTTTTATTTTAAAAGATTTTACAGTGAAAATTGCGAAAAATAAATAATTACTACTATCACTACCATAAGAAATTATTATTATTTTTTGACTTCACCAAACCAAACTTTCCACTAAGATTGTTAAAAAATTTAGATTTATTAAAATAAAACTAAGTGAAACTTTATAAACCACCTTAAAAAACATGACTGCTGAAGCTCCAATTGACACCTGTTCAAAAAACATAGCATTACTACCCTGAATACAAATTTAGCTTTGAGATTACATTGTCCGGTAATTATGCAGAATAAAATATTATTTTACAGCTTATGCAGTGGCGCACCCAGGAATATGTCTTGGGGGGGGGGGCGAGGCTTCATGATGTCGTATTTCATGCTATTTTTTGTGTTTCTTCATGAAATATGTGGAAAATATATTTAAAAAATCTTAGGTTTGGGCCCCCCCCCTGGCTGCGCCCATGGCTTATTGCATTACAGATTTCTTGACATTAGCCCAAGATTTACATGGCATTATTGGCAAAACAGTCAAATTACAGGTTAGCTGTTATCACTTGGTTAGTACTATCTGAGGGGAACACAAAGCTGCCTTGGCAAAATTAAAAAACAGTGTTTGTTTTACTTAAAAATAAAACAAATTTTCATTCATTTCCAAACAAAGCATGCAACTTGTTTGTTCTGTCTCTCTTTAAGTAACATCATCTGAGTGAGAGAGAGGACACAAAAGTTGCATGCATGGAAAAGTTGCACAGTCCGAACAGGGTATTAGGCAATAAAAAATGCTATTTATAAAACTCAAGGATACTGTTTCATATTGACACATCTCTTTCTCCCTAGAAAAAAACAGGTATGTGCCATGATCAAATTGATACAGTAAAGTTGAGTTTATAGTTGGGGCTGTAAAGCTGGTTTGTCACTATGAAAGTTTCTCTAAAATGCATGCAGCCATCTCATTCCAAGTGCCATCATCGGATATAGTGACATGGGTTTGATGCAGTCAGAACAGGGCTTAAGTCAAACTTATTAAGCAGGGAGGCAGGAATTTTAAAGCTAAATAGCAATAACAATAACAAACAAAGCCATATTGCCATAAAGTAAGCAGTAAGATGCAACAAAAAATGTATTATCCTACAAACATGGGTCTACACAGTGGCATATATGTCAGAGGCAGCCCCCCCCCCCAAAAGCTAAGTTTTTTCTAATATTTTCCACATATTTCATGAATACAAACATAAAATATGGCTTCATGGGGTACCACCCCCCCCCCCACCTATATTTTACAGATCAAAATTTTAATAACCTTTTTATACTTTTTGATATTGGAGTGTATTGTTTGAGGTTAAAACAACCCTAACTAATAAATTACAGCTGCTACCACTCCCAAACAGTTACCTATCTATCTATCTATCACTTAGGTACAGATCAGGTTTACACTAAAAACCAACTACTATCCCCTTGGATTACCCTCTACCACCAAAAAACAAACTACTACCAACTTTTGCTACCTTCTACCAGCAATAAAGTAACTACTTCCACCTTCCCCTAGCTTCTACCAGCAAAAAACCAACTACTACCAAGTTCCCCTCGCTTCTACCACCAAAAAACCAAATACTACAATCATAATCAAAGGAGGTAGTAGTTGGTTTTTTAGTGGTAGAAGATAAGCATTGGTAGAAGTTGGTTTTTTGGTGGCAGAGACTAGGAGAAGATGGCAGTAGTTAGTTTTTTAGGGGTAGAAGCTCAGCGAAGGTAGTAGTAGTTTGTTTTTTGGGGTTAGAAGTAGGGGAAGGTGGTAGTAGTTGGTTTTTTGGGGATAGAAGCCACAGAAGGTGGTAGTAGTTGGTTTTTTGGTGGTAGAAACTAAGCGAAGGGGGTTTTTGGCATAAAACTGTGTCGCAGCTGAGTGATAGATCACTGTAACTCTTCAGAAGTAGTAACAGCTTAGACTTATAAGTTAGAACCTATTTGGTTTTATCATAAACAAGGCGGCCTTACTTAAAATAGAAATTTCCATTGTTCATAGTGGAAAGTATGAAGTAAGCCTAAATAAATGAACTTACCCCTTACTTTAACGAACAATAAATCCACCTTAAAACTCACTGGTATGGGGTCGTTGAATGGACTGCTTTTTATATGCTGCTCCTTGTTTTTTATACTGCTGCTGCTTCTTTTTTACACTGCTACTGCTTGTTAGACTCACAAAATATGCGGATCTAGTACACAATGATTTGATTTTAGTTTTTTATCAAAAATCAGATTGAGGGGAACACCCGACAAAAATGACATTCACCACAGAATAAATTCAGGTGTGTCGCGTGTCTCTCTTTCTGTCTGTTCTGGTGGGCTCTCTCTCTTTCCCACAACAGCAGTCAAACCACAGAACAGGATGACACTGTCAAACGTCATTATGTTTAGTTCCAATTTAGTCCCTTGTCCAGATCGCAGGCGCTGTTCGCGCTGTTATATTCCGTATGACATTTTCACGGGGGTGGTTAAAACCGATGGTTAAAACCTCACTGGGCAATCGCGGATAATTCTTAGCGCTCCGCATCGCGGCATATTTGGAGCAAAAATAACAGTAAGAAAACAGTCGTAAAAAAATGTAAACAAAAGTTTAAAAGTATAAAAAAGTAGGGTTATGTAATACGCCAGCTTTTCTCCATCCTCAAGCTCGGGTCATATCGAGCGTGCCCCGGAGGTTCACTCTGTGGCTTCTCGAACGCAAAAGGGTGTGCTCCGAGCGTCAACTCGAACGGAAAAATGGACTTCGGGGTGCCCGGGTTGCCTACTCGAACGCACTCATAAATGACCTCATAGATAAAACAGTACGTCTCTCCACACGAGAATTCTATCATCTTAGACTAACTTAAATATCGCAGATAAATAACGACCTGGAGATAATAGAGGACTGGGGCAACAAAAACCTTGTACAGTTTAACGCGCAAAAACCCAAGGAGCCCTGTTTTCAAAAAGGACCAGCACCGGTGAGCCAAACATCATGCTATCTGGAAGTGCTGTGACATTGCAGAGCCAGTTGTGTTGGTACAGTCACGTGGCAGATATAACTAAAAGAGCGTCCCAAAAGCTTGGGGTGTTATTTCGTACAAGACATTTGTATATATCAATTCAACTGCTGACACTCTACAAACCCCAGATTCGACCAACTATGGAGTACTGCTCATATATATGGAGTGCGGCACCCAAACATACCTTAATGCTTTTGAACACCGTGCAAAAACGAGCTATCAAGCTGATCAATGACCCCGCACTTACCCGCAGCTTGAATAGTCTCGAACATAGAAGAACTGTGGGCGATCTATCTCTCTTCTACAGATATTATCACGGAAAATGTTCTGAAGAGTTGGCACGTACGATTCCCCCCCGGGAGTAGCACCTACTAGTTGAATACGTCAAACAAACGGTAACTATAAATTTACTATCAAAATACAGGCACCAAGAAACTCATTATATCAGAATTCATATCTCTGGAGAACAGCATCGCTGTGGAATAAACTCCCTGCGACAGTTTTCCCTGCAGGTTACAACATGAACAGTTTCAAAACCAACATTTCCGCGCACTTGCCGCTTCTCGAACATGATAGGGATCTCCTTGCGAGTGCGCATAACCGTAAAAAAAAATAAAAAATAATTAAATATGGACAAAAATACGAGAGTATCTGGATACCGAACCGAACCGATACGAACAAACTAACGTTAGAATGGAACTGGTAGTTTTTAAGTAGTTGTAAAACAAAAATTTGATATATTTCACTCGTCATGACCACGGTATTATTTTTTTTTGAAGGCAACATGTTACTCGCATCGTCGGCCGAAAATATCAAAAAAATCCTAAGGCTCATTATTAACCTAACACCCCCTTGAGTGCGCACATGGTTTTTAGCTAACATAGGGGTAACATTAGATATATACAGACATACCCGCATACATCATACACGGGTAAAAACCGAACTCATGACCCTCTTTTTTTCTCTGCGCGGTCGGCAAAAAGTAGCTATTCTTAACCCCCCGGCCTTGTGATCGACTTTTATGAAAAATCCCCTTAGAAAAACCCTAAAACTTCAAACTTACGGCTCAGTTACATAATTTATGAACAGCCCCTTATGGCTTTAGTTAAGAAGGTGGTGATCGCTGGCATTTGATTTGACATTGTCAGGCTGACAGTTTTGTCAAATTACCTTAAAGCTACATTTACAATCAATTTTATACCTGCTTATTGTAAGCTTGACCAGGGCTATCAAAATGAACGGGCCACGATCCTCCACTTTGTTGACGTCACATCCGGGGCTGATTTTTTTTTGATGGTCACGTAACGACACAGCTGATTGTTTTTAAAATATTGAAGTTGGAATGACGGTTCATGAATATTTGATTTTTTTTTTAATAAAGCCGTTTTTGAGATTGTTTTTACTTTATTCTGGCAGGGCAATTTTTTTTAAATGTATAGTAATCCCTAATTTTTCATAGCCGCTTCATTAGCTCACACAAAAATTAAGTTTAAAGCAGAAGCGAATGTGACAATCACAGATGACAAAGTCAAATACATGTCAAATATAACAGTTGGGATGTGGTACATGGCGGGTAATTTAAATTCAAAATAAGGAAGGCTAAATCTTGAAGATTTTAACCTTTTAATCAAGTTGCTTCCTTACAAACCTTTGGTGGAATATCGGGATGGTGTCTGAGAATATTTCACTGAAATTTTGCGAAAATCTGTAGTGCCATTTTAAAAATATCATAAAAAAACGTCTGACCTCCCATAAGACCCAATGTAAAATTCAGCCCCTGGAGAACAGCTGATTTTTTCAGGGTCGTGGCCTCTATTTTTGTGTTGGCCTTGGCTTGACATATGGGTTTGTTCAGATTCATTTACATTGCCAATTTGACGTTTGCTTAAGCCAAAACGGGATTGGAATTCGATCAAGCACCTTGGCAGTTGCAAGCTTCGGCGCAATTTGGTTTGGAATTTAAAGGTTAGAGAAAATATTTTTTGGTTTTCAGTTGCTTTGGATAAAATAACTGTACACCAGCCTGTCTATTTTGGTAAAGATACCAAAAAACCTACCCTTCTTACAAAATTAATACTTTCTTCATACGCTTAAAAAAATTAAAAATGGGCCTACCATAACCAAAAAAATTAGCCATTGTAAATGGGTCCGCACAGAAACGTCAATTTTAAATAAAATTACGCTTGTTCGAAATTGAGTGTAAATGTAGCTTAACTTAAGCTACATTTTTATGCCGTATTCCATTGGGGAAATGAGTGCAGCACTGGTGGTGCACTGACACTGAAGCGGTGCTGTCAAAAATTTGCACCGAGTGCAGTTTCAATGGAACATTCGGAAAATGAAAAATCGCACTCGTGTGGTATGCATAACCTAATCTGTGCAATAACCTCACATTTTTTGTTTTGTTATATATCGTCGTTGGTTCGATAAAAAGTGCTTTGTGTTTAAAATGAAATTTTACAGGAGACACAAAATCTTCCTATAACTATTATGAGCTGGACAAATCCTTTTTTATTCTTGCTTTAAGCAACGTTAAGATAACATTTTTTTGCAAATAGTTTTTTATAGGATATCAATTATGAATAGGGTAAATTGATTATGCAAAAATCTCATATCAGACCAACCACGATATCCATTTTTATTTGCTTTAAAGTTAAGATAATAATGAAAATTCGTAATGTAAATAAATAATGATTTTATTTAAAAAAAGTCAATAAGAATATTTTAAAAATGCCCACCTCCTTATTGAATGCAGGCTTGTGCTCGTATACCAACAGATAGAGTAGTTATCTGTATGTTTTTCAAAAAAAACCTAAACAGAAGTGTACTTTATACTCCCAAAATTTGAACATAAGGATTCAAAACACCTTGTATACATATATAATTTTTCACAAGTTTCTTTCAACTAAACCTAATTTTCCTGCCTTGCGGAATTTGGTTGAAAATATGTTGTTCAGTAACCATTTGATCGAATGCAGTATTAATACTTCAATAACATTTTCTTGAAAAAGAAAATTATACAAAAACATTTTCTTCAAACAAAAAATTGTTTGAAAACATTTTCTTAAAATTTTGTTGTTCAAAAACATTTTCTTGAAAAGGACAATTACTCAAAAACATTTTCTTCAAAGAAAAAATTGTTTGAAAATATTTTCTTAAAATTTTTTGTTTAAAAACATTTTCTTTGAAAGTAATTTTTTTTCATAACGAAAAATTGTTCAAAAAAGTTTTTGAAGAAAATATTTTTGAACAAATTTCCATTTAACAAGAACATAATCTAACCTTACAGCTAGGTAAGGGTGTTTTAACATACAATAAAAATGACAACACGACATGTGCCTCAGCACTAATGGGGTTTCGTCCGTGTTCTATTTTTGGACGGAATTGAGACCCTTTGAACTTGTTTATGACAAATTTCTCATTGCTCAACTCGAGCCGAAAGTGTTTCTTGAACTAAAAAATATATTTATTTTTACTTATAATCATAGCTGCCAGAAAACCCCAACTGTCGGAAAATTAGACCCAGGGCCCCACAGTCAACCAAATCCATCTAGATTTGTTGTTGAATCTGTAAACCACATTTTCAATAAAGTTTATGATTTGGGGTTTCCGCTTTTATTGTTTGCATTGCACAAAACTGTTCCTCTTCATCTTCATCGCTGCTACTACCTAGCAGCGAGGAAAATAATAAAAAATCGCTCACTACTTTATCTGCACTCATTTTTACGTCCCACGACAATAATAAGCGTTTAAAATTAATGGCGGGAAAAAGTTTTCGGTGCGGCACGAGCCCTCAGAGCCGGTGTCAAAAAAGCCGCACTCAGTGCAAAACTGAATTCATAAGTTCCTCAATGGAATACGAAAACTGAAAAAGTGCATGTCAATGAAATACAAACACCGAGCCAGTTGTGCACTAGTGCTGCACTCATTTCCCCAATGGAATACGGCATTAATCGTGTTTGCGGGCCGACGCCAACGATTATACACTAGACAGGATTGCTCAGTTGGCCTAATCTGTCTGCAATCGATGTTCAAGGTCAAACTCGCTGTTACGTCACCACTTGTGCTGGGCAGAAAGCGCGCCTATTGTTATATTGGATTTTATGTGCTTTTAGAGCTATTTTCTATATGCAAATTAAATTTTATGCAAAATTAAGGCATTGTACATTTAAAAATATTGTCTTTACATTAAATAAAAGGATGATAAATGATTTTATATTTGAAATATCTGTTAAATAAATTAAATTTAAATATTTAAAGTGAAAAAAAAACTACACATAATGTCGTAGTACTTATACAGGGTACATAGGCGAACAGGTGATAGAGGAGGTCATGTCTGATAAAAAACTTTTTATAAAGCATGGGTCAAAACTCTTTCTTTATAGAGATACAGAGCATCAAAGTTGGCAATTTTTTAAACTTTTTTGATAATAACTTTTTCAAAAAACGCGGTAAAAACATTAAATTTGGTAAAGTCGTGTATCAGAACAAGAGCAATAAATTGAAATAAAATTTATTTTGAAAAAATTTAGTCGGCCTTTTATAAATGCCATATTAAACGCAATGTTTTTTTAAATATATTTTGTTAATAAAAACAAGCCTTTAGCGACACATAATAATAAATAAAATATTATTTATATTTTTTAAAAGAATAAGTAAGCAAAAATTAATTTAAAAAAAATTATTATTTTTTATACATTTTTGGAGGTAATTTTGACAGCCTGTATTTTCGTAACTTGTAATTTTATCAAAAAAAGGAGTATTACATTTTTGAATCACAATTAGCTGAGTATTCAGCTCTTTGTGATAGATTTTCTTTTTTTGCAAAACCCTTTTTCCCCCACTCCTCTTACTTTAAAAATCCTATATCTTAAAAACAGATGTGTGTTGACCCCATGTTAAATAAAAATTTTTTTCGGAAATAACCTCCTCTATCACCTGCTGCACTATGGCCCCCAAGTTATGGGACACCCTGTATAATTTGCGATAATAATTAATAACGGAAATATAGGTAGACGAAAAATTTATTGATTTATTTACAAAAAGGAAAAGCACAAATATTGTTCTTAACAAATAGACAAAAAACAAAGAGAGAAAAAAAAGCACATAATGTATAGTTTAATTGTTACAACCGCTTTTTAAAGCATGTTAAGAAATTATTTAATAGATAATAAAAAAATGGGAATATAGAACATAAAAAAAGTATTTATTATTACATTTTTACAAAAATAAAAGAAAAGTACAGATACATACAATAAATTAAAAATATTAATATAAATAATAATATTTCATTTAGAAAAATATTTCTTTTTAATTCACAATCTTTTGTAATTTTCTTGATAGATATTATTAAACAAGAAGCCCATTTGCTGAGAAAATGGCCATTTTTTTTACTCTGTAAACAAACGTTCTTCTCTGTACTGAATCGAATTTTTACACACTGTTAACAAACCAAACGTGAAAATGTTTATTTATTATGTCTTTTCTTAGTAGCACTGCACTGAAACAATCCAAAAAATACAAACTATGCAGCGAAATATCAACAAAACTCTCTTGAAAATACGAATAACATCATATACAACGAACGTAAACAAAGGATTTAGCACAAGTGGTGACGTCACGCCGCTCTCCTCACCCCGCATAATTTGTTAACACAGGTTAAATGGAACTAAGCAGTCGTTTATGTCTATAGTCCTTGGGCCGACGCGACCGTCAGCACGGGAATCGTCACGGACTAGGCCATTTCTAATTGTGTTGCACTTATATTTCTACAACTGGCTGAGTGGGCTCTGTATGCCGCTTTATATAGTGTAATTGAAACATCGAGAATGTTTATGAAAATTCCAGATCATAAACATTCCAGACAAAACCACATTTTTCGAGAATATTTCTTTGGGTCGCGCACCGATGTTCGGATCTTATATAAATATATCGAATTTTCACATCACTGGTGGTCCAGCTGATTTTTGTCAACAAAAGTTAGACATGATATGAACAACGGAACTACTAATATTTTTTGAATTTTTTGAAAACTAAGGCAATTTTCCCACTGTTTTCTGGTACATCCTTATAAAATATAATTTTCTAGACTTATTGTCGTTTTTTTTAGCCGCTTTATTTTTTATTTCACAAAACTTAAACTACAAGTCAAACTGAATGTGATAGTTTATTATTAAAGGTGAACCGAGGACTTGGGAAGTAAACAAAGATGTAGCTCAGCGGATTATTATTGATGCTGAAACGAACACATTATTTTCTTCGAATTTTAATTTTTTCTGTAAAGAGAAATGAAGCGGGCTAAAAAAAATAACGACTGGTATGTCTGAAAAATATTATTTTATAAGAATATACTAAAAAATAGTAGGAAAATTGCCTTAGTTTTTAAAAAATTCAAAAAATATTAGTTGTTCATATCATATCTAACTTTTGTTTACAAAAATCAGCTGGACCACCAGTGTCGTGAAAATTCGACATATATTTATAAGGTCCGTACTCCGGTCTATTCTAACCACCGTGCTTTAATATATGTTCATCTTTCTTTCACTCGTACTAATATAGGAGACAGATATAGCCAAAAAGATCTCGATCGAGATTATTCCCGATACCGATCATTTAGGTAATGAAACTGCAAATGTCTGGTAATGTCTGGTACGCCGCACGGACACCGAGCATCGGAATGGGACAACTGGGCGCCGCCAACTGGGCGCCGGGCCAACTGGGCGCTGGGCCAACTCGGCGCTGCCAACTGGGCGCCGGCCAACTCGGAGCCGGACTAAAAATTTTTGTTTTGATAAAATGTGTAGTTGAAAAATAAAATATATTATTTATATAAAAACATCTTTCAAAAATTCTTTACGCAATGTTTTTGAAATCTGTTTTTCTTAAGTTAAATCCATTAAGTCGACTGTTGAATCTTGGTAGCTGTAGTGTTTGGTAACCTGGTAACATTACAATTTACGTTTTTTATTACAACAATGGCGGATCCAAAAATCAAAATGGCGGATCCAAAATGGCGGATTTTTTTATTTACTAACCGATTTGTGACAAACTTGAAATATTACATTGCTTGAGGTCATTTAACACAATTTTTTACTCAAACTTAGAAAAATCAAAATGTCGGATCCAAAATGGCGGATTATCTTATTTACTAACCGATTTGTCTCAAACTTGAAATAATACATTGCTTGAGGTCATTTAACACAATTTTTTACTCAAACTTAAAAAAATCAAAATGGCGGATTTTCTTATTTACTAGCCGATTTGTCTCAAACTTGAAATATTATATTGCTGGAGGTCATTTAACAAAATATTTTACTCAAACTTAAAAAAATCAAAATGGCGGATCCAATATGGTGGATTTTCTTATTTACTTGCCTATTTGTCTGAAACTTGAAATATTACATTGTTTGAGGTCATTTAACATAAGTTTTAACTCAAACTTAAGAAAATCAAAATGGCCGATCCAAAATGGCGAACTTTCTTATTTATGAACCGATGTGTACCAAATATAGAAATTGGCGGTGTTTCAAGTCGCTGAATATAATTTTTGACGTAAACTTATAAAAAATCCAAAATGGCTAATTCAAAATAACGAACTTTCTTATTGATTAACCGATTTGTCTCATACTTTAAAGCTTACAGTGTAAGGTCACTTAAAACAATTTTTTACTTAAACTTAGAATAATCAAAATGGCGGACATTATCAAATTTGGAACTTAGTGATGTTTGAAGGCACTAAATGTGATTTTTAGCTTTAATTAAAAAAAAATGGCGGACCCAAAATGGTTTGCTTAACTCAAACTCAAAAAAAATATATATGGATTCAAAATGGCGGACTTTTACAATTATGGACTGATATGTTTAAAATTTCAAACTTTGACGTGTTTAGACATCTGAGCCCTGAAGGGGAGAAAATCTAGAGACATCCCAAAAAAATAACCCCAAAATTAAATTTGCCCCGCCTGGGAAAACAGAGTCTATTAAACTAAAAAACAAAGGAAAAAATCGGCAACACGCTAGAAGCTTACCTTCTGTAATTCTGCAGCAGTCCCAAAATTTCACTGGCGGCACCGCCCCTCCTTGGGACTGGAATTTCGGTCTTCAACCCGAAAACACGTGTGACTTCTTTTAGTTTTTTGCGGAAGTGATTTTTCAAACTCCCAGCGTGAGCAAAAAACGCGCATGATTTTAACAAAATGATCAGGTGATCAAAAAGAGAATAACTTTCAACAAAGAGAGAAATTATCACCTGATCGGAATTTTTCCCAAACAGGACTTTCTTTTTTTGAAGGTTTTTGCAGAAAGCCCAAAAATATCAAAACAAACTTTAAGGTTAGGTTTTCCAAAAAATTCAAAATAGAACAATAAAGAAAAAATAACTGGCAGCATTAAACATTCCGCCCACCATAAAAATTCCCAATTTTTATAGAAAAACCCAAAAACAAAAAAATCAAAAAAAAGGTTATTCAATTGCCCAAAGGGTCTAAACAATAAATTAGCATTTTTGCAACAATAATTTGATCGCAATAACTATGGACGTCATACTTAAGTTAATTCAAATAAGCATGATTCACGCTACACAAGGCTTTGAAGGTTGGTTACTGGCTGGCTAACGGACATACCTTCACCAAACTACGGTCAAGTAATCCTTTCGCGGTTTTTACTTGCACGACACGGGGGATTCTATCTGGACTCGAGTAATTTTTTTCAATTCTACCGAGTGACCACTTCAATGGGGGTAGGTTTTCATCGGGAGGGGCTGTCAAGGGTTCCAAAGTGAGGAAATGTCCAGGAGTAAGACTTTGAAAGTCATGAGGATCAGGGCTCATACTACACAATGGTCGACTATTTAAAATAGCCTCAATCTGAACCAATACAGTCATCAACTCTTCAAAGGTTAGGATTTGATCCCCCACAATTCTCTTCAGATGAGTTTTCGTGGACTTTACCCCAGACTCATGGAGTCCACCAAAATGCGGACTGGCGGGTGGATTAAAACACCACTTAATCGCTAAAGTCTCAGCAGCTTGCTGACAATAGGACACAAGGAGGTTATTTGCCCCAACAAAATTAGTGCCCTGGTCACTGTAGAGGGCAGCACATCTGCCACGTCTACCAACAAATCGGCGGAGGGCAGCCAAAAATGCATCAGTGGACAAATCAGAAACAGCCTCCAGGTGAATGGCCTTTGTTGGGAAACAAACAAAAATACATCCATAAGCCTTTTGACTTTTTACACCACGACGCTTGGTTAACGTGATGGAGAATGGACCCATAAAATCTACGCTAACATGGGAAAAGGGCTTCACCTGGGACACTCTAAATTTAAGAAGGTCACCCATGAATGGATGCAATGGTTTGGGATTTACCCTGGCACAACAAAAACACTTGGAAATAACACTGTGAATGGCACTTTTCACCGACAAAATCCAAAACTGTTGATTTACTCCAATAAGCGAGGACCTGGATGTCCATGCTCATTATGGAATTTTTCAATAATCAAAGTGGTAAGCCTATGACTACGAGGCAACAACATGGGGTGTTTCATCTCATATGCTAAATCAGTGTGACGTAATCTACCGCCCACCCTGAGAACACCATGGGAATCAAGAAAAGGAGCCAATTTTCGAAGAGGCTTAGCACAACTCTCACCCCTACATATCCTTTTCAAATCTTCAAAAAAAACTTCTTGTTGTACAAGTCGCACAACAACTAAAGTAGCATAATAGAGATCTGCCTCATTGAGGGCTTTAGTAGGAAAAGATAAAGAAGGAACTTTTTTCACTCGAAAAGGTCTCAAACAAAAGGCAGCAATGCCCAAGATTTTACGTAAAGATGAGTACTTAGTGAGTAACAGCTGTACTTCATTAAGGGGTATTTCTGTCACAACAACAAAACGATTTTCCTCAGGGGGTAGATCAGCATCAAACGCATCAATTTTATGGTTCATAGGCCATGTTTCACTAGACTGGGCCAACCAGGATGGTCCAGTACACCAAAGAGGATGGTCTATCAATTGACCAGGAAGTAAGCTCCGGGATAAGCAATCAGCTGGGTGCTCCTTACCATTTACATGGTACCAACAGCTGGGGGGAACTTTCTCTTGAATAGTCGTTACACGATTGGCTACAAAAACCTTTCGTTTTGATGGACACGATTTTATCCAAGCAAGGGTAACGCTGGAGTCAGACCAAGCAAAAATCTTATCAATCGGGATGCAATCAAGATGATTGCCAACAAACTGCAATAGCTCTGCCAACAATACAGCAGCACACAATTCTAAGCGTGGAATAGAAATACTTTTCAAAGGGCACACCCTACTTTTCCCACACAAAAGGGAGATAGAAATATTTCCATCCAACTCAATTTGTCGAATATATACTGCACCACCATATGCACACATTGAGGCGTCACAAAAGCCATGCAATTCAGTGGTGACAGCATTTTGCTTCACAACATAACGAGGTATTGATATCGAAGATAATAATGGTAGTTGCGACACATAGAGTTGCCACTGTGCAACAATATCACTGGAGGGGGTATCATCCCATGAAAGACCCTGGACCCCCAAACGTTGCATTAAACACTTAGCAACCAAAACAACTGGGGCTAGGAACCCGAGTGGATCATATATCCTTGCAATCTCAGAGAGAATGTTTCTCTTGGTACAAGGTCTTTCCATGGGCATCACATCATAACAAAACGAATCAGATTTTGGACACCATTTTACCAACTTCTCAACTGGGTGGTGTGGAACAAAATATGAATGGAAGTCAGGGTTAGAATTGTCCAATTTCAGAAGCCCCTGGTCTAGGTAATCCTGAACAAATTCTTTGTACACACTATACAAAGCAGGATTCCTCAATAATCGGTTTTCCATCATATTGAATCTACGCAATGCTTGACCTTTAGAGTCACCAAGTTCTTGTCAAGGCTCTCTGAAAGGTAAACGAGCAACATATCTGCCAAACTCAGTTCCAGAATGAGCGGCAGCAAACAATTTTCCACAAAAGTCCTCATCACAGGGAAGAGGGATTTTTGGAGGGGTCGACTCTAGTTCCCAAAACTTTTGTAAGGTACTATCCAATCCAGATTCTATAGGGGAAGACACTAAGGTCAACAAACTAATGGGTTTTTGAGTTTTACGAGGACCATCAAAACCACCAATGAGTATCCAACCAAATATTGAATTAATGGCACAAGGTCCTCCATTTTCTCCTTTTTTAAAGCCAGGCACAAGCATCTGACCAAACAAATCAACACCAATCAAAAGGTCTACACTACTAGGTTGCCCAAAATTAGGATCTGCAAAATCTAAATCTTTTAGGTATGGCAACTGAATAGAATCATATTCTACAACAGTCACAGGTATGGTTCCACAAATTTTAGGAATAAGAATGGCATCACAGGAAAACAAACTATCAGGAAACTTGGCGGAGCCTATTTTCAATGTAACATTGCCATATGAAGTACTAGAAATCATGCCATTTATTCCCTCAATAGGAGTTCTATTCAGAGCTACTTTAAGTCCTAACCTCTCAGCAAAAGAGACAGTTACAAAGGACACTTCACTAGCAGAATCTAAAATTGCCCGACAAGACACAAACTTGTTGTGGGCATCTAACACTAAAACTTGGGCAGTTGCAAAAAGCACAGGTCTCCTCTTACGAGGTTCAAAATGGTTGCTACTGGGTGTAGCGGTACACAATGCCTGTTTGGCACCTTCACTATTAGGTATGTGGGGGCTCTCCCCTGGACAATCATTTAAAAACACAGGTCTCCTCTTATGAGGATCAAAATGGTTGCTACTGGGTGTAGCGGTACACAATGCCTGTTTGGCACCCTCACTATCAGGTATACGGGGGGTCTCCCCCGGACAATCAACTTGGTGGCTCGGAGAGCTTTTCACAAAGTGCAACAGGGAATGGTGAAGACCCTGGCACTGACGACACGTGGCATTTGTAGGGCATTGAGATACACCATGTTTGCCAAAGCAGTTAAAACACAATCGTTCACGCTTAACAAATTGATGGCGCTGACCTACTTCTAATTCCAGAAATCTGGTACACTTCACAAGGGATGGTAGGGTTGTTGCTGGATATAAACACAACCTTTATTACCAGACTGGCCTGTTCCAGTCAATAACACAGGATAGGGTGGTTTGCCACCCTTCCTAGGGGGTAGAGGAGGTGAGACCTCCTTCGGCTTATTCGAAAGAGAACTATTTTCCAAAGCCCGACAATTTTTCTCTAAGAATTTAAACAAATCTTTATAGGACGGGATTTCCATATCACTATACTCAATCTCAAACTGAGTTTTCAATGGGGTATCAACTTTCTGCAAAAGAAGAATCATTTTAGCAAAATCTAAAAGGTCTACATCATCATAGTTTGACAATGCTTCCAAATTTTCCCGGAAAGTGGACAACAATAACCTTAAATCATGTGGGTTGCTCGATTTTGCAGAAGGGGCTTGACAAATAGACGTCCAATAATTTGTTACCAAAAGTCTTTTATTATTAAAGCGTCTAATCATTGCATCGAAGGCTACTCGATAATTATCTGAGGTTAGCGGTATGTTCCTAATTACAGATGCAGCCTATCCCACCAGAGCGGTATTTAAGGCTTGAAATTTAGCTATTTTACTCATGTCAGCTTTATCGTGAACAAGTGACTTAAACATATCAAAAAAGGTGGGCCATTTTTTAAGATTACCGTCAAAATGGGGTACCTCTATTCTTTTAATTTCAAGACACCTGTCCACATTTACCAGGGAATGGTTCAAAATTGTCGGTGAGGCATCTTGGTAATCCTCCGGATAGAGCTCATGACAAATCGATCTAATTGTGTATTTCATTTCATCAAATTCCTGCACTAAAGTTTCCTGACTTTCTTGTATCTGATCACTACTATCCAAGCTTATAATTTCAAAATGCAATGCATCGAATTGACTTACCAGAGAAGGCACATCTTCCCATCTGGGTTTTAACTTTTTTGCCTTCTCTGCATTGCCCTGGGCTTCGACGGCTCTATTATAAGTTGTTTTTAATTTATTAAAAACGCTATTTTGTTGTTTTTTCAAAACTTTTATGTCAGACATGACAAAGCGGTTTTTATCAGATACAAAAAAGTAGGTTTTTTCGCGACAAATCCGCTATCAACACCCGGGTACGGTTCGCTAAGAACGCGGCAACAATCTCGCGCTTAACGAAAGCAAAAAACGAAGGTAAATTTCGACGGATTTCACACAAACAAATTCGAAACCCGACGAATAATCAACAATTTTCTAACCTCGGAGGTAAACAAACAACACGTAAAGTTGTGAGGTTAGAACACACAAACGTCAATGAAACGTCAGCCAGCAAGAAAAAGAACGGGGGCCCGGGCCGCTGCCAAATGTCGAACGGGGGGTTTTTTTATCGCCGCACGGGGTCAAAAAACCGGTACAAAAACAACAATGTCCGAATCTGGCAAAAAAAAACGATAAAATGTGGTTGCTGCAAAAAAACTATAAAATTACCAATTTTTTAACAAAAAAAAACTGTAAAATCCAAAGGGCTTTTTCAAAACATAAGGGTCTGAAGGACCAAATAGACATCTGAGCCCTGAAGGGGAGAAAAACTAGAGATATCCCAAAAAAAATAACCCCAAAATTAAATTCGCCCCGCCTGGGAAAACAGAGTCTATTAAACTAAAAAACAAAGGAAAAAATCGGCAACACGCTAGAAGCTTACCTTCTGTAATTCTGCAGCAGTCCCAAAATTTCACTGGCGGCACGGCCCCTCCTTGCGACTGGAAATTCGGTCTTCAACCCGAAAACACGTGTGACTTCTTTTAGTTTTTTGGCGGAAGTGATTTCTTCATTCCCCTGTCACACACAGGGTGGCGCTTCAAACTCCCAGCGTGAGCAAAAAACGCGCATGATTTTAACAAAATGATCAGGTGATCAAAAAGAAAATACCTTTCAACAAAGAGAGAAATTATCACCTGATCGGAATTTTTTCCAAATAGGACTTTCTTTTTTTGAAGGTTTTTGCAGAAAGCCCAAAAATATCAAAACAAACTTTAAGGTTAGGTTTTCCAAAAAATTCAAAATAAAACAATAAAGACAAAATAACTGGCAGCATTAAATAGTGTTTAAAGTTCTTGGTTATGCATGTTGACAAAACCCTAAGAAAAACCTAATATAAGGGATCCAAAATGGCAAATGTCTTCAAGAAATGTAATATTTCAAGTTTGAGACAAATCGGTTAGTAAATAAGAAAATACGCCATTTTAGATCCGCCGTTTTGTTTTTTTTAAGTTTGAGTTAAAAATTGTGTTAAATGACCTCAAGCAATGTAATATTTTAAGTTTGAGACAAATCGGTTAGTAAATAAGAAAATGCGCCTGTTTGCCCGCAGGTAGAAAAACGATAACTGCAGTGGACTGTATATATTTTAATTAATGAAAGCGCGAACAAACATAAATATATTGATATGAAATCACGAAATAATTAAGTTCCATAGGTTAATTGTTGGTACCACACAACGGAAATCAGAAACAAAGCACTCACCAGTTTGCAGCCAATTTCTCCACGTTCTAGGGGCCCCTTTCTGGATCTAATGATGGCACCACGTAGCTGAAGGGCTGAAGTTTCTAGTTTTATGCTTCAGTACACCAAAATCGAGCACTTTCAAGTGTAGAAATTTGTAATAGTTGGAGAAAGTAAATTAACACGCCATTTTCTCGAGGCGGTAGAAAAGGATCTCGCCGATTCTTGGTGCGCATGTCAAATGCGCGAAAAATGTACTCTGTCCGTCATCCAATTGTGTGGTTTTAAAGTTAAAAACAACCGCGAAATTTAGCGGGAGCTAACATAACTGCCCTCCAAAACACAAAATTTTAGAATCTCAACCGGACAGATATAGATATAAAAAAAATGATCGACCGATAAATATAAATGAATTTAAACAGATAAGTATCGTAAGTTTATTTAGAGATAACGAAACCCGAAAAAGGCAAAACAAACAAACAAAAATTCAAAAAAAAAAATAAAAATAAAGAAAAACCTATTGTAATACCCGGTAATAGGTAGAAAAATGAAAATTAGTTTTAATTCGGCAAGAGGCACAGTTTTCCAACTGGCCGCTTGTAAACACCGGTAGCCGTTCGTACCGTCGCAATACGCACTTGACCGTCTCCGCCGGGATGCAGTTCGATGACCCGACCGACTGGCCATTTCAAAGGTGATTGGATGTGATCACTCGTTATGATAACCAAATCATTTAATTTGATATTTGGGGACGAATCAGCCCACTTGTGTCGCTGTTGTAGCGTATGCAAATACTCTACAGAATACCGTTTCCAAAAATCATTATGTAGTTTTTGGATTAGTTGCCATCTCGAGAGCCGATTTAGGGAAACCTCGGACAAATCTGACTCCGGAATTTCTGAATTGAGGGGTTCAAGGGTCAAAAAATGCCCAGGGGTAAGAGGTTGAAGATCGTGTGGGTCTGAAGAGGCAGGAGATAAAGGGCGACTATTAAGTACAGCTTCTATGCGACATGTAAGGGTGGACATTTCCATGATGGACAACTTCTGGTCGCCGACAACTCGAACAAAGTGAGTTTTAAAACTTTTGACGCCAGCTTCTGCCAGGCCATTGAAATGTGGACTGAGAGGAGGTCCCAGATGCCAACGAATAGAAAGTCTGGTGGACGCACTTCTTGCGTAATCAAGTAATTGGTTACAAAACCCTATAAAATTACTGCCCTGATCTGACCAGCATTGCGTCACCCTTCCACGTCTGGAAATGAATCGATGGAATGCACCTACAATTCCAAATGCACGCAATGTGTGGCCGTATAGACAAACACACAGACATACGATTTGAAAGCTTTACAACCACGGTAACGATGAGGAATCACAAAGAAAGGTCCACAAAAGTCGATAGCTACACTCGAAAAAGGTTTAAGTTGATTGATTCGATGAGCGGGAAGAGAACTCATTATGGGCGGTCTGTAGGGTTTAGGGTTGATTCTAAAACATTGCAAACACTTGGATATGGTTCTTTGAATTGCCCGTCTGGCAGATAATATCCAAAATTGCTGTAAAAGCAGATTATGTAATGTTTTAAACCCAGGATGAAGGTATTGTTACAAATTTAAGTTATTTAAATTTTATAATTGGAATTTATTTAGGTTTAGTGTAATATTAGTTTGATTTATCTTAAGGTTGTATTCTTAGTCTAGGTTCTAGTTGCGTTATCTGTGACTTGCGGTCGTAATAATACGAGAACTTTCCGGACGTCGAAGGCTGCCGGAAAGTTCGAGAGAGATGGACCATCCTATATATAGGGCCGGGGTCGCGCACCAGTCAGTCAGTCACAGACAACGTACTGTAGTGGTCGTGGGATATTAACACGAAGTTAATAGACCGATTATAGTAGTGAATTATTAGCAAGTTATTCGTAAGTTTGAGTGCGTGTTTTTGTACATAATTTGTCGAAATAAATTGACGTATCGTTTTCAACAATTGCGAGTTTTAATTTGTCGTTGTGAACCCGTAACAATTGGTGTCAGAAGTGAGATTAAAAGAAATAAATAGTACAAAGACTATCCTTACACAGTACCACCGGCTAGGACAATTAAAAAGAAGAACAGTAAGTGATTTTGCCAGAATATTCGGAACTGAATAGTGCAAAGACTACCCTTACATATTACCACCGGATAGGACAATTGGACAGAAAAACAGTAAGTGATTTTTCCAGAATATTCGAAGAAGTTCGATTTATTCGTTTTATTCAAAAACTAAAAGAGATATTTAAGAACCGACTTCGACATTAACTTTAGAGTCCAAAAATTGATAATTAGAGAGATTTTCTAGAATATTCTATAACATTCTACGACGTTCTATTCAAAAACTAGAAGAGATATACAAATACCGACTTCGACAGTAGCTTAGTTATTTTAAAAGTAAGAATTAGAAATTGTTTCTACAATATTCCATAACATTCTACGACGGTCTATTCGAGAACCAAAAGAGATAATCAAAAAGTGACTTCTACATTTGCCTAGTAGCAGAAAGAGTAGCATTTACCAGTATAATCCAGAACATTCCATTAGGTTCTATTTAAGAATTGGAAGAGATATTGAAAAACCGACTTCGACATTCGCTTTATAGCCCTAAAATAGACGTTTTAAGTGATTTATCAGGAAGTTGATGCTTACTAGACAAGGATCGGCAAAGATGGAAGATCTAACTAAAATGATACAGGCTCTAGCAGCTCAAATGGCTCAAAATCAGAACGATATGAAACAGACCATGGAAGAAAACTTCGATCAAATAAAGAGCAACTCCAAACAGCTGAGAGAAGAGTTCAAGACTGCAACCGAAGATCTTAAGAAAGAAATAACCCAAAGAATGCATAGTGTAGAACAAAAGGTACAAAATAATTTGCAGAATGTAGAAGAAACGGTACAAAATGTTAAAGAGAAGGTACAAAATGTTGAAGAAAAGGTACAACATGTTGAAGAAAAAGTGGAGAACGAACTACAGAATGTACGGGAAGAAGTTTTTCAAACCATGGAAGAAAAATTCCAGAGATTTGCAAAAAGGTTTTTTCAAAATTAATTAATACTGTAATGAAATTCTGATTACTGTTTTTTAAATAGATTTTGATATAATAGTAATATAATCCCACAATGATCATAATTTTGTAAAAATTTCTAAATGGTTATAAAAAAGAGACCTTATTGATTCTAGTTTTAATGAGTCACCCTGTCCTGTTTATTTTTAAATTTGAAAACAACATTGACTGACATAATGTCTTGAAATAGTATCATGTTACCTTGTGTTTTGTTTAGATTGGTCAATTGTTTTTGATAAACTTCAGAATATTGACAATTTGTCAACGATATAATAATAAAAAATATATTTGAACAAGAAACATTTAAGATTTTGAGACAAAATATAAATAAAAAGCTTGAAAACGATTGTAGATTGGCAATCGAAACGTAGCGTATTCAAATTCAATTAAAAGATAAGTGGTTTAGGTTTTACTAGGCAACTATTTATTTTTATAGAAAGCCACTGACAAATTAGTGATTTTTATTTTTCTAGGAGAAACGCAGTGGTTTTTTATAATTTTTTAAAGTAATTTTTCCTTACTAGTGGCGTAATACCCAGAAAAAGTTGTGTTTGTAAAATGAATCCGCCACAAACATATAGATTTTATTTATTAACAATTTGAAGCTGCCGCCGCTGCAAATGGTTGGGACGAGGACGAAAAAGCTAGAGCGTTGTTAGTAGCTCTACGGGAACCTGCACTCGGACTTTTACGGTCCATTCCAGTCGAACAAAAACAGAATTATAACGCTTTAGTGGCAGCGCTAGAAAGAAGGTATGGAGACGAACACTTGCGAAATTTACATTGGTCAGAATTAAATGTTCGTCAACAAAGAGCAGGGGAGTCATTACAAGAGTATGAAGCGGATATCAGGAGGCTGATGTACTTGGCTTACCCAGAAATGCCAGAAAATTACAGAGATCCCTTCACGGTAGATCGCTTTATTAACGGCTTGCGAGACACGGACTTAGCAAAATTACTTTGTCGAGAACGCTTCCATAACAGCAGCGAAGTGTTGATTCGAGCCCTTGAAATTGAATCATCAAATAATATGTCCAGGCCAAAAGTAAGAGCTGTTTCAATTCAGGAGGGAGAAGAAATGAGCACTGGAGATGAGGTCAACTTAAAAACGCTAAACCAACTGTTTCAATCACTGATAGAGAAGATTGATTCTTTGAAAGAAAGTAGACGATCTCCTCCAAATGTAAAGTGTTTCAGATGCGGACGCACAGGGCATATTCAACGCGATTGTCGTGTCCAAATGAGGTCTCGCTCACCATCTAGTGGGACAGAGTACCGAAGAAGAGATCAGGAAAACTAAAACTAGTCAACGCAGAGGGGCGGGTGTTGGCTAATGGGAATTTAGCCCCTAAAATTTACACTATCAAGAGCTTAAAACATACTGCTGACAGTCTTAACATCGACGGACTTATTAATGAAAGAAAAGTTAATATAACAGTAGACACTGGTGCTGGCATATCATTGTTTAAGTTCAAAATTGCAACGAGATATAAAATTCGACCAACAGAAAAGAAAATAACACTTAAGACTGTGACTGGAGAATCCGCCGACGTGTTGGGGCAGACAGACATAGACCTACAGCTGTGGAGGTTGAAGATTCGCCACTCGGTATTAGTTGCAGACATAGAAGACGAATTTATTTTGGGAATGGACCTGATAAGTAAACATGGATTTGCGTTTGATAATAAACTTAATACCCTAAGATTTGGGAACGAAGAGTTCATTTTGTCAAATAGTCACATCAATAAAGAACCAATTAAGGTGGTGGCAGTATGCACAACAAGACTAGTCGGTAACAGTGAGACCATAATTTTTGGGAGGCTGGAAAGTAAAACATCAAGCTGCGTCGGACTCATAAGCCAACAAAACACACCCAACACCTATCTCGTTGCAAAATCACTAGTTAAAACCGATAAAGACATCCCGATTAGAGTCGCCAATATTTTCCCAAATAGTGTCAAGATTAATAAGGGGGAGGTGGTAGCATTATTTGAACCAGTACAGAAAGTAACAAGATGTGAAGAGCCAACTTCCGAGGATACAAGCAAGTTACCAATGGAGGCACTTCAGCAAATTGAGTCAACTTGGCAACATCTCACTCCAGAAGAATTTAGTAAAGCGAGAGAGTTTATAGAAGAACAAAGTAATATCTTCGAAACTAGGAGTAGTTCGGGACGCACAAACCTTATTCAACATGCTATCAACACTGGCGATGCCCAAACGATAAGACAACCCCCAAGAAGACTACCAATGGCCAAGCAAGAAGAAGTTCACAATCTCATTAATAAAATGCTCAGCGACGGTGTTATTGAAGAGTCATCAAGTCCTTGGTCATCTCCTGTGGTGTTGCTCACTAAAAAGGATGGAAGTACTAGATTTTGTGTCGACTACAGGAAACGTAACGATGTGACCAAGAAAGATAGTTACCCACTGCCAAGAATAGACGACACATTAACAACATTGGCAGGATCATATTGGTTTTCTACTCTTGACCTGAAAAGTGGGTATTGGCAAGTAGGAATCTTTGAAAGAGATAAAGAGAAGACTGCATTCTGTGCTGGAAGTGGACTTTATCAGTTTAATGTGATTTAATTTGGCCTGTGCAATGCCCCAGCTACATTTGAAAGACTAATGGAAGTCGTTCTACGAGGCCTTACTTGGAAAACCTGCCTAGTCTATTTGGATGATGTCATAGTAATGGGGAAATCATTTCAAGATCATCTAGATAATTTACGAGAAGTATTCTCAAGAATCAGGAACGCAAATCTTAAATTGAACTCAAAGAAATATTTTCTGTTCCAAGAAAAAGTTGAGTTCCTGGGTCACGTCGTTTCCCGAGAAGGCATCCATACCGACGAAAAGAAGTTACAAGCAATAAAAGAATGGCCTCAACCTCGTGACAAACATGAATTGAGAAGCTTTTTGGGTCTGTGTACATACTACAGACGATTTGTAGAAGGATTCGCCAAAATAGCGTCTCCATTACATAGACTTACAGAAGATAAAGCTTCTTACAAATGGAATACCGAATGTGACCAAGCATTTAGAAGACTAAAAGCAGCATTATGTTCTAGTCCGATTCTTGCATATCCCATTCCAAAAAGAAAATTCATATTAGATACTGATGCGAGCAACGATGGCATAGGAGCAGTACTCTCCCAAGTACAAGATGGAGAAGAACGGGTCATCGAATTTTTTAGGAAGAAGCTATCCAAACCAGAGAGAAATTATTGTGTTACTAGAAAGGAGCTCCTAGCCATAGTTAAATCCGTAGATCACTTTCATAAATATCTCTACGGACAAGAGTTTCTGATTAGAACGGATCATGCTGCGTTACAGTGGCTCATGAAAATGAAACAACCTGAGGGGCAAGTCGCGAGATGGATAGAAAAGCTACAACAATACCATTATCAAATTAAACACCGAGCGGGAAGGGTGCATAATAATGCAGATGCATTGTCCAGAAGACCTTGCCCTGAGGATTGTAAACATTGCAGGAAAATTGACCAGAAAGAAGGAATTACCTACGTGCGCCAGATAAAGTTAGAACCAGATGAAGAATGGATGTCGGCTTCGATTAGAACCACACAACTTAACGACAAAGATGTAGGACCTATCTTGCGATTGAAAGAAGAGAACAAGCCACGACCATCATGGCAAGATATCGCAAACCAAGGGGTGATATTCAAATCACTGTGGGCACAATGGGATTCACTGATAGTAGAAGAAAACATCCTTAAACGTGCCTGGGAAAGTGCCGATGGCCTTACTGTGATTAATCAAGTAGTGGTTCCTAGGAGCATGGTAGACAATATAATGGCCGAATGCCATGGTGGAAAATCAGGCGCGCACCTAGGCATAAATAAAACCATGGACAAAATTCGAAACCGATTTTATTGGGTCAATTACTTTCAAGATGTGAAAAACTGGTGCCGCCGATGTTCGACTTGTGCAGCCAGCCAAGGTCCCAAAACAAGGTCCAGAGGTCAAATGAAACAATATAACGTAGGTCTGCCATTCGAACGCATTGCTATTGATGTGGCCGGACCATTTCCAGAAACTAAAAAGGGCAACAAATACATCCTTGTTGTCATGGATTACTTTAGCAAATGGCCAGAAGTTTTTGCTTTGCTTAACCAAGAGGCCGCTACAGTTGCAGAAGTTCTGGTAAATGATGTTTTCAGCCGATTTGGCATTCCTTTGGAACTACATTCAGATCAAGGAAGAAACTTTGAATCAAAGCTCTTCCAGAATCTCAGTGACCTTTTAGGAATACATAAAACACGGACTACTGCTTTACATCCGCAGTCAGATGGCATGGTTGAAAGATTTAATAAAACAATAGAAGAACATCTTTGCAAAGTTGTTGATGAGCACCAAACAGATTGGGGCCAATATATTCCATTGTTTTTGATGGCCTATAGACCCGCCATTCACAATACGACAGGAGCTACTCCATCTAGTATCCTGTTTGGTAGAGAACTGCGTTTACCATGTGATATCATGTTTGGTTCACCTGAAGAAGCACACTTAGAGGTTAATGACTATGTCGAACGTTTAAGGCAGAAGCTGCACGATATCCATGAAGTGGTTAGAGAGCGAATAGAAATAGCCAGTGACCGCATGAAAGCGAGATATGACCTGAAAGCAAACTCTTCAGGGTTCAAAGAGAATGATCAAGTCTGGCTATACAATCCTCAACGCATGAAAGGAAGATCACCTAAGTTGACACCACCATGGGAAGGGCCTTATAAAGTTGTTAAGAGAATTAATGATGTAGTCTACCGAATCCAGAGAAGCCCGAAGTCCAAGATGAAAGTTGTTCATCTAGACAGACTAAAACCTTACCTGGGAAATATTGATCGAGACGATCAAACTTGAAGAGGAGGATAGTGTTACAAATTTAAGTTATTTAAATTTTATAATTGGAATTTATTTAGGTTTAGTGTAGTATTAGTTTGATTTATCTTAAGGTTGTATTCTTAGTCTAGGTTTTAGTTGCGTTATCTGTGACTTGCGGTCGTAATAATACGAGAACTTTCCGGACGTCGAAGGCTGCCGGAAAGTTCGAGAGAGATGGACGATCCTATAGATAGGGCCGGGGTCGCGCACCAGTCAGTCAGTCATAGACAACGTACTGTAGTGGTCGTGGGATATTAACACGAAGTTAATAGAGCGATTATAGTAGTGAATTATTAGCAAGTTATTCGTAAGTTTGAGTGCGTGTTTTTGTACATAATTTGTCGAAATAAATTGACGTATCGTTTTCAACAATTGCGAGTTTTAATTTGTCGTTGTGAACCCGTAACAGTATTGTCGATGAGTGGACTCGATAAGAAGAGTAGTTAAACGATGGTTACTCGAAAGTAAGACGGGGTGTTTTGCAGAATAAGACAAAAGGTCAGATTTTTGTAATCTGCCACCGACTCGAATGATATTATTTTCATCAAGAAAAGGTGAAAGTTTTCGAAAAGGTTTCGTTATTGGTTTATCCTTAGATAACGCGGAAAAAAGCTCAGAAAAGCAAGAACCTTGAACGCGTTTGATAAGAAGGTATAACGCACTTTGCATCTCACCGGTGGTAGGAAAAACAATATTTTCAAAAATAATTTTTTGGTACGGTGGCTCAGTGGGTTTTTGATAGGAATGGTTTTGAAAAAGGTTAACTATTCGAAGGACATAACAAATGATACGTTGAATTTTTGATATAGATGAATATTTGATAAGAAGCTGATCTAAAAAATTAACGTCAATTATCGTATTGCAACAGACCTTTGGCTTTTCCTCCAGATTAATACCTCCGAAATCAATCGGCATTTTTGATTTATGAAAATCGGGCCATTCGTTTTCGGGAGACCACAAAAACGCCGGTGCGTTCCACCACATGTCATGTGACATGAGCTGTGAGGGGGTGGCCCCTCGTGACGCAATATCGGCTGCATTTAAAGCAGAAGGAAAGTAGCGCCATGAGTTTGAGGTGAATGATTTCTTGTATTCTACTGACTCGATTTCCAACAAAGGTTTGCCAGCGATTAGGAGGGGATGAAAGCCAGTGCAATACGACTTGCGAATCGCAGAAAGTAACGATATTTGTAAGAGTTATTTTTCCTTCATAGCTAGATAAGACGAAATCAATTAATTCGCTTAAAAGAAATGCGCCTAGGAGTTCTAGCCTAGCCAAAGTGTGTGACTTTATAGGCGCGACCCTAGATTTTGCAGATATGAGAGAAACAGATATATTGTTTTCCTCTTCTACACGAAAATATACGACGCCTGCGTAGCCTCGAATTGAAGCGTCACAGAAGCCGATGATTTGACAGGTATTGATTTTTGACAGTTTGATTTTTCGGGGTAATTGAAAATTGGAAAGAAGCGGGAATTCAGAACGAAGTTTGTTCCAAGAGTCGATGATAGAAGAATCTGGTTCTTCGTCCCAGCCTATTTTCGATATCCACAACTGTTGCAAAATAAATTTTGCTTGTAGCAACAAGGGACAAAGGAAACCTAAGGGATCGAAGATTGTTCCTATGATAGATAAAATAGAACGTTTAGTTGGGGGTTTTTCCTTCATTCGGTATTGATAAGAAAAAATGTCGTTTTTTGGATTCCATTGAAGTCCTAAAACTTTGATAAAGTGTGGTTCCTCCTTGTCAAAAGAGAGAGGCATTTGACGATCGGATTCTGGCAATGTTGCCAATAACTCAGGAGAATTGCTTGCCCATTTTTTAAGTTCAAATCCTCCCGACTTTAACAAATCATTGAGTTCCATCTGTAGGGAAATGGCTTCAGAAAGCGAAGGGCTAGTTCCCAAGATATCGTCGATGTAAATTGACGTTTTTAGAACAGTACTAGCCATAGGAAAACGTTCCTTTTCTCTCTCTGCCAGCTCACTTAAGGTACGCATGGCTAGAAAAGGTGAGCATGTCATGCCAAAAGTGACAGTAGAAAGTTCCCACACTGAAAGTGGGTCCTGTAGAGAAAACCTCCACAATATCCTTTGATAAGGACGGTGATAAGGATTGATAAGGACTTGACGGAACATCTGTTTGATATCAGCAATGTAGGCAATAGGATTAAGACGAAACGTAAGGAGTAAAGAAGCAATATCCTTTTGAAGTTTTGGTCCAGATAACAACGTGTCATTGAGACTAATATTCTTTGGGGTGACTGCCGAACAATCCCAGACTACCCTTAATTTTGTACTTAAGCTTTCCGGCTTTAGTACGCAATGATGTGCCAAAAAACATGATACGTCGACTTTTGGTTGACTAGATAAAACTAGACTCATATGATTAGAATCGATATATTCTTGCATGAAACTAGAATAGGCAGTGTACAGATCAGGATTTTTGAGTAATCTATTTTCTAGAAGTAAAAATCTACGATAAGCTTGCGGATAAGTATTTCCTAGATCAGGGTTTATTTTATCTTTAAACGGAAGATCTACCATGAATCTACCGCTCGGTTGTCGTACGACACTCGCAGTAAAAATTGATTCCGCTTGTTTTTCTTCCTTTGATAAGATTTGTTTTTTAGGCAAATGTTCGATTTCCCAAAACCTAGGGATAATGACCTCCAAAGGAGGTGAATGACTCGTTAAAAAACAACTGGTTCGTTCCGTAAGATTACCTACTTCGTCAACTTTTCCCATGACGACCCAGCCAAAGATGGTTTCAAGGGCTGAAGGTTGCCCTATTTGTCCAAGAACCCTGCCCTCCTTGAATATCTGTGCGAATAGCTCGCAACCAATAACTAGGTCCACAGGTCTAGATTTGAAATAAGATGGGTCGGCAAGTTTAAGGTTTTCCAAGTGTTTCCACTGATTATCGTTCAAAGTGAATGTAGGCATATTGGAACATAGTTGTGGAACGACAATTGCTTCGAAATTAAGTAAAGGAGTGACCTGCCTCGTGGCTTAATGTGACATTGAACGAGCCCTTTGGAAGTAAAAGAAGACATTTGATTTAATCCGAATATTTCAGTGATGTAACTTCGCCTAGGAAGATTAAGACGCTGAATACACTTTTCACTGATGAATCCTGTCTGTGATCCAAAATCAAGCAGTGCCCTTACAGGTTGAAAATTTCCGCAACCGTCCATAACATCTATTATGGCGGTGCATAAAAGAAAGGTACCTGAAGGTCCTGAGATATTTAATGACACATGAAGATTATTGACAGGTGGTGTGTGAATGACAGGACTAGTATCTTGGCTTCCAGACTCTTTATTAGTTTCTAAGATATGAGTTAAAGTGTGGTGCCTTTTACTATTGCAACTCCTGCATGAATATTTTGATTTGCACGTATCTACCCCATGCGAGGGATGAAAACACGCTAGACATAATTTTTTCTGCTTGACGAAAGATAGGCGATCGATAGGTGAGAGGTCAAGAAATGTTTGACATTTCGAAAGCACGTGACTTGTACTTGAATCAGTTCAGGTGCCAGCCAGTCCTATAAAAGGCGAATTGGATGATTTATAGGTAGGCTTTTGCCCAAACTGATTTTGCATAGAATTTGAATTTTGATAGGTAGGCTTTTGCCCAAACTGATTTTGCATAGAATTTGATTTTTGATAGGTAGGCACCTTTTTGGGTGCTGTTGATTGAGGAAGTGATTCCAAAACTTTACATCTTTTTTCTAGAAATTGAAAAAGTGACTGAAAAGTGGGAATTTCGGTATTAGTATTGGCGTGACTCATTTCGAAATTTGAACGCGTCGGAATATCCAATTTTTCTAACAAAATGAAAAAAATAATAAAGTCCCAACTGTCAACGTCAAAGCTAAGTGATTTTAAAATTTCTAGGGATTCTGAAAAGGTGTCAATTAAATTACGCAATTCTTTAGCTGACTCGTTTTTTAAGGTAGAGTTCATAATTGTGCTTAAAGCATCATTTGCGAGGTCTCGCTTGTTTTGATATCTATTGACTAATTTGTCGTAAGCAATTTTATAATTTTGATGATAGATATGAAAATAAATATTGAAGTTTTCGGACGTTACTTAGACTTTAATTTTGATCTATAATGTTATTAAAAAGATCGAAAAAGCTTGGCCACAATTTTTTATCACCTCGAAATATGGGAATACCTAACTCTTTGAGTTTTGGAGTTTCGTTTTGTCGAACATATGATCCCGAAAAGGATGGGGCCTCAACCGGAAATATTTTAGAGTAAACCCCCTTACACGCATAAAAATATTTACGAGCTTCTGAAAGGATCGCATCTTGCGTTTTAAACTCCTCGTCGTCCGAGTCGTCTATCATCATAATGACATCATTATGTGCCAACAAGCATTTATCGAAGGTTTCATCCAAATCGGAATACCTCACTTGAAACTCGTTTCTCGCTTTTGCGTCCGTTGCCGCGGTCTGTGAAAACACATAACACTCGGTGATCGCAGATAAAAAACCCTTGCGTTTTTGCACGGCTTTTTTGATAGACATGATTTTACCTTTGAAATGACGAAATTGTCGGTAAATATACAATTAACCCTAAATTAATGCTCCTGAAATAGAAAAATGACGAATTGTCGAAAATATGCACTAATTTATCGCAATTGATGAAAATTGTTTTAAATGACCTCAAGCAATGTAATATTTCAACTTTGAGACAAATCGGCTAGTAAATAAGAAAATCCGCCATTTTGGATCCGCCATTTTGATTTTTTAAAGTTTGAGTAAAAAATTGTGTTAAATTACCTCAAGCAATGTAATATTTTAAGTTTGAGACAAATCGGTTGTTAAATAAGAAAATCCGCCATTTTCGATCCGCGATTTGTGATTTTTTTAAGTTTAAGTAAAAAATATTTTTAAATGACCTCAAGCAATATAATATTTCAACTTTGAGACAAATCGGCTAGTAAATAAAAAAATCCGTCATTTTGGATCCGCCATTTTGATTTTTTAAGTTTGAGTAATAAATTGTGTTAAATGACCTTAAGCAATGTAATATTTCAAGTTTGAGACAAATCGGTTAGTAACTAAGAAAACCCGCCATTTTGGATACGTCATTTTGATTTTTTTAAGTTTGAGTAAAAAATTGTGTTAAATGACCTCAAGCAATGTAATATTTCAAGTTTGAGACAAATCGGTTTGTAAATAAGAAAATCCGCCATTTTCGATCCGCGATTTGTGATTTTTTTAAGTTTGAGTAAAAAATATTTTTAAATGACCTCAAGCAATATAATATTTCAACTTTGAGACAAATCGGCTAGTAAATAAGAAAATCCGCCATTTTGGATCCGCCATTTTGATTTTTTAAGTTTGAGTAATAAATTGTGTTAAATGACCTCAAGCAATGTAATATTTCAAGTTTGAGACAAATCGGTTAGTAAATAAGAAAATCCGCCATTTTCGATCCGCGATTTGTGATTTTTTTAAGTTTGAGTAAAAAATATTTTTAAATGACCTCAAGCAATGTAATATTTCAAGTTTGAGACAAATCGGTCAGTAAATAAGAAAATCCGCCATTTTGGATCCGCCATTTTGATTTTTGGATCCGCCATTGTTGTAATAAAAAACGTAAATTGTAGTGTTACCAGGTTACCAAACACTACAACTACTAAGATTCAACAGTCGACTTAATGGATTTAACTTTACTTAACAAAAACAACTTTCAAAAAAACTGCGTAAAGGATTTTTTAAAGATGTTTTTATATAAATAATATGTTATTTTTCATCTACACATTTTATCAAAAGAAAAATTTTTAGTCCGGCGCCGTGTTGGCCGGCGCCCAGTTGACGACTCCGAGTTGGCCCGGCGCCCAGTTGGCGGCGCCGAGTTGACAGCGCCCAGTTGTCCTAGACCGGCCAGCACGGGCCGCAGAATTTGCAGCTTCCAAGCACGAAGGATGGGGCGGACACGGTGGTCGTCATTAGAAAAGGTTTCCCGTACGCCAATAGCACGCGTGTCGGTTTGCAACTCTGCCAGCGAACACGATTAGAAATGCACATTTAAAGCTTCCGTAGGTACTTGGCCCGTTAGAAGAAGAGAATCCTTTGTCCGCGGCATGGCTGTCGAAGGGACCTATTGCAATAGTGGCAGGCACAGATTGAGCCGGGCACTATATTGACAGTAGGGGCCAAGCGTATTTTCCACGCGGATTTTTTTTTTAAGCGCGGAAAAACCGCTGTCCACGTCCATGGAGCGTATCCTTCCGCGCGGATTTATTTTCAACGAACCAGTATGCATACTGTGCATTAAATCACAGGGAGGCCAGTTGGCCACAACCTAACATCAACAAAAGAGAAAAAAAGAATGACGAGTGAAATTAAAGAAAACAATAATTTTCAAAGTTGTTTTTTCGGATATTTATGGTATTTTTGTTAAAATTAAAAGCATTTATAAATATATATTTTGAACTAAATCATGCATCAATAACCTATATACATAGTCGAGGGTCTGGTGGTTTTGCAGAAGAACTCACCAAGAACTTTTAGAAATTTGATAGTTATCTGCCTCAACATGATCATAATACGAGTTCCAGTAGCACAACTAGCAGAAGCATAGTGAAGCATAAATTATCATCAACAGAGACAAGTCTAGTTTATGCATTAGTTATCTGCCTCAACATATCATAATAAAATATCGAGTAACCTCAATGACTATAACACTATCTGAAGCATAGATTATCACTAACAGAGACAAGTCCAGTTTAGGCATTTATAAAGTTTTTCAACAATCTACCAAACAATTTAGAGACAGAAATAAACGACAAAAAAATTTAATATTTAATTTTCTGTAGTTATGTAGCAAGGAATCATATACAGTCTTGTCTCGTTAAAAGGTTTTGTGTGTGGGAAAATTGTAAAATTTGTTAAGTAATATTGTTTATTTTTTGTACTAAGAAAAGTTAGGATTAGTGTTTTTTTGATATAAAATAAAACGAGCCTATTTTTTTAAATTGACTCTAAAAATTATATTTTTGTTAGTTTATGACTATTTATTCTAGTGGCAATTTTATTGTAAAGTTTAATTCTATACTTTTGTCAAATAAATATATTTTTAAATAAATGTGTAATACCAAAGTCTATATTTTTAAATCAAAATGTCTTGAAAATTAATGGGCACAATTAGGGGGGCTGCGGGCTTAGCGCCCTACATGAAATGAGTATATTTCAGGGACAAACTGACCCAAGTCCATAAACATTTCTGAATGCAATACAAATACTCTTGAAAATAACCAAAACTTTTGCATCTTGTAACAAATGTTTGGCCTTTGGCACCCCTTTTTTTCTTTAAATGATTTTTTTTTTAAACATTTACTTTGGTGTATAATTTTTTCAGATATACTAATTTCTGTAAAAGTTCTGGCTTTATTTTTTTTGTTATATCTGCATCATGATTTTTCCGAAGAGGACTTAATTTATCTAAACTTTTTGTCTGTAACACCATTTCTTTAAAATTTTTTAGTAGCTTTTTAAGTTTTGCAAAAATTTTCTTCTGCTGTACGATTTTTCCAAGAAGTTCCTACTAAATTTTAAAAAAATTTCGGCACAAATTTTTTTTGTTACCTTTATGTATGATTTTTCCATAAACTTTTTGCCATCAGCACAATGTTTTTAAATTTTCTAGTAATTGTTTTTTAATATTGCAATGTCACCCCTTCCCTGTAGTTTTATTTTTAGCAATATATATACCTAATAATATTATAGATATTAGGCCTAGATGGCAAAAAGGGCCTACTTGCCGGACCTATGGTTACTCCCACAATTAATACCATTAGGCTTGGGCTCAAACCCGCCCCCGCCCAAAGGGCCTGGCTAGTCATTATATTTTTATTTCCACCAAAACAAAAACTGAAAATAAGACATACGTGAAAATAAGTGTTTAGTCTCAAAAAGAAGCTAAACAAACATTTATAAACTAACAAGAAATTAAGCCTATCTTTCCCCAACGACTCTTATTTTCCAAAAGGTTTTAGGTATTTAGATTTTTTCCAATAAAATAATAAACATCAAAGTGAGGTTATGTCACCTACATAACCTCACAAACACAGCGTTTTTTCAAAAAAGTTCAACTTGTTCGAACATGATCGTGTTCGAACTATAGCGGAAAACGCGATGACATCCTTGGAGGCGAAAATAATAATCAGCTGTGATCAAAATTGGTAAATCGGCCATTTGGTTTATGACAAGACGCTAGCGCTACCAAGTCCACTTTCAATCCCTGACTTCGCATGCGCAGATCTACCAATATTATTTAGCTCATGTATTAGAATAGATGAATACTTGAATGATTCTAACCACATGAAACTAGAAAGTTTCAAAAACCTAATCTAATCAAATCTAACAAAACCGAACCAAAGGAAACTGAACCAATAATTTTTTTCAAAAAAAAACTCCTGACTTCCTGCCCGGGATCCTAGAGGATGTGAATCCGAACCGAACCAAACCGAACCTAACTAAACTGAACCAAACCTAACCTAACCAAACTAAACTACAACACGTACTGCTAATTAGCTTGTCTAACGAACTGTCACGATCAGCTGTTTTTCGATCCAAGATGGTCGCCATAGGACAAACAAAGCGTTTGCCCAAAAGCCGCAATGTTAACAAAAACGTAATTTGAAAAAAAAATTAAACGATTTAATTTACAACAAAGATGCTGTTTTAAGTATTGAACCTTTGTACACATGGGAAAAATGCGTTTTTCTTTAAAAAAATCAATTGAAGCCAGTAAATCTCAAATAAAAGGGACCATGTTTTGTTCAAAAGTCAGGTTATGTTTTTATTTACTTTTGTTTTTTTTTTACTTTTTTTCCAGTTTTTTACTCAGTTCTTCTGAATTGTGGCAGCTGGGGAGAGCTTGATAATGTTAGTTTTGATGGAATGCCAAGTATTTTGACCTTAAAAAATCATCTTGATTTAAATGTACTAGGTATCAGCTCAAAGAAGGGAAAAGAAACTGGATAAGTGCTCTATTACCTGACTTAACAGAGGATAAATTAAAATATTCGAAAGTTTTTTGTCAGGTTTGTTTTGGATAAATGTGTAACTCTGCCATTTTGGCAACATTTTCTATTGGGATCTTTTTTTGTGCTTGAGTGGACCTTTTGCAGAAGTGTTAAACTGTAAGAAATATTTCACTATGATTTTTTTACAATTCTAGGCAAGCAACTTTCAAAACTAGAATACAGCAATGATCATGACTGGGTCTCTCCTGAATGGATTATTGTTTCAAAACGATTGAAAAATTTTAAAAATGATGGTTGAAAAAAGGGTCCAGAGAAGAAAGAAAAGGAAAAGAATATGAGGTTAAAGTGTGAATAATGAGCTGAACCAAATTTGTACACCATCCTACAGAACTCTTAAATAAACTTTTGGTAGTGTAGCGTCCTTTATAGTGTCGAGTGAAGTCCTGTATCATCAAAGTTTCTTTTTCTTTAATAAATATTTATTTTACAGACCTCAAAACAGTTTAGAATAAACTGGTGAATTTGACAATCTCCCTAACTCAAACCTCTTTTTATCTTAAACTATTTTGGTACAAATTTTCCTTTATTTCCATGCTTTTTGACACCTAAAACTTGTACACTGTAAAATTTGTATAGTATCTGACTGGACCTACTACAAGTCCTGTTGTGAAATTTCTACGGTACTTGTTCTGAGCTTACTACCAAAAAAAATTTTTTATGGCATCTTTAATAATAGATGGAAAAAATGACTTTGATGACCAGAAGAAAAACAAATAAGTTCTCTCAGATATTTTTTTCAATTTCTCTCAAAAAAACTTGGGTTCTAATACTCCTAACGGGTCATATGCTGTTACGCCCAATTGTAGAGTAGAGTAGGATATATTTATTTGCATAAACTTTTAGATACATAATTGAGCAAATATTGTTACAAAAAAACAGTAATAAAAGTAATAGTAACAGTAGTAATACAACAGCGAATATTGTACTGTTGTAAAATTTGAACAGTACTTACTGTTGTGAGCTGATGAACCTTAGGTTTGACCGTACTGAAGCCCTATGTATTATAGTTCATGGAAAATCATATGGTGATGTACGGTGTGTGAGGCCAATGACAAGGAAAAACTATTTTAATTTTGCAAGTTTTTTTTTATATAATTTTTACTTATATTTTTTGAAATAAACATATTTTGTATAGTACTATATATATATATTAGAAGTTTGCTTGACCAACCTCGGTTGGAACTCATATGTGCATATTGATCTGTTGGACTGACCTACCTATAAGTTGTGCCTCTTTTTCATGTCACTACTGGAGGGTTAAAACAATTAAACTTTGTCTAAACCTAAAAATCATAGTGAAATATTTTTCACAGTTTAACACTATAGAAGGCATTACTTAGCAAAAGGTTTAGTCAAGTACAACAAAAGATCCTAATAGAAAACCTGAATCTGATGAGAAAAGTTTAGTCTATTTCAATTTCGTCTCTGTTAAGTGAGCCTTGGAGTGAGCTCTTTGAATAGAACTACTTTCCCCTACCTTGGGCTGATAGTTCATTGATTCATTGGTCAAAAACCTTTGGGGGCCCGATACCTTTGGGGGGCCCCCAGGGGTCTCATGATGTTGTACTTTATGCTATTTTTTCTGTTTATTCATGAAATATATGGAAAATATCTAAAAAAATATGTGGTTTGGGGGGGTCCGGGCCCCTAGCCCCCCGCCCCCTGGTGCGCCCATGTAATAATTCAAAATAAGTGAAAAAACTAGAAAAAAAGTTTTAAAAAAACAAAATAAACAAAAACATAACCTACTTTTTTGAAGAAAACATGGTCCCTTTTATTTCAGATTTTCTCGCCTTAGTTTAATATTTTTATGAAAAACGCATTTTTCTCATATGCACAAAGGATCTGTTCTTAAAACTGATTAATTTTTGAGACTAAAGCTCTTGTCGTTTTTGTAAAATTTACGTTTTTGTTAACATTACGGCTTATGGGAAATCGGTTTGTTTGTCCTATGGAAGACATCTTGGATTTGATCATATGTTTTGTTAGACAGCCCTATTAGGTTTAGTTGGGTAGGGTTAGGTTTGGATAGGTTCGGTTCGGTACGGTCCGGTTCGGATTCACATCCTCTAGGATCCCGGGTAGGAAGTCAGGAAAGTTTTTTTTTTGAAAAAAAATATTGGTTTAGTTTGCTTTGGTTTGGTTCGGTTAGATCTGATTAGGTTTCGTTAGGTTAGGTTTTTGAAACTTTCTATTTTCATGTGGTTAGAATCATTCAAGTGAAAATCACCCTGTACATCTATTCTAATACATGAAGTAAATAATATTGGTAGATCTACGCATGCGAAGTCAGGGTTTGGAAGTGGACTTGGTAGGGCTAGCGTCTTGTTTGGTTTATGTCATGTTTTCAATAAATTTCATTTTTATCAAGAAATGCAAGTCGTATGTGGACCTTTTGTGATACATTTCTTATACTAAAGATAAACAAGCTTGAATTTCAACAGAATTGTTCACAAAAATGTGTTAAAGAAATTCATAATTTCCGCGCATTAAAAAAAATCCGGTGCAAGAAAGGCGGGAAAACCGGCACCTTCACCAAAAAATTAATTCCGCGCGGATAATATGCTTCATGGAATGAACCTTTAATGGAAAATAAACGATGGGATTTATAAATTCGACTTTGGTATGTCAATTTTGAAAGATGAACTGTCAGTTTGTAATGCGAAAATGTCAATATAGTGCCCGGCACAATTTGTGCCTGGCACTATTGCAACACGGTGGATAGAATAGACTCTATCCACCGTGCTATCACAGATTAGGTAAATAAGTATCGTGCTATTGTCCCTAACACGGATCACCTTTTTGTTAGGTGATCCGTGTCCCTAATGTGTTCCGAACACGTACTTGCACTGTCCCTAGAAAACCCTTCAATCTGTCCATAGCTTAATTCCGGCAGACCGAACCGAAGTTTTTTTTTTTGTGATTTTGTCCGAATAATCCCTTACACCACGACCTGTCGAGAAGGGTGGTGTCCCATATAATCATCAACCTAACCTCAAAAAAATTGTTTTTTTTTTCTTTTGCCATTTGATATTTTTTAAATAAAATTACAAAATAGCAATTTGGTGTTCTGTGTTGGCAACTTAAAGAAATAAGCCTAAACTATGATTATCCGGGTGCATCTTTATACATAGAATAATTTCCACATTTAAAAAATGGAATTTCCCAGTCTAAATGTCTTTCCATTCATTTGCCTAACATGCCTCCAGTACTCAAAGAATCTTTTTAACATAAAAGAAACCAAGTGGGAGAAAGTGATTCTTGTAGATGTTCTAAAGGAGTGTATTTACTTTAAGGTAGGTATTTAATAATCTTATGGCTGATTCACCCATCAGCATTTTGCACAATTGAGAAATTTAGCACTTCATTTTCTCCTTACTTACATCTTAACCTAAGACTGATATTACAAAGTTAAGCATTTTTTTTGTGCCAGGGTTTGTCCATTTGAAGGAAACATAACCTTAAATTGATAATATACATACATCAAGATTCAAGATTCTTTATTATAGTAAATTTATACAAAATTTACAAAATTTCTTTACTAATTTTAAAAAATTTACATTTTATATTCAATGCAGCAAATTAAATTTGCATTTGTGTTAAGCTGCATTATTATTGTTCTATATAGAAATGTTTTTACATAAATATATTACATATTATTATTTTTTGTTATTATTATTTTCTTAAAAAATTAATCTTAAAACTAGTAAAAAAAAATGAGTGAAAGATAATAATATTAATCAACCCAATATGACCTATAGGTTAAGTGGTCTTATAGATTTAAAATCTAAAATTGAATTAAAAAAACTCTGAATAATTAACCCGAGGGGTGAACAGCTCTCACAATTGGTGTACACATTTCTCACAATCTTACCACAATCCTTCACAATCCCTCACAATCTTTCACAATCCCTCACAATCTTGCCACAATCCCTCACAATCTTTCACAATCCCTCACAATCCCTCACAATCCCTCACAATCTTGCCACAATCCCTCACAATCTTTCACAATCCCTCACAATCTTAGCCAAAGATTGTGGATTTTCACAATCGGTGTACACATTTTGGGTTAGCTGTTCACCCCTCGAATTAACCTATCACAAAAATGAGATCAAGATTTAAATTTATAAGTGAATTAGGTACTTAAATAAATTTTTTATAGTAAACATACTTATAGATAGTTATACCATCACATATAGCCACAATCATGCATCCATTCACACTTAAAATGTTATAAGGACATTCACACTTAAAATGTTATAAGGGCAAAGTCCCACAATTTAGGTATGGTTTTTCAATTTTGTGGAAAAGTAATGCAGCTATTTGCAAATTTATGTCAACCTTATTACTATTAGGTTTTTAGTTTCGGACCTTACAAAGGACCTTAGTACAAAATGTGGTATTTCAATGTTAGTTACATGGAAATTAAGAGTTTAAGAAAAAATAGGTAATTGTGGGGATTTGCCTTATCAAATCAGGCAAATCCCTATGGTGCAGGTTTTTTCCCTAATGGCAAATTCCAAGGGGTGAACAGCTCTTACAATCAGTGTACACATTTCTCACAATCTGTTCACAATCCTTCACAATCTTTACACAATCCCTCCCAATCACCCACAATCTGTCACAATCACTCACAATCCTTCACAATCTTACCACAATCCTTCACAATCCCTCACAATCTTTACACAATCCCTCCCAATCCCACACAATCTTTCACAATCTTACCAAATCAAATCAAAATAGGCTTTATTGTCGGAAAGAAAAATTTCATTGACAAAGCAGTAGTAACCTAATCATAACTCAATAATGTTCCCAAAGCTAGTTCTAGGTTGGCAAAAAGCCATGTGTTCGAGTTTAGCCAGACAGAAGCCACAAATAGAGGTTGAGGCTGTCACAAAAGTTTAAAAGTAGAAAAACTTTCCCAATTTGTTTTTTTGATAAAGTTATCCTTTATTCAACTCCCTGTTCATAAAGAACTGGCAGCACAGACCAATATACCATATTTTTTTCGCGTTTAGAACTTCATTTGGCATTCCTGTCTAATTTTTGAAAGTCCCTAGACTCCACTTTAGAAACCCTTTATATATAAATAGCCAATTCACACACAATCAAGTTATTCTAAGTAAAAGCTAAGAATACATATAAAAACAAAAATATATAAAAAATTAAATAGCTATGCCACAGTCCCAGTGGCATAGCTTGGGGGGTTCATCACCCTCCCCCGCCCTGAGGGTACTGGGATGGCACCCCATTGGTGCCTGAAGCACCCTAATCGTTATTAAGTAGCAGGGCTGGTAACTGTAAATTAAAGGGCGGCAATGGAAACTATATAATGACCTTTTTTTTTTGTTGCAAGAATTTTTGATGGCAGGCACGATACGCCGCTGCACAGTCCTCCACAATCTCTCACAATCCCTCACAATCTTTCACAATCTTACCACAATCCCTCACAATCTTAGCAAAAGATTGTGGATTTTCACAATCGGTGTACACATTTTGGGTTAGCTGTTCAACCCTCGGCAAATTCAGTGTGAAGAAAAGAAAACAATTTGATAAAAACACTTGTATTAACTTTTATTTTTTCTAATAATAACATACAATTTCTTTGGCCGCCTGATAAATGTAAGGACCTCTTGCAAGAAGTGCACCTGGTGGGTACATAGGGGAGTGCCAGGAGGGTTTGGACAAAATTTAAAAAAATAAAATGATATGGATACGAATAACAAATGACTATAATTTTAGAATCAAACCGATTGATAAATGTGTCTTTAATACACATTTGCATATTTAAAAAAATATAATATATAATTAATAAGAAGAAGTGATGTTCAAATTACCAAATCCTATAACTACTACCACCTTAAAGCAGAAGTTATTAATTTGTGGTAATTTTGTTTTGGTTAAATTCACAAATATTTAAAGTTAGTTTTGTCAAATACATATATATGTTTTCATAATTTTTTGTTTACAAAATAATTGTCCAAACCTTCCCGGTCATTAGGGTGGCTTTGGATATATTACATACAAATAAATAGATGTAACTCATAATATACAGGGTGTCTCTAAAAGGTCTGTACAAAATCTTAGCACATATTCCTGAGTTTAAAATAAGTCGATTTAATGCAAAAAACCTTAGTCTAAAATTGCTCCGTTTCAGAGATACAGGGTGGTGAAATTAAAAATTGATTTTTTTAAAATTAATAAATGAATTATTTTATTGAAATTAATAACTGAATAAAGCTTTGAGAACAATAGTCAGTAGAAAACTGGCCGTTGCTATGACATTTTGCCAGTGTAAAACACTCTAGTGAAATAGTCACTCAAAATTATTCAGTTGCGGTATCGAACACTGAAAACGGAAATATCTTGAAAACGACTTACTTTAGCGCATGTTAACAAGAGTACCTTTTTGGCTTAAAAAGATTTAGGAAAATATTTTTTTAACAAAAAAGTTAAAAGTTACACTGAGAAAAAAGTTATAATTATTTTAATATATAAAAAGAGCATTGTGAAGCGCCCTCTAACAGCCACAGTAAAAAGGTATCCATATTTAGGTTTCGTATCCCAAAAAACCGATGAGTACCAATTTTTAAAGTAATGCATTGAGAAATGTTCATAAATTTTAAGACAATCGATTTGAAATTTACCACCCTGTATCTCTGAAACAGAGCAATTTCGGACTAAGGAAGTTGCTTTGAAACGACTTATTTTGACCTCAGGAATATGTGCTAAGATTTTGTACAGACCTTTTAGAGATGCCCTGTATATTATGAGTTACATTTATTTATTTGTATGTAATACATCCAAACCCACCCTAATGATTGGGAAGGTTTGGACAATTATTTTGTAAGCAATAAAATTATGAAAAAATATATATTTGACAAAACTAACTTTAAATATTTGTGAATTTAACCAAAACAAAATTACTACAAATTAATAACTTCTGCTTTAAGGTGGTAGTAGTTATAGGATTTGGTAATTTAACATCACTTCTTCTGATGGCACAAATGCTGGACTCTTCAGTGAATTTAAACCAGTTGGAAGCTACTTGCAATTTTATCCGCGTGAAACTAGCAGCCAGTTGCCCGCAGCCAAAGTGTGAAGTTAGCAGCCAGTTGCCCGCAGCCAAAGTGTGAAGTTAGCAGCCAGTTTCCCGCAGCCAAAGTGTGAATTTAGCAGCCAAAGGCAGCAGCCAAATATAAAGCTAGCAGTCAATTCTTCAAGCTGCCTAAGGGCTATTTACTCTAATTATTGTTCTGTACGGCTTCATTGTGTTTTAATGAATGAATCTTTAAAAAACATACTTTGTTGAAAAAGTTACGTTAAACTTTGGCAGTACAATGGGGCCATCATAAGAAATCAAAAGTTCAAGCCGCATCTCGTAACATGCCGCTCAATATGGAGAAATGGATAATAGTATGAAAATAAAAAAATAATAAAAAATCACACCTAGCGACAGAGTTACGCGATCAAACTTTGTCGGTACATTGAAGCCATCATAAGAAATCAGCTGTCCAAGCCGCATCTCCTTGCGCGCCGTTTAACATGGAAAAATGGATAATAGTATGGAAATTAGAAAAAAATTCAAAAGTCACACTTAGCGACAGAGTTACGCGATCAAACTTTGTCGGTACATTGAAGCCATCATAAGAAATCAGCTGTCCAAGCCGCATCTCCTTGCGCGCCGTTTAACATGGAGAAATGGATAATAGTATGGAAATTAGAAAAAAATTCAAAAATCACACTTAGCGACAGAGTTACGCGATCAAACTTTGTCGGTACATTGAAGCTATCATAAGAAATCAGCTGTCCAAGCCGCATCTCCTTGCGCGCTGTTTAACATGGAGAAATGGATAATAGTATGGAAATTAGAAAAAAAATTAAAAGTCACACTTAGCGACAGAGTTACGCAATCAACCTTTGTCGGTACATTAAAGCCATCATAAGAAATCAGCGGTCCAAGCCGCATCTCCTTGCGCGCCGTTTAACCTGGAGAAATGGATAATAGTATGGAAATTAGAAAAAAATTCAAAAATCACACTTAGCGACAGAGTTACGCTATCAAACTTTGTCGGTACATTGAAGCCATCATAAGAAATCAGCTGTCCAAGCCGCATCTCCTTGCGCGCCGTTTAACATGGAGAAATGGATAATAGTATGGAAATTAGAAAAAAATTCAAAAGTCACACTTAGCGACAGAGTTACGTGATCAAACTTTATCGGTAGAACGGGACAATCATAAGAAATCAGCGGTCCAAGCCGCATCTCCTTGCGTGCCGTTTAACATGGAGAAATGGATAATAGTATGGAAATTAGAAAAAAAATCACACTTAGCGACAGAGTTACGCGATCAAACTTTGTCGGTACATTGAAGCCGTCATAAGAAATCAGCTTTCCAAGCCGCATCTCCTTGCGCGCCGTCTAACATGGAGAAATGGATAATAGTATGGAAATTAGAAAAAAATTCAAAAATCACACTTAGCGACAGAGTTACGCGATCAAACTTTGTCGGTACATTGAAGCCATCATAAGAAATCAGCTGTCCAAGCCCCATCTCCTTGCGCGCCGTTTAACATGGAGAAATGGATAATAGTATAGAAATTAGAAAAAAATTCAAAAATCACACTTAGCGACAGAGTTACGCAATCAAACTTTGTCGGTACATTGAAGCCATCATAAGAAATCAGCGGTCCAAGCCGCATCTCCTTGCGCGCCGTTTAACATAGAGAAATGGATAATAGTATGGAAATTAGACAAAAATTCAAAAATCACACTTAGCGACAGAGTTACGCGATCAAACTTTGTCGGTGCATTGAAGCCATCATAAGAAATCAGCTGTCCAAGCCGTATCTCCTTGCGCGCCGTTTAACATAGAGAAATGGATAATAGTATGGAAATTAGAAAAAAATTCAAAAATCACACTTAGCGACAGAGTTACGCGATCAAACTTTGTCGGTACATTGAAGCCATCATAAGAAATCAGCTGTCCAAGCCGCATCTCCTTGCGCGCCGTTTAACATGGAGAAATGGATAATAGTATGGAAATTAGAAAAAAAAATCAAAAATCACACTTAGCGACAGAGTTACGCGATCAAACTTTGTCGGTACATTAAAGCCATCATAAGAAATCAGCTGACCAAGCCGCATCTCCTTGCGCGCCGTTTAACATGGAGAAATGGATAATAGTATGAAAATTAGAAAAAAATTCAAAAGTCACACTTAGCGACAGAGTTACGCGATCAAGCTTTGACGGTACATTAAAGCCATGATAAGAAATCAGCTGTCCAAGCCGCATCTTCTTGCGCGCCGTTTAACATGGAGAAATGGATAATAGTATGGAAATTAGAAAAAAAATCAAAAATCACACTTAGCGACAGAGTTACGCAATCAAACTTTGACGGTACATTAAAGCCATGATAAGAAATCAGCTGTCCAAGCCGCATCTTCTTGCGCGCCGTTTAACATGGAGAAATGGATAATAGTATGGAAATTAGAAAAAAATTCAAAAGTCACACTTAGCGACAGAGTTACGTGATCAAACTTTATCGGTACAACGGGGCAATCATAAGAAATCAGCGGTCCAAGCCGCATCTCCTTGCGCGCCGTTTAACATGGAGAAATGGATAATAGTATAGAAATTAGAAAACAATTCAAAAATCACACTTAGCGACAGAGTTACGCAATCAAACTTTGTCGGTGGTCGGTCGAGACGTCTTTCGCATGAAAAAGTCAACAAACCAACCGAACTGTAGCAATAGGGATCTCCAGTCCAATAGTTCCCACTCTTAGGTTACACTTTTGTGTTCTTAGTTAGGAATAGTAGCATAGGGAATAAGTAAAAAATGTAAAGAAACGCAGCTCAAAAACACTTTGACTTACCCTTGGATGAAAGGAACTTGGTACATGGACAACTGCACAGTCGAATCCAAATAATTCCAATCAAAGTAGTAGCAGTAGCACATCAAAGCAATCCATAAAATGTTTATACACGACCGTGGTCTTAAAAAACACGCATGTGATTTCACTTGGCGATCAATATATATCACTGGTATGGAGAGTACCCCAAATATTCGCATGAGATCCGTATAGCAAGACGGACTTTGGAGCACTGCTATATGTAGCAATACAGCAGTAAGGTATGTATAAAATTAGGGAAAACTTAAATTAAAAAAGGATGGAAAATGGATATACTCAAGGTAGAAAAAGCAAAAATAATAAAGTAAAGTCAATGCATTCTTGAGCATATAATTCACCGCGCAAATTCAAATTTTTACCCTTTTTGTAGGCAAGGCATATCTTAGTAACTAAATTAGTTTAAACCAAGAAATAAAAGTAACTTTAAGTATAAAGTTTGAACATAACTTTAAGTATAAAGTTTGAGCATAATAATAAGAAAATAAAAAGCATTCTAATTTAGATAAATGTCTCTAAATTTTATATCTTAAAACTAAACGCCGGGACGAAGCATTCCGGCCCCCCTGAAAATACCCAGGGCATGGTATTTTCTGAACTAAGCATTAGGGAGAGGGCACAATTTCACCAAAGGCCTCTTGAATAAACCTTTGGAGGTTTTAACTGTAGCAACTCTTACTACATTATCAGTACCAGGGTGCAATCCTACTACTCGTCCCAATACCCAATTTAAGGGAGTGGTTTGATCATCTTTGATCAAAACCATCGTATCAATCGCAATGGGATCAATTTTGTCTTGATTCACTTTAGCGTGCTGTTGCAATGTATGTAAGTAATCTCTGTGCCATCTACGCCAAAAATCGTGATGCAGTTTTTGCAGCAACTGCCACCGAGAAAGCCTATTTAAAGGCACTTGGTCAAAATCGAGGTCTGGAACAGTCGTAAGTGGTTCCAGGCTAAGGAAATGACCGGGCGTCAGTGCAGTCAAATCATTTGGATCTGTGCTGACTGGACACAAAGGCCTAGAGTTGAGGATAGCTTCTACTTGAGTAACCACAGTATAAAGCTCCTCAAAAGTAAGCACCTGTTCTCCAATTACTCGTAGTAAATGAGACTTTGCACTTTTGATGTTACTTTCCCACAAACCGCCCATGTGGGGTGCGGATGGAGGGTTGAAGTGCCAACGAATTGATTCGCGATTAGCAACTTCAGCAAACATCTCGTTAAGCATTTTAGCAGAAAGCGTAAAATTTGACGCGTTATCCGAGTAGACTACTTCCACGCGTCCTCTTCTGGCCATAAACGTCGGAATGCTGCCATAAAAGCGTCTGCCGATAAGTCTGACACAATTTCTAAGTGTACCGCCTTCGTACAACCGCAAATAAATAGAACGACATAAGCCTTAAGTCGTTTTGCACCGCGCATGCGGCTAATTGTAATAGCAAAACTTCCCGTAAGATCAACGCCAACGTGTTGAAAAGCTTTTGCTTGTGAAACGCGAAATTTTGGCAAATTACCAACAGGGGGTTGATAATTACTGGGGCGCGCGCGCCAGCATGTAGAACAACGCGAAATTATTTTTCTTATATGCCTTTTAGCTGCAAAAATCCAATAATTTTGAAAAAGTAAAAATAAAGTCGTGTTTATGCCGGCATGCATATGTTTCTCGTGAGTATGCGCAATCAATAACTCTGTAAATTGAGAATCACCGGGTAAAAGTATAGGAAATTTTTTGTCATAATCTAATTCCGAATTGCATAATCTTCCGCCAATGCGTAAAATATTATTTTGATCCAAAAACGGATTTAATTTTCTAAAAACCTCTGGCAACGGTTTATTATCGACAAGTAAAGAAATCTCGTTTTGAAAATATTTATTTTGCACGTGTTTTATAAGCACAAATATTGCATTTTGTAACTCATATTGTATTAACCACGTAGAATTAATAATAATTTTCTCATTATTAAATTTACGCGCGCGAAGATTGTGAATAAAACGTAGTATAAAAGCAACAAGTCTAATTAAACGCAAAAAATTTGAAAATTTGTTAAGCAGACAATCCAAAAAATTTGGTTCAATTGTTGCAGCAAACACCAATTTTCGCTCCTCTTCGAGAGCTTCTTTGGGTGTAGTAATATTATTTTTAGTAAAATCCCATGTCTCTTGTGGCTTACAAAGGAACTCGGGTCCTTGCCACCAAAGGGAACAATTAATTAAATCTGCAGGCAATAGACCACGTGACCCGGGGTCCGCGGCGTTTAATTCAGAACGAACATGGTTCCAATCGCAAGGCTGAATTTTTTCTTGTCTGTATGTGACTCGGTTGGATACAAAAGTGCGCCACGCATGTGGTGATCCTTTGATCCAAGAGAGCGCTACCATACTATCCGTAAAAGCAATAGTATTTTGAAAAGCAATTTTATTAGCAAAAGTATTTTGAATAAATTGAATGAGTTTAGCTAGCAAAACTGCCGCACAGAGCTCCAAACGGGGAATACTGATTCTTTTTATGGGAGCGACTTTCGATTTTGCGCACACAAAATACGTTTTAATATCTCCGTTTTGATAAACAATACGAAAATAAACCGCCGCACACATACCGCGCTCGGATGCATCGCTAAATCCAACAATTTGACAAAATTGAAAATTAGAGAGATCAATCATTCTTGGGATATAAAAATCAGAAAATAATTTGAGTTCTTCTTCGAATTTTTTCCACTTGGAAATTATTTCCGGGGGTGCTAACTGATCCCAATCTAACTTTATAAACCATAAGTACTGGATTAAATTTTTTGCAAAAAACGTAACCGGTGTAAGAAAACCTAAAGGGTCAAAGCATTTCGCAAGGGTACTAAGCAAATTACGCTTAGTGCAAATTTTTGTATTATAATTAAAAGAATAAAAAAAGTTATCACTTTGAGGGTTCCACACCTCAAGCCTAAAATTTTTAGAGAGTTTGCATCCTCTCGATCCAAAGAAAAGTCTTTGGTTTGTATGTGGGTTGCAGGCAAGTCTGCAAGCAATTTGGGTTCGTTTGATGCCCATTTTTTCAGTTCAAATCCACCTCGCCCTAATAACTCAATTAATTGATTTTTCATAAGCATGATTTGATCAAAATCATTGCAACTTACTACGCAGTCGTCTATATAGACGCTGTCCTTTAAAATCGCAGAAGCCAACGGTAAGTCTTGATAATCATCGGCTAATTTAAGCAAGGTTCGAATTGCTAAATATGGAGAACAGTTTACCCCGAAAGTCAAAGTTTTTAATTCGTAATCTTGCACCGATTCTTCAGAATTAAAACGCCATAAAATTCGTTGGTATTTGTGTTGATTTTCCTCCACATTTATCATTCTGTACATTTTAGAAATATCGCTAACAAAACAATATTTATGTAGCCGAAAATTAAGCAAAATTTTAACTAAATCTCCTTGTAGTTTAGGACCCGTGTGAAGGGCTTGATTTAGGCTAGGCTTATTTAAAGAATGACTCGATGCGTCAAAGACAAGACGAACAGGCGTGCTACTCGTGCTTTCTTTTATAACCGCATGGTGAGCAATATAAAAATATTCATGAATTTCTGAGTTATTGGGGGGTGAAACTGCACGCATGTGACCCATATCCAAGTATTCTTGCATTACTTGTGAGTAAGAAGTAAATAATTTTTTATCATTTAGTAAACGTTTTTCAAGCGAGTACAACCGACGCAAAGCAAGGGTTCGGGTATCGCCGAAATCAACGGGTTTGATTTTAAAAGGCAACGAAACGGTGTATTTACCGTCCACTTCGCGTATAGTAGTTTTTTTCAAAATATTTTTCGCAAAAAATATCTGAAGGTGAATTTTTCTCCACCGTAGGAACCTCTTCCAACTCCCAGAATTTTTGCAAGGTATTATTTAAATCAGGAGTGGAAATAGTTGCCATAAAAGTAGAAATACTTTTTGATGCAAAAGCAGCATTTTGCAGAGGCATTTTTCCGAGCAAAGTCCATCCGAAGACTGTATTAATACAAGAGGGGGTGTCTGGACCGAAATAAAGTCTACCTTCCTCTAAAAGTGATCCATAAAGGTCCGCGCCAATAAGAAGCTGAATTCCAGCTTGATTATACCAACTGGGATCAGCTAATTTTAGACCAGTTAAGTAGTGCAAAGAATTTTGGTTAAAAGATACACTTGGCATTTTATCGCAAACTTGGTCTATTAATACAGGTTCTAGACTAAAAATTTTCGATTTATTATCGATAGCAGCAATTTTACAATGCACCGCATGGCGCGCAGTAGTAGACATATCTCCTAAACCGTTTACATTAAGCGAAATGTTGGATTTAGGAAGTCCGAGTGCATTCGCACATTTTTTCGTTATAAAGGAGCACATGGCGCCATTATCCAAGATGGCGCGTATTTCGTGCCAATTTCCGTATGCATCACGGATGTGCAGCAAAGCAGTGCAAAGCAACGTGTCATAGTCGCCAAGCACAGTACCCGCGTGAATAGATTTATTTTCAGTAATCTGATTTTCTTCGGGGTTAGTTTGTGATCCACTAGACGTCACAGAAGAAGAAGCAATCACCGAAGCTGGGGAGTTATTTTTTAGGCATAAAAGACTGTGGTGATTTAAAAAACAAAATCTACATCTTTTTTGTGAAGTGCACGAGTTTACTTGATAAAAACTAGCCATGCAGTTGGTGCATCCCTTATTATTTCTAATAAAATCAATGCGTTCTTGAATTGGTTTCGTTAAAAAACGATTCACAGCTAAAAATCAGATGTGTATTTTTTGCTTTGCAGTAGAAACACGTGTTTTGTTTGGAATTTGGAGTTTTTTGTGACTGTCTGTTTGCAAGTAAAACTGTTTTATTTCGTGGATTACGGGGGGATCTCGAGAAGTTCCCTGGTCGTGAGTTTTGAACATTATCTTGTTTCATAGACAAAGATAAAGATTCAAGAGACGCGCAATGTTGCTCTAAAAATTTGTAAATATCTTCGTATTTTGGCATTAAATTAGAAGCGTGATTTTGTTCAAATAACTTACGCGTTTCGGGATCTAATCGATCCAAAAGCATGTTCGCAGTAATAAAGCACCAACTATGGGTCGCATATCCCATATTTTTTAAGCAATCAAGGTTTTCCTTGAACGTATCCAGCATTTTGCGCAATTCTAAAACGTCATCATTGGATAGCCGAGGTGAGCTTTCGATAGATTTCCAGTAAGAAACCGCACGCAAGCGCTCATTGTCATATCTGGAAATCAGCGTATCGTAGCAAAGCAAATAATTATTTCCTTCAAGAGGTATATTTTTAATTAAATTTAAAGCAGGGCCAAATCGTACGTAAATATTCAAACTTCTCAATGTCCGAGCTCTTACGCGTATGTACAACCGCACTGCAAATCTCAATAAAGCTTGGAAACTCCTCAACATCGCCCGAAAAAGGAGGGACATTTAACTTGGGAAGAGAAAATTCTGGTTCCGGAAAAATAATTGTTCGATTATTTACCTCATTGTGGCTCCGATTTATTTCTTCAGCCTCCACCTCAAATAAATCATAGTGCAAAGCCTCAACCTCTACGCATCTATCCAAAAAATCTTCCCGCATTTTATTCCGAGCTTCCAGAGCTTCAGAATCGTCTGAAATCAAGATCAGTAAAGCATTATGATGCTTTTCAAAGCTCTTACAACAAGAAGAAAGTTTTTTAAAGTTAACTTTAAACTTTGTGTGAGCAGCTGGATTTGTTTTCGCCCGATTGGCATAGTGTTCAAGCACACTCAACTGATTGATTGCAGTTTGACGCAAGGCCCCAGCCGAGCTTACCCTTTTTTCAGTATCGTTTACCATTTTAAAAGGTTAAAGTGCAAAGCAAAGCAATAGTTAATAAGGGAAGCAAATTTAAAAAATATATCGTACTACTTTTCAAATTCCCTTGCAAACCAAGATTCAAAGCAATATTAAAAGGCCAGCGGCTTTTAGCAAATATCGAGTAAAGAACAGCAAGCTTCTAGCAAAAAGTATAAATGCTAATAAATATGCACAAAAAATTTAGCAACTGACAAGAGTTTCCGAACCCGTGTAGGTACGCAAGGAAACGCAAGCCTTACATACATCGACAGCGCAATAATTTTTAATTTTGAAAAAAAATAAATTTTTCAAAATTTGTATGCAATTTGTATATTTCACAAATAAAAAATGCAATGCAAGTTGGTACGTGCAACGTACAATAGACACACCGTAGATAAAATGTAAAACCCAAGACATGCCTTGTCTCAAAAAGACGCAAAGCAAAGTCCTAACTTCAAACACAATTATGCAACTCTGAGAGCACCTATTACGCAGAACGGGAAATCCGGCTCGAAGGACCAAAAAATGGTCGGTCGAGACGTCTTTCGCATGAAAAAGTCAACAAACCAACCGAACTGTAGCAATAGGGATCTCCAGTCCAATAGTTCCCACTCTTAGGTTACACTTTTGTGTTCTTAGTTAGGAATAGTAGCATAGGGAATAAGTAAAAAATGTAAAGAAACGCAGCTCAAAAACACTTTGACTTACCCTTGGATGAAAGGAACTTGGTACATGGACAACTGCACAGTCGAATCCAAATAATTCCAATCAAAGTAGTAGCAGTAGCACATCAAAGCAATCCATAAAATGTTTATACACGACCGTGGTCTTAAAAAACACGCATGTGATTTCACTTGGTGATCAATATATATCACTGGTATGGAGAGTACCCCAAATATTCGCATGAGATCCGTATAGCAAGACGGACTTTGGAGCACTGCTATATGTAGCAATACAGCAGTAAGGTATGTATAAAATTAGGGAAAACTTAAATTAAAAAAGGATGGAAAATGGATATACTCAAGGTAGAAAAAGCAAAAATAATAAAGTAAAGTCAATGCATTCTTGAGCATATAATTCACCGCGCAAATTCAAATTTTTACCCTTTTTGTAGGCAAGGCATATCTTAGTAACTAAATTAGTTTAAACCAAGAAATAAAAGTAACTTTAAGTATAAAGTTTGAGCATAACTCTAGCAAAAAAAAGAAAATAAAAAGCATTCTAATTTAGATAAATGTCTCTAAATTTTATATCTTAAAACTAAACGCCGGGACGAAGCAGTCGGTACATTGAATCAGCTGTCCAAGCCGCATCTCCTTGCGCGCCGTTTAACATGGAGAAATGGATAATAGTATGGAAATTAGAAAAAAAATCAAAAATCACACTTAGCGACAGAGTTACGCGATCAAACTTTGTCGGTACATTGAAGCCGTCATAAGAAATCAGCTATCCAAGCCGCATCTCCTTGCGCGCCGTTTAACCTGGAGAAATGGGTAATAGTATGGAAATTAGAAAAAAATTCAAAAATCACACTTAGCGACAGAGTTACGCGATCAAACTTTGTCGGTGCATTGAAGCCATCATAAGAAATCAGCTGTCCAAGCCGCATCTCCTTGCGCGCCGTTTAACATAGAGAAATGGATAATAGTATGGAAATTAGACAAAAATTCAAAAATCACACTTAGCGACAGAGTTACGCGATCAAACTTTGTCGGTACATTGAAGCCATCATAAGAAATCAGCTGTCCAAGCCGCATCTCCTTGCGCGCCGTTTAACATGGAGAAATGGATAATAGTATGGAAATTAGAAAAAAATTCAAAAGTCACACTTAGCGACAGAGTTACGCGATCAAACTTTGTCGGTACATTGAAGCCATCATAAGAAATCAGCTGTCCAAGCCGCATCTCCTTGCGCGCCGTTTAACATGGAGAAATGGATAATAGTATGGAAATTAGAAAAAAATTTAAAAGTCACACTTAGCGACAGAGTTACGCAATCAAACTTTGTCGGTACATTGAAGCCATCATAGGAAATCAGCTGTCCAAGCCGCATCTCCTTGCGCGCCGTTTAACATGGAGAAATGGATAATAGTATGGAAATTAGAAAAAAATTCAAAAGTCACACTTAGCGACAGAGTTACGCGATCAAACTTTGTCGGTACATTGAAGCCATCATAAGAAATCAGCTGTCCAAGCCGCATCTCCTTGCGCGCCGTTTAACATGGAGAAATGGATAATAGTATGGAAATTAGAAAAAAAATTTAAAAGTCACACTTAGCGACAGAGTTACGCAATCAAACTTTGTCGGTACATTGAAGTACATCATAAGAAATCAGCTGTCCAAGCTGCATCTCCTTGCGCGCCGTTTAACATGGAGAAATGGATACTAGTATGAAAATTAGAAAAAAATTCAAAAGTCACACTTAGTGACAGAGTTACGCGATCAAGCTTTATCGGTACAACGGGGCAATCATAAATCAGCTGTCCAAGCCGCATCTCCTTGCGCGCCGTTTAACATGGAGAAATGGATAATAGTATAGAAATTAGAAAAAAATTCAAAAGTCACACTTAGCGACAGAGTTACGTGATCAAACTTTATTGGTAGAACGGGGCAATCATAAGAAATCAGCGGTCCAAGCCGCATCTCCTTGCGCGCCGTTTAACATGGAGAAATGGATAATAGTATGGAGATGCGGCTTGGACTGCTGATTTCTTATGATGGCTTCAATGTACCGACAAAGTTTGATTGCGTAACTCTGTCGCTAACTGTGACTTTTAATTTTTTTTCTAATTTCCATACTATTATCCATTTCTCCATGTTAAACGGCGCGCAAGGAGATGCGGCTTGGACAGCTGATTTCCTATGATGGCTTCAATGCACCGACAAAGTTTGATCGCGTAACTCTGTCGCTAAGTGGGATTTTTGAATTTTTTTCTAATTTCCATACTATTATCCATTTCTCCAGGTTAAACGGCGCGCAAGGAGATGCGGCTTGGACTGCTGATTTCTTATGATGGCTTCAATGTACCGCCAAAGTTTGATTGCGTAACTCTGTCGCTAAGTGTGATTTTTAAATTTTTTTCTAATTTCCATACTATTATCCATTTCTCCAGGTTAAACGGCGCGCAAGGAGATGCGGCTTGGACTGCTGATTTCTTATGATGGCTTCAATGTACCGACAAAGTTTGATTGCGTAACTCTGTCGCTAAGTGTGACTTTTAAATTTTTTTCTAATTTCCATACTATTATCCATTTCTCCAGGTTAAACGGCGCGCAAGGAGATGCGGCTTGGACTGCTGATTTCTTATGATGGCTTCAATGTACCGACAAAGTTTGATTGTGTAACTCTGTCGCTAAGTGTGACTTTTGAATTTTTTTCTAATTTCCATACTATTATCCATTTCTCCATGTTAAGCGGCGCGCAAGGGGTTGCGGCTTAGACCGCTGATTTCTTATGATTGCCCCGTTCTACCGATAAAGTTTGATCGCGTAACTCTGTCGCTAAGTGTGATTTTTGAATTTTTTTCTAATTTCCATACTATTATCCATTTCTCCAGGTTAAACGGCGCGCAAGGAGATGCGGCTTGGACTGCTGATTTCCTATGATGGCTTCAATGTACCGACAAAGTTTGATTGCGTAACTCTGTCGCTAACTGTGATTTTTAAATTTTTTTCTAATTTCCATACTATTATCCATTTCTCCATGTTAAACGGCGCGCAAGGAGATGCGGCTTGGACAGCTGATTTCTTATGATGGCTTCAATGTACCGACAAAGTTTGATCGCGTAACTCTGTCGCTAAGTGGGATTTTTGAATTTTTTTCTAATACCCATACTATTATCCATTTCTCCAGGTTAAACGGCGCGCAAGGAGATGCGGCTTGGACTGCTGATTTCTTATGATGGCTTCACTGTACCGACAAAGTTTGATTGCGTAACTCTGTCGCTAAGTGTGACTTTTAAATTTTTTTCTAATTTCCATACTATTATCCATTTCTCCATGTTAAACGGCGCGCAAGGAGATGGGGCTTGGACAGCTGATTTCTTATGATGGCTTCAATGTACCAACAAAGTTTGATCGCGTAACTCTGTCGCTAAGTGTGATTTTTGAATTTTTTTCTAATTTCCATACTATTATCCATTTCTCCAGGTTAAACGGCGCGCAAGGAGATGCGGCTTGGACTGCTGATTTCTTATGATGGCTTCAATGTACCGACAAAGTTTGATTGCGTAACTCTGTCGCTAAGTGTGACTTTTAATTTTTTTTCTAATTTCCATACTATTATCCATTTCTCCATGTTAAACGGCGCGCAAGAAGATGCGGCTTGGACAGCTGATTTCTTATGACGGCTTCAATGTACCGACAAAGTTTGATCGCGTAACTCTGTCGCTAAGTGTGACTTTTGAATTTTTTTCTAATTTCCATACTATTATCCATTTCTCCATGTTACACGGCGCGCAAGGAGATGCGGCTTGGACAGCTGATTTATTATGGTGGCTTCAATGTACCGACAAAGTTTGATTGCGTAACTCTGTAGCTAAGTGTGACTTTTAAATTTTTTTCTAATTTCCATACTATTATCCATTTCTCCATGTTAAACGGCGCGCAAGGAGTTGCGGCTTGGACAGCTGATTTCCTATGACGGCTTCAATGTACCGACAAAGTTTGATCGCGTAACTCTGTCGCTAAGTGTGACTTTTAAATTTTTTTCTAATTTCCATAATATTATCCATTTCTCCATGTTAAACGGCGCGCAAGGAGTTGCGGCTTGGACAGCTGATTTCCTATGATGGCTTCAATGTACCGACAAAGTTTGATCGCGTAACTCTGTCGCTAAGTGTGATTTTTGAATTTTTTTCTAATTTCCATACTATTATCCATTTCTCCATGTTAAACGGCGCGCAAGGAGATGCGGCTTGGACAGCTGATTTCTTATGATGGCTTCAATGTACCGACAAAGTTTGATAGCGTAACTCTGTCGCTAAGTGTGATTTTTGAATTTTTTTCTAATTTCCATACTATTATCCATTTCTCCAGGTTAAACGGCGCGCAAGGAGATGCGGCTTGGACTACTGATTTCTTATGATGGCTTCAATGTACCGACAAAGTTTGATTGCGTAACTCTGTCGCTAAGTGTGACTTTTAATTTTTTTTCTAATTTCCATACTATTATCCATTTCTCCATGTTAAACGGCGCGCAAGGAGATGCGGCTTGGACAGCTGATTTCTTATGATGGCTTCAATGTACCGACAAAGTTTGATCGCGTAACTCTGTCGCTAAGTGTGATTTTTGAACTTTTTTCTAATTTCCATACTATTATCCATTTCTCCATGTTAAACGGCGCGCAAGGAGATGCGGCTTGGACAGCTGATTTCGTATGATGGCTTCAATGTACCGACAAAGTTTGATCGCGTAACTCTGTCGCTAAGTGTGATTTTTGAATTTTTTTCTAATTTCCATACTATTATCCATTTCTCCAGGTTAAACGGCGCGCAAGGAGATGCGGCTTGGACTACTGATTTCTTATGATGGCTTCAATGTACCGACAAAGTTTGATTGCGTAACTCTGTCGCTAAGTGTGACTTTTAAATTTTTTTCTAATTTCCATACTATTATCCATTTCTCCATTTTAAACGGCGCGCAAGGAGATGCGGCTTGGACAGCTGATTTCTTATGATGGCTTCAATGTACCGACAAAGTTTGATCGCGTAACTCTGTCGCTAAGTGTGATTTTTGAACTTTTTTCTAATTTCCATACTATTATCCATTTCTCCATGTTAAACGGCGCGCAAGGAGATGCGGCTTGGACAGCTGATTTCTTATGATGGCTTCAATGTACCGCCAAAGTTTGATAGCGTAACTCTGTCGCTAAGTGTGATTTTTGAATTTTTTTCTAATTTCCATACTATTATCCATTTCTCCAGGTTAAACGGCGCGCAAGGTGATGCGGCTTGGACTGCTGATTTCTTATGATGGCTTCAATGTACCGACAAAGTTTGATTGCGTAACTCTGTCGCTAAGTGTGACTTTTAAATTTTTTTCTAATTTCCATACTATTATCCATTTCTCCATGTTAAACGGCGCGCAAGGAGATGCGGCTTGGACAGCTGATTTCTTATGATGGCTTCAATGTACCGACAAAGTTTGATAGCGTAACTCTGTCGCTAAGTGTGATTTTTGAATTTTTTTCTAATTTCCATACTATTATCAATTTCTCCATGTTAAACGGCGCGCAAGGAGATGGGGCTTGGACAGCTGATTTCTTATGATGGCTTCAATGTACCAACAAAGTTTGATCGCGTAACTCTGTCGCTAAGTGTGATTTTTAAATTTTTTTCTAATTTCCATACTATTATCCATTTCTCCATGTGAAACGGCGCGCAAGGAGATGCGGCTTGGACAGCTGATTTCTTATGATTGCCCCGTTGTAGGTAACGTAACTCCGTCGCTAAGTGTGATTTTTGAATTTTTTTTTTAATCTTCATAATATCCATTTCTCCATATTGAGCAGCATGCATTAAGATGCGGCTTGGACTTTTGATTTCTTATGACGGCCCCATTGTACCGACAAAGTTTGATTGCGTAACTTTTTCGATAAAGTATGTTTTTTAAAGATTTTCATTAAAACACAATGAAGGCTTACAGAATAATTAGAGTAAATTGCTCTTAGGCAGCTTGAAGAATTGACTGCGTAACTCTGTCGCTAAGTGTGACTTTTAAATTTTTTTCTAATTTCCATACTATTATCCATTTCTCCATGTTAAACGGCGCGCAAGGAGTTGCGGCTTGGACAGCTGATTTCCTATGACGGCTTCAATGTACCGACAAAGTTTGATCGCGTAACTCTGTCGCTAAGTGTGACTTTTAAATTTTTTTCTAATTTCCATACTATTATCCATTTCTCCATGTGAAACGGCGCGCAAGGAGATGCGGCTTGGACAGCTGATTTCTTATGATTGCCCCGTTGTAGGTAACGTAACTCCGTCGCTAAGTGTGATTTTTGAATTTTTTTTTTAATTTTCATAATATCCATTTCTCCATATTGAGCAGCATGCATTAAGATGCGGCTTGGACTTTTGATTTCTTATGACGGCCCCATTGTACCGACAAAGTTTGATTGCGTAACTTTTTCGATAAAGTATGTTTTTTAAAGATTTTCATTAAAACACAATGAAGGCTTACAGAATAATTAGAGTAAATTGCTCTTAGGCAGCTTGAAGAATTGACTGCTAGCATTATAGTATAGCTGCCAATTTTATAATTTGGCTGCGGGAAACTGGCTGCTAACTTCACAATTTGGCTGCGGGAAACTGGCTGCTAACTTCACACTTTGGCTGCGGGCAACTGGCTGCTAGTTTCACACCCCTTGCAATTTTAAGTTAAACATTTCAAGGGTTTTGACACATGCAGGAGGGTTCAAAATTAAAAATTTTTATTTATTGCAAAAGCCTAAAGCTGTACAATTTAATGTTCCTAAAAATTTTAGTTAAATTTAAATTACATTGGTATTGCCAGGCACTTTTAGGTTTAAAAATATGTTTTCATTTTCAATAACATGTCTGAAGTGAATAATTTGCTAATTCCAACAGGTGGGTTTTTAGCGAGGGGTAAACAGCTAACCCAAAATGTGTACACCAATTGTGAAAATCTATCATCTTTGCTAAGATTGTGAGGGATTGTGGTCAGATTTTGACAGATTGTGAGGGATTGTGAAGGACTGTGGAAAGATTGTGAGGGATTGTGTACAGATTTATAGATTGTGTAAAGATTGTGAGGGATTGTCAAGGATTGTGGTAAGATTGGGAGGGATTGTGTAAAGATTGTGAAGGATTATGGGAAGATTGTGAGAAATGTGTACACCGATTGTGAGAGCTGTTCACCCCTCGCTAAAGGTTTTAGCACCCAATTAAATTTTTTAGGGGGTATTGAAAAAAATTAAATATCATAGATGTGTTTTGGTCAATTTAGTAGATAAAACATCCTTTAGATTTAAGGAATCGCAATATTTTAGCAAATTTTTCATCTTGGTGTAATCAGTATTCATAGAGGAACCAAAAAATCAACATTTTTTAGTGCAAAAGGTGTCCAGATTGACATGGAAAGCCCCATATAACAAATCTAGAAAGTAGATTTTAACCAACTTGTACTTGTCGGATTGACTTGAAATTTGGTATTCGTTTATAGTTGCGGTGACAATACAATACCATATTATTAAAAAGTTTTCACCTCCCTCTCCGCCACAGATAGTGGTGTGGGGGGTACTACTCAAGTTGGTACGATTTCGATCAAAATTGGTACGTAGGGGTTTTTAAGGATGAGTGTTACGAATTTTCAATTAGATTTAAAAATTAATCAATATAGAGGATTCAAAAGGGCCGATTTTGGGCAAAATTTGACCACCCAACTTTTACTTGTTTATCAATTCGATTTGAAATTTGGTAACCATTTATAGTTCCGGCGACAAAATAATATTATGTTATTATATTGTTATATATCAAGTTCTCGTCTCCCCCTTCTTCGCAACAAATATTGGTGGGGGTACTATGCACGTTGATCCGACTTGGTTCAAAATCGGTATGAGTTTTTAAGGATAAGGATTATGAATTTTTAATGAGATATTAAAAAAATCAATATTGCCGATTCAAAATGGCCGATACCTACATATCTAGTGATGTTTTCCGTTGAAAATATTTCCATTTCCATGGGTGTCTCGGAAATATTGGAAATATTGGGAATATTGGAAATATTGGGAATATTGGAAATATTTAAAAAAATATTATCTTTCATATAACGTCGTAACGCATTTTCAAGAAAAATCAAATTAAAATAACATTAAGTGTAACACAAGGCCAAAACAACCCCTCTCGAGCGTTACATAATTTAAGGATAGGTCCTTATAAGCATTAAAGTTACTATAGAACAATTTTTATTTCCGATACTATTGAAGATTTTAAGGAAGTAGACTGGCAAGACGATGTTATTGAGTGTGATGCTGATGACAGCGATGCCTCTTGCTCGACTAGTGAATAGTGTAGTGTGTCAAGAATGAGATTTTTTTGTACAAATTTGACCTTATTTCTATATATTTGTTTAAAGAATAACTCCTGATTTGTGTTCATGTATAAGCCTTCTGCGTTTTCCGGTTATTTTTTAAATATTTCCTATATTTCCAATATTTCCATATATTTCCAATGTTTCAGGAAATATTTCCGGAAATATTTCCGAAAATATATTTCTGGAAATTTTACAACACTATACATATCCGATTAATTTTAAAACATTTGTTAGATATAAAAGCGTGGGGCACCTCGCACATCAAAAAAACGTGACCTACTCTGAAACGCCCCTACTAAGCGTGTTTTTTAGTTTTTTTAACTATCATTTATTTAACAATCAACAGGGGTGTGTAGCTTCCACTGGAATATCAATATGGCGGATTCAAAAAATGTCAATTCTGTAATGTACTATTTATGATCTAATTATATCCAGCTTCAATTTTTTTCCCAGGTCCCTTTTTAGCGCTCTTAGAAAAAAAAGGGGCTGTAGCTTGCGCTGATAGCTACACCCCACCCATAGAACCGAACAAAGACGGTTAGACAAAAAATTTTAGTGCAGTAATTTTATACTATTTATGAACTAATTACGTCCCGCTTAATTTTTTTGTCAGGTCCTATTTTGCTGCTCTTTAAAAAAAAAACAATTGGGGGATGTAGCTTCCACTGGATATATAGATTATTTTTAAAATCTGATTGAAAATTCATAATTCTCATCCTCAAAAACCCCCATCCCAATTTTGAGCGAAATGTAAAAAAAAGGGGTAAAAAGTGCACTGAGAAAAAAATTAAAGCTGGACGTGATTAGTTCATAAATAGTTTCGTTCTATGGGTGGGGTGTAGCTTACAATGGAAGCTACAGCTCCCTTTTTGATTCGAAAAAAGGGGTAAAAAGGCGCTGAGAAAAAATAGAATACATAATTAGTTCATAAATGGTACAAAATTACTGCATTGAAATTTTTTGTCAAACCTTCTTTGTTCTATGGGTGGGGTGTAGCTTCCAGTGGAAGCTACACCCCCCTTTTGTTTAAAAAAAGGGGTAAAAAGAGACCTGAGAAAAAAATTAAGGCGGGACATAATAAGTTCATAAACAGTACAAAATTACTGCATGAATTTTTTTTCCTAAGCCTCATGGTTCTATAGGGGGGGGGGTGGGTTTCCATACCTTTCTTTTTCAAATCTAAAAAAAAGGTTGGAGTAATGTACAAAATTTTCTATTTGCGGACAAAATTAGTTCATAAGTAGTACCAAATTTCCACATCGATTTTTTAGCTCACACATATACTATAGTAGTGTGAGCTATGGTGATCCTAATTTTTTTGATAAAAAAAAAGTTGCTCCGATTTCAAAATTTTTTATATGTATATCTTTGCGTTTCAGATGATTTTGAAACTTTTTTGTTGCGCCGTCTGTCTGTCTGTCTGTATGTCTGTCTGTCTGTCTGTATGTCTGTCTGTAACGACCAACGCGCATAACTCAAAAACCTCTTGGCCGATTTTAATGAAATTTGGTACCTAGGCTGGGTCTTGGGTCGAGATGGTCCCATTTAAAAATGAACAAAATCCACCGAATGCAAACCAAATTAAAGGGTGGGGGTAGATTTCAAAAATTAGAGTTTATGTGAAAATATGGCGTGTGTGATATCAAACGAAAGGTAATTGAGTCTGGAGTTAAACAAAATACATTTTAATTTATTTAAAAAAGGGGGTGGGGTACATTTCAAAAATTAGAGTTTAAGTGAAAATATGACGTGTGTGATATCAAACGAAAGGTAATTGAGTCCGAAGTTTAACAAAATATATTTTAGTTTTTGTTTTTTTTAAGGGGGGTAGATTTTAAAAATTTGAGTTTAAGTCAAAACATGGCTTGTGTGGTATCAAACAAAAGGTAATTTAGTCTGGAGTTGAATAAAATATATTTCAGTTTTTAGTTATATTAGCTCACACTTAAACTATAACTATAGTACCTAGTGTGAGCTTAGGGGCCCATATATTGGCAGAGTATTTTAAATATCTTTTATTTGGCTGCATGCACCTATACTTTTGCTGCAAAATAAAACAAAAAAAAAGTTTACCTCACGGAATCTCAATTTGGGTTTAAACAGATAAAAGAAAAGTTTGTAAAGCTTTTGCTGATTTTTTATATTGATGTGACTGTCCAAGTCTGCTAGTTTTAAAAAACTTATCACAGAAAAGAAAAATCCAAAAAAATATTATAAAATATTAGGAAACCAAAAAACTGATAAATTGATGCAGAAACCGAGGCAATAAATGCACCTACAATTTTGCTGAGTTTATACAGCTCCAAATAAAATAAAACAAAATAAAACTAAAAAAAAAGTTTAGTCACGGAAATCTCAATTTGGGTTTAAACAGAAAAAATAACAGTTTGTAATTGCTGATTTTTTATAATGGTTTGCTTGTCCAACTTACCTCCGGCTCCTCAGGGTCCTATCGCCCTTAAATTTCGTCACACCATAGAACACTTCACACAATAGGCGATATTAGGGTCACTGCATCCTGGAAGCCTGGCGTCTCCCGCTAGGCTTCCAGGATGCCGCTAGGCGATATAAACACCAGACTCCACCTGGCGCCTGACTCTGAAATCACGGATCACCCTTTGCTGAGTGATCCGTACTGGAATGATGCCCGCGAAATTTAAAAAGCCGAAGCATGGCTTGACTCCGTGCGGGTTTTTGCCCCCAGCTACCCTATTAATATTATTACTGTCACTGTCTATCACCCAAGATGAACAAAGATAGCAACTGATTTCAGAACCTGGTGATGAACCCCCCTTTTTTGGTTTATTGGATATTTTCTTTGTTCGCTTGGTACTTCAGCTGAACGCAGTTTTATAAAATTCACTGTTGGCCCCATAGTTTATCATAAAGGACAAATAAAAAACCGGACAAAATCATAAAAAGGGGTCAGGCCTAGCTTATGACGTTCACCTAAAGAAGAGCGGTTCTGATATTGCTATGCAATTGAAGCGTTCTCACTGCAATTTTTTTACTGCCATGCCCAACGAAAACGCCATATCAACATTGCTATAGCATATACGGCATTTTTATTAAGCAAGGCCCATCCTTAAAAAAGGTCAGTGTTGGACCCTATAGGTTAGGATTGATTTGCAATAAATTGACCAAGAGGTTCAGTTCGCTTCGGTTCAGTTAACACCGATTTCGACCTCTCAAAAGAAGGACAGGGGAGCTCATTAATGGGAAAAATATACTTTTTTTATTTTTTTATGTATTTTTGAGTTCAAAAACAACAATATTATTTGCTCCCGATTTAAATTTTCCGCCAGACTTCCATGATACCGATTTGTATGAGAGGAAGAGAGACGGGACCAGTATACATTAAGAGAAAGGAGAGAGTGGCTCATGCTAGGCCCGGCCCCTTTTTATGATTTTGTCCGGTTTCGATAAAAGACGGTATTAATAATTGCGTTTTTGAAAAATGCACAGTTATACGTGGTTATACCATTTTCATTTATGATCTTGGACAATTTGTTTTTGTCATTTATGACGATGGATAAGGATTCTTGCTATGGGTTGTTTTTTAAGGTTTGAAAATCAACAAACATTCTAACTTTATTAACTAGCGAATATTAATATGAGGTTTTTGAACTGATAACATATTTTTTCCTAATAATTTATGTTAGGTATAATCAATATCTCTTGAGAGGATTTTTAGTTTCTGCCATTTTTAAAAAAAGTTGTTTAATATGTTTTTAAATCTTATGCATATCTTACAAGCAAGTAAAGGGCAAGGAAGGTGTCAATTCCAAGATTTAAGCTTTCTAATTTTTTGTGTTTTTTTAGGAAACAAATTTAGACGAAATGCCACTGCATATATGTAAAATGTGCATTAAAACAATATTTTATTGCCACGAATTTACTCTAAAATGCAGAAAATCTGAAAAAGTTTTACAAACTGTTCTAGCTTTAAATGCAAAACATTTAAATGATGAAAAAGAAGAAGAAGCCACATTATTTTATAATACACAAAATGAATCTGGTACTGATGCCCTAAAAGATTTAAATAAAGAAGAATTAGTTTCCATTAAAGAAGACGAATATAGTAATGATGCCTTGAATTATACAGATGAAGTTGATGATTTTTTTAATGAATCATTTAGTCAAGCTTTTATTAATGACAATGAAACTAAACCTGATTGCAACACACTAAGAGTTAAAGTAGATCGTTTTTTTAATAAATCATTTTGTCAAAGTGTTTCCAATGATAATAAGATTATAATTGATTACGAGACACCTAATGCAAATTTGTGGGAAACGCAAGAAGCTTTTGCAGTAGAAAGTAATAAAAACAACATTAAAAATCCTAAAATTAGATTAAAAAAACTTGTAGAGTTGAAGCAGAGAAGAAGAGCTTCATCCAAAGTGAAATGCAAATTTAAGAAAAAGAAAGGCCCTCCATATACTTGTATTACTTGCCACGCATTATTTGAGACCAGAGAAGATTTAAAAAAACACAAAATTGAAAATAATCACAGAAAGTCCCTAAAGTATACATGTGAACATTGTAAAAAAATGTATGACACTCGTTCAAAATATGTCGAACACTGCCGAATCCATACAGGGGAAAAACCAAACATTTGTCAAGCATGTGGAAAAGCATTTAATTTTAAGACTGATCTAAAGAGACATATGTTTATGCATGAGAAAAATAAACCTTATGCATGTAGACATTGTGAGAAATGTAAGTGAATTAACACATAATATTTATTTTATTATTGTTTAGGTTATTACCATGTAGTTGGAAAGTGGAGTGATTGGGGATAGGGGTAACTGCAGACTGCTTAAGGGTAAATCCATATCAAATCAACCAGTCAATTGTTTTGACCATCTCCGATTTTGATGATTTTTGGTACACTTATTCCGCCCTTAGAAAAACTTAGAAATCCAAAATTTTTGATTTTTTGGATCACTAGTAAATAGTAATATCTTGAAAACTACTAAATGTAGAAAAAAGTGTGATAGCTTAATTTAAAGGTATTTATAAGACCTTTCCTACGATGTATCACTCGGCATACTTTTTTATAAAAAAAAAATCGAAATTTTCGAAAAAAAATTTTTTTTTCAAATTTCTAAAAAACAGTATTTTTGATTTTTTTCTTTTTTGATATTTTTTACCTTATTGTATTCCCAACATATATTAAAAATTTTAGGATGGAGAAATGATGGGTTCCTGTTAAAAAAATAATAACAATAAAATCCTGCATAAAAAATTGTATGCATTATTGCCCATGCCTTAGCCAGTGCATTCATAATTAAAATAAGAAGCAGCTTTTATTTTTTTTTTTTAAATTTTGAACAATTTTCCAGATTTCCCCTCACTTTTTGCATAAAATTAACGTAAGTCCTCCCCCCCCCCTTGCTGACCTCCCCCCCCTTCTAGGTGATGTTATTTTACCCTTACCTTCTTTTAATACACTAGAAAAACAAGTTGTGTCATGTTAAATTCATGCCGTCTCATTACAGAAACTTGTTCAATCCTGAAAGTTTTGTAGAAAGGTTTTGTTCACCTGAAATAAGTTGTTCCTGTTAAAAATGCATCTTATTTCTGATTAGTTGCCCCACCAACCTAGATAGTCCCAAGAAATTTCTCGTTCAAACATATCATAGTCTTTCTTAGCCTTTTATTATTTGGTCAGTCCTGCTGTTTATAGTTTGATTTACCCTCAAAATGGCACAACATAAGCAAAAACAGTGGAATAAATTTTTTGTTGATTGTTGTAATCCATAAAAAACAATCATTCTGACTATTCTGGAAAGTTACGAAATGTGACAAAGTTGATGTGTTGTTTCAAAGGTGGTTAGACAGGAATGAAAATCTGTGATAGTTGCCGAATTAAACTTTCAAAAGAACCAGAAATAGAAGCAGGGTAAGTGCCGAATTATTTTTTAAATATCAGCGTATCTGTATGATTTTTTATTCCACCATATCATATGGTATGAGGACTATTCAAACCTTGATTTTTTGACTTTTTAAATTTAATAAAATTAATTATTAAGGTCCTAAAACATCTAAATCAATAATAAAAAAGTCTCTCTCTGTATGTCGTCTATCGTCTGACGGTCTGTTTGTATACAAAATAACTCGAACACGCCTAAACCGATTTCAATCAAATTTGGAACAAAATAAAATAATAACAAAGACTTTCTCGCTCAGTCCTGAAGAACAGGTTCAGCAGCTAAGGATCTCAAAAGTGGAGCTACAAAACATTGATTCGGGATTTGCTACCATAAACTATGACAACTTCTGGTGGTTGGGGTGCATTATAGGAAAAAATATGGAAAGTGGAGTAGAAAGTTTTTGTTACCCCAAACCCAAGGCTGACATATTAGTAGTAGAACAAAGTTCAATACTAAGAAAAGTTTACCCAAATACTGCAACGGGTAGAACATACACACTGTCTGCTGAAGAAATGTTGGATTCTTCAAACATTCTGGAAATAAAGTTAAAAAATTAAATATTACACATATAAGGATTTTTTTAAAATTAAATTAATTTAGCTGTTTAGTGTTTTTCAATATTACTTATCCTATTTCTTAACTCTGAGGTCGCTGGACTAACATATATAAGATTTCTTATTCAAATTGTGTATATTTTCCATGTAATAAAAGTTTCATTTTGTTTTTAACTCAGAACCCGTTATTTCTCCATCCTAAAATTTGGAATATATTTTGGGAATATCTTAAGGAAAAAAATATCAAAAAAGAAAAAAAATCAAAAATACTGTTTTTAAAAAATTACTATTATTTTTTTTTTCAAAAATTTTAATTTTTTTAAATAAAAAAGTATGCTGTGTGATACATCGTTAAAAAGGTGTTTGAAGTACCTTTAAATTGCGCACTACACTTGTCTCTAGGTTAAGCAGTTTTCAAGATATTAGTATTTTTGTTAGCGCCTGTAAGACCCAAATGTACCATTTTTTGAATTTTCAAAAATTCATAACACAGAAACTACTAAGTCAAAAAATCTAAAATTTTGAATTTTTAAGTTTTTTTATAAGGAAAATAAGTGTCCCAAAAATCATAAAAATCGGAGATGGTCAAAACGAAAATCACCATTTTCGTGGTTGATTTGATATGGATTTACCCTTAAGTAATAATTAAATAGGTGAAATATTGTTTAAATAGTATGATTTATCAAAATATATTTATATGGAATTACTCACCCTGCCAAAAAGATTTGTATGTGACAAACCAAAATAAAAAACCATAATTTTTTTTCTACTTGGTTTTTTGCTCTTTGTTTAATTCGTGATTTTAGCCTTTATCGCCCCGCCATGAACTTTAGTTCCCTTGGTTCGCTGTGGTTTCACTCTTTGAGTAAATAAATAAATTTCACCTATATTTTCATTCTGTTTGATTGACCTTGTATTTTGTAGTCAGTTTGACTTACTGTAGTCGTATGTGACAAACCAAAATAAAAAACCATAATTTTTTTTTCTACTTGGTTTTTTGCTCTTTGTTTAATTCGTGATTTTAGCCTTTATCGCCCCGCCATGAACTTTAGTTCCCTTGGTTCGCTGTGGTTTCACTCTTTGAGTAAATAAATAAATTTCACCTATATTTTCATTCTGTTTGATTGACCTTGTATTTTGTAGTCAGTTTGACTTACTGTAGTCAGGCAAGCCACGCTGAGGATGGAAATGTATTTTTCCGAAACACCGGTGTCCGTGGTTGACTTTACCCCTTTGAAGTTGCCTTTTATACTTGGTTAACCCATTGTTTTCGTTTCCGAACCGACGCTGTGGAGACGGTGATGGCATGGTCTGGTCGTTGAATAAATAAATATGTTTTAGCTATTTTTTAATTCTTTTTGATTTACCTTAGAACACCAAAAATTCAACAAAGATATAATTTTTTTAGTACTTTGATTTTTTTTATCTTTGTTAGTTTTTAAAATATAAAGCTAATTTCTTTATTATAAAAGTTGTTGTTCTCTTGTAAACAAAAAATGTATTTACAGTTTTTCTGTAAATCTAATTTAGCCAAAGTTATAAGTTAAAGTCTATAAAAAAATGGAAAATGCCGCCATTTTAAATTTATTATGTCATTTATGCCCTCCTACTTAAATTTGAGGCAAACACCCGGCGACTTAAAATTAGGTGATCCATCACCAATCGATCGAGGGTAGTCTTAAACTTTATTGATCAATCTTAAATTTTTATAATTTTTTTAATATTTAAAAAAATGATATATTTTTGTTATATTCAAAAACACTTATATTGCTGTTCTATTTCAAAAAAATCACAACCCATGCAATTTTTTTGTAAAGTTGATGTGGCAAAGACAAAGGACTATGAATATAGCTACATGGAACGTACAGGGACTGAATCAAAAGTTGGATATTATTGCAACCGAAGTGCAGAATTGTAAGATCGATATTATTGCACTCACTGAGACAAAAAAGAAAGGAACAGGTACGAATAGTGTCGGTAATTTTGTCCATATATTCACTGGAGTCCCAAAAGAAAGAAGAGCAGCCAGAGGGGTATCCTTGTTGATAAAGAAAAATCTAAAGAATAAAATTACAGACTACGTTTGCATTAGTGAAAACATACTTCGAGTGAACATGAAGATGCTTGGACATAATATAAGCATAATAGCAGTTACGCACCATCAGATGACGAAAGAGTAGCTACAAAACAAACGTTCTTTGATCAACTTAATGAGACTATCACAAAAATCGGTAATACCAGAGAAATAATTATGCTTGGCGATTTTAATAGCCGAACTGGTAGGCAAACCCAGAGCAAAGTGATAGGACCATTTGGAGAGGAAGTAACAAATGATAATGGCTTAAGACTGATGCAATTGTGTGAAACCCACAACCTAAAAATAAATAATGGTTTTTTTAAACATAAGGATATTCATCGATATACCTGGATTCAGCCAACAAGAAATCTTAAATCAATTATTGATTATGCTATAGGTGGACAACACTCGCAATTAAAGTGGTATGATGTGCGAGCACTTCGTGGTGTTACCTGTGGATCTGACCACCATCTGGTAATAGCAAAAATATAATTCCCTCTAAAACCTAGAATGCTTTGAAGACAATCAAAAATACAACTTTAGAAGTCTAGAAATCGAAAGTACTCAAAGATTGTATCAGAACCGATTAGATGAAAAATTAATAAACACAAATCACTCATTTGAAGAGATATATACAAACATAATAAAAAGCTTGAAGGAAGCAAGCAACGAAGCTGTTGGGTACCAAGATAATAGAAATAACAGGAAGATGTGGTGGACGGACAAAATACAGGAAATGGTCAAAGAGAAAAAACGCACATACTTGAAATGGCTCAGTACTAAGGAGCAAAGAGACCTAGAAATCTACCGGGAAACCAGAAGACAGCTAAGAAATTTGATACGCACAGAAAAAAATGAAATGTTTGAGCGCAAGTGCCACGACATAAACACACACGTAGGAGGTAGGTAGGAGGAGTTCTGAAGTATGGAAATTCATTTCTACAGTAAAAAACCCAACAAAAGAAAAACTAAACATCCAGATAATCAAACCAGAACAATGGACAGAACACTACAAGGGACTGCTGCAGGAGACGAGACCCGAATATCTGGCAGCCTCTCCGAGAAGAGACATAGAAGTACATGGAGAGGAAGTAATCATCGAAAAAGAAATGATAAAGAATAATATTAAAAAACTTAAATCCGGAAAAGCTAGCGGACCTGGGGGAATATATGCTGAAATGCTCAAATATGGATCAGAGATCACATATATTATTAATCAATGCATAAACGGACATCCAGTACCTAATGAATGGAAAATTGCATTTATATCCTCAATACATAAAAAAGGAAACAAGCTCGATTGCAACAATTACAGAGGAATTTCAGTAACCAGTACTCTAAGTAGATTGTACGATAGGATTCTTAGAGATCTAATAGAGAATGATTTTCATGAACAAGAAGAAGAAGCGCAAAGTGGGTTTCGCGCAGGCAGATCTTGTAGTGATAATGTTTTTTGTCGTAAACAAGTAATTGAGAAAGGGAGCGCCAGAAATATAGAGACTCATGTTACCTTTGTGGACCTACAAAAAGCATATGATACCGTTCCAGTAGAAAAATTATGGACAGTTTTAGAGCAAACTAATATCAATCATACATACATAAAAGCGATAAAAGAAATATACAAAGGGTCAAAATCTAAAATTAAAATTGGAAATCGACTTTCAAAAGAGTTCCTGGTAACAAAAGGCTTAAGACAGGGATATTGTATCTCTTCAACTCTTTTTAAAATATATATCGCAGTAGCTCTAAAAAACTGGAAACGTAAAGTGCACGGCATGGGAATACAACTTAACGACCGATTTACCATATACACACTACAGTTTGCTGACGACCAAGTAATTGTGGCTAATGATAAAGAAGACATGGAGTATATGATGAGAAAGTTAACAGAAGAATACCAAAAGTGGGGATTAACAGTGAGCGTGGACAAGACACAGTACTTATGTATTGGAAACGAATCCAGTGAGTTATTACTAGAAAATGGACAAACAATATCTCCATGCAATGAGTTTGGGTGTCACATTTGATAAGACAGGAACAGACTGTAAAGAATTGGAAAAAAGAATAGTAAAAGCAAAAAAAGTTATTGGATGTCTTAACAGTATTTTATGGAGCAGAGAGATAAAAAAGAATGTAAAAATGAACATATATGAAGCAATGGTCAAAAGCATGCTGTTGTATGGAATAGAGACTTGTCGCGTAACAGAAAAATACAAAACAAAAATGGAAAGTTCCGAAATGGATGCAATAAGAAGATCAATGAGAATATCTAGAATAGATCACATAAGAAATGAGATCATAAAAGAAAGAATGGGAATCGAGGGAAGCATAACGGATGACATCACTAAAAGGCAACTGATATGGTACGGCCATGTACAACGGCAACCATAGGGCGCAGAAAAAGAGGGCGTCCTAAACTAGAATGGCAACAGTCAATCCAAAGATCAATGAGTCAAAAGAATCTGACAGAGGATGATTGTCAGGATCGAAGGGGGTGGAGAATAGGCGTCGGACAACGTAGAAAAACGTTCTAAACCGACATAGTAGTAGTAGATGTGGCAAACGTTAAAAGCAAAATTTTGTGAGAAACCATGGAAAAAAATCGCAATCTTGGATTTATGACGTCACACAATCGCTCTTACTAAAATTCGAGGCAAACACCTAGCTACTTATTCTCGTACTTGAACGATGTGATGGTTCCCATCACATGCTTTGGCCAATGGCAAGCTTTAAAGTAGCTCCAAGCCGTTACGTGCTATGCGAAAAGACCTCAATTGCGCAAGCTTCTACTACGATTCGACCAAGAGACGTTAAGTCGGTATGGGGCATAAGAAGAGATTTCACTTAAAACGCGGAAAATTCACTGTTAGTAGCCGGCGACTATGCCAGTGGTCGAAACAAGTCAGTTCGCACAACACGCGACGACTCAAAGTTTGCTATTGGCCAACATCACATTGTTCAAGTACGAGAATAGAGCCCTAAAATTGTTTGATATGTTTCCAATCGATCTAGCGTAGTTTAAATAAATCTTCCACAACTATCCCACGGGATACCATAGGCCTCTCAACTATATCCCGCATCCTTAAGATACAGCATATGTAGTACAAGGCCCAAACTTTTTGTAAAGTCCATTACCGTAGAAATTGAAAAGTTTTTGATAAATCCACAGTAGAGAAGAAAACAACCATTTATTTGACCTATATTACACAAAGTGTTAAATCAGCACCGAATTCCCAAAAATTTAAGTCAAAATTATATTATGGGGCAACAATCATGTTGAAAAATTCAAAAGAAAATTCTAAATATTTCTGCCCAAAGCCTAGAAGAATCTCGCAGCCAAGTTAAGTTATATTATTTAAAACCCAACTGTTTATTTTAATAGTATTATCAACGTTTGCGAAATAGTTTATTAGAAAATAAAAGAGAAATGTAGGGGGCACGAGTAATATTTAGAGAACAAAAATATTCACTCGCCAGAATTTATCAATAAAATACGATGAACATTTTAGTTGTTTCAGAAAATACAATAACCCACGGAAATAACTAAACTTTAGTATGTGCAAGTTTTAAGCGCTAAGCAAAAAAAAAATTTGCCCAAAAAATTAATTTTTCTTGAAAATTGCTTTTAGAATTTTTTTTTTCGAATGGTTAGAAGCACTATTCGCAAAGTACAAAAAAGTGAATTTGTTGTTTCGTGAAGACCCCAAATTTGTTTGATAATTTTTCGCACAAAAAAAAAACACGGTTCTTGTCGGTTTTACCAACTTTCTGAATACAAATATGAAGGTTTTTTGCATAAAAACGATTCTTTCGACTAATTTTAGTCGAATTAGGTGCGAAAGCTCAAAAAAGAGACAAAAAAGTTTGCAAATGAAACAGGAATTTTATTTTTGTTCTAAAATTTACCAGTGGCTTACAACAAAAAGAATCTGGTTAAAAGGGCGACATGAACCCTGGAAAAATATCGCCCTGTAGATTTTTACTATAATTTGACATGTCTAATAGTTAAGTGCCTATAGCTCTAAACAAAAAACTTTTAAATAAATTAAATTTTTTTAACACCCTTTATCTGGAAAACTGAACGTTTGCCGACCTATATGTATATAAAGTTTTTATCTTAAAATCATTTAAGGAATTCAACGCTAAAATTATGTTATTGAATTTTGAAACACCCTGTATAGTGTGTCCACGGATTGAGTTAAGGTATAAATGACAAAAAAATTTCGATTTAGATTTTAATTTTCTGGGAATCGCTCCTGCTTGGTCTTTAACTAACATGATAACAATGAGCCAAATCAATTAATATACAGGGTGGTTTAGTAGGTTAATTTGATAAAAAGTGTGAACAGTAAAGTACCCTTATTTTGAGAGATATCAGAAAAGATTATTAAGAAAAGTTGTTTAGCATTAAATGTTACGACTGATTCTCAATTTTCAGAAAAAGCAGCTTAAAATCGTCTAAATAAAATTTTCATTATCGACCTATAAAATCAGAGTTGGCGGATTTTTCTGAAAATTGTGAATCTGCCGTAACTTTTGAATCTAAACAACTCTTTAGTAACATTTTCCGATATCTTTAGTTAGTGACCAAGCAGAAAATCAGAATCAAAATTTTTTTGTCATTATACCTTACCGGTACTTAATCCCTGGACACACTGTATGTATCAAAAAAGTTGGTAAAACCAAGAAGACCCAAAAACACTTAGTATAATCATTTTTCCCTTTTTGTTTGATGGAATCTAAAATCCTGAGTATAAAATGGTTTTTTATTTTAAGCATTTACTAGAAAACAGTATCTATTGGACCATGAGCGGAAGCACACTGGTGAAAAGTTGATTTGTCCATTCTGTGGAAGAGGGTTCCATTCACATTCCACATTAGTATATCATGAAAAAGCGCATAAAGTTCCTCCAGGTAAAAGTTTTTAATTTTTCTATGCTTTTTAGACTATAGACATGCTCAGGTAGAGGTAAATAGTCCAACACTATCACTAGTATTTACTAAGATCTTAAAACTTAGCACGTAAACCAAGGTCTATTACTATAAACTCTATGAACTTGATACCGAAGATTTGGTTTACGCTAACGTGAAATAGCACAATAAGCATTTCTCAGTCAGTTTTAACTTACAAAAATTTAAATTAACTTTAAAAATAAAGAAAAACTACATAAAAAATTTGCTACAAAATGTCAATTTTTGGAAATTTAGTACGTGCAGTCATGGGTTTCCAGTTAAAAATAGGGATAGTTTAAAGTTCGAAAAACTATAGTAATAATCCATAATCGATAAAAAAAAACTTATATGTATACAAACATTTTCAAAGTTAAATAATGCGTAAATAACTTAAAACTATATCTGTAGATGCATTACTGTATTAAATACGTATCAATATTTAAATATTGAAAAAAGCGCAAGATATATTATTAGATGTATTAGAATATGTTTTCTTTAACACATCAACCAAAACAATTAAAATTCGGTTTATTCATCGATAACTTATCGAAATAATTAATATGTAAAATATAGCGGACAGCTGACTTACACCGTTTTTATTGGACATCTTCTAGTGACGACATGAAAAAACGCATAAAGTTCCTCCAGGTAAAAGTTTTTAATTTTTTTATGCTTTTTAGACTATAGACATGCTCAGGTAGAGGTAAATAGAGCAACGCTATCACCAGTATTTACTAAGATCTTAAAACTTAGCATGCAAACTAAGGTCTGTTACTAAAGTCTATGAACTTGATACCTAAGATTTGGTGATACCTAAGATTTGGTTTACGCTAACGTAAAATAGCACAATAAGCATTTCTCAGTGTGTTTTAACTTACAAAAATTCATAATCGATAAAAACTTACTTACAAAAATTTTCAAAGTTAAATAATACGTAAATAACTTAAAACTATATACATAGGTGCATTACTGTATTAAATACGTATCAATATTTGAATATTGTAAAAAGCGCAAGATATATTATTAGATATATTAGAATCTGAATCGGTTTAATCATCGATAACTAAATAATTAATATGTAAAATATAGCGAACAGCTGACTTACACCGTTTTTATCGGACATCTCCTAGTGACGTTTGGAGGTTTAGATATGGCTGCCATTTTTAAACCAAAATAAACTGTAGACCGAGTTTTAAGGGCTTTAGAACTTTAGCATTTTAGACCCTTTAGTAAATATTGGTGTAGTAGTAGTAGCAGTGTGTGGGGTAGGCTCTAGGCCTGGCGACTAGGCACATGAAGCGCCGTTTTCGCCAATCCCCGGGCATCCCCCTACTGCGTCCTTCCTTCGCTAAGGAATCTGCCCGTCTTCTGTACAAAGACCACAATATCGGGCCACCTCAGATTCAGAAGGTCCTCCGTCTCAAAGGCTTCCTCTTCGAATACCTCTCTTCTTGCCTCCTTGTATGCTTCACATGATGATCTCGTCCTCGGCCCAACATCGCTCGCACGTCGCGTCCTCCTTCACTCACTTTTTGCCAGGTGTATAAGTTTAAACATTTTTTTGAATAGATTTAAAAAAAATAAAAATAAAAAACTCTTTGTTAAGTGCTTACAATAATGTTGCTATGATCGAACATATTATTAACTATTAAAAAGTGATATGTGACGGAGATAACAAATCTTTAGTTTTTGAATTATTTTTGTTTTGTGTTCCATCGAGTGACAACTGTATCACACATGTGACAATCAGATCACACTAAAACTTCGTGATATAGTGACCTTAGATCACACCAGTGACTTGGAACAAACTCTGAAAGAACCTTAGTTTATTTTAACTAGATCAATAACTTATTAATATACAAGTAAAAATAAAATAAAACACTTATGTTATTACAAATTTGGCAAAGCACTAAAAAAGTTTTCAGCTATGTATTTTTCTCTGTTATCAAGTGGTTGAGCCAATCATTTATTTTTATTTTTTATTTTATTTTATTTTTATTTACCATATCATTACGGGCGAACCCAATTACAATGACAGGAATAAATGAGAGTTACATAAATATACAATAAAAGTAGCATACAAGTAAAGGTAGTCTTAAGCATGAATTAGATGTACAAGGATAGCTTGGACTTTTAGGCATTATTTTGCAAGTGCGTATTTCTAAGCTGTTTTAAATTGGTATTAAATATATCGATAGCTGGAGTATTGTTACAAATGTCGCACATTGTATAAAGCGGTGAATACTTTAAAACATTTAGTCTAGGCGTTGGCAGATAGAAAGTGGATAGTTGTCTCGATCACTGGCGCGGGATTATGAAGTTTAGTTGGGCTAATAAGTCTGCACAGTCTATTTGATTGTTTAAAATTTTATGTAAGGTTGCCTGAGATGCGTACTGTCTTCTGCTGTTTAGAGATGGAATATCGAATCTGGCGAGAAGTTGGTTTTGAGGGATTCCTTGAGCGGGATAGGTTCCATCTACTTTAAAGGATAAAAATTTTAAGAAACGCCGTTGAATTCTCTCGAGGTCTTCTATTTGGTTAATTTGATGTGGATTCCAGACAATAGACGCATATTCGAGGTTTGATCTAATATAAGCAAAGTAAAGACTGTTGAGCGCTGATGTAATGTCTTCAATATGAGAAGATAATGATAGTTTCTTATCAAAAATTACTCCTAGGTCGCGTATGGTTTCCGGCCTCTCCAGGACTTGGCCATTTATAGCATAGTCATACATTAGATATGTAGTTTTATTTGTGTACGTCATTACTTTGCATTTAGCAATGTTAAGAGGTAGGCCGTTTTGAACGCACCAATTCTGGATTGCATTTAGATCATTTTGAAGAGCTATACAGTCAGAGACGTCACCTATTACTCTGAATGTTTTAAAATCGTCAGCATATGAAAGGCTGGATGAACCGAGGCCCCTTCCCAAACCATCTATGAAGATGTCGAAAAAAAGAGGTCCCAGCACAGAGCCCTGTGGTACGCCGGAGCTGACAAGGTATTCGGCAGACCTAACACCATTTACATACACGTGTTGGCGTCTGTTGCTTAAGCAAGATTTTATTAGGTTTAATAATGGTATGTTAAAACCGAAATTTTTTAAGGTTGTTAAGAGCACGCCGGTGTCAAGTTTGTCGAACGCCTTAGAAAAATCTGTATATATGACGTCGAGCTGTTGACCTGCGTGAATAGTTTGAGAAATGGTTTGTGTTATAGACAGATTACAAATATCGAAGGCATCAACACAGCATACATTATTAAATTCTGGAGAAACCAATTTGTCTTCCTCATGAATTTAATATAAAATTACATATCTTGACTGGAATCACAATACTGTATTATATGTATTAATTGTTACCTTCCTAGCCCGCGCGCAGAAATGGGTAGAGAAGGTATTAGTTTCGACGAAAAAATTTTTTTTTTAGATATCCGAAAATGTGTGATTTGGGTTTATTTTGACCTACCTTAGCAATATCGTCGTGATCTCTGTCTGTGTGTGTGTATATATGTCCGTAACATGATAGCTCCTAAACCGCTGAACTGATTTTTATAAAATTTTCAGGAAAAACAGTGTTCGACACTCTAACGAGCTGATTAAATTTTGGTTAAAATCCTTTCATTTTAATGACATTTTTTTACAATTAAAAATTTAATAAAATGCTAACGTTTTAACGGAGCATTGCATCAATATGCGGTTTCGGAATATAGTAGAATACACTTTTCTCAATAATTTGTGTCATAACCAAAAAGTTCGTAGAAGCTTTAGTTTCTGATATATTTACAAAATACTGTTTTCATGGCTGATATATTGTGACGATTATCCCAAAAAGGCATTAAATATTCCTTCAAAGTTATAAATTGCATGTGGAATTTTTGGGTGACGCAGTTTAATCTAAACAATTACACAAACATCGTAATGGGTTCGTTGCTCTGGGTTCCTAGGCCGAAAACTAGCTTACGCTGACCCTGCAGAAATCGAAGTCATTTCGGGGTTTGCGCGAATTGACCAATTGACATACTGGACTTTTGCGAGGACGTGGAAGTGAGCTGTCACGCAAAAGGACGGACGTGGAAGCAGAACAGAGAAGGTGACGGTGGCTTTTTGGGGGTCGTGGCATTCGGTTTTGGGGGTTTAGAAGTGCAGCACCTCAAGTGGCCCAGGCCAGAAAACCAAGAGGGCGACGAAGTTTCTTTAATGACACAGAAAGTGCAGTGTCGGTTACACGAGTAAAAGTAAGTAAATTATTATTATTATTATTGCCGACCTGTGTAACCCAAAGTAATCATTATACCAATTTGTACTCCCAACCAATATCCTGTTTTCTCTGGACAGCGTTTTTAGTCCTTGGAGGTTGTTGATTGTTGACACAATCCGAGCGTTGAAAGTGGTCAGGGGGGAATAAAATAAGCTTGTGTGGTTTAAGAAGGCGACGGGGAGCTAGTGCCCTGAAGGCTTGTAAGACCACACAGCGTGACAGTATCATGGCTTCAATTGAAGTGCGCTAATAGGCTAACTAGGAAGGTCTCAGACCCGTCATGGATCCATTTTTTTTAGGACCTACAATTTAGTGTTGTTTTTACTCCTTTGGGTTCGCAGCTCTGTCAATGCTTTTCTAAACCTTAGTGGGGTTCCTTTACTAAAATCACTGATGCATTTTATTTGAGAGAATCAGACTCTCGGTTCAGAGATTTTCCATTTAACTGAATGACCAAAAACTACAACTTTAAAAAAACTAATTATATCTTAATGTACCAACTCATAAATGACACAAACTGGAATTTGTGGGCAGAGAGTCTGGTGTCAATCAAGCAGTCCATCTCTTCTATACGACCTTCTATAACATTCTTGACTAATCATTTCCTTGTTATGAGGCATCAACACAGCATACATCAACAAACTTTGGAAAGACCAATTTGTTTCCAATCTTTCTCATATATTTAATATAAAATTCTATATCTATATCTGACATAACTTAGAAGCATAAAAATTCAATTTATGATAAAATAAATCAATTAAAATTATTTTTTTTTCTTATTTTTTTTTCTTGATAAAACATTGATTTGTTTTAGTCGACCGCGAAGAAAAATAAACATATCTCCTAGGAAGCTAAACCGATTTTATTATTATTTTTACATGCCCCTCTTCCAAATTAAAAATGTTTATGTTATGTTAAATTTTTGACAATTAGGTCAGTTTGACATAACTGTTACTTAGCTCAAATATCCTCAAAAAAGTTCCATTAAAAAGACTTTTTACCAGAAATCACTTTTTGTTCAAAATTTAGAAGGGTCTATTTAGATCCGCACTGTATAAAACAAACCGAATCATTTATTAGGAGTGATCCCAAGCAATTTTGGAAATATATCCTCCAGAAACGTAATAAAACACGATTACGTGGATCAATGACGTTAGGCCAATTGGCACTAGACCCTCCATAAAACATAGTTACCGGTTTTGCACACTTTTTTAAAAGTGTTTATGCAGACTTCTCTAGGCCTAACTTAGAGGTACTAGATGAGGTCTATATATTACCATCGAAAACATTTCTTTACCGAGATTCAAAATACCCTTAACAATAACTATCGCTGAAAATAAATGTGTCCGTCTTATAATACAGGATGGAAATAAAAAAATTGGAATTACGGCCATATACAGACTTCATCCTACTAACGCACATATTTTTAACACTGGACTATCGCAACTGATTAATTCTTTTCGTGCCGACACAGAAATCATCCTTGGAGATTTAAATATCAATATAATGACCAATACAGAAATTTCTCAAGACTACCTTGATACACTATACTCGGTTGGATATAAGTCTACAATAAACAACCTCTATAAACTTAGCATTACCACTTAAGAATTGGATATTCGCAATATATGCATTAATTGTCGTAAATTTGTCGTGAAAGAAAAACATTTGTCGCACCACCCGTTTTCCTGAAAAGGGTATGTAATGCTAAGTTGAGTCTCAACTTAGCACTACCACCCCAGAAAAAATTAAAATTTTCAAAAACTAATAAATGCATTAATTGTCGTGAATTTGTCGTAAATTTGTCGTAAAAGAAAAACAATTAGGCGCTGACTCGTGACGTAGGTTGACATTAGTACCCCATTGGCACCCCGACATAAATTGTAATTTTGGAACATACTCATTTGCATCTCTTTTTAATGCACAGTATATTAATTTTATTGCTGTCTAACTCATAGCTCTGCTGGAAGACGGGTTGTCAAAAATTTGGCAAAATGGATGCCATTAGATAATTTTTGTTGAATACAGAATGTTTTTAAAAGTTTATTTCGACTGTGTTAATTGTGAAAACGATCTTTTAGTATCTTGATGCAAAGCGGATTTCCCGCTATCTAGAAAGGTAAGCTTTATTTAGTTTATAGTATTAAAAGGTTGAAATTGACAAAAAAAAACTTTGCTCTAAATTTTATAGCCATAATGTAAGCAAATAAAAACTTTAGTTTTTTGCCTAAAATCTCACTAAAGGAAGCGAAAACATGACAAAATACTAAAAATATAAAAAAGGAGGAATTTTAAATAATAGTTTGTGTCATCTAGTATAAGTAAAGGCTGATTTATTTAGAAATACAATGGACATAATATAAGCTTGTTGCTTAATTTTCGTAGGTATAATCTATCTTTTTTCCACCTATGTAGTAATGGTACTTAAGACTTTCATATTTTATGAAAATGTTCATACTTTTTTTCAGACTTCATAAAACTCCATATTTTTAGAAAAAACTTCATATTTTTCATATTTTACCCAATAAAGAAACTTCAGTCATAGAATAAGTGTGGAAATTTTCAATATTTTTCCTAGTCTTGAATTCTGAGTTCCTTTTAGTTTGTTATTAGTTTGTTGCCTTTGAGAAAGTCTGAATAAAGTAGGGCTTTTTTGCCTTTTGTTTTATTATTGTTATGGTTGTTGCATTTTTTATGTTAATTAGTTGTTTTGGACATCCGTGGTTAGTTCTAAAAAAGTCTAATTGTAATGTTGAGTTTTTTTTAATGTTTGAGCTCGGAATAGGTGTTTAAAGTATACCAATTATATCATCAAGTATACTTAAGTGTTCTGTGTTACTAGATGTACAGGGTGTTTTAATATATTTCCAAAAAGGTCTACTGCACTTATTTCAAGAGATAGGAAATAGGGTACCTATTTTCAAGAAATGTAGAGTAGGTCCCAAACTGCTAGAAATTGTAGATGCTAATATTTTAACAGTGGCTTTACCAAATGGCAGTTTATCATATATTTTTGAGTTTAGAAAGAAAATATCTAATTTTTTAAAAGTTAAATCATAAACATATTAATTTGTAGGATATTCTGTAAGAGATTTACAATGTTTGTGGTTTTTTATAACTTTTTTTGATGGTATAGGATAAAGCCTACAACTTTTGCATTTATAATTTTGTTCTATTTCTTTGAATAATTCCAGTAAACTTTGGATTAAAAATACGGAAACACCTTATATCTTGTCGTAAAATATGCTTTAAAAAATGTGCCTTGTTTTTGTTTGGCCATACCCCATCCAGGCCTAATTCAACTTGAAAATGTTTCTTATAACTTTTCTTAATAAATAAAATTAAGAAATATATATTTTTGCTTAATAAATGAGTTTTCCTAAAAAAAGTTAGGTTTGACATAACAAGCCATTTGGTAGAGGACCCAAAAAGAAACTAAATTTGTTATTCACAATTCCTTCATATTTTGTTTTCTTAATTTCATATTTTTCATAATTTTATTAAAAAGAGAGCCCTGGAAGTTCACTGAAAGCACTTAAATTAGGGCACATCCTTAAATTATTTAACTCAAAAATTCAGTATCTTCGACCTCCTTCCCCTCCCCCCTGATAAGGTATTTTTGTAAAAAATACATTAAAAAAACATTTAGTGTAACACAAGGTTAGGTTAAACCTCCCTCCCTGTGGCATTACATAATTTAAGAATGGTCCCTTACATTGTTGAGTAAATTAGGCATAAGGCGTAGATACTTACATACTGAGGCTATCAATATAATCTAGAAAATAATAAAAAAGACATAATCATACTACAGAGACAATACATATGCTCAAATTTTGGTTAGTGAAAAGCTTAGATTAAATTATTATTTTGATGGCTTCAGTGAAAAGGTTCTTATTAATTGTTTGGATGTATTCGAGAGAAGAAAGCTTTTCTTCAATCGCTGTGATAGTTTATGTATTCCAATATTATGTTTCACAAAGACTAATTATTATTTTGATGGCCTCAATGTAAAAGTTCTTACTTGGAATATTTTTATCCCTTTTATTATATACACATTCAAAACTAGGAAACAAAATTTGTTTCTAGGTTTTTGCCTAATAATGTATAACTTACATAATATAACTTATTTTATTCTTACTTATTTTAAATTATACTTACCGCAATGTTATAAAAACTATGTTCATTTTTCTCTTTTTGTTATGTACAAAAGTATAGTTTTATAAAAATCCACTATTTTATGCTTTTAGGGTTTCGGCACAGTTTCCTGATATATGTGACATAAATACTAAAAAGAAATCTACTGAATTTAGGGAAGATAAAAACATGTATTGACAAAACTTTGATGAGCATTTGGACAAAAAAGGCTGGAAAACCACCAAACTCATACATACTTTAGCAACTGGAACATTTACATGATACTATAGATTAACTGGACTGGTTTAAGCAGGAAAAAAAGCTAGATTTTATCAATCAGTAATAAAAATTAATAGTTAAGGTATTTTGGTTTATACTTTTTTTAAACTTTTTATGAAGTTTTGTTCTTATATACAATATTTTATATTTATAATTGGTAAATCTAACCAGAACTACAAAAACTATTTCTAATCACTTAGTATAATAAGTCCCCTTGGAGGTTGAGGGGTTCAAATTAAAATTCGTACCTATAGATAATTAATCCTAGTAACTTCTATATACAAATTTTAATATTAGCATCTATGCCATTTCCCCTTTCAAAGACCTTTTAAATGATGTATAGCATGACACATTTTAAAAATAAATATATTTTTTTAAAAATTTAAAAAATTTAAAAAAAAATTTGATTTTTTTGGATAAATACCATTTTTAAATTTTTTCAAAAAAATATATAATTTTTTTTAAATGTTTTACTAAGACACTCACCAAATTTCAAGATGGAGAAATGATGGGTTCCATATGAAAAAATAAAACAATATTCAAACATGTAAAAAATGGTAGCTTTTTCAAGTAAAACATATAAGAATCAAGGATAAATGCTATAATATAGGAAAAAATAATATTTTATAAGTAATAAGCACGCCTCTCAAAATTTCAAGTAAATTAAATATTTTTTAAATTATTTTTATTTCCAAAATTTGTGGGTCTAACCTGTAGCGGTAATGGGTTAAACTTTTCTTAAAATCATTTTTCTTTCAATAACTAAAATATCTGCTTTAGGTTTAGGGTAATAAAAAGAGGGGGCTGACCCGTTTGGGTGCAAAAAACTCACATTTACTTCATTTGTCTAAAATAATTTGAATATTGAATAAAAAATGATTTTTGTAATATCAATGAGTATATGACCCATATAGAGTGGCAACTGGCAAGCTTCGCAACAGTAAAGGGTAGATGGCGCTGAAATAAATTCGTCTAGTATGGTATTGGTAATATTTAAAACTTTCTGTTTAGTTTTGTAAAAAAAGGTAAAATTAAAACTTACCCAGCTTCAGGGGATTCAGCATTTTTTAAAGTCTTCATGTACTTTAGCCTACACCCCAGTTCAGCCTTCGAACAGTTAACATCGTTAGATTTAACTTTAGAAGGAAGAAACTTATTCTATATTAGCAGTAGTTGGCCTGTAAGCCTAGTTCACTAGAGGAGCAGCAACTACTGCCAAAATGGCAGATTCCGAAGACCCTTTGGAAATTCTTCAAGTCCAACTTCGAAACACCGAAGCAAGAGAAGCTCGTCTACTCAGCCGAGTAGATGAATTAACCAAGGCCAACCTAACCATCCAAGCCAACCTATCACAATTTATGGAGGACAACAGCAAGCTGCACGACACCATCAAGGAACTCCAGGACCAAGTCAAGGACTTGGTCCTGGAGTTCAAAACAAACAAAACAACGAGGCCAACCAAAACATCAATGCCCGGCTCGGCAAAATTCTGGACAAACGACAGGAAGTTATGGACACAACAACAACCATCCAGGCCCCAAACAGAAGCGACCTAACTAACAACCAAGGTCAAACTAGGCCCAAAAACAATCGTCACAGATCTCGCAAAAGATCGCTCAACGCAAGCGAAGACGAAGAAGACCGCCAGAAACTAAAGCCCGCTGCCAAGTTCCCAAACAAACAACAGCAACTACCTGCCAATCATCAACAAACGGCCATCCAAGCACCACCAGCCAGCCAAACACCACCAGCCAGCCAAATACCACCAGCAAACCAAGCACCACCGGCCAACATAGGGCCAACTGCTAGTCAAGGCCCACTTACTAACCAAGTGCCACCAACCAACCACGGAACACCTGCCAGCCACGGCGCAAAGAAGTACAAGCCCGTCCCGATAGTACTCCAAGATAAAGCAAAATACAATGCAGTAACTGCATACTGCAGAAACAAGAACATCAACTATGGCGAAACCGTCCAGTCACTAAGTATTGGGGTCAAATTTCTTCCGCCCACACCGGAAGACTATCGACGCATGTTCAGCTGGCTGGAACAGGAAAAAATATCAGCCCACTCATACGCCACAGAGGAAGAACAACTGATACACGTAGTCATCAAGGGCATACTTGAAACAGCCACGCAAGACGAAATACAGGAAGACCTAATAGAGAAAGGCTACACCCCGATCTCTGTAACAAGATGGAAATTCAAAGATGGCAATCCAATGAGAACCATACAAGTAAACCTACCCGCCTCCCAAAAAAACATATACAATGAGAAAGCAATCCTACACATGAAAGTGGACATCCAAGCACAGAAAAGTAGACTAAGGGCCGTTCAATGCCACCGGTGCCAAGCATTCGGCATGGTTCCTACAAATGCATCGCAACACCAAAATGCGTCAAATGTGCAGCCAACAACCTCACAAAGGACTGCGTCAAACCACAAGACACGAGTCCAACGTGCGCAAACTGCCAAGGAAACCATCCAGCATCCTACCAAGGATGCAAAAGAAACCGCAAGCAAATAACCAGAGCAAAACAGGCAACCCAAAGACCACACATCCCACCTCCAACATTCGTTTGGGGAACACAACAAAACACCACTAAGCAAACCACCACCAATGAACAGCTAACGATGCCAACCAGTCCCTTACAGTTCATGCAGTCAATTCAAATGATGAACCAACAGATGCTACAGTTTATGTCCACAATGAAACAATTCCAAGCCATGCAGGCAAACCTTATTCCGCACCTGCAGCAGCCACAGTCTCTACCAACAAAAACACTAATGGGTACTAGATCCCCACCGATAAGACCAGCGTTCCTAAGAATCATATCTTGGAATGCAGATGGCCTAGCAGCTAAAAAACCAATGCTAGTCAACTTTCTCGAAGAGAAAGACATCGACATAGCACTAATCCAAGAGACCTTTTTAAAACCAGCATAAAGATTCACACTGCCAAACTACCAAATATAGAGGAATGACAGACTATGGGGCAGAAAAGGCGGAACCCTGATTGCCATAAAGAAAAACATTGAACACTACCCAGATGCTAACCCAACATCACAGCAAATGGAAACAACAACCATCTCCATTCAAACAGCTAAACAACGGATCAGAGTCTTATCCACATACATAAGGCCGGAAAACCAACCAGATGAAAATGACTTTCTCTCAATATTTAACAACACACCAACAATAGCAGGAGGCGACCTCAACGCCAAACACCTACAATGGGGCTGCTTAATAACCAATGACAAAGGCTTGGCACTAGAGGGGGCCGCCAACATTTTACATTTCAACATTCACGCACCAGACATACCAACCAGATACCAACAAGGTCAAAGACCAGAAAAACTGGACTACTTTATGTCACACAACCTACAACTAAACACAGAGACCCTACCTACCAACTAAACACGAAGTCGACTTCACAATTCAATCCGATCACGTCCCCATAGTCCTCACAGTGGGAGACCCAAGACTAAGATACACCAACACAATACAGCGCCACCACACGAATTGGCAGAGATTCCAACAGATTCTGGAAAACCACACAGAACCACAACCACAAATCAATGATCCAATCGCATTGGATCAACCAACGACACAACTCCAAAGGGAAATATCGGAAGCCATCGCCGCAGCTACAACCGCAACCACAGGCCCACCATCTAAAACCCTACAGCTGCCCCAACATATCAAAGACATGCTGAGGACAAAAAATCGGCTTCTTAAAAGAGCTCACTCAACAGGCGACCCCGCTATCAAGCAGGAAGCCAACAGACTCATAAACACCATAAGAGATGAGATCAATGCTATATACAACAACAAGTGGCAAGAAAGGTTAGTTGAATTGTCAACAGAAAATAACTCTGTCTGGAAGATGGCTAAAGTGTTTACCAAAGGCAGTAACAAACCCATACCACCTATACAGCATAACAATCAAATAATCACTAACCCACAAGAAAAAGTGGAACTATTTGCAAACTCCCTAGAAGAACAATTCACAATACACAACATGCACCACCCAGATCAAAACAGGGACAGGAGAATTGCACAGAGAGTCACAAACTATATCAATCAACCAACAAACATACAGGAAATAGTTCAGATAACCACAGACACTACAGCACAGTTAATAAAAGCCACCCACTCAAGAAAGGCTCCAGGGATCGATGGGATTACGAACCTGGCACTTAAGAAGCTACCAGACAAACAAATATCAGAACTAACCAACATCATTAACAAAACTCTACTGCTGCAACACTTTCCAAACCCATGGAAAGAAAGCAAAATAATCCTAATTCCGAAACCCAACACAAACCACGGGATTCCAAGCAACTATAGGCCAATCACGCTACTACCAACGATGGGGAAAATAGCAGAACGAGTAATACTCGAACAAATCACGAGCCATCTAGAGGACAACAATGCTATTCCTCACTCGCAATTTGGATTCAGAACAGGCCACTCCACCGTTCACCAGACAACAAGATTCACCAGACACATCACCGAGGGCTTCAACAGGAGAAAACACACAGGGGCGATCCTGTTCGATATCTCCAAGGCCTTTGACAAAGTATGGCATGACGGGCTCCTGTTCTGACAACCTTCTACAACATATACACGCAAGACATTCCTCAACACCCAAACTGCAAGTCACGACAGTTTGCAGATGACATAATAACAACCGCAACAGGCAGAAGTCCAAGGCTGATAACACTCAAACTTCAACAGCACACCAACCAACTAGTTAACTAGATGCGTGACTGGAAAATAAACGTCAATCCTAGAAAAACCCAAGCAATACTATTCACAAGGTCCAAAAGACAAAGACCTCACGGCTACATAATAATCCACAATAATAACATCGAGTGGAAGGACGTAGCCACATACCTTGGAATGACAATGGAAAAATCTTTAACATGGAACAAACATACAAAGAAAGTAAGGGCCAAGGCAATAGGGCAGATCTCCAAACTCTACCCTGTCATAGGAAGGCGAAGTAAAATGTCAATTAAAAACAAACTCCTGATATACAAGACAATGATACGCCCTATATTAACATACGGCAGCCCTTCCTTCTGCACAGCAAAGAGAAGCCATATAAAAACTTTAAGCCGGGTGCAAAACAAAGCACTACGGATAATAGTAAACGCACCCTGGTGTGTAAGAAATACCACCCTTCACAGAGACCTACAAATAGAAACACTGGAAGAACACATAAACAAACTCAACAAAGATTACTTCACCAAAGCGACTCAACATACAAACCCTCTGATAAGGGACAGTCACCAACAGCCACCAAGACACATACGCAGAACATATGCAATGCCAAATGACGACCAAATACAGTAATGCTATAATTTTTTAGTTATAAGTTAGATTTTAAGGATTAGGCAAATAATATGTTAAATCAATTTATATAGTACACATTCATAAGTTACCCTCTGTAAAAGTTGTAAACCAACAGAATTAAAAATAAATGCCATTTTAAAATGAAAAAATGAGCCTACACCCAGTGACGGACCCACGAATATGTCTTGGGGGGTCCCGAGGCCTCGTAGAGGGGGAGGCGAAGCTTTATGATGTCGAATTTTAAGCTATTTTTTGTGTTTTTTCATGAAATATGTTCAAAAAGTCTAAGGCTTGGGGGGGCCTGGTTCGGTTGTTTGTTTTTATTAGCTCACACATATACTATACTATAGTAGTGTGAGCTATGGTGATCCTAATTTTTTCGAGAATAAAAAAGTTGCTCCGATTTCAAAAATTTTTATATATCTTTGCGTTTCAGATGATTTTGAAACTTTTTTGTTGCGCCGTCTGTCTGTCTCTGTAACGACCAACGCACATAACTCAAAAACCGCTTGCCCGATTTTAATGAAATTTGGTACCTAGGCTGGGTTTTGGGTCGAGATGGTCCCATTTAATGAACAAAATCCACCGAACACAAGCCAAAAATTAGAGTTTATGTAAAAATATGGCGTGTGTTATATCAAACGAAAGGTAATTGAGTCTGGAGTTAAACAAAATATATTTTAGCTTATTTAAAAAAAAGGGTGGGGGTAAATTTTAAAAATTAGAGTTTAAGTGGAAATATGCTGTGTGTGATATCAAATGAAAGGAAATTGAGTCTGGAGTTAAACAAAATACATTTTAGTTTAAAAAAAAGGGAGGGGGTAGATTTCAAAAATTAAAGTTTAAGTCAAAACATGGCTTGTGTGGTATCAAACGAAAGGTAATTGAGTCTGGAATTGAATAAAATATATTTCAGTTTTTAGTTATATTAACTCACACGTACGCTACAACTATAGTACCTAGTGTGAGCTTAAGTGTCCATAAATTGGCAGAGTATTTTTAAAATGTGTCATGTGACACATTATTTAAAAGTTCTTTCAAATACCTTTTTGACAAGGTATGACTCATAGATTGCTGTAAAGTAGTTTTATAGATATTCCTATTTTTCTTTACCTATGTAGGAGCAAAACTTGGTAATCTTTTAATTTTTAAAAGTTATTTTAAAAATAAACTACTGGGCCAAAAATTTTCAAGATTTAATTTGAAATGTTATTTTTTAGTTATTACATTTTTTGCACTTACTTTACAATAAAAAGTGCACTTTTCCACTTAAAATCCTCAGAATGAAAAGTAATGGCTAGACATGGCTACGCTCATGGTACAAAATTTTCGTCTCGGGATAAGAAGTGTCACTTTTATTTAAAGTTTTTAATCCTTGTAGGATTAAAAGTACAAAAATTTAAGGCATTTCCCATGTCAAAAGGTACAAGGTATTTATTTTTTTCCAAAATTCTTGGCAATAATACCAGTAGGCCATGTCATAATAAAAAAATAATTTGCACTAATAGGCCAGTCATTAGAGCATAAAAGTTGGTGTGGTGACGATTTTGACATATGTTTACATTGGACGCCTTATAAAAAAATTAAGTTTTTCACCTTGGCGTAGGGGGGCGGCTCCCCCCCTTCATCTCGGATTTAGTGTGAACAAAAATGATTGTTTAAAAATTACCTTTTTCCGGTAAATTCTAGAAAAAAATTAGTTTTAAACAAAAGTCGAAGACAATAAAATTTTCTACAAAAGCGCTTATATACCCTTTTTCGACAGACAAATGGTTTTCGAGTTATGAGGCTAAACATTTCGCCGCAATTTTGTATGTTAGCCAATTTTTGTATAAAATAAAGACTAATTAATGGCATATAAAAGGAGACATTACTGAATGGCCTGGGTAGTACCGTACCCTTGCCGAGATGCAAACCTTGATGTGGTAGCAGTACACTCGTTTTCTATGTATTTCCATAGTGTATGCAAAATAAACCCCTAAATCATTAATATTTGTCATTTTCTCAAAAGGTAAGCATTTTACAGAAAATATGTAATAAAGTTTATTGTAGGAAATTAAATTATCTTTTAAACAATGTATCACTTAGATGGGCCAATTCCACGATTAGCACTTAACTGACATCTAAAAACATTTTAGGAAAAAAACACCCTTTTCAGAAAAAATAAATTGTACTTTTAAACAGCGTACCACAAAGTGGTGTGAAAGCTATTACTCACCCTATTATACCTGAGGGGCGTCCGCATATTAAGGTTATTATTTTTTAAATATTTTTTTTTTGTTTTAATTAATTTTCTTAAAAACTAAGTTTTTCAAAAATTCCTGTTTTACTCTATATTGTTGAAAATAAAATTATCTTTAAAGTGATATATATCTAGTAGTTTCTGTTAACGGAGGACACTTAAGAAACATAGGCATATTTGTTTTTTTTTTAATTAAAACAAAATTATCATGTGTTTTATCAATTTTTTTTTAAAGCAAGCTCTATCGGCAAAAAGTTTTACTTTGTACTATAGACAATTAAATTTTCTTTCGAACAGTGTGTATATTTATAACATTAGGGCAACCGTTAATACCCCAGGGGCGTATAAAAACTGAATTAAAAAAAAAATCACCAAACATGCGTATATTCCTTGAGTGTTCCCCGATTACAAAAACCCACTAAATTCATAGTTTTAAAAATAATTTTATTTTTAATAATACAGAGTAAAACTAAACTTTTTGATAAACTTAGTTTTTAATAAAATTTTTCCCAAAAATGCTTGGTTTTCTTGAAACCTGAATTAAACCTAAAAAAAACATTTTTTTTCATGATAACCCCATTTTTGGGATGGCATATTAAGTGGTAACCGTGAAATTGAACCATTCAAATGATACACCGTTTAAAAGATAATTTAATTTTCTACAAAAAAAATGCTTACATATTTTCAGTTAATTGCTTACCTTTTACGAAAATGAGATAAAACTTAATAAGTTCGGTTTATTTTGCATATACTTAGTAAACAGGTGTACCGCTAACACTTCAGAGTTCATATCTTAGCAAGGGTAATAACCAAATTTAGTTAGTCTTTATTTCATGTTTTTCTCAAAATTAAGCAGTTTTTAAGATAAAAGCCACTAAAAAAGAAAATTGGTCAATATCCATATTGGCGGCGAAATGTTTAGCCTCATAACTCGAAAACCATTCGTCTGACGAAAATACGTATACAAACGCTTTTATAGGAACTTTTGTTATCATCTATTTTGTCATCAACTATTATTTTTCTAAAATGCACAGTAACTAAATAATTAATAATAATAAATACCTCAATTTTTTTAGGACTCCAATGTAAACAACATATGTCAAAATCGCGACTACACCACGTTTTGCAAGCTAAAATTCTATAATGACTGGACTATAAGTCTTAGCAAAAATAATATTTGAATATCTTAACATTAAATTATTATTTTTAGCAACTTTGTGGCCGTTTGGATAGAATACAAGAAAACTTGATGCAGCAAATAAATTATCCATGTTAGTAGTATATTAGTTAGTAGGATATTACATTTATTCTTTATATGGTGAAAGTTATAAACAGTTTTAAAAAAATAAAAATAATATAATTTCTAAATTTGTTATTAATTTAACAATTTCATAAAACTTCTTACATGTTTACACATGCCAAAAATCCTGCATGATATATTGCAGACTTTTTTTTATATATTTCTATCTGAGATATCAAACAACCAAAACCAGATCAGATTTCATAAAATACAGATTCAACTTTATTCATTTAGGTAGCGAAATGGGCTGGCTTACGAAATCTTGTAAAACGCTATAAGTAGGATCACTATCGTTTATTTAGTCAAAAACAACTAATACAATACAATATTTATCTAAATTAAGTAAGAAGTTGTAAATATAAGAATAATAACATTATTAAATAATAAAGATAGCACAACAGCTGCAAAATAAAAAGATACCATTTACCAAAAGCATAATAATAATACTAAAAATAAAATAATCTGTGACAAAACAAATAAAAAGTCACATACCTACATATGTTTTTTTTACTTTTAAGTTTAAAATAGAGAATAATTAAAAAGTTAATACTTAAGAAAGAAAATAAAATAAAATATCTATTACTATAACTTTTATAATAGTTTGGACTCTATTCGCTTAGAGGCCTTCATGCACTTTTGATGAGGGGTTGAAAGCCCTTACATTTGGGAATACAATTACACTTATTGGACGTCTGTCGAACTTATGCCAAAATACAATATGGCAGCTCAAAGGTGAAAAATAGAAGAATTTTGGTAAATTTACAATTTTTTTTATTTCTTAACCTAATTTTTTTTAAATTTATTTTATTTTATTTGCATTATATTGCATTTTTATAAAAACTATTATAAACACTTGCATTTTTAATGTTTTTGTGTCTCAAAAAAAATATATTCCTCAACATCATGTTTTTTTTTGTGTTTTTTGCGTTTTATAGAAAAACTGCTGATTTTACAAAAAAAAATCACAAGGTACAAAAAAATTGTTTCCTGACAAGTTGTATCCACAGTTAGAAAATTTTCGAGGTATGCTTAAAAAATAACGTAAGCTAATTTATAATTTTTTTAGTCTATATTCTGTCAAATATGATATGTCGTCCTACCTACGATTTTGAACCAATGTTTTCCCGACTAATTTTTACCTCTATAAACCTAAAAGGAACATCGGTGGAAAGGTAATTTAAAGCTCTAATTTGGTCAAAAATCTAAAAAACTTCATATTATCATGTCACTATCTAGTCGGTTCGTGTTATTTTAACGTGTAAATGCAAATTTGATGACAGACGCCATAAGCCTTTGCTTTTTGGAACGCCATTCGACTTATTCGACATATGTCAAACTCATGCCAAATACAAGAAACATCTCAAAAATGAAAAAAACAACAATTTTGGAAAATTCATAACTTTGTTATTTGTGAACAGATTTTTTAGATTTTTGACGAAAGCTGTCATTTTAAAAGCAAAATGGTTTGGTAGCTTTTTGTAAAGCTTTAAATTACCTTTCCACCAATGTGTTCTTTGGGTTCCTAGATGTTGCCGTAGGGTATAAAAAATAGTCGGGAAGACATTGGTGCAAAATCGTGGTTCGGTCATTATGTAAGCCGTCATATTTGATAGAATATAGACTACAAAAAATAAAAACTTAGCTAACGTTATTTAAAATGGTAGAGCCTTTTGATTTTTGAAGCATTTTTTCCACTTTTGAAACTCATGAAAATGTGAAATTTTGGTATCTAGAGGTACACTCCAATTTCGTAGTTTTTTGAGCATACCTCGAAAAGTTTAACTCATGGTGAAAATGTGAAAACAACTTTTTAATACACATCTTTTTTGTATCTTGTGATTTTTTTGTAAAATCAGCAGTTTCTCTATAAAACGCAAACAACATGAAAAAAAGACATGATGTTGAGGAATTATTTTTTTTTTAAACAGAAACATGTGATTAATAGTTTTTATAAAAGTGCACTATAATCCAAATAAAACAAAATTTAATTTAAGAAATAAAAAAGTTGTGAATTTTCCAAAATTATCCTGTTCTTCATATTGCTAAGCGAATAGAGTATAAGATAATATGTACTATAGTTAATGAGAGTAGCAACACTCTTAGTGTTATGTAACCCTGACGGGGGTGGCTCCCCACTTAAATGTGCCTCTTGACAGTTTTTTGTTAATAACTGGAAAACTCAAATTTTAAAAAAATATATTTTTGAAATCATTTTTTGACAAAACATCCTTTCCAATGATGTACATGGCCATCCCTGGAAGCAGTGGGGCACGTTTTTGGGAAAAACAATGTGTGAAGGATAAAAAATACCACAAGAAAAACTAACACTTGTACGGCAGTTTTCGAGTTATTAGCAAAAAACTGTTAAGCAACCTTGCCAGGGTGGGGGTGGTTTACCCTCTGGAAATGTTCGGGAGAGTATGTTGCTTCTCCAATTCAATGCAGTTTTTAGCTCAAATCTCATATATAAGGCTTGAACGAAAGTAGTAGGGACTTATTGCAATAAAGCCGGGCACAAATTGTGCCGGGCACTATTCTGACAGTTTTCCATTGAAAACTGACAGTTGACCTTTCAAAATTGACATACCAATGTCGAATTTATAAATCTAGTCATTTATTTTCCATTAATAGTGGCGTCACTATTAATTCCGGCTCTTATAATACACAAAGTCCTAATTTTGAAAGAAGATAGCTGTTGTTATAATGGGAAACTGTCAGAATAGTGCACCGCACAATTTGTACCTGGCTTTATTGTGATAAGTCCCTATTATGTACAAAAAATAAGTAAGAACATAAATAGGGTTACTGGTAATGAGTTTGCTTAGTAGCAAAAAAACTGTACATTTATATACATAAATATATTATTCTCCTCCGAAAAATGTTTGGGGTAGTCTCATGTTTATCCATCCCAAGTGTGTTGCTTCTCTAATTCAACGCAGTTTTTAGCTTAACTCTCATATATAAGGAACTAAAAAATTATGTACGAAAAACAATTAAGAGCATAATTATGGTTACTGGTAATGAGTCTGCTTTTGATGTGGTTCGAATCAGTATTGTCACTTTCGTTAATCTTAACAATAACAACTAAAAAACTCTCACCAGCCTTTGAAAAAGAGTCACTGTTTTTTTGTTAAACTCATTACTAAAGGACAGTGTCAGACTGGGACCCTACTGGAGTAGAGTACAAGGGGACCATTTCAGTTTTAAGAGGGGTCTACCAAGATTTACAAGGGTTTGTCCGACAATTCGAAAAAATAAAGTATTATAAGGCTTTATTCTTTGCTCATTAATAAATAGAAAACTAATTATATTATTATAGTCAAAATAGGCATTTTTTACAATAACACACATTTAATTCGTAAAAATTGTTTACTTATTTCCAAACAGAGTGTGATATATAATGCCCGAAGTTTTTTACTGCTATCACTTTGAAAAAATATCGCCTTAAATCAGTTTTTTTAACAACTCTTATCTTACACCATATTAAAAACTCTTTGGTGATAAAGAACTTGTATGTACTCTAAGTCTTATAACTGTTATGTTATTATCACATTCTATCGATTTTTGAAATATTTTTAACTATTTTACAATATTGTCAGGATAGAAAATAATGTCCTATTAAGTGAATGACACAAGTTACGTTTATAAGCAAGTGCACATTAACCCTAAACATTCTAAGGAAATGAACTTCTGTATATAGTTCAAATTGTATTAAATGTAATAAATTGTATACAGATTTATTATAAACAACGTGGTTAATGGGATTTCGATGATGTTTACACAGGAAACAAAACACATCTCGATATCCTATCAAGCAGTGCGTTGTACGCTGAGAACCTAACGCCCAGGCTTAGTTAATAGTGAACAAGTAGTACGTTAGTCAAGTATAAGAAGTTAAGCCTATAAAAGAAGATTTGTAGACAAGATGTATTTAAGTACAATGTAAGTAGTAAATATAAGTATTATAATAAAACCATTACACCTAACTTAAACTGTGTTGGTCACGATAAAACCCCCTCGTGACAATATTTGCTGTAGATAGAGCTTATGAACTATATTACAAAAGAGTCCCTTCAGCACGCGATTGGTTGATTAAGACCTTGGTTTTTCACGATTGGTTCTGTTCAAATACTATTGCCTTGTAAAGGCAAATCAATCACGTCCAACCAAATTAATGATTAACCAATCGCATGCTGGGGGGCGGTCTCCAGATACAAAGTCGCACTTAACTTCGCTGTGGTTAGTATTTAAATTCTATACATAACTATTCTGGTAATGAATTTTTAATTTAATTTTCCTTAAAAAAAAAGCATAGTCCTTTACACACTTTAGGGGTCTGTAAACTGGTACTATTTTTAAGATTACAAAGGACCCCAATTTAAGGATGGCAATGGAGTGCCCACCATGAATTTGAGTCAAGGTTACGTAATAATTTTAGTTTATAATAATAAATAACTTTATTGGCAATATTATTATTTAATACCACTTTGTGATACATTTTTTACAACAAAATTATATTTTTTACAAAAGTGTTTCAGAAAATTTAATAAAACCTATACATTTTAGCTCACACATATACTATACTATAGTAGTGTGAGCTATGGTGATCCTAATTTTTTCGAGAAAAAAAAAGTTGCTCCGATTTCAAAAATTTTTATATATCTTTGCGTTTCAGATGATTTTGAAACTTTTTTGTTGCGCCGTCTGTCTGTCTGTCTGTCTGTCTGTCTGTATGTCTGTCTGTCTGTCTGTATGTCTGTCTGTAACGACCAACGCGCATAACTCAAAAACCGCTTGGCCGATTTTAATGAAATTTGGTACCTAGGCTGGGTTTTGGGCCGAGATGGTCCCATTTAAAAATTAACAAAATCCACCGAGCACAAACCAAATAAAAGGGAGGGGGTAGATTTCAAAAATTAGAGTTTATGGTAAAATATGGCGTGTGTGACATCAAACGAAAGGTAATTGAGTCTAGAGTTCAACAAAATACATTTTAATTTATTTAAAAAAGGGTGGGGGTATATTTCAAAAATTAGAGTTTAAGTGAAAATATGGCGTGTGTGATATCAAACGAAAGGCAATTGAGTCCGGAGTTTAACAAAATACATTTTAGTTTTTGTTTTTTTTAAGGGTGGGGGTAGATTTCAAAAATTTGAGTTTAAGTCAAAACATGGCTTGTGTGGTATCAAAGAAAAGGTAATTTAGTCCGGAGTTGAATAAAATATATTTTAGTTTTTAGTTATACTAGCTCACACGTACACTATAACTATAGTACCTAGTGTGAGCTTAGGGGCCCATATATTGGCAGAGTATTTTTCTTGTTCTTTGAAATATTACCAATTTAGAGACGCCAATTAAAATAGTGCCAGGTAATCAGAAACTTGGCCTTATTTAAATTAATTGTTTAAAAGATAATTGTGGTTTTTGCAATAAATAAATAAAAATTTGCATTTGCTCTAAAATGCTTAGTTTCTGAGAAATTTAGGTAAAATCTAATATTGTCTGTTTATTTGGAATATAATGTGATAGTACATAAAGGAAATGCGCATATTGCAAACAATTTAGGGTTTGCATCTCTGCAAAGGCACTAGCCAGTCAACTTCTAATAATAAGTATTTTATAGGTAATTCATTCAGTTTTATTTTATGCTTTTAAATATTTTTGCAAAACTATAAAAAACTTAAAACTTTTTCCTATAAATCCTACCGCAACCATTTAAGGCGTCATATTTTTAAGATGGCAGCCGCTCGAGGTCACAAACTTACAGGAGTAGTAAGATTACCAATCTTCTAATCATGTTCCAAACTTTCGTATTTTTTGCACTAACAGCTTTTATATATATCTCTAATAATTGGACTACAAGCCCACTGGTGGTGACATATGTGCAGTGCACTTTTGATCCTCTTATTTTAAAGAATGTTCTCTTTGGGTCTTAAAGTTGATTTTCTAAAAAGAAAAACACATAAACTGAACAGTGTTATATACTTGTTTATACACATACACACATTTACATAACACTCAAAGGGGGTTTGTTTTTTCTTATAATGTTTTATAAAGGGGGTGGTCAAAAATCCTAAATTTTTGTGTTACATAATTTCCTAACATTATTTATATAACAGTCCAAGTCACTTTTTCTCATGTACAAAATCAAATAAATATTGTTCTCAATTATGTTAATGAAAAAGTTTAATACACCAACCTTATAGCTTTTTTATGTCTTAAAGGATTGGAATGCAAGTTAGGAACATGCTTATAGCCCTCTGGTGTTGTTGATTCATAAATTGTGTACTTCTGGTCCTCTGATTTTAAAGAATGTAGTCTTTGGGTCTTAAAGTTGCTTCGCTAAAAAAATATCACAAACTGAGAGAGTTATACACTTGTTTATACACAAAATATTGACACCTTTTCTTCATTTTCAACATAATAATTATTTTTTACAAATTAAATTATATTTATCTCTCTTTTTTGATTTTAGAAAAGCACAGATCACCTTAACAAAGGTGATCTGTGATAAAAGTTTTTGGTGAAACAAAATTGTCTTCAATTATTTGTGATTTTTTTGTATACAGGGTATCCCATAACTTAGAGGCTATAGGCCAACAGGTGATAGAGGAGGTCATGTCTGATAAAAAAGTTCCTATAATGCATGGGTTAAAACTCTTTCTTTGTCGAGATACAGAGCATCAAAGTTGGCGATTTTTTAAACTTTTTTGATAACATTTTAAAAAAACGCAGTAAAAATATGAAATTGGGCAGAGTGTTGTAATAGAATAAGAGCAAAAATTGAAATAAAAATTATTTTGAAAAAAATTAGTCGGTCAATTTTTTTCACAAAAAAACAATTTTTTTGGTATAAACTTTTATAAATGCCATATTAAACGCAATGTTTTTTTATATTTTTTGTTAATAAAAACAAGTCTAGCAAGATATAATAATAAAATTTTATTGATATTTTTTAAAAGAAAGTAAGCAAAAATTTTTTTACAAAATATTATTTTTTCTATGTTTTTTGAGATTATTTTGACAGCCCTGTATCTCCTTAACTTGTAATTTTATCAAAAAAAGGAATACCACATTTTTGAATAACAATTAGCCGGGTATTCAGCTGGCTATGACAGATTTTCTTTTTTTTGTAAAACACTTTTCTCCCCACTCCTCTAACTTTAAACATCCTATATCTTAAAAGATGTGTGTTGACACCCATGTTATATAAACTTTTTTCTCGTAAATAACCTCCTCTATCACCTGCTGCACTATGGCCCTTAAGTTATGGGACACCCTGTATAATTTAAATCGTGTGTTTTAGCTTATTCTGGGGGGGGGGGTTTATCAGATTAGTACTAAATTATAGGTTAGAGACTCCTTTTGTAATTTTATAAAAATTTTGGTGAAACAAAATTATTTTCAATATTTTATGATTTTTTTTGCCGTAAATATGTAATCATGTGTTTTGGTTTATTCTGCTACACTATCAGGGGGATTTGGGGTAAGGACACTCATTGTAAAGGTAAGCTTTATAGGAAACGATTTTCTATTTTTTGTTTAATATTTTTGACATGTTTTCCTCGGTTTCACATTGGCAGCACAGTTTTATTTTAAAGATGTTGTTTTACACAGTACAAAGGTGTCTAAACTATACAGGGTGTTTTAAAATTTAATAACATAATTTTAATCTTAATTTCCTTGAGTGATTTCAAGACAAAAAGTTCGTATAAACAAAGGTCCACAAACGCTTAGTTTTCAAGATACAGAGTGTTCAAATTTTGTTTTTTTATAGCTCTTACAGTTTTTAAGATATTTAGCTCAAATTTGGCACGTATGTTTACTTATAGGTACCACAATATTAGGCATGCCAAATAAGTTTTAATTAATTTTATTTTGATATACTGTAGCAGCCTTTGGTGAAACAGCAACTTTCTCTAAAACAGTTAAAGATGCAAAAAAATTGCAGAAAACAAAAAAGTTTGCAAATAAAACAAGGATTTTATTTCTTATCTTAACTACCTAGTTCTGCCTACCAGTGGCTTACAAGGAAAAAAAATCTGGGAAAAAAGCGACATGAGCCCTGAAAAGTATCACTCTGTAGATTTTTACTATTTTTTGGCATGTCTGATAGTGTAGTGTCTATAGCTTAATACACATGCCAAGAAAATATATAAAAAACTAAACTTTAACACCCTGTATCTCAAAAATAAGGTGTTTGAGGACCTATGTTTATATGTGTTTGCACAATATGAAAATTTTGTCTTGAAATCACTTAAGGAATTGAACATTAAAATTATGATACTGAATTTTGAAACACCCTATATATATTTATGTTTTTAAAAATAAAAAGTTATGCTTCAAACTATCTTGAAACTCTGTTATTATTAAATAGATCTTTAGACTGTGATTTAACCACATTTTTAAAATAAGAATGAGCCAGCAACCAATTCGAACCGAGGAAAAGATTTCAAAAATAATAACCAAATAATATAAATTCTACTACACTTCCTTATCCTTACAGATCACTATGTAGTACTCCAATTTTGGTGTCATAAGTCACAACTTTTAAAGAAGAGAAAAAAGAAACTTAGCCCTAGTTTTCCTGTTTTTCTAGTGTTCTGTGATATTTATTTTGTTTTTTGCAATACCTAGTTACTCAACCAAATAAATATTTTATCTTTCAAATTTTGTGCTGTCATTCGTCACCAAAAATTTGCTTAGGTAAGTTTTTTAACATTTTTACATCTTATTGAAAGATTTTAATATTTTTCAAATTATTTAAGTATAATCCTAGCCCTATAAATAAAATTAAGATAATACCGCAGATCTTTTGGGGTCGGCGTGTAGAATTTTTATTTTTTTATAGGTATAAACAATTTTAGCCATGGGTAAAAAAAAGGAGGCGATCTATTTCACCTGGTTCTTTTACATCCTCTTCATCTTCTTCGTCGTCCGAAGATAAACGCTTAATACTACTTCAAAACAAGATAAGAAAGCTTGAAAAAATGATTAAAAAGCCTGCACACAGCAGAGACCATACACCTGCTTCAGATAATTAAAGTAGAGACAATAAGTGTAGAAAAAATCAGCCTGTTCATAATAGCAGAGACAGAGAAACAAGTATTAGTATTAGTATTTATTATTTTTACAAAAATTTTTACAATGATTATTATTCTAATAAAAAATATTTAGTACCTAGTCAAAAAGTCAACATAGAAAAGGTAAGGAGAAAAGTTATAAAAACAAGCGAGTCCAGACAGAGATATTTCTCCTGTGGTACACAGAGAGCCATCACCTGTGTCAGTAAGCAGAGATCTATCATCATCCCTCTTTTCAAATTGATTGCCTGTTTGTGTTCGATAGGAGGATAAAAATGTCGATATATTTGAAGCACTAGTTGTGTGTGACTTTGTGGTCCAAATAAATTAAAGAAGGCTTACATAAGGAAGATAGAGCCTCCATAAACAACAAATATTATACCCCTAAAAATTTAAGAGCCATTCAGGCTCCCGCATGCTTAATTTCGAAATTAAAGCTTTCTCAGGCTATACCTATCGCAGAGACAAATCTGCAGAAAATTCTCAAAATTTTTTAGAAAAAGGTTCTTCTTTATTAGGATTGATTTTGACAGATTTATTATCTAATGAAAATATCGATAAAAATAATATAATTGCTAAACTGAGCGATCTTGCTAAAATTTTAAATGATGTTTTTCATCAAAAAACTATTGATCAACGTGCGTATGTTATTTCTGGGTCAAACAGAGATATAAGAGAAGCTGTGGCTTCTACAGATCCTGACAAATTTTTATTTGGCAAAGATTTAACAGAAAAATTAAAAGAAGGTAAAGCTTTAAATATGTTTGTACATGAAATAAGGCCCACTTTTAACCGCAATTCTCAGGTTAAATTAGAGCAGCCTTTAAACTACAAGAGCCCAGCTCACTACAGGCAGCAAGCGAGCAGACAAATGGGCAATAGGAACAGACCCCTAACACATCAGGGGAGAAACAGTTACCGGAACTACCGAGAGAACAACCCATGCAGCAACAGGAAATAACTAAGGTTAGTTTGGCAGGTAGACTTCAATTTTTTAAAGATTTGTCAAAAAATTCTATAATATTAAACTGGATAAAGGGATATGATTCCTTTTTTAATGAACCCCTGTTTTTAATGATGGGAGACTAAAAGACAAACTTCAAAGATACAAAAAGTGAAGTTAACACAAATTACTAGAGATGGGTGCTATAGAATCCTGTAACAAAGGAAAAAGTGCTGATTATTTTGTAACCCTATTTTTTTAATTAGGAAGCCTAATGGTTCAATGAGATTTATATTAAATTTAAAAAAGTTAAATAAATTTATTAATCCTCCTCATTTCGAATGATATTGGAACTGTTTTAAAGTTGTTAAATAAAAATTATTTTATGGTCAGATCTTAAAGATGCATATTTTCAAATACTGATCCACAAGTTTTCGGATAGAATCTATTGATGCAGTTTAAAGTGATACCCTTTGGTTTATTTGTAGTCCCTTACATATTTACAAAAATTGTAAAACCTATTCAGACACACTTTAGACAACAAGGCATTTTATGTGTTGCTTATTTGGATGATTTTATCATAATTCATGAATCTAGGGAAGTTTGTAAACAACACATTACTTATGTAATGAATAAACTTTCTTCTTTAGGTTTTCTAATAAACTCAAGCAGTATAAATACTTTGCAAAAATGCCAATTTCTTGGTTTTGAACTAGACACCATAAAAATAACTATTGAATTTCCAAGTGATAAAAGATTAAAAGTTCTAAAATTAATTTAAATTCTGTCAGTTGGAACAATCCTTAAAATTAGGCAATTTGCAAAAATAGTTGGGACACTGATATCTGCTTGTCCAGCGTTAAAGTATAGTAACCTATATATTATTAAAGAATTTGAGGGAATAATGTTTTTTCACACTAAAAAAGTCAGGACAAAATTTTGGGACCAAATTATAATGGTTTTTAGAAAGTTCCAAATAATATTTTAGAGGACCAAAAATGGTGGATAAAAATGTTTTTAACTGACTCTAATTGCATTCGGCAAGATTTATTTAAACTGAAGATTTTTTTCAGATGCCAGCAAATATGGGCATTTTTTGTAATGTCAGAGTGGATAACACTACTGCTTTATCAGATGTAAATAAAATGGGTAGTGTTCAACATGCTATTTCTAAAGAAATTTATAAATAGTCAGAGTCAAGGAATATTTGGCTACAAGCATGTTAACACTAAATTTAATAAAACAGATAAACCTTCAAGTCTATAGAAACTAAATGCTCCTTATCAGATTATGCTTTTAGAAAAATTGTTAATAAATCGGGACAACCTAATGTGGATCTTTTTTGCTTCAAATTTGAATTATAAATATAAAATATATTTATCTTGGTTTTATAACCAGAATCATATGCAGTTGATGCCTTTACTATTTCTTGGCAGTTTTTCTTTTATGTATTTCCACCATTTTTCGCTCATCTTAAGAGTACTAAACAAAATTATTGTCGATCAAGCAGAAGGCATAGTCGTTGTACCATATTGGCCTAGTCAGGCATGGTATCCTCTGTTTATTAAATTATTATCATCACCCTGTTGTAACTCTAGAACGAAACATTAATTTGTTAAAATCTCCTTTAAACAGGAAACACCCAATGCATCACAACCTTTCACTGGTGGCTGGGAAGCTCTTTGGCAAGCGCTCATAATGAAAGGCTGTCCTAAAGAAGCAGTTGAAATTACCCTCAAGTCACTGTCTGTTGGTACAGTTAAGCAATACAATACATGCTTAAAAGCATGGTGGAATTTCTGTGAAAACCAAAAAATTTGTCCGTTTAGTGGTAATGTACAGGATGTTTTAAAATTTTTATAAAATGAATTTAATGTAAAAAATTATTCCTATGGTTCTTTTAACCAACATAGATTAGCTTTTTCCCTGTTATTATCAGTTGATATATCTGAAAATTTGTTGATTAGAAGATTTTTAAAAGGGATCTCAAAAATAAGACCTCCTAAATCAAAATATCAAGTTACTTGGGATCCAAGTATATTCATAAATCATGGGAAAAATTAAAAAAAAAATATTCCTCTTCTCTACTAAATCTAAGCAAAAAGCTTTGCACATTATTAGTTCTTGCAACAGGCCAACATATACAAACATTTAGTTTGATTAAAGATGAAAATATCATTTTTAATGACAAATGAGCAGTTATCTTTATCCCAGACATAAAAACATTAAAAGTTGGAAGTCACCAACCAGCATTGAATTTGCCCTTTTTGCCAGATTGAAAAATTTGTGTTAAAAAAACTAGATCAATAACGAAAGATACTGAAGTATTTTTATTTCTAAAAACAACTGAACCATATTCAAAAGCTCATCAAAATACCTCATCAAGGTGGATTAAATCTACCTTAAGTGATGCAGGTATTAATACCACCTTAGTTTCGGCTTATTCAACAAGCCTCTACAAGTGCTGCTTGTAGAGGTGGGGTTTCCTAGGACTGACTAAAGACTCTTCTGTATTTGCAAAATTTTATAATCGTCCTGTAGTTGATAATGTTAATACTTCATTTATCAGTTCTGTTTTTTAATAGCTAAAAATAATTAATGTATTTTATCATATACATACCTTTAATTAAACAATTTTCAATTTTTATAATAATTTGTATGTAATTCCATTTAGTGTAACTGTTTGTTGTTTATGGAATTTTATTACTCAATGAATCAATTAAAACAAATAAAAAAAATTTTTCTTTAAAAAGCTACATAGTGATCTGTAAGGATAAGAAAGTGTAGTAGAATTACATTATCAAACGAACTAGTGAAGTTCGATATTAATTCTACATAACACCTTATCCTTACAGATCACGTCCCACCCAACCCTAAAAACCCCAATTTCAATTTTTTTTTAATTAAAGATCTTTAAACTAAGATAAAATATTTATTTGGTTGAGTAACTAGGTATTGCAAAAAACAAAATAAATATCACAGAACACTAGAAAAACAGGAAAACTAGGGCTAGGTTTCTTTTTTCTCTTCTTTAAAAGTTGTGACTTATGACACCAAAATTGGAGTACTACATAGTGATCTGTAAGGATAAGGTGTTATGTAGAATTAATATCGAACTTCACTAGTTCGTTTGATAATGTAATTCATTGTCAGGCTTCGCTACCTATAAAGCTTGCTTTACGATGAGTGACCTTTGGGGACCAGATTATTTTGAAATTATAGCTTTGACACTCTTTTTTTTTATTTTATAGTAATTTTTTACTACAAACATCAGTGGCGCACCCAGAAATGTCTTGGAGGGGGCCCGAGGCCTCTGGGGGGGGGGGAAGCCTCATGATGTCATATTTTAAGCAATTTTTTGTGTTTAGGCTAGCCCCCCCACTGGGTGTGCCCATGTAAATAAACATCATGAAATACCTGAGGGGTGAACAGCTCTCACAATCGGTGTACACATTTCTCACAATCTTACCACAATCCCTCACAATTTTAGCAAAAGCTTGTGGATTTTCACAATCGGTTTACACATTTTGGGTTAGCTGTTCACCCCTCGGAAATACCTAACACTGTTTGTCTGACTGTACAATTCTTGTTACTGGCCAGCAAGCTAGCTTCCCGGGGGCAGAAAAAGTTATATTTTATTTGCACAACACAAAATAAAAATTGCACTCTTTTACACAAAATGATACATACCTGTCTTTTTTTTTAAATTTATTTCCTCTTGGCACACTGCACATATTATCACATCTTGCAATGAGTGGTCCTCGTGTCTTGTCTTGTTTGTTAATGGCTTTGTTCCTTTTTGGAACAATTCGCCAGTGCTGTTTGGTAGACCTCAAGGTAATCTGGCTTCAGCCACTTGAGATCTGATTTTCAATTTTTCTTTTTAGATCTGTATCTTAATTCGGGTTTCCCCTGATCACTCTGTCCGGTTCTGTTCACTTCAGCCACTTGAGATCTGATTTTCAATTTTTCCTCTTAGATCTGTATCTTAATTCGGGTGTCCCCTGATCACTCTGTCCGTTCTGTTCTTCTGCCACTTTTACTGTTTTTATTTTTAGTTTGTACTAGGGTTGATTGGAAGGTTTAAGGGACGTGTTAGTCCACTCATTCTAACATGTTTACACTAATATACATATATATATATATATATATATATATATATATATATATATATATATATATATATATATATATATATATACAGTGTGTCCACGTAAGTTGGCGGCATATGGGAAACTTTTTTATTATTAGCTTTACGAAAAAAAGTTATTCTTCATAAAAAGTTCTGCATGGTCCAAAACCTAAAATGCAACCATCAGATGTAAAATTTTTTCAGTCATATTACGAGGTTTGTCAAAAAATGTGATTTTTGATCCAGAGTAAAGTACCTTTCTTTTTGACAATATCGAAAATTGTTATAAAGAAAAGATGTGTTTGTTTATTTACAGTAAAAAATATTTTTTTCTACATTTTCTGCGATTACGTTGGAAATTTAAGTTTGCACATTAAAGCATAATTAATCTAGGATACAAATAATAATAATGTAAATAAACAATGTTGAATATTTGAAAGCTATTTTTAATTCTAAACATCTTTTCTTTATAACAATTTTCGATATTGTCAAAAAGAAAGGTACTTTACTCAAGAGCAAAAATCAAATTTTTTGACAAACCTCGTAATATGATGAAAACATTTAACATCTGATGGTTGCATTTTAGGTTTTGGACCATGCAGAACTTTTTATGAAGAATAACTTTTTTTCGTAAAGCTAATAATAAAAAAGTTTCCCATACGCCGCCAACTTACGTGGACACACTGTATATATATATATATATATATATATATATATATATATATATATATATATATATATATATATATAAATAATAAGTAAAATACACATTCAACAAACAAACATTTTAGGGGTTGATTGGGAGTGGTCCTCATTTAAAATCACTGCAAAAACTGGATCACTGTCAAGGTTATCACTGTCAAGGTTAACTCTGTTTTATGATCTGCATAAGGAACTTCTACATTACTTTTACAGCCTTTAATGAGATAATTAGCCAAACACAACGTATTTCTTATAAAAATTTAAGAAAAAACAGATATCAAAATAAATAAATATAACCTCATAAATTTGACTTCTCGTATAAGTTTCTCACTAAAATAATCCCATGGCTGTTTTAGAATCATGTGCGCCCGCCCCACTACATTGAATTAAAAAGAGAGAGTAAATAGCTGGATGATAATGTATGAGTTTCGTAAATAAAACGAATCAAGCACTGTTCAGTCACTGATGTCATGGTTGTTTTAGATTATTATGCGCCCTTACTAGTACATTACTTTAAAAAAAGACAGTAAATAATCGGATGATAATGTGTGACTTCAGTCAATGAAACTATCAGTACGTTCGAGAATCATATTTTGTGTCGATTTTGTATCGGGCTGCTCGTGACGTCATCGGGGTGGTGGCCTACGTCACAGTCAGCGCCTTATTGACGCGTCATCCGTTTTCCCGAAAACGGGCAGTGAGCAATTTTGAGATTTCCCAGCTAAATCTTAGTGATCTTTAAGCTTTTTCACAATACGAAGATGTAGTATATTTAACGTTGTCGCGCAATTGTAAATTTTTGGTGAAACAATCATTATATTACGTTCCGCTTTTACTTTTCAATATAACCTTTTGTGGTGTTTGTGTAAATATTCATTGATCGTGCGTTGTTTTAGAAATTATGAAAAAAAGTGAACTTCTCAAGAAACATTTATATGCATTAATTGTCCTAAATTTGTCGTAAATTTGTCGTGAAAGAAAAAAAATTGTCGCGTCACCCGTTTTCCTGAAAAGGGTATGTCATGCTAAGTTGAGTCTCAACTTAGCACTACCACCCCAGAAAAAAATAAAATTTTCAAAAACTAATCTATGGAATAATTGTCGTAAATTTGTCGTGAAAAGGAAAATTTTCTCGCGCCACCCGTTTTCCTGAAAAGGGGGTGTAATGCTAAGTTGAGTCTCAAGCATAGCATAGCATAGTCAATTGTTACGAAAAAACTTTTCGGACGCGTGTAAACGTGTTATGTCGACCTGGCAACATTGAAAGCCCTGCACCAAAGCATTGAAAAAATAATATCTTTTACCAAAGTTGTTTGAGCCGACAAGACGTTTTTGTTTAATTTTATTTATTAATTATTCCGAAAGTACACAATGAAAAGAGGGAAACCTCGTAAAATTCCACAGGAGGATATCGAAAAGACAGTGTTGAGATATAAAAAACGGGAGGTAATATAATGACTATAATTAAATGCAATTCGTATCCCTTGGAATTATTTATATTTTACTGGATCGTCGGTATATGGGATAAAATAAAACTGGATATTTCAAGCTAAGCCAACGTTTCGATGTTTATTAACACCTTTATCAAGGCTAAAATGACAAAAAAACACACGTTAAAACTGATCTCTAAGCATTAATTAAGAAATCTTTGAAAATTAATAGGTTTTTTAGGTAATCAATTTTTGGTACTTTGTTCTCAGTCTCGTTTTCAAGTGTAAATTGTATATTATGGTGGTAACTATTAAAGTAACTCAAAATGTTATTAACTTCCGAGTATCGCCATAATTGTGTCATCTACATAAATTTTGAGCAGAGGTACTGTAAAGTTTACCTTATTTAAAACTGCTTCTATTAGGTTTTCCATTACGATATTAGACATTCCTAGACACTTTGGTTATAAGAACCACAGAGCAAAAAGTAATTACAACGTGGTATGAAAAGGAGATAAGCTCAAGTAGAGTATTAAACTTTTATTCAAGACACCCTTTGCATCAGAAATTAGCTATTTTGAAATCCTTAAAAGATAACATCGTAAAACTTAGCGATAGTAAATTTCTAAATGATAATCTTCAAAAATTTAAACAAAAAATGAAACTAAACGCATATCCTGAAAATATCTGTAACATTGTTTTGAATCAAAATTCCGCTGAAAATACACGAATTGTTAATAATAGTCTACCTACCAAGTATTTTAAGGTACCCTTCGTGAATGGGCTGTCCCAAAAATTAAAACAATTGCTAAACAATGATTCCCATAGAATTGTCTTTTATCATAAAAAAACTGCAAGAAATTTATACTCTTTATTACAAGACCAACTAAATAAAGATTATGAATCTAACGTTATATACAGCATCCCGTGCGAGTATGAATGTGGTAAGATCTATGTTGGGCAAACGAAGCAACTACTAAAAAATAGAGTAGCTGAACATAGACGGTCTTGCGAAGAAAAACAGAAATAAAAAAGAACAACCTGCTTTGGCTGCACACCATTTCACTGTTAACCACCAATTTAATTTCAACGAAGTCAAGATACTTGACAAAGAAAGTAACTATCAAAAAAGGTTGATCAGTGTGATGGTGTGCATCCAATCACATGATAATACAGTCAACAAAAAGACGGACACTGACAATTGAAGTTCTGTTTACAATAACATAATTAAAAGTTTCATAAAATTTTAAAGACTACCAATTCTGTGTCACTGACCCTCTAACGCGAAATTCTTTTTATTTTTCTTTGTTTTCCATACAAAACAGTTTTTTAACCAGAGTTTGGTATATTTTATCTTATTGCAGCTCCATTTGACAAGAAAACAAGTAAAATTCGTTTTCAAAATTATATTTTTAGATCACACTACTACTATACTATAGTAGTGTGAGCTATGGTGATCCTAATTTTTTCGAGAAAAAAAAAGTTGCTCCGATTTCAAAAAATTTTATTTATCTTTGCGTTTCAGATGATTTTGAAACTTTTTTGTTGCGCCGTCTGTCTGTCTGCCTGTCTGTCTGTCTGTCTGTCTGTATGCCTGTCTGTCTGTAACGACCAACGCGCATAACTCAAAAACCGCTTGCCCGATTTTATAAAATTTGGTACCTACGCTGGGTTTTGGGTCGAGATGGTCCCATTTAAAAATGAACAAAATCCACCGAACACAAGCCAAATAAAAGGGTGGGGGTATATTTTAAAAATTAGAATTTATGTAAAAATATGGCGTGTGTGATATCAAACGAAAGGTAATTGCGTCTGGAGTTAAATAAAATACATTTTACTTTTAGAAAAAGGGTGGGGGTAAATTAAAAAAATTAGTGTTTATGTGGAAATATGGCGTGTGTGATATCAAACGAAATGCAATTGATTCTGGAGTTAAAAAAAAATACATTTTAGTTTAAAAAAAAAGTGGGGGTAGATTTGAAAAATTAAAGTTTAAGTCAAAACATGGCTTGTGTGGTATCAAACGAAAGGTAATTGAGTCTGGAGTTCAATAAAATATATTTCAGTTTTTAGTTATATTAGCTCACACGTACACTATAACTATAGTACCTAGTGTGAGCTTAGGTGCCCATAGATTGGCAGAGTATTTAATAACGTGTTCGACATATACCTATTCTAACAGTTCAAATTTGTCATTTGTGATGTGGTTATATATAGCATATAGTACGACGGTTATTATACCTTACAACTCTAGGATTGCATTAAGTTAGGTAAGTGTGCTCATCACCCTTTTTATTCTGTATATTCTTTATTTTTAATTGTTCATTTGTGGTTCATCCCGCCTTCCTTTTTGTAAATATGTTCTTTTTACTATAATTTACCAAATTGGTTCGAATTAGGCTATTTGGTGATTCACTAGAGCATTTTCTATTTTTTGTTTATTTAGTATTAATTAACTAATTAAGTACTTAAAATTACTGGGTTATTTGCATTTGAAACTCCCGCGGTTTTAGAGGCAAATATTACAATTTGCTATAATTAATTTACTTTACATAAAATGCATTTTGAATTACTAAGGTTCCTAGTTCCTTTAATATGGACCTTCGTAATCTCATTCCTTCCTACTTATTCCTTTTCTCCTACGCCTATGGATTAACGACGCCACTGGGCGCCATGTGGGAGAATGAAAGCAGTAGCGATATCTGCTGCAGCATCACAGAGAACCGTTTCGCCTTCGAACGATAATACACGCGTGTTAGCGACTCTCCTACCACATTCATGTGGGGTGCAAAAAGCACGGTTTAACAGCGTGTCCTCCCATGAGTTCCGCTTCCTGTATAAAAATGGTAAGTGAAAATGCATTATTTTTACCTTACATACATTTGCTTATTGCTACACTAACCTAGAAGGTAAAATAGACCATTTCAGAATCCCTTGTACCAGCTTAGCCTATGACCTTATTCCCTTAAAATTACAGTCCACATCTGACACCGTTAAATTCCAGACAACTCTCCTATCTGGACCATCAGGGAGCCCCCATTTTTGGTCCTTCGAGCCGGATTTCTGGAATCGTTTTTTTGCCTTTTTAGGTTAGTTTTTTTTACTGGTTTCAAATGCAAGAAAAACCCTTGTTTTTCCTAAATGCCTTTTTTACTGGTTTCAAATGCAAGAAAAACCCTTGTTTTTCTTACATGCCTACTTTAGAAAACCCCTAGGTTTCTAAAATACATTTTGCGATTTTTTTTTGTGTAAAAACAAATGCAAGAAAAACCCTTGTTTTTCTTACATGCCTACTTTAGAAAACCCCTAGGTTTCTAAAATACATTTTGCGATTTTTTTTTGTGTAAAAACAAATGCAAGAAAAACCCTTGTTTTTCTTACATGCCTACTTTAGAAAACCCCTAGGTTTCTAAAATACATTTTGCGATTTTTTTTGTGTAAAAATTAAATATTTTTAACAATAAATTTAGCCTTTTCATGCGAAAAACCAAACACAGATAAAATCTGTAAACTACTATGCTTTTTTTTGTTTCGAATAAATCAAGTTTTTTCGTTTCTTTTTTGTAAAAAAAAAACCGTATGGAATTTGGGTGTTTTTTTGTTTGTCACTGGAAATAGTTTAAAATAGTGTCTGCAAAGTGCTATTATTTTAGCCGTTGTGCCTTCACATTTGTGGATTGCTATAATTATATCCAATTTGCTCGAAAAAAATCTCCAAATTGCCATATTCATTTTTGCTTATTGCAAATTGCTATGACTATATCCGATTGCGGATGCTTTACTATATTCGTTTTTGCGTAAAAATTGCTATGAATATATCTATTTCTAATTTACTATTATAATATCTGTCTGCAAATGGCTATGATTGTATCCATTTTTTGCGTGCATAATAAATTTTGAAGGAAATTTAATTCTTAACTTGAGAATTTGTTTTCGTGTAAAGGCAGATAAATAGTTTTACCAAATTAAATGCTTTTGATTTGTAGGTATTTATTTTTAAATTTAATACATAGTAGGTACCTACTTATTTGAATTCGCGAGGCGAAGATAAAAAAACTTATACACAAGTTTTTTTGTTATCATTAGTTTGCATCGGGTATTTTCTTTACTTTTGTGCGCTTATAGTTTGATTATTGTAATTAAACGTAGGACATTAATATTTATACAGGGTGTCCAAATTTTGATTTTTTTTCAGTTTACCTAATTTTTGTCAATTATTTTTTGGATTTTTTTTTAAATCATGTCTAGTTCGGATAAAATTTTAAAGGCTAAAGCCTTGCGCTATAGTGCGATTTCACAGCTAAATTTGATCATTGAATCCGCGACCCTCGCAAAAAATGACCCTACCTATCACAGCGGCTTTAAAGTCAAATTTCGGACATTGTCAAAAATCAAAAAAGATTTTGAAAAGCACCATAATACTTTGTTGACGTTGGTAGCCTCTGATGAGGATCGCTTAGTAGTAGAAACCAAAGTGTCTATGGACTTTTGCAAACGCTGTGACGAGATTTCCACTATATTTTACGAACTTTTCGAACTACCCTTTGAAGATGGAGGGCTTTTGAGCAGTACGATAAATCCCATGGGCAGTCCCTGTGCCTCCACAAACCAGCATGGTTTACTGCCTAGGATAAAAATACCTCTTTTTCAAGGGGAATTTAAGGAGTTTCCAACCTTTTTGCAAGCCTTTAATGCTACCGTGCACAATAATAGGTCGCTGGGAAACTTTGAAAAATTCAATTTGCTTTTTTCTAATTTAAAGGGCCCTGCCCTGGATGTCATTTCTGACATTCCTATCCTTGCTGAAAATTATTTAAATGCCTACCACACCTTGGTGGATAGGTATACAAATAAACGATTACAAGCTTACCTTCACTGGAAGGCAATTGAAGGCTTCTCTCCTCTTACTAAAGAGAATGCTACGAATTTGAGGAATTTGCTTGATTGTTTTTCGAAAAACTTAAGTGCTTTAAAAGTCATGGGTTTTAAAACGGAGTTTTGGGATTATATTATGGCACAAATGCTCTTGGATAGGTTGGACCTAACCACGCGCAAGGCATTTGAGCAAAATTATTGCTCCAATGAGATCCCCTCTTATGATAAAATTCGTGCTTTTGTTTCTAGCCATTGCATTGCGTTGGAACAAATACAACAAACTCAAGATTACTTAAAAAATAAAGATTTGTCAATTTCAAGTCAGAAAAATCAAGCAAAGTTTCAAAATCGATCTGCTTTGTTTGCTAATACTCAGAGAGCCTCCAAAAATGCCTCCCAGTCTCCAAATGGCCAAAGTGGCTTAAATAATACTCCAAACCCTCAAAATTTTTGTTTTCTCTGTAAAAGTGACGATCATATAATATACAGATGTCCTAATTTTTTGGCGAAAACTCCCCAGCAACGTTTTGAGATTGTTAAACAACATAAAGCGTGTGTCAACTGTTTGGCCTCGAAGCATAATTTACCCCAGCAATGCAAATCAGAAAAAAGATGTTTACATTGTGGCCAATTTCATCACAGTCTCTTACATTTTTTTCCTATTAATTCTACACCTAGTTCTGCGAGTAGCCCCTCTACTTCTGCAGTGCAACCCCCGAGGAGCCCCGTGGCTACCGAATTTAATAGAACCACTAACACCATTGTTACTGGTATGTCTTTAAATGATCGCGAAGTACTTCTCTGTACCGCTTTAATACAAATACAGGATGTTTTTCAAAATTGGCACACAGTGCGCGCCATCTGTGACTCTGGTGCTCAATCTTCATTTATATCTAAGTCATGTGCTGATAGTTTGGGCCTTCCTAAATTTAATATCGCCATGACTCTACAAAGCTTAGATCGAATGACAACTTCGGCAAAATCTGGAATTAATTGCAATATATCCTCTTTGCGTGATAATAATTTTGTTTTTAATTTTGATGCGATAATACTCGATAAAATTTGTAGTGATTTACCTCATTCCTCATTTTCGATTAAAAGTTTTCCTTTTCTCGCCAACTTAGAACTAGCTGACCCAGGCTTTAATAAAAGCGATAAAATTGATTTATTGTTGGGCGGCGATGTGTACCCTTACATTTTGCTAGATGGTCGTTTGTCTACGGGACCCAACAACCCCGTCTGCATTAATACTATTTTTGGTTGGGGAATAATGGGCAATCTTTCACTTTCACCTTCAACTACAAATCAAATTAAAACATTTTTTACTACGTCAATGAACGATTCTTTTGTCAATTTAGATAAAAATCTACAACGATTTTGGCAAATAGATGACATACCTAATGTCAAGGCCATTGACCCCGAAGATGAGTTTTGCGAAAATTATTTTTTGAAAACTACCTCAAAAAATGAGGAGGGGAGATATATTGTATCTTTACCATTTAAAGTTACTGCTCCAGATTTTGGCGACACTCGATCCATTGCCGTACGTCGTTTTTTCTCCCTTGAGAAGAAATTGCTACAAAACCCTGATTTTTATGCTGCCTACAGCTCTGTTTTACAAGATTATTTAGATAATAATCATATGCAACCGGTTTCTGCACCTTTGCCGACCGAAATTTCAAATCATTTTTATATTGCACACCATGCGGTGTTTAAAAAAGATTCTACTAGCACCCCCCTGAGGGTGGTTTTTGATGCGAGCATGCACGCCCCTGGCAAAATCTCGCTCAACAACGCTGTTTATACTGGGCCCCCTTTACAAAGGGACTTACAAAAAATTTTATTACTTTATCGTTTGCATAAATTTTGCTTTTGTTGCGACATCCGTCAAATGTACAGGATGATTTTAGTTGACCCTAGTCAAACTAATTTTCAAAGAATAGTTTGGAGGTTTGATCCTAACCAGCCTATTCAAGACTTCGAAATAAATAGAGTTTTATTCGGGGTCTCTTGTAGCCCCTTTTTGGCTATCAGAACTTTGCTGCAACTTGCTAGAGAGCATGAGGACCTTCCTCTTGCCTCAAAAATCATTGAGGAGGCAGTTTTTGTCGATGATGTGATTTCGGGAAGTGATGACTTTTTTAAGGCCACTGAGATGAAAAATCAATTAATCGAGCTACTTAGCCGAGGTGGATTCGAATTGCGTAAATGGGCGAGCAATTGTCCCGAGTTACTATCCGATCTTCCTGAGTCACACATTTCGATGAAGGCTCTTTCTCTCGATTTGGATGCTGAAAATTCAACTTTGAAAATTCTCGGTTTAAATTGGAACCCTCATACTGATGAATTTTTTTATACTTTCGACTGTTCTCTCCAAACATGCACTAAAAGAACAATTTTAAGTAATTTGGCCCGCATTTACGACCCTCTGTCTTTTTTGGCGCCAATAGTTTTAATTTTAAAATTAATTGTTCAATACTGCTGGGCAGAAGACTTAAACTGGGACGACCCTGTCAGTCCGGAAATTGTTTTTAAATGGGAAAAATTTAAAAATGAATTAAAGTTTTTGCATTCTGTTAAAATTCCTCGTCAAATAATTTTGCCTAATGCTAGTCAAATCCAGCTAGTAGGATTTTGCGATAGTTCAGAACGGGCCTATTGTGCTGTCGCTTATATTCGAATTTTTTATTCTGATGGAAACATTAAAGTTTTTTTTGTTTGTAGTAAATCTAGAGTCGCACCGTTGCGTCGTAAACTAACTTTACCAAGACTAGAGCTTTTAGGAGCTGTTTTGTTGGCTAAATTAATGGATTTTTTACTAGAAACGTTCTCGGAAAAAATTAAATTTGATAAAATTCTTGCTTTTACTGATAGCACAGTGACCTTATCTTGGATTCAGGGATCTCCTCACAAATTTAAAACATTTGTTTCGAATAGAACTGCCTATATACAAGGAAGAATTAGCCCTGAGTTTTGGCATTATGTTCCTACTGAACAAAATCCTGCTGACTGCGGTACTAGGGAAATGTATCCCTCTGATTTACAAAGATTTTATTTTTGGTTAGAAGGGCCTTCTTTTCTAAACCAACCTACAAATACTTGGGATTTTATGACAGTTACTTACGATGGGAATGCAGTTTTGGAAGAACAGCGAAAAAATATTTTTAACGTTTTTACTTGCGAACAAACAGTTGAATATTATGTAAACAACTTGTTTGAAAAATACAGTTCTCTTTTTAAAATTAAGAGAATAGTTGCTTACTTTTTGCGAGGGTTACAAAAGTTTAAAAATCCCTCATACAATTTTGCTACTGATTACCTTACAAATCAGGATTACTACAAAGGCTTACTTTTTATTTCGAAATGCGTACAATCTTTTTCTTTCCAAAAAGAAATTGAATTACTAAAAGATAAGAAACAGCTTCCAAAAGCTTTTCAAAAATTATGTCCATTTTTGCATAATGAAAGCTACGATTTGCTTCGTGTTGGAGGCCGTTTATGCCATTCAAATTTATCATACGATAAAAAATTTCCAATTCTTTTGCCTTCTAGTGCAAAATTCACTGAATTACTGATTTTAGATTTGCATCGCAGCAATCTTCATTGTGGTATACAGACCACAACTTTTTTACTAATGCAAAACTTCTGGGTATTGTCTGCTAAAAAGGTAGTGAGAAAAGTTTTAAGTTCTTGCCATACTTGCTGGAAAACTAAACCTAACTCCCTTCAACCCCCTATGGGTAACCTACCGAAATTTAGAGTTTCCGAAGCAAAGGTGTTCGAAAATGTAGGTATAGATTTTTGTGTCCGTTCACGATTACTCTTGGTCGGACCAGAGGTGCCAAAACCATGAAAGCATATGTCTGTTTATTTATCTGTTGCGCTGTTAAAGCCGTGCATTTAGAGTTAGTCTCTGATATGACATCAGAAGCCTTTCTGGCTGCTCTGCGCCGCTTCATAGCTAGAAGAGGACTATGCTCAAAGATCTCTTCAGACTGCGGGACCAACTTCGTGGCCTCTGAAAAATACTTGCGACAAATTTTTTCTGATTGCGTGAAGGGGGAAGGTATAGTTTGGTCTTTTAACCCACCTGCTGCTCCCCACATGGGAGGCATTTGGGAATCAAACATTAAATCTTTAAAGACTCATCTTCACAGGGTAGTTGGAAATCAAATACTCACCTATGAGGAATTAAATACGGTTTTAACCCAAGTTGAAGCCATAATGAACTCACGTCCTTTATGTGCCTTAAGCACCGATCCTACTGATCTGGCGGTCTTGACTCCTAATAATTTTTTAAATTTGAGGCCTCCAGGTACAATACCCGATCCAAACTACTGCGATATTGCATTAAACAGGCTGTCCAGGTGGCAACTGTTGCAAAGAATGCACCGCGATTTTTGGATTCGCTGGCATCGCGAATATTTGCACACTTTGCAACAGCGAGCCAAATGGCACCAACCTCTTGCTTCCATTGATATTGGTACTATGGTACTGATCAAAGATGAAAATTCCACTCCATTGGATTGGCCCCTAGGCCGCATTGAAGACCTTATTAAAGGTTCTGATAATGTTCCACGGGTTGCTATTGTAAAGACTACTAAAGGTACCTACAAACGGCCTTTGGTAAAACTATGCGCCCTGCCTACAAATTAAACTCTCTGAAATGCCCCTGGGCATTCTCAGGGGGGTGGGAAATGGTTCATCCCGCCTTCCTTTTTGTAAATATGTTCTTTTTACTATAATTTACCAAATTGGTTCGAATTAGGCTATTTGGTGATTCACTAGAGCATTTTCTATTTTTTGTTTATTTAGTATTAATTAACTAATTAAGTACTTAAAATTACTGGGTTATTTGCATTTGAAACTCCCGCGGTTTTAGAGGCAAATATTACAATTTGCTATAATTAATTTACTTTACATAAAATGCATTTTGAATTACTAAGGTTCCTAGTTCCTTTAATATGGACCTTCGTAATCTCATTCCTTCCTACTTATTCCTTTTCTCCTACGCCTATGGATTAACGACGCCACTGGGCGCCATGTGGGAGAATGAACGCAGTAGCGATATCTGCTGCAGCATCACAGAGAACCGTTTCGCCTTCGAACGATAATACACGCGTGTTAGCGACTCTCCTACCACATTCATGTGGGGTGCAAAAAGCACGGTTTAACAGCGTGTCCTCCCATGAGTTCCGCTTCCTGTATAAAAATGGTAAGTGAAAATGCATTATTTTTACCTTACATACATTTGCTTATTGCTACACTAACCTAGAAGGTAAAATAGACCATTTCAGAATCCCTTGTACCAGCTTAGCCTATGACCTTATTCCCTTAAAATTACAGTCCACATCTGACACCGTTAAATTCCAGACAACTCTCCTATCTGGACCATCAGGGAGCCCCCAATTTGTGTGTTGCGTATTTTATTTCTTGCTGTATGTACCTTTAAAAAACTTAAATATTTTTGTAAAAAATTTATTAACTAAAAAACCTATCAATTTTCAAATATTTCTTAATTAATGCCTAGAGATCAGTTTTAACGTGTGTTTTTTTGTCATTTTAGCCTTGATAAAGGTGTTAATAAACATCGAAACGTTGGCTTAGTTTGAAATATCCAGTTTTATTTTATTTCATATACCGACGATCCAGTCAAATATAAATATAATGACTGTTTCACCAAAAATTTACAATTGCGCGACAAGGTTAAATATACTACATCTTCGTATTGTGAAAACGCTTAAAGATCACTAAGATTTGGCTGAGAAATCTCAAAATTGCTCACTGCCCGTTTTCGAGAAAACGGATGACGCGACAATTGTTTTTCTTTTACGACAAATTCACGACAATTAATGCATTTATTAGTTTTTGAACATTTTAATTTTTTCTGGGGTGGTAATGCTAGGTTGAGACTCAACTTAGCATTACATACCCTTTTCAGGAAAACGGGTGGCGCGACAAATTTTTTTCTTTCACGACAAATTTACGACAATTATTCCATAGATTAGTTTTTAAAAATTTTAATTTTTTCTGGGGTGGTAATGCTAGGTTGAGACTCAACTTAGCATTACATACCCTTTTCAGGAAAACGGGTGGCGCGACAAATTTTTTTCTTTCACGACAAATTTACGACAAATTCACGACAATTATTCCAGAGATTAGTTTTTGAAAATTTTTATTTTTTCTGGGGTAGTAGTGCTAAGTTGAGACTCAACTTAGCAATACGTACCCTTTTCAGGAAAACGGGTGACGCTACATTTTTTTTTCTTTCACGACAAATTTAAGACAATTAATGCATATAAATGTTTCTTGAGAAATTCACTTTTTTCATAATTTCTAAAACAACGCAAGATCCTGGCGATCAATGAATATTTACACAAACATCTCAAAAGGTTATATTGAAAAGTAAAAGCGGAACGTAATATAATGATTGTTTCACCAAAAATTTACAATTGCGCGACAAGGTTAAATATACTACATCCTCGTATTGCGAAAAAGCTTAAAGATCACTAAGATTTAGCTGGGAAATCTCAAAATTGCTCACTGCCCGTTTTCGGGAAAACGGATGACGCGTCAATTGTTTTTATTTTACGACAAATTTACGACAAATTCACGACAATTAATGCATTTATTAGTTTTTGAAAATTTTTTCAGGGGTGGTAGTGCTTGAGTTGAGACCCAACTTAGCATTACATACCCTTTTCAGGAAAACGGGTTTTTTTTGAATTTGTCAAACACACTGTGTTTATTGTATTACAATCTAGTCAGTAAGACTAATTAGCAATTTTGTATTAACGTAATTTACTAGAAAAGTCAGATTTAAACTTAGGGTTCACTCAACATTTCTCCCCGCTTTGTTTAGTCTGTAACTCACAAGTGTGTTGTGTTTATAGCATTATTTTGTTTTATGTGTAATTCACTTAGTTTACTAGGAAAACGGGTGGCGCGACAAATTTTTTTCTTTCACGACAAATTTACGACAATTATTCCATAGATTAGTTTTTAAAAATTTTAATTTTTTCTGGGGTGGTAATGCTAAGTTGAGACTCAACTTAGCATTACATACCCTTTTCAGGAAAACGGGTGGCGCGACAAATTTTTTTCTTTCACGACAAATTTACGACAAATTTACGACAATTAATGCATATATTGCGAATATCCAATTCTTAAGTGGTAATGCTAAGTTTATAGAGGTCACTTATCTCATCACTCTGGTTCAATTCAAGTTTATTCGTTCGTAGCGGTATGGGATCCCGCGTTACACTACTTAAAGGTTATTGAGTCCATATTTTATTTTGTATAAAAATTATTGTCCTCAACTTAAAAGTGACAAAGAGAAAATATTGATGATTTTTTTATTTCGTGTTGGTAGAGTAAGTAACTTTACATATAAACATACGTATTGACTAAAAAATCATAAATAGCTCTATAATTTTTGGAAAAAATGTCATATAGAACTTTTGTCCAAAATTAGTTTTTTTATTTTAAATTTTTAAATGTAACTAACTTATAAAGCTGTGTACATTATCTCAGTTTCGCGTATAAAGCAATTACGGTCATTTCGCTGAGGACGCCAGTATAAGTATACACTCATAAGATTCCTAAAACAGGTACAGGGTCGCTATTTAAACATGCCACTGATTTGCGAGCGAAGCATGATCTATAATTCTTTGGGGCTGAACCTTGGCAACCCAGCATTTGTTTTGCATGCATGTGTTTGCCCTGAGATTTGAGCCTAAGAGTGGTCGCAATGTCGCGAAGTTTTGCTCAAAGTATAGGTCTTTGGTAAAAGCGCACGCTATCTAGATTTTTCGAATTAAGCCACCTTGACTTTTTTTAAAAATAATAGTTAGCTCTTAATATTACCTACCTTCTTATTATTTTAAACCAACAATATAGCAATAGTTCAGCAGATATTTGGGTGGACTCGAGCTTTTGGGACACCCTGTATATATTTTTAGAAATTGAAAAACATGCCAGTGATGATTTATTTTGATCGGATATTTTTTACTACAAATCAAAAAAAGAACCAAGTATCTAGCTCAGACCATTAAGAAGTCAAAATCACGTGACCTGTCAAATTAACAGAAAAGTCTCAAATATGTTTTTTGTAAGATTTTTGACGCTGAGTTTAATTATGCTAACTGCGGGCTGGCTTATATGCGCACAAAGAAGTTTTTCCCTTAATGGACCCATGCCATTGTCGTACTTCTATGTTACGAAAACATCGAATTCTGTATGCCGCATATTTTTTGTTTTTTTCAGGAAAACTATTAACTTTACGAGAAAAAGTGTAAAATACTTTTTTGATTGTAATTAAATGGTCTTTAAGTCGGGGTACATTTTGACCCTGTAGGGGTGGTTCGTCTTATATAATAATAGTAATAAAAAAATACTCTGCCAATTTATGGGCACCTAAGCTCACACTAGGTACTATAGTTATAGTGTACGTGTAAGCTAATATAACTAAAATGTGAAATATGTTTTATTCAACTCCAGACCCAATTACCTTTCGTTTGATATCACACACGCCATATTTTCACTTAAACTCTAATTTTTGAAATCTACCCCCACCATTTTATTGGGCTTGCGTTCGGTGGATTTTGTTCATTTTGAACCGGGACCATCTCGACCCAAGGCCCAGCCTTGGTACCAGATATCATTCAAATCGGGCAAGCGGTTTTTGAGTTATGCGCGTTGGTCGTTACAGACATACAGACAGACAGACAGACGGCGCGACAAAAAAGTTTCAAAATCATCTGAAACGCAAAGATATATAAATCGGAGCAACTTTTTTTTCTCGAAAAAATTAGGATCACCATAGCTCACACTACTATAGTATAGTATATGTGTGAGCCAATTTCCCTCAAAAATTAAATTGTAAATTACGTTGCGGCCATGTTTAAGCCGCGATATCTAGCTCAGTAGCAGTTTCTGTTTGGAACTAGTAGGCGTTTCTTATTAAGCTTGACATCCTCTGTTGATCTGTATAGTTTTTTAGTGACTCATAACTTTGGTGAAAACGTGAAAATTTTCTACCCAGGGGTAGGTATAGGCCAATTTTGTGGTTTTTTGAGTGTAACTCGAGAACCGCTTAACCTACACCAGAAATTAGACACATTGTGAATACATATTAAAAATCGGCATATTTTTTATGTTTTTTTTGTAAAACCAGTAGTTTTCTTTAAAAAATCAAAAAACCTAAAAAAAAAACAGTGTATATGAAGAAATTACAGAATTTACCTATAGAGACAACAAAAAAACAAAGTATTGATAGTGTTTTGGAAAGACCATTATAGACACACACCTGTTCGACATCTTTAAACAAAGATGGCGGGTTGTTTATGAAGGATTTTCACCGGTACCTCCATTGATTTTGGGACACGGTCTTATGACAAATCGACTAAAATATATGAGAATCGGTTTGCATTTCAAGCCCAATTTCCTACTGTGCCCTAATACTATATCGAATTGCTTTAGAACAAACTAAATATTTTTTAGTATTAGTTGCATACAAAGTTGAAAAAATGGTTTTCTCGAAATTTTTGGTTAGTAAATTTTTTTTTAAAGCAAAATCAGACTTTTTTTTATTTCAAAATTCCATTATTATTATAGTAATTCTTGAACTAAATGTAATTTTTAGGAGTTGTTAAAGACCCATTAGCGCCCAACGAGAGACATTACAAATGTAAAATATGTCCAAAAGTCTTGTTAACTGAACAAACCCTAAAGGCTCACACAATGCTACATGGACCGAAGAATTTTAGCTGTGAAAAATGTGGAAAGACTTACATAAGCAAACAAAGGTTGCACGACCACTTTAGGTTTGCCCATCAAGGTAACATTGCCCATTATTCAAAATTATGTAATCATAACAATGGCGTTTCATGCAAAAAAAAGGACAAGTACGCAGATCATATAGTATAGTATAGCCAACTTTTTCAATTCAAAAATGAAAGGTTCTTACTCATTTGGAAATATTTATTTAAACTTTGCTCTTACAGGCAAACTTGTTTATGTTCTTGTAGCACTGTCCTTAAGAGTCAACAATTATGCTGCCTTAATAGCCAAGTTTTAATAAATATGTCCAAATGAGTGAAAACCTTTAATTTTGAAATGTGTATTAAAAAAATTGGCTATACTTTTTACGGAATACCATTTTCGCATGGCCTTCTTTTACGTGAAAGGTTTTTGTTATGATTTCGCACATTTTTTAAAGGATTTGGATAATATTGAGTTTAAAAGTATTTAGAAGTAAAAAAAGTAGTAAAATCTACCATTTCTTCCTACATTATTGCGTTAATGACTGATTTGCTAATAAATATATGCTTTTACGAAAAAACGAGTAGGAAGGGGGAGGGGGGGGGGAATATTTTAGAGAACTTGTCTATAATTTTTATCAGTCTGTTAACTCCCAGCTTCGTAGTTTTTTGGAAGTTTGCAATATTAATTTTACATAATTTTACATAATTTTACATGTATGGAGGGGGAAGAGAATTCAAAATTTGTTTTTTTTTTAAATTTTTATAGTTTTATTAAAATTTCTATCATTCTGTTAAATCTCAGGTCTCTAGAATTTCTGGGAAATGTTAGTTTTACATAACTTTACATGTATAGAGGAGGGAAGTGAATTCAAAATTTAGGTTTTTAAGTTTTTTGTTAACCGGTTTGTTATAATTTATATCAGTCTGCCAAATGTCAGCTCTCTAGCATTTCTGCAAGTGGGCAATGTCAATTTTACATAACTTTACATGTATAAAGGAAGACAGTTAATTTAAAATTTGGAGTTCTTTTTATTTTTTCCAAAGATTTTGTCATAATTCCTATTAGTTTGCCAAATTTCAGCCTGCTAACATTTCTGGAAGTATAGTAGAAATTCGATGTTTTTCAAAATTCCTTAACTACTTTACTGCCTTATTGAAGTGGGTGAAACTTGAAGGAGTTGTTGGCCCTAACGAGATCTACGACTGTGCAGTTTGAGGTTTGAAGCTCATTGCGAAGTAGAGCTATGATAGGTCAAATATGGGCTGAAATGTTTCAAGGAAAGGTGGTCCAGCAGTTTGCGCGTACTTGGCGGGGCACTGCCTCCAGATTACTTTTTTGCAATTTTAGGGGTCTACTAAATTTTGTTTTATTTTCGGATTTTTATCTGTTTTATTGATATTTGGGAGTCAAAATTCTTGGCAGATATTTTTTTATACTGTTTTTATCATTTGAAAAAAAATGGTCACATCACACCTAAATATTTTTAATCATTTTTAACCTTGTGGATATGAGGGAAATAGTTTCAAAGAGATATAGGAACTTGGCGGAGCACTGCCGTTCCCCCAGAATAATGCTTTTTTGCAATTTTAGGAGTCCACTAAATTTGTTTTATTTTCGGATTTTTATCTGTTTTATTGATATTCGAGAGTCAAAATTCTTAGCAGATATTTTTTTATACTGTTTTTATCGTTTGAAAAAAAATCATTCATTCAGGGAAATAGTTTTAAAGAGATATAGGATATTTTAAATAGATATAGTATATGAAACTTATTATTATACGTTGGAAAATATTTAAAAAATAAAAATAATTAGAAATGTAAAGTTTTTTAGGTATATTTTTTTCTAAACTAGATAATTTTTTTGTACGTATTATTCGTTATTATTATTTAGAATGAATCATTTAAGTTGGGTGGCCTAAATTCACACATAAAATTAAAACAAAAACAATATAGGGTGGCATTAGTCAAAACGAGTGCCTGCATATCCAAACTAAGATTGAAAAATGGTCCATTTCTCTCAAAGGAGCTTAGTAAAATTACAAAAAGGAAACAAAAGACAAGGAGCTAAAAACTGATTTGCCACAGACACGTGTTTTGTACTTATTATGATCTCCTCAGTGTCGCATAAGTCAAAAGTAAACTAAAACGCCTCACCAGCACATCCAAATTAAAATCGAAAAATAGTCCATTTACCACAGTGAAGCTTTTTAAAATTACAAAAAAGAAAACGTCAGTATTCTCCTCTAGTGCTTGTATGTGCGACAATGAGCTAAATACTGACTAGCCACAGACACGTATTTCGAACTTGTTATGATCTCGTCAAGTCCAGAACGGACCAACACGCCTGACAGGCATATCTATACGAAAATAAAAAGCCTATCTCTCACAGTGAAGTTTAAAAGTAAGATTGTAAGAAAGTCCCCTCCATTAGTTCTCGATCCTCTCTTCATGCATCAGATTCATAAAGCTCCATCAGCAGGTGGGGCTCGCACGTACGGTAAGGAGTCAAAAACTGACCAGTGGAGAATACTTGGTTTCCTTTTTGTAAATCTACAAGGCTACACTGTGAGAAAAGATTTTTTAATTTAATTTGTAAAAAAATTATGTTTCCCTCGCAGCACTAAAAAAATGTATAGAGCTTTGATTTTATTAATTTTTTTATAGGAAACAGGGAAAAATTTGATCGTTTTTCCAAGGATATGTTAAAAGATCTATTGGATCACGGAAATATGTGCTTAATTCTATGTGTGACACATACGCAATTCATTTAAATAAATCAAGGTACCTAATTATTACCTAAATCATGCATTTGTGTGAAACATTGATCCGTCTAAATGGTAGATAAGTACGTTTCTACAAACATTGAGTGAAAGTGGGGGTGGAGAGGGGGAGCGGAAACTAGTAAAATGGTGTTGGAAAAAATCTTAAAGCGTAAGCAGAAATAATTTTTGAAATCGCCCTATATTTGATAAAATTATGCCAATATGGTTTTTGAATAGGGTGGGGGCGAATGACAGGAGGACAGATGGGTGGGAGCAGGGATGACTACAAAGTAATTAGAGGACATTTGCAATGGGTGATCAAAGTAATTTCATTAAATGCGCCTTAAAGCCTACAGTATGTGGCTAAATGGCGTCTGACGACTGCCATGTTGATTCCTGTTAAACAAAATATAGCCTATAGCACCTTCGGGATCAGTAGCAATTTAACGACATCTTTTTTTTTTTAAATCAAAATCGGTTCAGCTGTTTAGCCTCTAGCGCTACACAAACATGCCTATATACATACATACATATTCCAAGCGAAAAATATTATCCCTCCTTTCGCCGTGCTGCAGTTGGGTAAAAAAACGAGTATTAATACGCAAATATCTAAAAACTATCTTCTCAATTTTATCATAGATTTTATATACATATCTTTTTTGATTATTTAATATTTCTAGATCAAAATTTTGAATGCATCTATTGTGAAAAAGTCTACAAACATAAAAATGGCCTTATTGCTCACTTGAAAACACACTCTGGAGAAAATGTCTACAAGTGCGACAAATGTACAAAGAAGTTTTCTTGTAAAGGGAGCCTGTATCAGCATAAAAGGATCCATACTGGTACGGTAATATTTCTACAATAACAGATTTTCTTATCAAATACCAAATTGCAAATAAGGAAGGACCTAAAACTATAAACAACAAATTAAAGAAAGAAAAATAAGAAAAAACATTCTAAACATTGAACTACCGAAGCCTTACATAAATTTTCGGAAAACTTTCATCTATGCAATGGTTGCGTATAGAGCAAGAGATCCCGGGTTCGAGTCTCGGCCGAAGCAAAAACTTTTTTCTTATTTTTCTTTCTTTAATTTGACTTGTTGTTTAACAGATTTTCTGTTATGTGTCATTAAAAAAGAAATAAAAAAACTTCCATATCTCCATATTTGCATGCATTTTTTCTGCGGGTTTAAGCTTCGTAAGTAGACGTCTCTTTTTAAAGTAGATAATAGACTGCTACGGCCTTTTCTGCTAAGCTTTTGTTCTGCAGATATTTATATTGGTTCTAATAATCGCAAAAATAAATGTAACACAAATACAGCGGATGCTTAAGGCGACGAAATACCCGACCGTAGGTTCGCACCACTGATTTAAAAGGACAGCTTAAATCAGAAAGCTTTAGCTATTGTAGCCCTAAACATCCCCTGTATTTATTACTCAAAATGATGACTTGCCTTGATTTTCAAAAGAAACCTAACGGTAAAAACTGCATCTTGGTGTAGCAAGCCATTTTTAATTTACGGGATTTTTTTGAAAAGCCAGCATTTTGGCAGGGAGTATAATATAACTTTTGTACTTAATTCTGGAAATTTCGTTTTCGTATAAATTACTTTTTGATAGATTTTTTTATGAGAAACTCATAATATAATTGGTATTTGCTTATAGAATGACTCCTTTATTTATTTATATGCTTATTTTTTTATATTTTTATAAAATATTTTTAGAACCTAAAATGCAGAAACTAATAAAAATAAAGAGATAAAAAACGATAAAAAAATTAAAATAATAAAATATGGGTCTTAAAAGAAATTGGTGGTCTGGGGTTCGGTAGTCTAGGTTTAGTCAGGTTTTTAGTTAGAGTTTTATTGACAACAGTTTTTATTTTCAAAATTATATTGACCACTGCCACTCAAAAAATGACAAAATATTAACTACCAACAAATCAATAACATTTCTTCAATTAATAACATTTCTTCCCCTTGTAACTGCACTTCGGGCAATGTACTAGTTCTCTCGTCAGGCTAATTTACTAGGTCTCTATTCGGGCTAATTTACTGACGGGTCGAGTTGAAATTCCTGTTTTTGTTTTCATTTTAGCAACTCTGATTTTCCCATCTGGTCCTGGAAATACTTCCATAAATTTCTTGAAAGATTGTCTTCTTTAACGACAACTATACTGTCAACTGTCAGAGATTTTTGGTTGTCGTTCCATTTAGTCCGCTTTGTCAAAGTTGGTAAATAATTTTTTACTCATATTTTCAAATATTGGTTATTTAAAACTTGATTTTTTCTCCAACTTTTTCTAAGATCTTCTTGTTCCCCAAAGAGGGTCCACATTTCGCTGTTTTTTAAGTTGCCTCCAATAAAATGATTTGGAGTCAGCGCCTCAAAATCGTCAGGATCTACAGAAACTTTTGTTATTGGCCGGGAATTTAAAATGTTTTCAACCTCAAGAGAGAGAATATATAAAAAAAGTTCATCTTTAAGTTTCTGTCCTTGTAAAAGTGAGTAAAATGATGTATTGGTGATTCTGATTAGGCGCTCTCATGCACCACCCATATGAGGTGCAGCTGGAGGAATGAAACTCCATTCAATTCCTTTGCTTGCTAAGTTACATTGAATTTTAGAGTGATCCCAACTTTTAACAGCTTTTCTGAGTTCTGCTGATAAATCTTCTAAGGCCATTATCATTGAATCAGTTGTCAGTGTGTGAGCGACTTCTAAATATACTGCACGAACAGTCAAACAGGTAACAGCTTTTCTGAGTTCTTCAGAAGCCCACCATAGATTTGTCACATCTGAAAAAATTTTTGACGGTTGCTTCCTTCTGCTGATAAATCTTCTTAAGGCCATTGTCATTGAATCAGTTGTCAGTGTGTGAGCGACTTCTTAATGTACTGCACGAACAGTCAAACAGGTAAATATTACCCCCCATCTCTTCTCTTGTCTACGACCAACTGAGACACAAAATGGTCCAAAATAATCAATACCAGTGTAGGTAAAGGGCTTAATATTTGGCGTTAATCCTTCAATAGGTAGCTGTCCCATTATTGGAATTATTGATTTGCATTTTTCTCGTCTACATTTTTGATAATAACTAAAAACTGATTTTCCATCCAAAATTCTTTTCTTGATTCGTTTAGGACGGTTTTCATTCCCTGATGACCAAATTTCTCGTGTAAGTGTTGTAAGTAGAGTCTTGTAATATGATGTTTTTTTTTTTTGGCAAAATTATAGGATTTTTCGCAGATTGTGATAATGTAGGAGCCAAATTTGTTCTTCCGCTGATAACAATCATGTCGCTTGAATCTATAATCGGGTTTAATTTTCTTATTGAACTTTGTTTATTTAAAGTAAGGTTATTTTTAAATTTTTTGTATTCCTCAATAAAAGCTTCTTTTTGGCATTGTCTAATCAACCTTAATTTTGCTTTTTCTATATCTTCAAATGTCATATGTGAAACAAATTCAATTTCTTTAGTTCGAGAGATCCAAATTCTAAAATACTTTTCAAGTCTTGCAACGAAAACTAACAGATCATTCCAGTTGAAATAATACTTCTGTTGCAGGCTGGGTTTTAGGTTTTGTTTCCACAATAGTTTGTTCTGGCCAGCTTGATGTGTCTTTATAAAGAAATGTTGGTCCGTTAATCCAAACGTCAAAATTTATTTAATTTTTTCCAGAGTCATCGTACGTTCTGGTTGCCAAATCAGCAGGATTTAATTTAGAAGGAATCCAATTCCACTGATTGCCTTCGGTGATTTCTTGAATTTCTCCTATTGTATGAGATTCAAATTGTCCCAGTTTTTTAGCATCGTTGTGAATCCAGTGGTAAACAGTTGTGGAGTCTGTCCCATAAAAAGATTTATCAGTTTTTAGTTCTTCTTTTAACATTTTTGCCATTATACTTCCAAGAAGTGCTGCTTGAAGTTTTAAACGTGGAATGGTCAAGGCTTTATTTGGTGTAACACGAGCTTTTCCAAAAATTAAGGAAACATCGTTGTTATTATCATCGTAACTTACTCTCAGATAAGCGACTGATGCAAATGCTTTTTTGCTGCTGTCACAAAATATGTGAAGTTGGATTTCATTGGCAAATGGAATATTTTCTGAGTAGCACTTTGAAATGCAGAGGTTAGGTATTAACTTTAGATCTTCTATCCACAACTTCCAGTGTTTCCAATATTGTTATTTACAAAGTCATCCCATTTTATACCAGTACGCCAAATATCTTGAACAATCATGCGTCCCCGTATCGCAAAATTTATTAGGATACCTAGTGGATCACAAATTGACATCACTATTCTAAGGACTTGTCTTTTAGTTGGTCTTTCAGTAAAACTATTGCTGAATTTGGCCGGAATTTGAAAAGCAAACTTGTCTCTGTTTGAATCCCAAAACATTCCTAAAACTCGTTGTATTGAATTGTCGCAATCAAGGTTAAGATCTTTTTTCATATCTTCGTCGATTTCCATTAGTTTTGTTAATTCGTTTGAAGAAGTGGTCCAGTTGACTAACTCAAATCCGGCATGTTTTTGAATTTCTCTTACTTCGGAAATTAATTTAAAAGTCTCTTCTGGTGTATGACAGCTGTCAAGATAATCATCTACGTAGTGCTTACGTGTTATTGCCTCAATTACTCTAGTTGAGTTTCCTTTAAATTTGGCATTAGAATTTTTTACAAATTGGGCACAAGTTGGAGAGCATGTTGCACCAAAAGTCATAACTTTCATTTGGTACACATCATATGGTTGATTTATGTTTCCTTCACGCCATAAAAATCTCTGTGATTCCTGATCATCTTCTTTAATTTCTACCTGATAAAACATTTCTCTAATGTCAGCGGCAAACCCAATTTTATTTTCTCTAAATCTTAAAAGTACCCCAATTAAAGAAGCTATTAAATCAGGTCCAGCCAATAAATTATCATTTAAGCTTATTCCTTCGCATTTCGCTGCACAGTCAAAAACAAGTCTTACTTTGTCTGGTTTATTGGGATTTGTAACACCGAAACGAGGAAGGTACCAAGTCACTAATGTCAGCGGCAAGCCCAATTTTATTTTCTCTAAATCTTAAAAGTACCCCAATTAAAGCAGCTAGTAAATCAGGTCCAGCCAATAAATTATCATTTAAGCTTATTCCTACGCATTTCGCTGCACAGTCAAAAACAAGTCTTACTTTGTCTGGTTTATTGGGATTTGTAACACCGAAACGAGGAAGGTACCAAGTCTTTGTTCCTTCTTGTAATGCTTCTTCATGTATTAATTTTTATGGCGTAACCTTTATCTAAGTATTTTTGAATATTTTGGCTATATTTTTCTCCAAATTTTGAGTCTTTTTGAATCTGTTTTTCTACTATTTGTAATCGTTTTATGGCTGCGTTTTTGCTTGGTGGTAAAATTATATCATCAGATTTCCAAAGTAGTCCAATTTCGTAACAGTCCTTGACATATTTTATCGTATTGGTCATAATATCAACTGCTCTTTCTTCTTCTTTGGTTTTTGATTCCAAAGAGGTTCCAAAGGCATCAAAGGTAAATGATGTTTTGGCAAGTTGGTGTAATTCATCCTCTTCTATTTCTTTTTCACAAATATGGAACGTAAGACAGTGTTGATTTATTGAGTTGTCAACTTTTCCATGAATAGTCCACCCCAAATTAGTCTTTGTTGCCATTAGTGTATTTTCTGGTCCATCTATTACTTTTCGAGGAACAGTAAGTATTATCTTGTCCAATTAATAACATGGGAGGACACTATGTCTGATATAGGAAGTCCCTGTATGTGTGGAAGATGCTGCCAATCCTCATAGAAAACAGTTTGAAGTTGAAGGGCCAAGTTTTTTATAGATCTTACGTTTCTCATCGTAAATTCTCTGGCTCCAGGGTAGTCACCAGAAGTTTTTATATCATAACATTTTGATGTTTCAGGTATTGAAGTCACTTTATTTGTCCACTGTAAGGTTAACGGTTGGGATGTTTCTTTTATATTCATTTTTTGTATTAAAATTTCATCAATTAAAGTCTATCTTCTCTGGTCCAATAAGTTTGACATTAGTCATTCTTAAAAGTACTTTATTCTCTTTATTTTGTCCCAGAGCAATAAACCCTTGTCTAGATTCAGTATAGGATGGTCCAGGTTGATTTCTCGGGTCAAAGGTTCTTGAGTCAGATGTATTAATTATTCCTGGTGTGATGACTCGACTATTGTCTCTTCTAGAGATAGCCTCAGTTTCAGTATGAAGTAGATTGTTATGGTTTCTTTTACAACCTTGCACGTTGCATGCTTGTCATTACTTGCAGTCTTTGGTTTGATGTGACCCTTTTAGACAAGAGAAACATAATTTATTTTTTGTAACGACTTGCCACCTTATTTGTATGTCGTCGGATTTAATCTTCTTGCAATTTTCTACCAAGTGTTTTTCATGACAGTATCCACAAATTGGTTCTTGATTATTAGTAACAAAAGATTTTTCATGTTTGCGAGAAAAATTTGACGGTTGAAATGACATTTTCGGTGTGGTGACATAACATGCTGAATCAGCTTTACTTGAAACCCATTTAGCTAAATCTTTCAGATTTACTTGTCCATCTTTCTGAAAAACTTGTTCTCCCCACATTAATTTTAGAGTATTTGGTAGTTTTTGCGCAAGATCTTTTAATAAACTTGGATTTTCTAAATGTCGGTCGTAATTTACCGATGTTATTGTACTTACGATTGAATTTACCGCACAAGAAAAATTTATTAAATTTTCCAATTCGTATTCTCTGATTGGAGAGAATGATTTTGCTTTATTTATTAAAATTTCTATGATTCAGTCACTGCGTCCAAATTTTCGTTCTAGTGTGCGAATTACTTCATTTAAATTACCAGGGCTCATCAGCAATCCAGAAACAGCTTGTTTAGCTTCACCTTTTAAACATTTTTGTAATTTTATCAAATATTCCTTATTTGTATATTTACATATACTTGAAATTTGTCTAAATTGGAAAATGAACGTTGGCCATTCTTCTGGTTTACCATCATAAAAAGGAAAATCTTTTTCGACTAGATTTCGTCGGTCTGGTTTACTCTCTGTTTCATTTGAGGTCCCCTGGATAGGATTCTCAAGAAAATTTGCTTCATGTTTAATAACCCAATTTTTGGTATAGCTATTATCAGAATTTTGAGATAAAGGGGGCGATTCTTCACAATTTGAAAAAATCTGACACAATTTGACATGCCAGATTTTAACCTTAAATCTTGACAACATTGCATCAATTTTCTAAGGATAAATACGATACAATGCAATGTAGAATTCAAATAAGGCATTGGCATAATTTTAATCTGATTTAAGACAAAACAACTTACGGCGACATGCGTGAATCTCATTAATTTGCTTGAAAAATAATAATCTATTAAAATTATAAACACTATTCGCCCTATTATGATAATTGATAATCCGTCCACCTGCGAAACAAGGCCACCAACGACAAGAGGTTTGATTTGAGTGATATAATAGTAACAATAATTTTTTTTTAAAAATATAGATTTTTAAAATGTAAAACCAAGACAAGAAAAAACTTGTTTTTGACGAAATATGCAGAGAACATTAGGGGCCGGTTTCTCAATAGAGAATTACCCCTGACCCGTGGGTTATCTTTAATAGATGTATTTTTTTGGCATGTGGTAAATATGTCAGCCAACTCTTTTTTTAACCCACGGGTCAGGGCTAACCCTCTATTGAGAAACCGGCCCTTAGAGACTCAACAAACAAGATATATTGAAGCTACCTAGGTACTATACTGTTACAAAGATACGAACCCTTCAACATCTTCAAAACGATTGTTTGCACATTTTATTCAAAACAAACCAACTAACATTTTTAAATTTAACTAATTTTGTTGGACACTCAACCCTAGATGCACCGTAAGCACATTTCTTGGATTAGTCACTTAATCGCGATTAAGTCCTTGTTGCTCACATAAAACAACAATGATGGATTAGCTAAGCCTTCTTACGGTACATATAGGGGTAAGCCTTTTGCGCAAAAACACTAAAGTATATAATTTACAACAAAATATTGATTTAAATCATATATCTCTCAGTGCAGATTGTGGGTAATACTTCATTGGCGTCCGTAAACTAAGAACTTTTTTAAAAATCACTACAAATATTTTTAGTTTTTTACAATTTTTTGAAATGTATTTAATAATTTATTAGGAAAATTAACTTTGCGTTCCAACAATTGATAATCAAATAGACAATTTCACTCTCAACGAGCCAGTGGCATCCATCAATGTGGGCGATTTACAGAAATCCTCGAAAAATCTATTAATTTTTTACATTTTCATTGAATTTTCCACAAAAAAGCTCTTTCAAAAAAAAAGTCTTCGCTTTATTTTGGCGATAAAATTTATTTTCAGATAAAGTATAACATAATTTGATCAATATTACGGATAACATTTCATTAGCGTTGCAAAAAAATCATTTTAATTTTGAAATTTTGCAATTGTCATAAAAACTAAGTACTACTACTATGTCGGTTTAGAACGTTTTTCTACGTTGTCCGAAAAACTAAGTGCTGCAAGAAAACACTGATATTACACTTTATTATTTTTCTTTAGCAATGTATCATTTATAATGATTTCTAACGGTGTATAAATTTTAATTATACTACGTGATAGACAATAAAATTTTCTTTTAAATGATTAGACCGAAGGTCGTCATAGGTTATACCTTCCCCCTATATGGGATTTCCTGACAGATAGATAGATTTTTGTTGCTATTGGAATGTAGTTTAATGTTTTACTTGTTTGCCACATTGTCAACTACAGCCTACATCTAGGGTGGAGAGGGGGACAAAAGTGGTCAAAGTAAGAAACTCATAACGAATAAAGCTTATAGAAAATTACATTTTCTTTCATAAAAATAGGTCGATGATCTTCCGCGTGGTCTTCTAAAGAAAAACCGATTTTTGTGAAAGTTACATTTTTGGAAAGAAAGCGTTATCTTCTATAAGTTTTATTCTTTGGTCACTTTTTCCTGGGTGGTCTTCCGCCCCTCTAGGTATAACGACGAACATAACTGGAGACAATTTGTAAAAATCGCCAAAAATCAGTATTATTTATAATACATACTGCCGTTCCTAAGAAGAAAATTTTATTTTCTAAATAGTGGCAAAAATTATTTTTGCCTAGAGAACTTCATTTTCAAAAAAATTATTCTGCCGTCGCTAAAATGATTGTCGCATGTAGAAATTCTATGTTTTGAGAAAATCAGGTTATATATAATTTTGAAATAAAAAGCAAAAAATTAAAACCTTTACTTTTATTTTAAAATTATAAGAAAATAAAAAAGTATAAAACTAAACCCGTTTTTCTCAAAACGTAAAATTGCTACTAATTTTCTTAAAAATTAAGTACTCTTGTACTCTTTACGAAAATAAAATTTTCTTTTAAATAATGCACAGATTAATTATGTAAAGATAATTGATGATTCACATGTGAGTGGGTCTTGCAGCCCTTCCACTGCGACCACCAGTGCAGCTGCGGCTCGTGCCGCAGGCGAGGTGAAGCGGTACATTACAAACATATTATTATACAGGTATTATCTCTGAAGAAAATTTATTGCGTCCTCGTCCTCAGTTGAAAGAGATCAGAAACATATTTATGGGCAAAAAGTTTTATTTATATTGTCGTTTTTCTCTTTCAACTGCATGCTCCAATAGTTCTAGGACGCAAAGAGTTTTAAAGAGAATAACGTTTGTACCGGTGTTTATAATGTGGCGCTTCACCTCGCCTGCGGCACGAGCCGCCGCTGCACCAGTGTATCTATTCTGGCTTGATGCTAATAGGGACCTATTGCAATAAAGCCAGGCACAAATTGTGCCGGGCACTATATTGACAGTTTCGCATTAAAAACTGACAGTTGATCTTTCAAAATTGACATACCAAAGTCGAATTTAGAAATCCAGTCGTTTATTTTCCATTAATAGTGGCGTCACTATTAATTCCGGCTCTTATAATACACAATGACCCAATTTTGAAAGAAGACAGCTGTTCTTATAATGCGAAAGTGTCAATATAGTGCCCGGCACAATTTGTGCCTGGCACTATTGCAATAGGTCCCTAATGTTTCATATAGATAAAGATAATTAGTTACATCGAAACTTTTTACGATTTTTGTAAATAATCTTCATTTATACATGCCACTGTACAGCGTGTCCCATTTTCGATGGGATTAAATGGGAAACTCGGTTATTATTAAAGATATTGATTTTCTGATTGCACCTTACCGTGCTCATTTTTTGAGCCCTTAAAAATGGCGTAATCAGATTTTTGCTATACCCCGTAGTTTCGCTAATACAGGAAGTTTTTGAAAAAATTGTATTTTTAATAATCCCTTGTATCTCGCTTATTTTGCGAGATATTTTTATTCTGTAAAAACCTTTTCATGGCAACTTTTTTAGAAGAAAATAATGACGTTGTCAACTTTTTAAAATATTGTTTAGTTTTTGAGATATGGTATTTATCATAAAAAAATTAAATACGGACCTGGATTTTTTTTATTATTATTTTGATTGGTTTCATGCTAGTATTATCATAAAATAATAAACATTTTTAAATTTTTTTGTTTTAAGGTAAAAGAAAAATCTTTAATATTTAAAAAAAAAATTAGTCCGAACCTGGATATTTTCAACATAAATATAAATTAAAAATTGCTAGATAAACAATTTTTAGTTTAACTGTTTTGATACTTAGCATATTAAAATGGTTTTACGTTAATTTACAGATTTATTTGAAACAAAGTCTACAAAAAATACAAAAAAAACAAATTATAAAAAATAACAAATTTTTCTGATTACCATTATGTGTAAGACATTGTTGGCATTTTTGAGTAATTTTTCTTAACGCATTTTGCATAAAAATATTTCTGCCATTTCAATATTGGGATTTTGTTCCTTGAATGAAGCAGTCAAACATATCACATTTTTCAAAATCTGGATATGGTCGATTTCTAGCCAGTTTCAAATAATTGTAAGCCATTCACAAAAATGGCAAGTAAAATGACAATGTCAATTCCACGCTTTTGTTTTGTAAATTTCACGACCTGCTGTGCTACCATCAAATAATTAGTATGATATTATTTTTATAACTTTTTAACGTTTTTAACTTTATTTATAAATCTTTTAATTATCATTTCAAAACAGATAAATTAAAAATCGTTCAACTAGTGTGTCTTGCAATTTTTAATTTATAATTACGTTGGAAATTTCCAGGTTCGGACTAAAATTTTTTTTTTCAATTATTAAATAGGTTTTTTTAACCTTAAATCAAAAAAATATTAAAGTTTTATTATTTTAAGGTAATAATAGCATGGAACCAATCAAAGTAGTAATAAAAAAATCCAGGTCCGTATTTAATTTTTTTATGATAAATACCATATCTCAAAAACTAAACAATATTTTAAAAAATTGACAACGTCATTATTTTGCTCTAAAAAAGTTGCCATAGAAAGGTTTTTACAGAATAACAATATCTTGCAAAATAAGCGAGATACAAGGAATTAATTAAAATGCAATTTTTTCAAAAACTCCCTGTATTAGCGAAACCACGGGGTATAGCAAAAATCTGATTACACCATTTTTAAGGGCTCCAAAAAAGAGCACGGTAAGGTGCAATCAGAAAATCGATATCTTTAATATTAACCGAGTTTCCCATTTAATCCCATCGAAAATGGGACACGCTGTACCATTTGTTGTAAATTATACCCTTTAGTTTTACATCATTGAAAAAAAAATTTTATGCTATTACTAAATGCTATATTTTTTTTTTTAAAAGGCGTTTTAACGAAAGTTTAAAAAAAAATTCATAAAAAGTTTTATTTATAAGAAAATTAATCATGCCTGTAAAAATTTTAGACGCCTTGCTAATTCCTATCTGTTCCGTCTCTGCTAGCGCCACCCAGCGGCAACCGTCTAAACTAAGCGAATAAAAAATTGACCGAAGGAATAACGCCACCACGCGACGTGGCCTTGTACGCAGAATGAGCGCAATGAATTATATGTTATTGATATATAGAGATCTTTGCTTTGGATTCAGATTATATACACTACATACTTTATGTACACCTCCTTTGTTAATAATATAATATAAAAACAAACTTAAAATTAACTAATTATTCCTAAAATCTTAAGAGTTGGCTAACAACGCGTATCGATGGTGTTGTATAAGAATCATTATTCGGTAAGTTATTATCGCACAATATTTTCATTTTCGCGATTATTTACGGATCTACGATTTAAGTCAATTTTTTGTGCACTTTGAGCAACTTAACTTTTGATTTTCATGCTTATTTTGCACTGGTGGCAGCTTATGTCTAAGTTCTAGAGATGAGCGATATCGTGATTTTCCAATCACACTAATATTTGTTACTGTGATTTTTTAATATCAAAATGGCGGGTTTTCCTATTTATAAACCGATGTGTATCAAATATAGAAATTGGCGGTGTTTCAAAAAGCTGATTATAATTTTTGACCTAAACTTCTAAAAAATTCAAAATGGCGGATTTTCTTATTTACTAACCGATTTGTCTCAAACCTCAAATATTACATTGCTGGAGGTCATTTAACAAAATTTTTTACTCAAACTTAAAAAAAATCAAAATGGCCGATCCAAAATGGTGGACTTTTATGAATGAATTTATGAATCGATGTGTATCAATTATCGAAATTCGCCATTTTCAATTATTTATAAGTTTAAGTCAAAATCATAATCAGCGACTTAAAACACCAATTTCCATATTTGATACATATCGGTTCATAAGTAAGTTTAAGTAAAAAATTTTGTTAAATGACCTCAAGCAATGTAATATTTCAAGTTTGAGACAAATCAAAAAAACCTATCATTTTGGATTCGCCATTTTGATTTTTGTAAGTTTGAATAAATAATTGTATTAAATGACCTTAAGCAATGTAATATTTGAAGTTTGAGTCAAATTGGTTGGTAAATAAGAAAATCCGCTATTTTGGATTCGTCATTTTGAATTTTTTTAAAAGTTTAGGTCAAAAATTATAATCAGCTACTTGAAACACCGCCAATTTCTATATTTGATACACATCGGTTCATAAATAAGAAAGTACGCCATTTTGGATCGGCCATTCTGATTTTTTTAAGTTTAAGTAAAAATATGTGTTAAATGACCTCAAGCAATGTAATATTTGAAGTTTCAAACAAATCGGTCAGTAAATAAGAAAATCCGCCATTTTGGATTCGCCATTTTGAATTTTTTAAGCTGTCGCCCCCCCCCCCCCCCCCCTACCGCCCCTTCAGGCACGCTACGCCGCTGGTCCCCTACGACATTCCAAGAATGTTCTTTAAAAGTTCTTTAAGCATGTCCAGGGGAGGTTCTCAATTGTCAATTCTCAAGACATTTCCGGACCGGATAGTAGAACCTAATAAGATATTTAAAATTATTTTTTTGTATCATGAAATAATATTTAATTTCCTTGTTTTTTAATGATTTTATACTGGGTTTATACAGACAAAAATAAAAATTAGAATAAAAACATTTTGCTGTTTATTCAGCCTAAAAAAAATTAAAATTATTTTTTAACACGTTTTTTGCAAAAAACAGTGTAAAAGTATTTTTGTATTAAATCACTGGCTTTTTATGGCCCTCGTAGTTTATTATAAAAAACAAATAAAAAATCGTCTAAAGATCATAAATAAACAAAGTTATAACAGTTCTATGTTAAAAACGGAATTATTAATAACCGGACATTATCAAAAACTTCATTCTGCAAAACAAGGCAAGAGCAAAATCGAAGTTCTGTATAGTCTTTTAAATTATCAAAACCGGACAAAATTAAAAAGGACAAAAAGGGCTCGGGCCTAGCTTTCGTCGTTCACCTAAAGAACACCGTCTCGACATAGGGATTGCTATAGCACATAGGGCGTTTTCATTAAGCAAGGGCCATCTTTAAATGTTTTCAGGTCAGGTGTTGGACCCTAGGTAAGGATTCATTTGCAATTAATTGACCAACAGGGTCGGTTCGATTCGGTTAACACCAATTTGCCGCCAAACTTTCATGAGACCGATTTGTATGAGAAGAAGAGGGACGGAACCAGTATACATGAAAAGATAGGAGACCCCTTTTTATGATTTTGTCCTTTTTGATTTTGTCCGGTTTTGATAAAAGACGTTATACTAAACTTCAATTTTGCTGTTGTCTTGTTTTGATGAATGACGTTTTTGATAATGTCCGGTCTTAATACTTCCGTTTTTTTCATTGGATTGTTAGGCCATTTTTATTTAATGATCTTGGATGATTTATTTATGACGATGGATGGGGATTGGCTTTTAAAAGTTGGATTGCTTAAAATGGTACGAAAAAACAAAAAAATACTCTATCAAAACAACAACAAATGTCACGTGACGCGATGTCGCACATGCGCACATCCAGTTCCAGATAAAAATTAAATAACTTTTATTTTTATTTTTATATGTTTAAACCCAGCAATAACGTCTTTTTGACGAAAGTACAAAAATAATCACCACTTACAAAATCTGACCAAGTCCCATTTCAGTCAGAATATCTGGCTAATTCTAGGGACAATATTTGACATTATTAGACTTTTCCATAAAAACCCGATAAAAATATAACGGTGGCAACAGCGTGGAGCAAATTCTGTAGCGAGCCTTTCACGCACCTTCCACGACATGAACTTAGTGCCTCTTTGTTAATTTTGCCATGAAAAACAAAGAAGGAAAGTAAACTTAGCTGACCTCATAAAGAAAACGAATAGAAATTACAAATCTGAAAAAATTTGGCGATATTTGAAATGTAAATTTCTAGTGACGGTGTGAATTTATTTCCAATTTCTAAATTAAAAATTTACGACTAACGTATTTTTGCTAAAAAAAAATAATTATATCGTGATGCTGCATCCAACAAAAAGTGGGAAATTGCCTTGTAGGTAAGTTTTTAAGTTTAAAAATTGCCTTTTAAACGAGAAATCTTAACCGCCAGATTATGTCACATTTTTCCAAATTTCGTCAGATTTTTTGAAATGTAAAGAATTGACCCCAAAAGATCAAATTTTGTACTTGCGGATTCAGATATTTTTGTTCGTACGCTTTGCGTTCCTGTTGATTTTGATTTAATTTCAATCTGCTTAACTTTACATTCTAATTCCAATAATTTGCACTCTCTTATTCTTTCTCTCGTTTCTGTCGTTGTTCTTCTTGTTGCGGTCGTTGTTCTTCTTCCTTTTTACGAAACTCTTCCCCTATTTTTTGTTTTCTTTTTTCTTTCTCTAGTTCCATAACTGCGTTTTCAAATTCAATATCAGAATCAGCTCATTTTGACTTTGTTGTTTTGGTTTTACTTGAAAGGCTTTTATTTTTCGATGAGGTGGATTTGTCTTTTACTGTTTTTGTAAAAACAGTTGAAATTTCGTTTATTTTCGTATTTGATTTGATTGAACATACCTCTGATGGTCTTTTTTCGTTGGTTTCTGGTGGAGGATTCAAAATTTTTGTCCAATGTTTTAGTGCACGATTTTTTCGTGCCTCCGGCTTATCTGGGTTATCTCTAGGGTTTGGAAGTCTAGGTTTAGTCAGGTTTTTAGTTAGAGTTTTATTGACAACAGTTTTTAGTTTCAAAATTATAGGTCAGTTCGTGAATTAACAACAGGTCTAATAAAAGAAATTATATACCACCCTACAGCTTAAAAGCGGCTTTTTATGCCAAGATGTATTTTTCACCTTTAAGCGTATTTTGAAAAACCTACGCTCGGAAATGGGAGTCACTTTTTTACTATCTTCCCTAGAAATACTGAAAACCTCCAAAGAAATAGAATTCGAAACACTCTGTAAAGGCAATTGCAAATATACACGTTCTGGAAACTTAGTAACTTTTGTGGCAGGTAATTAGCGACCCAGTATTTCTTAAAAACTACACCTAACCACTCGCATATTCTTCACAATAAAACGGAAAATGGTAGCTTATATTTTAGGCTGCCAATAGAAGAAGAATATTCTGGTTGTTTTAGTTCTCTGATCTGTTTACTAACTTGTATCTCTGACTTTTAGGTGACACAACTTACCAATGCCAGCAGTGTCAGCACATTTGCATCAACAAGCGGCATCTTGAGAATCACTTGCGTACTCACACTGGAGAAAAACCATTTGCCTGCGCACATTGCGGCAAAGCGTTTGCGCAAAAAGCCAATATGGTCGCTCATTCGAAGATGCACCGTGACGAGAAGAGTCATTTGTGTAAGGTGAGTTTGTAGACCCATTTGCACTATTTAAAGTATTTTTCTGTCAGTTATAGTTTAGAAGGCTATCAAATATACTAAATACTAAACGTGATTTATAAAATATATTTTATAACCTGGTAGAAAAAATTACTAATATAATTGCAGGGACAGTGCTTTTATGTTTTTCCTAACGTGAATGCTAATTAAGCTTTAATTTGACATATTAACATAATAGTGGTGGTTTCAAAAATATTTTCTAACTGGGCATTTAAAAAAAATGGGAATTTTAGGACTATTTTTTCTTGAAATCCCAGTTATCTAGGGCAACTCAAAGTTCAGAACATAGATTTATTTTGTCGCTTTATAACTTGTTTACAGAAATGTGACTATATTCAGTAAAATATTGAGGAAATTTTGATTTTTTTTAAGACTGAAGAATTTATACCAAAGTGAAAGTTTCATAAACAAAAAAGTTCACCAAAATGTAGGGTTTTCGTAAAGTTTGAAGAGGAAAAATCTTATCAAGATATAGTTTTTGGGGTCATTATTTTCTTCTGTCTGTCTGATGAAATTAGTTGTTTAAGTACCCGAAGCTTTCAAATCGTGTCCAAACTTTACAGTAAACTTTACAGTATACGGATGATTTATTTGAAGATACTATAAAGGTATTTTTTTTTCTGTATTGTTTGATACCTTATTACTCATATAAAGATTTGGCACGGTACAAATTATACAACTGTATTTAGAAAACGAGCGTTTTAAAAAAATTTGGTTTGTGCGCTTGCAGAAAATTTTTCTCTGGCTAATCGGCCTCTCAAACGCACTATTTGGTGAGCCACAGAGCTGTCACAAGTATATTATGAGAGTACTTCAAGTACCAGTACCCAGTACATTTTAAGATTTGTAAAAGTACTTGAAGTACTAAGTACATTTTCTTTTCAAATGTACTTTAAGTACCAAGTACATTATAAAAGTACTTGATTTTCCCCAAGCTCACTACAACTACAATAAAAGTACTTGAAGTACTTCAAGTACTACAAATATGTCAAAAAATGATAAAAATGCCAAAAATATCAAAAGAAATGTCAACAATGTTAAAAAATTTCAAAAAAGTAAAAATTGTCAAAAAACGTCAAAAATTATCTAAGATGTCAAAAAATTTCAAAAAATTTCAAAAACCGTCAAAAATGTAAAAAAAATTAAAAGACGTCAAAAATGTTTACAAAATTTTCAACCTGAAATGTTTTATTTTTTGGAATATTAATGTATGTAAATATATTACTTATATACCTAAATTGCATATATTTATTTTTTCTGAACTCATCATTTTATATAAAAATGCCATAGAAAGGTAATGGAAAGAGATAATTTTATTAAACAAAAAGCTACAAAATTGACCCAGTCATATCAAACTGTTTTAACGTTTTATAGTTTTGCAATAGGGGTGTCACACTTACCCCGAACTTCGAGGTAAATGGGACCTACCCCAAAAGACAAAAATTTTTAAATATATTACATTTTTCTGTCTCAAATTGCTTATGGTTGTTCCAAATAGATCACATTTGTGAAAATTCAAATATATTTGACTTTGTAATGAGATCTACCTTGCCTTATTTATTTTTTGGTGGTGCACTTGGGGCACTGTTCTTAACGTCAGTAATTTCTAAATCACTCATAGAAAGTACTATTTTTATAATAGCCCACAAAACTGCTTAAAAACTTGTTTAAATCAAACTAAATATCCAAGAAATTTTATCAGGTGTATCTAGTCAGACTAAATAAATTTTCGGGTTCTTTAAACCAACCTCCTTCGTAGAAATTACGCCTGCTACAAGGTGAGTAGGTGGATCCCCAATAATCGAACTGCAAGTGCAATGACCATCCTTGAGGTTACCACTTGTCTTCGGCGCATTAAAGTTATGTCTCACTTTGTACTTCAAGAATATTTTATTGTACTTGAAGTACTTTTAATGTACTTGAAGTACTTCGAATGTATTTAAAGTGCTTTGAATGTACTTGAAGTACTTTTAATGTACTTGAAGTACTTATAATGTACTTGAATTACTGTACTTGACAAAATCAAATTCATTTCCAAGTACATTCTTAAAATTACTTCAAGTACCAAGTACAATTACCGGATCGTAGATGTACTTCAAGTACAGTACTAGAAGTACTTGTAAGTACTTGAAGTACAATTTCAAGTACTGTACTTGAAGCACCTGACAACTCTGGTGAGCCATCAAAAAAAATTAAAAACCTGTTTTCATTATTGAGCAGTAAAAATAATACATAATAAAAGCTAGATTTCAAATATTTTAGTAATACAGCGAATAGGGCGCTCGGCCGATGTAAACAAAGTTCACAATCCTTATAAAGTGTCTTTTTGCGATGAAATGTCAAAAAATACTAAACAAAAATACCATGTTAATTTAAAGGTTTAACAGTTTGATCTAAAAACTAAAAAAAAGTACACTTGCGGTATCGTAAAAGTGGTACATATTACTTTTTGTTTCTAATACCTTGGTCTTTTTTAAAAAACATAGACACACTTATTGTATCTTTTTAAAACTGTTAAGGATATGTTATTTTGTATTTCATTCTGGAAAATATAATATAATCCGGTATATCAAAAATCCCTACGTTTACCACGTACCACTTTTATGATACCGATAGCGAGGGGGATTTCACTGACCATTTTTTTGTACATATGTTCGCATTTTTTGACAAAATGTAAATAATGCGAAAAAATGTAAATAAATGCGAAAAAATTTGAAAAAATGCGAAAAAATGCGAAAAAACTTGAAAAAATGCGAAAAAATGCGAAAAAATGTGAAAAAATGCAAAAAAATGCGAAAAAATGCGAAATAGTGCGGAAAAATGCTAAATAATAAAATAAAGAATTTTTGAGTTTATTGTATTCGGGCAGTGTTGTAAAAAAAAAGAAAAGGGTAATTTTTCGGTAGGTTAATTTTTAAAAAGGTATTTTATTAATCATGTTTATAAAACTTTTTAAGAGTAGACATGCTTTTTTTCCAGTCTGTCACCTTAGCTCCGAAATGTAGAAGCGACGTTGCAAAATGCGGCAAAACGACTCACGTGATATACATACCTTTTTGAGTGAAAAAAACATCAGAATTGGCTGAAATTTGAGTGGAAGGCACATTTTGTAAAAACTAAGACAAGGCTCGGAGCAATTTTTTGGTTTTTTTTTGCCGAATAAGTAAAAACTTCTTTCTAAGGACACCGATTCAAAATATTCATGACATAAATATTTCGAATCGGTGGCCTAGAAAGAATTTTTGACAAAACTTAACTTAAGCTTTAACTTACCTTTATCTTCTTTCGTAAAGCAAAATGAGAAAATTCACTTAAAAATTTCGGTGAAAATAAAACGAGCAAACGAAAAACACGGAAACCATTTTTTTTACCTACGTGCGGAAACCACGGGAAACCACATCGTTTATTGTGTTCCAAACAAGAACTGCAAAGCATAACATGTTCTAATATTCCACTCTGCTATTAGTAAAAAAAAAAGATGGATAAAAAAGAGACAACGAAACCTGTGATTTTGGAACGTACTCCGGAAGTTGTGTATATACTAGAAATCACCTAAGAAAAACTATTCCCATCTTTGTTGCACTCTTGGTATGTGTATAGCGCCAGCTCTTTCTATTGCCTTAAAAATATCACTTCTTAGCTGACGCGGACTTTAGTTCGCGTCAGCTCAGGAGTCCCATTTCTGAGAAAAAGAAAGAGCAGGTGCTATATACATATCGAAAGTGCAACAAAGATGGAAATAGTTTTCATACCTGATTTTTAGTAAATAAACGAAAATCAACCTTCATGTAAGCACATAAGAGTTTACAATTCCTCCTGGTAACAAGCGATTTCGCGGAAGAATCGCGTTCTTTATTAATCCCTTTATTAATGGCAGTTTTAAAAACGAATTTAACACGTCCTTATTTTTTGCATTTAGAAAAATATAACTTGAAGACCTCGTTGAAGACTCAGCAGTAATCAGTGCTAATTTAATTTTCATTTAAATGGGCAAAAAAAATGCGAGATTACTAAAATATTTACCGAACACTAATTCCGTTTGTTTGTTTGTTTGAACTCGGGGAGAGCAATCATACGATTTTTGATTTATAAGAAAAAAAATTATAACAAATAAGAAACAATGCAGAAGAATGTGAAAAAATGCAGAAAAACGTGAAAAAATGCGAAAAAATTGGAAAAAATGCGAAAAAACGTGAAAAAATGCGAAAAAATGGGAAAAAATTCGAAAAAATTCGAAAAAATTTGAAAAAATGCGAAACAATACGAAAAAATGCGAAAAAATTTGAAAAAATGTGAAAAAATGCGAAACAATACGAAAAAATGCGAAAAAATGTGAAAAAATGCGAAATAATGCCGCATTATTTCATCAAAATTTGTACATATATTGCGGCCAGTGAAATCCCCCTCGACCGATAGTGTACCTCCAAATGAATCACACTTTATTTAGTGAAGGGTGTTTTTCCAGACTTGTTAGTAAAACAGCAGTTTGTTGTAGGAATGCGGTAAAGGATTCAATGATAGAAGAAGTCTAAAACGACATATTATGACAATCCACGAGATCAAGCAAGTGGCTGAACTGGTTCATCAAATAACACCGGGTCGAGTTATCAGCCAAGAGGTGCAGGTCCCAGATCAGGTACAGCTATTTCCAGTGGTCATAGAGAATTTCGTGATAGATGAAAATAAGGTGCTCGTTAGCGTCCAGTAAAAGACATTATTTATGCTGCCGAATTTCTTGCATTGTACCGATACATAAAGGAATACTTTACCACATATTTTATTAGTGCAAGTGTGTTCAGATAAGCGCGTCTGTTGTTGGACGTTACGAGATAGAGGGTGCTTGGTCTCTGCCGAAGCGCGACAAGTTTGATCTGAACGGTGTCAACCAAGGGGCTTTTGATATACGCCAATGTCATTGAAGTACGCGTGCCGAATTTTCGCAAAAAAAGTTGAAAGTAAAAATAAAAAGAAAATTTTGTTTTGATGAAAGCCTATATTATCATTTTGGCAAATATGTAATGCTTATTTACTCAAGTCCTAATGCATAAACAAGCATATCTTCTGTCTGTGTACGTTTTGGAGTGGGAGAGTTATAGCCCATCGCACCGACTCTTTTTTTCGTTACTTAGCCTTAAGTATTCCTTATTACGTCATGTTATGATTATATTAAGGAACGCTTTAAGCTAAGTAATGAAAAAAAAGTCGGTGAGATGGACCCTTAGCCACATGTACTAAGTTAGGTAAATTATTAATTTTTTTAAGGTATAGTCAAAGACTAATTAAAGCTTTTACTGAAAAATTGAAAAGCATTTTTTTGGGTATGCGGCCATCTTCTTGAACTGGATTTTTTTTGTTTCTTTCTTCTCTTACCATATTTGCAATTGCACGTCTGGTTGGTACTAGTGTCCTTAAATAATTTGACAGTTTTTACCTTTTTTTAAATGTAAAAACTGTCAAATTTTATAGGACACTAGTTGGTACCATGTCTCGTGAGATTGTGCTCTTATCTTAAGACGTGGACGTTTGGTTATGTGACACACTTCTTAGTTTAGGCTCCACCTTCGAAAAAAAAGGTGATGGCTTAGGTTGTTTCTTTGGGTTCTTTTTTTTTGTCAGTTGGTGTTGCTTTATAGTTCAATCTATGAGTTTTGTAGGGAGATATGTAGTGCTAGTGCTAATTTTCTATTGGGTAGACCCTAGTGTGAAAAAAATGTGTTTTCTCGATTATCGATGAGTATTGAATATATTGGAGTATCTTTTCGTGTATTTCAATTACTTTGAATTGATTTGGGATGAGACATGACCAGACCTTATTCTTGTCTTGGTAACTTACATCTTTCTCGGTGTTTGGTCATCTTATATTTATTATTATGTTAAAGTTTGTTTCTGGGGGTATGTAAATGCTTATTATTAGGTAATCTTTTGTTTCTACTGCAATGACTTGAAAGTTTTCTGGTGTTCTTAAGTTAAGATCTATGTTTATCTTTTTTAATGGTATGTTTTACATCATTAACGCAACTCTACCTCATCCGCTTTATTGTGGCAAAAACAGTGATGTTGGACTTTTTGTTGTGTAATATATAGTAAAGTATGATCTCGCGGTCTTGATCTCTTATTTTTGCAAGAGGGTCTTTGTTTCTACGAAAGCTTCTCATGTTCCACTGTACGAACTTCATTATGTGTTTTTTGTTTTTTTTTCCTTCTGTCCCTTTAGTAAAATTTTGCTTGTTGCCTAGCGAATGGTCCGCTTTCCAGAGTTGTTCTACCTTCCAACTTATTTGACATTCTTTCCATAGTTTTGGGGATTTTTCAATAAATCACCAAAATTGATATCAAAGAAAAATTCTAACACTGTTTTTGGGCAATGTGTAATAACTTCTTTGAGCGTCTTCATCAAGGAGGCCCATCCAGATGAAGACAACCTATATTCCATAAAATATTGTAATCACATAAAAAATATCCCGCCTCACTAAGTGTTTTAATAATCCCAGACTTATATAATGGCAAATCTTTTGTCAGCAAAAGAGCCGTATACAAGTTCCGCCCTTTTCTTAGCTGGTTTTGCCTATTAGATTGAAACTGATCCAGTTGTTTGGCCTCAGGGAGGGCACATATATTCTTTGGATTCAGCTTGGGTGAGTTTAGTTCTACCAAATTTGCAGGAATCTTTTGTGATTCCAAAAGATTTACCATTTCTTCTTTATTTAGACCTTCCGAAATAATTAATTTCCATTTATTGTGAAGTACCGATTGCACTTTAAAAGGGGGTTCAGATTGAATTTTCACTTATAGAAGGGCTGTACCTGCATCCAGTGTAGCTTCTTTATCATGATCGTCTACATGGAAAACCAGATTAAATTCAAACTCTACTATGAGGGAGTCCTCTTCCTAGACACGCAGCCTTAAAGGAAGTGAACCAGAAGACCCATTACGTTGGTTTTGTTTGGTCTCTGGAGATTCGTCATCCCTGATTATAGACTCAGCTTTGTTAAGACTCATTAACGAACCACGAGCCTCGATCAACGAGCGCGATCTATTCGCTAATGTGGACGGCATTATTCGAGGCTCGCAGCGCGATATCGAAACCTCAAATTAAAACAAAGTACCCACTAAACTTGAGACATAAATAAAATGAAAAAAAAAACATTAAAAAAAAATTAGCTAAATCTATTTGTAATAGTTTACTCGTAAGAAAATAGTAAGCTGTCAGTCTTAATTTTTTTCTTAAATTGCGAATATCTCAAAAACAAATCCATTAATTTTTGAAATAATATCAATGCTCTAAAGGAATGAAAAAAACTATTTTAAACAAGATATCACGACCCACTTTCCTTCTCTAAAGTCAAGAGGTCAAAGCTACCCCAGCTAGGAGTCGATAGATATAAATATTTTAAGAAAATAAAAACAATGTGTCCAAGAATTTTTTCAAAAATTTACTTTAAATACTCATAATGGCATTCCGTATACGTTTTCTGTGAGTATATTACTTTAAAGGAAATGATTATACGTATGTTTTATCGCTCCGCTTGTGTTGTTGTAGGTTGTGTTTTTTCTTCCTGGGTAATAAATTTTGTAGTATAAAATGGAAAATAAATATTTTATTTACCTCACTATCCTGATAACGGTAATTACAACTTATGATTGGACACTTATTAACGCTAAAAACTGCACAGAACAGATGTGGCTTTACTCAGGCGTTGCGATCTGTATTGAGAGATGAAGGAATAAGAACAATTCGCACTCGCTCGCAAAGCGCCTCTAGCGGTAGATATTTAGGAATTACAAACTGATAACGGCGATGACACGCTACAAGGGTACGCGTAAATTTTATTTTCTAAAAAAAATTAAGAATAATATTTGCTTTAAACAAACTTTAGCATCAAACTAAATGTAGTGCTTTAGAGCAATATTGGAAACAATTTTACTTGTTCAAGAAATTTTATACATAAAATATGTATAAAATGAAAAATAAATATATTTTATTTACCTCACTATACTGACAACGGTAATTACAACTTATGATCGGACAAGCTTAACCATTGCACGTATTAACGCTAAAAACTGGCTTTACTCGGGCGTTGCGATCTCTGCATTGAGAGATGTTGAAGGAATACGAACAATTCACGCGCGCTCGCTTAAGACGCCTCTAGCGGTTGATATTTAGGAATTACAAACTGATAACGATAATGACGCTCTACCAGGGTACGCGTATTAAATGTTATTTTATAAAAAAAAATGAGGAAATAATATTTATTTTTAACAAACGGCGATACTTATATATAGGTATATAAACATTAAACTAGACTTATAGAGCAATATAATGTTGAAATTCGTATGATATATTAGGTTTTTTTATTTTAGTGAATGTAAACCTCTATCCGGTTATGATACCGGAGTATGACGTTTGGGCCAGTCTTACACAAATGTTAAAAACAAATAGCAACTTCAGCATCAAACTAAATGTAGTGCTTTAGAGTAATATTGGAGGCAATTTTATTTGTACAAGAAAAATAACTCGCATACTAAACACTAATTAAATTTTGGATGGTAACATGAAAAGGGTACCCTTTTTCAAAAATGACCTAATACTTATACATTTTCTCTAGGTTATTTTGTCTGGTTCAGGTAATTTTTTTTACGCTGCTGCTTGTGCGAGTCGGGGTCAGTGGCGAATGAAGGGGGGGTGGGCAGAAGGGCCTCTCTCCTTTCCTTGACATAAAGCTTATGATTTTTAGTTCCAGAAAAGAAAATAACCAATGCATAAGCCGTAAATTTCTGCCAAAAATAAAATTTTTCAAAAATATGAGCTAAAATATCATTTTTTAAAATTAAAATTTAACTGATTTTGCTCAAATTTTCGCCTGTGGCACATTTTGTTTGCACATAGTGGTAAACTTTAAAGCTAATTCCTATTAAATCCCGCAAAAAAAATTGTTTTGTGTTTTTTTCCCTCCTTGGCCCCTTCCTCCCGGACATCCTGGATTCGCCACTGGTCGGGCTTACTTGCAAAGCCATTTTGTTTGAGGCTAGTAATATATAAACCACGCATCTTATTTTAAATGTTTTTTAAATAGTCTTTGTTCTTTGGATCCCATGTAACAGGTCTATTCATGTAATTTTCAAAGACAATACTTTTTCATCATTCATGGTATTCATTTTTCTTTGAAGCGTATTGAACGACGACCGTCTAGTGGCTCGTTGCGAATGGCTTGTTGCGGGCTCGCGATCATTTTTTTCACGTCTACATTAGCGAATTGTTCCAGGCTCGTGGCTCGGTAATGAGTACCCGGCTTTACAGATGTACTGCTTCCTCCCATTTTGGGCACTCCAACATTCAAAAAACGGATAAAAAATTAAGAATTTTTGGAAAAGAAAACAGGTGTAGAATCTGACATACAATGTCGTAATGAAGTTAGCTGATATAAGTGCAGTTGAACTACCAGCGAAGTAAAGCGCCGTTTTTTTTTCTCTGATATCTGTGTGTGACTAGAAATCGTTATCTTCAAGATGATGAGACACTGAGGTAAATTTTGTTCGAAGTGCTGTTTATAACTTGTTAGCTCAGGATATATAAGGATTACTAACAACTTTCTAATTAAATATTTCGAAGTTGTATGGCTGAATTCTGCGTAGTAGGCTTTGTACTCTTGGATTGGGGGCTGCTTTGCTTCTAAAATTTTTACCAGTGGTGAGTTCTCACAGTGTTAGACGAACGATGTATTTGTGAAAATGCTAAATAGCCCAAGTACTGTTTTTTTTCTTCAAAATACAGGCTGTATACAAGTTCCGCCTACTCTTTGCTTAGCTGGTTTTGCCTATTAGATTTAAACTTATCTAGCTGTTTGGCCTCAGGGAGGGTAGATATATTCTCTGGATTCAGCTTACCTGGATTTAATTCTACCAAATCTGCAGGAATCTTTTGTAATTCCAAAAGCTTTGCCCTTTCTTCTTTATTTAGGCCTTCCGAAATAATTAATTTCCATTTATTTTGAATTACCAAATGCACTTTAAAAGAGGGTTCAGATTGAATTTTATCTTATAGAAAGACTAATGCTTCTGCATCCAGTGTAGCTTCTTTATTATAATCGTCTACGTAGGAAACCAGATCAAATTCGAACTTTCCTATAAGGGAGTCCTCTTCTTAGACACGCAACTTTACAGGAAGTGAACCCAAAAACCATGCCAGTGGCTTTTGTTTGATCTCTGGAGATTTGTTATCCCTGATTTTAGCACTCAGCTTTCTTACAGATGTACTGCTTCCTACCCATTTTGGGCACTTCACCATTCAAAATACTGACAAAAAATTAAAAAACTTAGGCATTTTTGGAAAAAAACACGTGTAAATTCTGACACACACCGTCGTAATGAAGTTAGCTGATATAAGTGCAGTTGAACTACCAGCTCTGCTTTTAAAATTTTTACCAGTGTTAAGTTGTCACAACTTCTTGTGTTTTGCGTCGCATCTTATTATATCGCTCCAACATCCATTTGCTCCCTTACCAACATATTCATAGATGTTTGTGGTAGTATCCTAGTTTTTGCCATTACTTAGTTCTTGCTTTAACAAGTTATTTTTTTGTATGTTGCTGTTTCCAAATAAATACTGTATCTTAAAAGATTGGCTGACGCAATTTCACGTTTTTAGTATTGTTTTGGGTAAATTTTCGTACATAGCTTATCAAACCTTCGAAAGATCTTGCATTCTCAGGTATCTTTAGGTTTATCACGCTGCTTATTTGTGGGGATATCAAATTAAGGTCATACTAATACTAAGCAACTTAAGCTAGTATCGCTCCAAGTCCATTTGTTCATCAACATATTCATAGATGTGAATGTGGAAGTTAGCTAGTTTTTTGTCATTACTTAGTTCTTGTTTTAACCGATTGGCTGACGTAATTTCAGGTTTTTGAGTAATGGGTAGGGTTAATTTTTTTACGTAGTTTATCATACCTACGAAAGATCTTCTTTCGCCTGCATTGTCAGGTCTCTAGGATTATCTGCAGTCTTAGGTATCTTTAAGTTTACTATGCTGCTTATTTGTTATTCGAAAAACTAGATATATCCCAAAAAAAATACCCCAAAGATAAATTCGCCCCGTCTGGGAAAACAGACGTCTATTGAACTAAAAACAAAGGAAAAAAATCGGTAGAAGCTTCCCTTCTTTCATTCAGCAGCTGTTCCAAAATTTCACTCGCGGCCTTTTCTTGTGGCTGGAATTTCGGTCTTCAACTTAAACCACGTGTGACTTCTTTCAGTGTCTTGTCGGAAGTGGTTCTTCATTCCCGTGTCAAACACAGGGTGGCGCTTCAAACTCCCAGCGTGTGTAAAACGCGCATAATTTTTGCCAAAATGATCAGGTGATCAAAAAGAAAATAACTTTCAACAAAGAGAGAAATTATCACCTGATCGGATTTTTTCCCAAACAAGGAGTTTTATTTTGAAGGTTTTTACCAAAAGCCCAAAAATATCAAAACAAACTTTAAGGTTAGGTTTTCCCCAAAAATTCAAAATAAAACAAAAACAAAAATAACTTGTAGCATTAAACATTCCGCCCATTCCCAATTTTTATAGAAAAACCCAAAAAACTAAAAAATAAAAAAAAAAGGTTAATCAATTACCCAAAGGGTCTAAACAATAAATTAGCATTTTTGCAACAATAATTTTATCGCAATAACTATGGACGTCATACTTAAGTTAATTCAAATAAGCATGATTCACGCTACACAAGGCTTTGAAGGTTGGTTACTGGCTGGGTAACGGACATACCTTCACCAAACTACGGTCAAGTAATCCTTTCGCGGTTTTTACTTACACGACACGGGGGATTATATCTGGACTCGAGTAAACTTTTTGAATTCTACCGAGCGATCACTCAGTGGGGGTAGGTTTTCGTCTTGCAACGCTACTAAAGTTCCAACTTTTGGAGGGTTATCGGGGGGATTCCATCTTTCGCGTTGTTGCAACGACTGCGGAAATGGACCCATAAGATCTACACTCACATGTGAAAAGGGCTTCACCTGGGACACTCTAAATTTAGGAAGGTCACCCATGAATGGGTGCAGTGGTTTGGGATTCACCCTGGCACAGCAAAAACACTTGGAAATAACACTGTGAATGGCACTCTTCACAGACAAAATCCAAAACTGTTGATTTAGTAGGTACTCCAATAAACGAGGACCTGGATGTCCATGCTCATTATGGAATTTCTCAATAATCAAGGTGGTAAGCCTGTGACTACGAGGCAACAACATAGGCTGTTTTTTCTCATATACCAAATCAGTGTGACATAATCTACCGCCCACCCTGAGGATGGGTGCAATGGTTTGGGATTCACCCTGGCACATCAAAAACACTTGGAAATAACACTGTGAATGGCACTCTTCATAGACAAAATCCAAAACTGTTGATTTAGTAGGTACTCCAATAAACGAGGACCTGGATGTCCATGCTCATTATGGAATTTCTCAATAATCAAGGTGGTAAGCCTGTGACTACGAGGCAACAACATAGGCTGTTTTTTCTCATATACCAAATCAGTGTGACATAATCTACCGCCCACCCTGAGGACACCATGGGAATCAAAAAAAGGAGCTAACTTTTGAAGAGGCTTAGCACAACTCTCACCTGTTGTACATCTCGCACAACAACTAAGGTGGCGTAATAAAGATCTGCCTCATTGAGGGCTTTAGTAGGAAAAGATAAAGAAGGATCTTTTTTCACTCGAAAAGGTCTCAAACAAAAGGCAATGCCTAGTATTCTACGCAAAGAGGAGTACTTAGTGAGTAACAGCTGTACTTCATCAAGGGGGTAGATCAGCATCAAACGCATCAATATTATGGTTCATAGGCCATGTTTCACTAGACTGGGCCAACCAGGATGGTCCAGTAAACCAAATAGGATGGTCGATCAATTAACTAGGGAGGGATAAGCAATCAGCTGGGTTCTTCTTACCATTTACATGGTACCAACGAGGGGAACTTTCTCTTGATTTGTCGGTACACGATTGGCTACAAAAACCTTTCGTTTTGATGGACACGATTTTATCCAAGCAAGAGTAACACTGGAGTCAGACCAAGCAAAAATCCTATCAATCTGGATGCAATCAAGGTGATTGCCAACAAACTCCAATAGTTCTACTAACAATACAGCAGCACACAATTCTAAGCGTAGAATAGAAATACTTTTCCCACACAAAAGGGAGATAGAAATATTTCCATCCAACTCAATTTGTCGAATATATACTGCACCACCATATGCACACATTGAGGCGTCACAAAAGCCATGCAATTCAGTGGTGACAGCATTTTACTTCACAACATAACGAGATATTGATATCGAAGATAACAATGGTAGTTGCGACACATAGAGTTGCCACTGTGCAACAATATCACTGGAGGGGGTATGGACCCACAAACGTTGCATTAAACACTTAGCAACCAAAACAACTGGGGCTAGGAACCCGAGTGGATCATATATCCTTGCAATCTCAGAGAGAATGTTTCTCTTGGTACAAGGTCTTTCCATGGGCATCACATCATAACAAAACGAATCAGGTTTTGCACACCATTTTACCACCTTCACAACTGGGTGGTGTGGAATAAAATATGAATGGAATTCAGGGCTAGAATTGTCCAATTTCATATGCCCCTGGTCAAGGTAATCCTGAACAAAGTCTTTGTACGCACTATACAAAGCAGGATTTTTCAATAATCGGTTTTCCATCATTTTGAATCTACGCAATGCTTGACCTTTAGAGTCACCGATTTCTTGTCAAGGCTCTCTGAAAGGTAAACGAACAACATATCTGCCAGACTCAGTTCTAGAATGAGTGGTAGCAAATATTTTTTCACACAAGTCCTCGTCAGTGGGAAGAGAGATTTTTTGAGGGGTCGATTCCAGTTCCCAAAAATTTTGTAAGGTACTATCCAATTGAGATTCTATAGGGGAAGACACTGAGGTCAACAAACTAATGGGTTTTTGAGTTTTACGAGGACCATCAATACCACGAAGGAGTATTCAACCAAATATTGAATTAATGGCACAAGGACCTCCATTTTATCCTTTTTTAAAGCCAGGCACAAGCATCTGACCAAACAAATCAACACCAATTAAAAGGTCTACACTACTAGGTTGTCCAAAATTAGAATCAGCAAAATCTAAATCTCTTGTCCGTGAGATTTGAGATTTAGGTTTTGCTGATCCTAATGGCATACGGACAAGAGCTGCATCTGCTTTACGTCGATTTGCAGAAGGCATATGATAGTATACCACTAAATCTACTTTGGAAAGCCTTGGAAACCACAAACATAAGCGTACAACTAATTAAGGCCATCAAAGAGTTATACCGCAATAGTAAGGCAAAAGTTAAAATAAAAGCAAAACTAACCTTTCAAGTATATAAAGGTCTTAAACAAGGTTGTTGTAACTCGCCTACGCTCTTCAAGATATACTTGGAACAAGTCCTTAAAGTATGAAAGAGAAAATGCCAAAACATGGGTATTCCGTTGGACGAAACCACCTTGTATACTTTATGTTTCGCCGATGATCAGATAGCAGTGGCTCAGGATTATGACGACCTCGAATATATGACACGAAAACTAATAGAAGAGTACAATAAGTGGGGACTAGAGGTTAATCTCAATAAGACAGAGTATATGTGTATCGGGGGAATGAAACAGGATCTAATCTTAAATACCGGGCAGCGAATTTAGTCCTATGATAAGTATAAATACTTAGGTCTAAGCTGACGGAACACTAGATAAAGCTATAAAAGATCGAAACGTACAAGGAAGAAAAGCAATAACTTTATTAAATGGAATAATTTGGGACCAAAGTATATCAAAACATAACAAAATGCTTATATATAACACCATTGTAAAAAGTATTATTACATACGGCTCAGAAGTATGGCCAATCAAGGATAGAACAGAAAAAATGCTTTCCGCTACGGAGATGGACTATTGGAGAAGAGCAGCAGAGAAATCAAAAAGAGAAAGAGTTATAAATTAAAGAATAAGAGAAATTATGACAGTGGGTGAACGTACTTTAGTGGATGATATAAGAACAAAACAACTGGTGTGGTACGGACTTGTACAAAGAATGAATGATGAAAGACTACCTAAACAATGGAAACCAACTGGCCGAAGAAAACGAGGACGGCCAAGGAGAAGCTGGAGAGAAGGAATAGACAGTGAAATAAGAATAAGAGGCCTAGATGATAAATTATGGGCAAACAGAAACGAGTGGATATCGGAAGACGTAGAACGATGTGAAACCGATAAATATATAAAATCTGAATCTCTCAGGTATGGCCATTGAAGAGAATCATATTCTACAACACTCACAGGTATGGTTCCACAAATTTTAGGAATAAGAATGGCATCGTCACAGGAAAACAAACTATCAGGAAACTTGGAGGAGCCAATTTTCAATGTAACATTGCCATATGGCGTAGTAGAAACCATGCCATTTATTCCTTCAATAGGAGTTCTATTCGGAGCCACTTTAAGTCCTAACCTCTCAGCCAAAGAGATGGTTATAAAGGACGCTTCACTACCGGATTCTAAAATTGCCCCACAAGACACAAACGTCTTGTTGGCATCTACAACTGAAACTTCGGCAGTTGCAAAAAGCACAGGTCTCCTCTTACGAGGTTCAAAATGGTTGCTACTGGGTGTAGCGGTACACAATGCCTGTTTGGCACCTTCACTATTAGGTATACGGAGGGTCTCCTCTGGACAATCAACTTGGGGGCTCGGATAGCTTTTCACAAAGTGCAACAGGGAATGGTGAAGACCCTGGCACTGACGACACGTGGCATTTGTAGGGCATTGAGATACACCATGTTTGCCAAAGCAGTTAAAAGACAATCGTTCACGCTTAACAAATTGATGGCGTTGACCTACTTCTAATTCCAGAAATCTGGCATACATCACAAGGGGGTGGTAGGGCTGCTGCTGGCAATAAGCACAACCTTTATTACCAGACTGGCCTGTTCCAGTCACTAAAGCAGGATAGGGTGGTTTGTCACCCTTCCGGGGGGGGGGGTAGTGGAGGTGAGACCTCCTTCGGCTTATTCAAAAAAGAACTATTTTCCAAAGCCCGACAATTTTTCTCTAAGAATTTAAACAAATCTTTATAGGACGGGATTTTCTTATCACTATACTCATTCTCAAACTGAGTTTTCAATGGGGTGTCAACTTTTTGCAAAAGAAGAATCATTTTAGCAAAATCTAAAAGGTCTACATCATCATAGTTTGACAATGCTTCCAAATTTTCCCGAAAAGTGGACAACAATAATCTCAAATCATGTGGGTTGCTCGATTTTGCAGAAGGGGCCTGACAAATAGACGTCCAATAATTTGTTACCAAAAGTCTTTTATTATTAAAGCGCCTAATCATCGCGTCAAAAGCTACTCGATAATTATCCGAGGTTAGCGGTATGTTCCTAATCACAGATGCTGCTTCTCCCACCAGAGCGGTATTTAAGGCTTGAAGTTTAGCTATTTCACTCATGTCAGCTTTGTCATGAACAAGTGACTTAAACATATCAAAAAAGGTGGGCCATTTTTTAAGATTACCGTCAAAATGGGGTACCTCTATCTTTTAATTTCAAGACCCTGGTCCACATTTACCAGGGAATGGTTTAAAATTGTTTGTGAGGCATCTTGGTAATCCTCAGGATAGAGCTCACGACAAATCGATCTAATTGTGTATTTCATTTCATCAAATTCCTGCACTAAGGTTTCCTGACTTTCCTGTATCTGATCACTACTATCTAAGCTTATAATTTCAAAATGCAAGGTATCAAATTGACTTACCAGAGAAGGCACATCTTCCCATCTGGCTTTTAACTTTTTTGCCTTATCTGCATGCCCTAGGCTTCGACGGCTTTATTATAAGTCGTTTTTAATTTATTAAAAATACTTTTTTGTTTTTGTTTCAACCCTTTTATGTCAGACATGATAAAGCGGTTTTTATCAGATACAAAAAAGTGGTTTTTTTCGTGACAAATTCGCTATCAGCACACGGGTACGGTTCGCTAACAACGTGGCAACAATCTCGCTATTAACTAAAGCAAAAAGAAGGTAAATTTCGACAGATTTCACACAAACAATTTCGAAACCCGACGAAAATCAACAAACAATTTCTAACCTCGGAGGTAAACAAAACAACACGTGAAATTGTGAAGTTAGAACACACAAACGTCAATGAAACGTCAATCAACCAACGGCCAACAAGAAACAGCAGTTCCAAAATTTCACTCGCGGCCGCGGCCTTTTCTTGTGGCTGAAATTTCGGTCTTAAACTTAAACCACGTGTGACTTCTTTCAGTGTCTTGTCGGAAGTGGTTCTTCATTCCCCTGTCAAACACAGGGTGGCGCTTCAAACTCCCAGCGTGCGTAAAACGCGCATGATTTTTGCCAAAATGATCAGAAAATAACTTTCAACAAAGAGAGAAATTATCACCTGATCGGAATTTTTCCCAAACAAGGAGTTTTATTTTGAAGGTTTTTACTAAAAGCTCAAAAATATCAAAACAAACTTTAAGGTTAGGTTTTCCCCAAAAATTCAAAATAAAACAAAAACAAAAATAACTGGCAGCATTAAACAGTACTAATGTATGTACCTTCTGTGAAACTATTAAGTTTATATTAACAAAGGAAACTTGTAGAATTTTAAAGTCAAATGCAAATTTCTATTCAAAAAACTATATTAAAATTTATACTACATACATATAAGTATACGAATAATAGGTTTGTTATGAAACATATAAAATACTTTCGATTTCTCTGACCACCCAGCAGTTTTGCGAATGATATCCATTGAGACTACTTTACTTATTGCAAAAAAAGTACTTGCTTGACCTGTACTATTTTGTAAAAATTCTAATTTATCAACACTATATCTATTAAAAAATACTTTTATACAACGGCTAATAGGTGTAACTAGTCTCTAGACCCTTAAAACCTTTTGTTCTGATCAAATACCTCTCCAGAATTGATGCTACACACGGGGTATAGATTCAAATCTAGGAATAAATGTTGAAGACTGAGTTTGAGTGTTGAAGTCATAGGCTTTAAAAAAACATAGACCCAGCAAAGCACATTCATGCAACATAAACAGATTGAAGGCAACATTAATTGGTAACGCAATGCACTGGAGAGGTTATCCCTCCCATGCCGGTGTTCCTAAAATGGCAACGCTGTTAAAAAGCTTCCAGTGCCGTAGTGATTTCCAAATTATAATAAATTAATGATAAGCAGAAAAGTTATATTTGCTAAAAAATTAAAATTGACATTTGTGCAAGAATAAGGAATGTTTTTGAAATATTACATGTTAAGGAAATACAGGGTGTTTAAATATCCTCTGTAATAGGTAAAAAAATTGCTTTATCAGGAGTTGTTTACCAACCCAAACATAACATTTCAAAAAATTGCAGGAGAGTTTCTGTTAAGTCCTTGCGTCATTTATTATGTACCGTGTCCCAAAATTCTATGTTTTTGGGGGCTTGCAGGTATATATGGGGAAGAGATAAAAAATCCATCCCCCGTTTGCGAGTCTTGATTTTTAAGACATTATTAAAGGTTAATAATGCAGCAAGCCGTTTTATAAGCTATAGGGGGTCTTTAAAAATCTGCATTTTGGGCAAATTGTAAATTTCGTTTTGGAATATCCCCTTTGTTTCTTTATATTCTTTGTAATTTTTGTTTTTATTCGATATTTTAATTTAGGGGAAAGTTGGGCAGGTTGAAACAAAAATTACATTTTATTGTACTGTTCATTATCCAAAAAAGTTAGATCTCCAAAGAAGTTACATTTTATGCGGGGTCCTATTGTGCATAATTCAAAAAAAAAAATTAATTTTGTTGTCTATTATTTAAAAAAATTAATGTTTTTTTTTAAATTATTGTTAGGTTGAAACAATGAATTTTTTTAGAGGGTAGGGTTGAAACAGCTAAAAATTTAGGGTTACATATGCTTTATATAACTTAAATTTAAAAAAATGATCCATAACTTTATTTTTCAAAACCAATACCAAAACAGATGCGGGTAAATACTTAAAAAACTTATGATTTAAGTACTTTGCCGAGCAAGGCTGTGAAAATTATCGCCCAGAAAGGTATTAAGAATGTATCCAATGCTGCATCTGCTGAAAGAGGAATTCTGGTAACGACAACTTGTATTGTTAGTGCTTCTGGAAATACAATAACCCCAGCGATGGTCTTCCCCAGAGTAAAATTTTGTGACCATCGCTGGAGTTATTGTATTTTCAGAAGCACTAACAATACAAGTTGTCGTTACCAGAATTCCTCTTTCAGCAGATGCAGTATTGGATACATTCTTAATACCTTTCTGAGCGATAATTTTCACAGCCTTGCTCGGCACAGTACTTGTAGAGGTTTCATCAAGATTAAATATTCTTGAACCTTCGAATGCTGCAGAACAGCGTTCTATAATCTTTTCCGAATTTCAAAAAAAAACAGGTTATTTGTTCGCGTAAATGATGTCATTTTTGATAATGAGCAATTTTCTGACTGTCTTATGCTTAATGTGCCATTTTTTTAAAGACAAGATTGCATCCAGTCTACTCCGGCTTCTTTGTTTTTATGCCAGCTGGTGGTACAGTAATGTACATTAAGCACAGCCATTTCATATGCCAGCTCACGAGTGCTACGTAGTTTGGCCGTAACACATTTTTGCACAAGTTTTCAGATACTCTGCAAGAAGCGTTTCCTGTTCTTCAGTAAAAACGAGGCGTGTTTGAAACTTCGATTTGCACATAATTTCTTGATCTTCGTTTTCTTTCTGTTTTTTGACATATCTAAAAACAAAAAAGCCTATGTAATATACTGGTATAATGGCGTTCTAAACTGACACAGGGTGGGGATTAAAAAAAAATTCTTAATCTTCTGGCGAATATAACAAACAGAATCAGGTGTAGTTAACAGATTTTGTAGTCCAATACCTGTCGCAGTATTAGCTAGAGGATAGTTATTATTTAACAGTAATATTTTGGGTTTTACCACAAAGTATACTACAGAGGTCTGAAGCTTACGGAAAGCGAGGCGAACCGGTTTAATCACAGGCTTTTGCCTTCACGCAAAACTCTGAAATCAAATTGGGTTTCCCCTCGGGAAGTTGCCGGTGTTACCAAGAAGGATGTATTTCTCTGTAAAATTTGCTGTCCATCGATCGATTGGTGACCTTGAGCAGAAAGTATGTACTTTGACAAGACGCTAGCCCTACCAAGTCCACTTTGAATCCTTGACTTCGCACGCGCAGATCTACCAATATTATTTACCTCATGTATTAGAATATGTACATGAAAATAGAAAGTTTCAAAAACCTAATGTTTCGAAACCTAATCAAATCTAACCGAACCGAACCAAAGCAAGCTGAACCAATAATTAAAAAAAAAACTTTCCTGACTTCCTACCCGGGATCCTAGAGGTTGTGAATCCGAACCGAAGCAAACCGAACCGAACAGAACCGAACCGAGCCAAACCCAACCTAACCAAACACAACAACACTGCTAATTAGGTTTAGTTGGGTATGGCTAGGTTTGGATAGATTTAGTTCGGTACGGTCCGGTTCGGATTCACATCCTCTAGGATCCCGGGTAGGAAGTCAGGAAAGTTTTTTTTTTGAAAAAATTATTGGTTTAGTTTGCTTTGGTTCGGTTCGGTTAGATTTGATTAGGTTTCGTTAGGTTAGGTTTTTGAAACTTTCTATTTTCATGTGGTTAGAATCATTCAAGTGAACATCACCCTGTTCATCTCTTCTAATACAAGAGGTAAATAATATTGGTAGATCTGCGCATGCGAAGTCAAGGATTCAAAGTGGACTTGGTAGGGCTAGCATCTTGTTGTACTTTGTGCCTCGAGCCTTCGCGCGTCGCGTTGATTCAGTCGACGTCTGGCTTTCAGCGGTATCACATCTGTTATAAGGGACTGTGCGCGGCAAGGCTTATATGAAAGTTTTCTACCCTCACGTAGTTAATAGCCTATACTACCGTCAAAAGAAAAAACGACGTATTCAACAAAATCGCTTCTTTCAGAAAATGAAGGGTAAAGTTTTGGATGCAAATAAAACACAAATTTATTTTTCGGAATAAAATCTTATATTGCACAAATTTACATACTAAAAAAAGCTACTGCAATAAATATATGTTTTATAACATAAAAAGGAAAAATATATTTGCATTTACTAAAAAGAAATACGTACTTATATATATTTATCGGTTTCGCAACGTTCTACTTCTTCCGATACCCAATCTCCACTCGTTTCTGTTTGCCCATAATTCATCATCTAGGCCTCTTATTCTTATTTCACTGTCTGTTCCTTCTCTCCAGCTTCTCCTTGGCCGTCCTCGTTTTCTTCGGCCAGTTGGTTTCCATTGTAGTATTTGTTTAGGTAGTCTTTCATCATTCATTCTTTGTACATGTCCGTACCACACCAGTTGTTATATCATCCTCTAAAGTACGTTCACCAACTGTCATAATTTCTCTTATTCTTTGATTTGTAACTCTTTCTCTTTTTGATTTCCCTGCTGCTCTTCTCCAATAATCCATCTCCGTAGCGGAAAGCATTTTTTTCTGTTCTATCCTTGATTGGCCATACTTCTAAGCCGTATGTAATAATACTTTTTACAATGGTGTTATATATAAGCTTTTTGTTATGTTTTGATATACTTTGGTCCTAAATTATTCCATTTAATAAAGTTATTGCTTTTCTTCCTTGTACGTTTCGATCTTTTATAGCTTTGTCTAGTGTTCCGTCAGCTGTAATTTTCAGACCTAAGTATTTATACTCATCACAGGACTGAATTCGCTGCCCGGTATTTAAGATTAGATCCTGTTTCATTCCACCGATACACATATCCTCTGTCTCATTGAGATTAACCTCTAGTCCCCACTTATTGTACTCGTCTATTAGTTTTCGTGTCATATATTCGAGGTCGTCATAATCCTGAGCCACTACTATCTGATCATCGGCGAAACATAAAGTATACAAGGTGGTTTCGTCCAACGGAATTCCCATGTTTTGGCATTTTCTTTTCCATACTTTAAGGACTTGTTCCAAGTATATCTCGAAGAGCGTAGGCGAGATACAGCAACCTTGTTTAAGACCTTTATTTACTTGAAAGCCTTTGGTTAGTTTGGCTTTTATTTTAACTTTTGCCTTACTATTGCGGTATAACTCTTTGATGGCCTTAATTAGTTGTACTCTTATGTTTGTTTTTTCCAACGCTATCCAAAGTAGATTTAGTGGTATACTATCATATGCCTTCTGCAAATCCACGTAAAGCAGATGCAGCTCTTGTCCGTATGCCATTTTCTTTTCAATAACTTGGGTTATACAAAAGAGATGATCTGAAGTCGATCTACCCGCCCTGAAACCAGCTTGTTCTTCTGCCTCCATGTCTTTATATTCGCTCTACTTTATTTCTTATTATTTTACAGTATATTCTGCTTAGCGTACTAGTCACAGATATACCTCTATAATTGTCACATATATCTTTCCTTCCTTTTTTGTATATTGTGGATATATATGACTCATTAACGTATTAACCGGAGGAGACTAGGAAATAAACAAAAAAATCGGGCGTCTAGATAAACAATTTGTTTTAAAAAACGTACTTCTGCAGAAAAGAACTCATCGACTATTTTTGTTTGGTCCATAGAAAACTCTATTTCCTTTCTCTTTAAGAATCACCAAAATTATCCGATCTTTCCTTTACTTTTATTTCTTTTTTAAACCAATGCAACGGAAAAAGACGAAACTGTTCTTCTTACAAACCCTTACCAGTTTAATTATACACCACCAAATATGGATATATAACAAGCGGTGATCACTTTAACTTGTGCTTCCAGCATTTATTTTGCTATTCCTTCGTTTTCCTTTATTAAACCAGTGCGAGAGAAAAAAAACAAAACTATTCTCGATTACAGTCCCTCACTAAAACAAAGGAATTAGAAATCGTCTAGGCCCTCGTAAAGTATCTTATTTTGTTCCTCTTTTGTTAAACCGATGCGAGAAAAAGAGACAAAACTATTCTTGATTAGAAGGTAGTCCCTTTGGACCCATTAGTATTTTGTAAAGGGTCAAATACGACGTTTTTGACCTGTCTCTTTACGGTTCGGAATTGTTTTCGTGTTTTTTCTTAAAATATATTTTCGATCTGGACTCAAAATTAATCTTAAAAGACTTTAAAATGGTGTGGGAGTGTATTTTGTGCTAAAATCTCGACCATCTTAATCCAGAAGTTTCGTTTTACAAGTAAGTTAAATAACTTGTTTGACCTTCAAAACAAAACAAAGACCAGTGCCGTAGAAATCAATATAAAATCAGAAAAAAATATTAGTCTATTATATAAATAATTATTTATTTGTTAAAAGTGTTTAAACATAAGTTTAGTTAAAAATGTACAGGGTGTCCCAAGTTTTGGTGTTTTGATACTTTTAACTGAACTACGAGCCTTGATTTTCAACAGATAAGGTAAAAAAGGTATCTTATTAATATGGAAAGTAATTTTTTTACGTATACCTTTTTTATTTAACCGTTTTTTTGTGTAAACAGTTTTTTTAGATTTGGATCGAGGCAATTTTTTAGATTGGGTTAGTCCTTTTTACCTACTCTGAATTTTTAAGGTTGTCTAATCTAAAATAAAATACACCAAGCTAAAAGCATCCTAATCAAACATCTAAAAAGTGTAAAGACGAGGTCTCTACATGCAGATTTGTTTTTAACCCTAAAATGTCAGCAAAATTTTATATTCAAAAAATTTAAAAACAATAAACTATAGTTACCTACTTATTATTTTTTTCATTGTTAAATAAAATCCATTTCTAAGGATGATTGTTATAACCCAAAAATTGATTGCAATTTATTTAAAAACGAAAAGTGAATTTCGGCCCTGGTATCTAAATAACCCTATTTTTTAGTTATAGGTAAATTTAGTGGGAATAAGGACACTGTTGTTCTGGTAAATATACGTTTTAATCCATATATTTACCAGAACAACAGTGTCCTTATTCCCACTAAATTTACCTATAGTTGCATTGCAAGGACGTGATAAGTTTAACAACTATTTTTTAGATCATTTATAAAATATTTTTTGTTCCTTATTTTTAACTATAAGCGAGACGATATAAATATATGTTTTTTTATTTAACTCATTTTGAAAATCTGATAGAAAACTTTTTGTTCAAAAATTGCTTAAATTCATATGACATTTTGTCAAATTGTTTTGTTCAAAATATCTTTTTTGAAGTTTGTTTGAAAGCAGTGTGATTGATTGGCATTTTTTTCGGAAACATTGTGATCGATATTATGTTCATTTGTCTCTTTTTTGAAAACATTTTTAATTTTTTGAAATGGATACATTTGCGATCAATTGATTAGAGTTCAGTGTGGTTAGGTTAACAAGTTAGGAACAATTGATAAAGCTACCACCGATTGCGACCTCCCAAAAAGACACACACAGGAGCTAGTTTTTCGAAGAGTTTTCTGTTTGAAGAAAATGTTTTTGAAATAAACGTTATTCAAACAAAATGTCATTCAAAAAAGATGCTTTTGAACAAATTGTTAAAAAAAATGTCAATTGAACAAAACATCATTCCAAAAAGATGTTTTTGAAAAAACTATAATAAAGCAATTACCACAGAACAGAAATTGATATGTTGCACTTTTTTCCAGTTTCTTTTCTAATGAAACTGCTGATGAAAACCGAGATGGTAGTACGACGGAATAAGTGTCGCATTAACTTTTCTCAAAATAACTCGCTTTAAAAAAGAGTTGTTTTTTAGCTACATATTTTTTGTAGGTTTTTTTAGACACACCTTTAATCTTACTAAAAGGGACAAAACCACCGTCGTAGGAGGCAGTAAATACAAATATATTTGCAAGAAATTTTAAATTCAGGGAAAATTGAAAAATGTAGAGTAGCATAACCAAAAAAACTATTTTAGTTCTGGCCATGGTTACTATCCTAATTAAAACAAATGGGTAAAAGTAACCCCACTAATGTGGTGCATCTTAATAAATCCCCAAAGTAAGCAAATTGTCTCCCCATCAAAGCAGTAAATCGAGGGCTTTTTCAAAAAAAGTCCAAAATATTCTTATCCAAATAGAGCTCCGTTACTTTTTTACAATATTATTACCAATTTTTCATAAAAAAGGAACTAAAATTATATTTACTTTTTTATATACAAAAGAAAAGTAGGCACTACACATAGTATCTAGCTTTAAAATTGTAATAATGGGGGTGATCTAATTGTCGCTAGGAAAAAGAGAACCTTTAATACCGTTTTCGGCTGCTGGAGACGACTTCACAATTCTCGGTGAGTGCCCCGGTTCGAAAATCAAGTGGGCTCTCAAGTTTTTATTAGAGCCTGACTCCTATTTTTAATGTACGACTTCTGTATTTGAGAACATAATCTCAACAATGCTATTAATTCTAAATTTTTATTGTCAATGGGTATCTATTCAGCTGTAAACTAAATTAAATTGCTTGTTTTAATAAGTTAGGTATTTACTTTTAATAAATAAATATTTTGCCGCCATCACTGGTAACTCGATCGACCATAAAGAATAAACATACGTCTGCTGTGTGTCGCACAGCGTTGCCATCGTCTTTCCAAAAAATATTTCTATTCTTTTCCAACTTATTGAAGCATCTAGGGGTCAAATCGAATTGTTTTGATGAATGAATTTTTGCCGCGGTTCCTGGTCTCCTCCGGTTAATACGTTAATGATATGACGTTTTCCACTCAGTTGGGACTACAGTTCCATTTAAATATTTTTGGAAAAGATTCCGTAATCTCCAAAACAGTTCTTCAGTGCCATATTTAATAAGTTCGGCTGGGATATTTCCGCGTCCGGCAGATTTACCGCTTTTTAAGGTTGTGCACACGTTTTTGACCTCAGAGATTGTGAGGGGTACTGGAGATCCCATCGTTCTAATTAGTTAAAAGTTTTTTAAAATGCTCATCCCATTCTTTGTCTGGTATTGTTGAAATGATATCTCTGCATATTTCTTTTTTAATCGATCTTATAGTTTTCCAGCTTTCGGTACTTCTCCTATAAGTAAGAATCTATTTTCTGGCACTTTTGCGTCCACGAATGATTTTTCTTATCAATGATCATTCTTCTCACCTTTGGTTGCGCGATGTTGTATTCTTGTCTGCTTCTATCTGTTTTTTGGGATAAGTAGGTGTGATATAATTTCCTTTTTTCCTCTATTTCTCTTTCAATCTCAGCATCCCACCAGTATGGTTTTCTTCTTTTAGAAGTTTCTTCCACTAATCCTAGTGCTTCTTTTGTATAAGTTTTTTACGCTGTCATGTTCTAGGCTTAGTAGATTATATTTACAGTGATCAATTTCTTCAATCACTGTATCATCAAGATGTTGTTGATGCAGGCTTCGGCCTTGATAAGGAAAGAGAATTTTGGACTCCAGAAAATAGTGATCACTTCCGCATGTTGATTCACGCTTTGTTCTGACATCTTGAATTTTTAGTTTTGTCTTTTGTTTAGTGATAAGATAATCAATGACGGATTTCAGGTTTTGTGAGGGTTTGGTCCAGGTATATTTGTGTATTTCCTTATGTTGAAAAAAACCGTTTTGGATTTTTAGGTCTAATTGCTCACATACTGTAATTAGCCGGTTTCCATTGTCATTAACAACATTTTCTCCATATTGGCCAACTGTCAGATCATTAACTCTGTTACCGGTTCTACTATTTAAATCTCCCAATATGACAATTTCTCTAGATGTACTTACTACTGTGTATTTCTTCAAAAAAATTGTCTTGCACGGCTACATTTGCATCGTCGTTATACGCATAGATTCCAAAAATCGTAAGTCTCATTCCTTTTATTGTTATATTCATTTTAATTAGCCTTTCATTGACTGCTTCCCAGTTGGTGATAAATGTTCTAAATCTTTTGTTGACCAAAGTAGGGCATGTTTTTCTTTTGCCACTCCGCTATAGAAATGGTCATATTGTCCTAGGTTTTCAGATCCTTTTCCTTTCTTTTTCGTTTCTGTTAGTACAGCAAGGTCTACCTTCATTCTGCTGCACTCATGTACTATTTCATTCTATTTCGAATCATTCCTTAAACGTTCCATGTACCAAAAATCATATTCCTGTTAGAAATACGTACTTACACACCTTTATTCTTAGTTCTGTGTAAGTACGCGGTTTATATACCTCTTATGACTGCCTGGTGTGGTGTAAATACGTGAACACTTAACCACGAATTTACGACTAAATCTGAAATATACGCGTATTTTTCTCAACAAACATGTTTAGAAGCTAATATAAGTCATAGGAACACAATATCTCGTTTTTGCAAAAAATGTTGAATACGTGGTCAGCTCAGCTCAGCTCAGCCCCCCTCCCCCCATTTTAAATCATCAGAAAGACCGTTAATTAGAAGCTCCATTCAACAGGATTTAATTGCACTATGAACAGGGGAAGCAGTAGAAATAGCTTTTTTCGGTTCCTAACCAAAATTGTTTAAGATGCTTGCTTCTAACTCCTCTCCCTCCATTTGATGATCATTCCTTGTGCAATCATTCTGACTGCTACATCCTGCATCAGTCAAATATTCTTGATCGAAGCTTTCCTGCAGCCCAGAATCTGTTTAGAAGGAGATAACGCTGTTATAACTTTGCAGCATTCAATATATGTAAAATACAATGTAAAATAATACTTCTATTTTAATAAAAAACGTTATACGTTTACCCTACCAAAAAGGGTGCAAACATAAAATGCTGACATATTTCCTGCCAAAAGGAAATATATTCTAAGTAAGTACCTACTTTATTTATAAAAAAAGGGTTACTTAATACTTTACTTTTCTTATTGAACAGTAAAGCTTGTAGGTATAAATTTCCTGCGAAACGGAAACAACTAGGTACAAACGAATTAAAAAGAAAACATATGTGATTTAAAAAAAAATATGACTTGGTCAAAATAAACAATTATCTCCTACCAAAAGGAGAATTGTAGCTATATATGTACATATATCAGCTATTTAAATATTATATTTGACATGGATATGGATATGACTTTGTCACTGTTTGTCATGGCCTTTATTTATTTGCTTGTTATGTAAAATTTGTTCGATATTTTAATGATTTTTTAATGTAGTTTTTGTAAACACATCTAAGTAAGTTTTAAAAGTTGCTCAATATAAACAAATAGGTGTAGGTGAGCCGTTTACTTTCCACGCAGAAACAAACACATTCGCTTCTGCTTTAAATTTGATTTTTGTGTGAGCTAATGGAACGGCTCTGGAAAATTAAGAATTACCATACATTTAAAAAAAATTGTTTTACAAGAATATAGTAAAAACAATCTCACAAACGGCTTTATTTAAAAAAGAAATGAAATATTCATTAACCGTCATTAAAACTTTATTATTTTAAACACAATCAGCTGTGGCGTGAGGTGACCATCAAAAAGAAATTCAGCCCCCGCTGTGACGTCAACAGTTGTAGATGATGGCCGGTCCATTTTGATACCAATAAAAAAAAAGGGTTATTAGAAAATTATTTTGTTTTTATGTCTCACATATTGCTTGACTATTCGAGTTGTTTCTGACAGGTTTATCTAACTGCCCTCTCGGAGTAAACTGAATTATAGCAATAAAATAAGTCGCGGTATGTACTAATTAATAAAAATAACGTCGTCCGGTTGACGTCAAAAAAATTCGCAGCGGAGAAACGAATTTTTCGCAATTTAAGCTTCTTAGACAGGCTCTGAAGGTCTTCAAATTCCCTGGATGCAAGGGGCAGCTCTTGCTCTAAAGTTTGACAGGTCATCAGAAGGTTTTCGTACTCTCGCACGACCAAATCGCAGCAGAGCATTAGAGTGAATTGCATCAACTAAAACAAGAGTTAAGTTTAACTAAGATGCTTCCTAGTCCGGGGCCATAGCGTCTCGCGTGGGCTTTTTGATGAAGATTTTACTACATCTTTTTTAATCGATTACTACACCCTATATCATTATTTTTGAGACAACTTTTTACTACTTTTTTTCGTTGGCCTATGCTATTTGTTATGGTAAACAGCTGATAACTGTCAAAAAGTTATCTCAAAAATTATGATATGGAGTTTAATCCCACCAACACTGTTAATAGACCTATCTAGTCTATGGTCAAATCAAGTTTCGTGTGCAAGTCGTGCCAACTTTCTGCCGATAAGCTAACTTCGTTAAGGGCATCCTATATATCACGTTTTGACTTGTCATTCTGGTAAATGCTTTTTTTGAGAGATATGGCAGATTCAAAATGGCGGAAAGGCGTATCTTTAAAAAAATTGTAACTTTTTTATTTCTTATTCGATTTTCATGGAACAAAGTTTAAAATAATGAATTGTAAAATACTTGCTTTGTAACGGATTTAAAAATGTATTGGTCAGAAAATATGTATTTTTTTGTATTTGTCAAAAAAATTAAAAAATTAAAAAAAAAGGTAATTTTTTTATTTTTATTTTATTTATAAAACTATTGGAGCTAAAAAAAAGTTTATATAAAAAAGATAGCCATTTTGATTATTTCTTCAAATCTGGTTCAAATGTTCCAATGCGTTAATTAGTTTTTAAGTAATTTCCAAATAACTCGAAAAAAATAGGGTCGGTTCATTATTTCAAAATTATGCTTTTGAATGAAAACCATAAGAACTTTTTGAAAGTAACTTAAATTTGTTTAACATACCTAGCAGATCAGGTTTTGACTTATTGTCATTGTGATAATAATAATAATAATTTAAACATGGCGGATTCAATATGGCGGAAAAGCCTATTTTAAAACAAATTGTATCTTTTTTATTTTTTTTTATCCGATTTTAATACAACAAAGTTTAAATTACTTTTATGATTTGAAATGTTTTACAAAAATACTTTTTAAAAAATGTATTTTTTTTAATATTCGAAAAAAAAAATCGGCTGAAACATGTGACAAAAATGATTTTATTTATTTTATTTTTTAATTGACCCCCATATACCGACGTCGCTGAAGGGTTCATCATTAATTAAACCCCACAGACTTACGGACTGTTAAAAAGAAAATTTTATTTCCTACAATAAAGTATAAAACACATTTTTGTCAATTGAGCTTAGTTTCCGAGAAAATTGGAAAAAACCTGTAACAGAATTAATTTGTTTCTTGATTCGTAAAAAATGATTTAAGTTGCACAGGCCTGTGAAGTTTTAATCTGAAGATCAATCTTACATTATTATAGACGTTTAAAAGGAAATTTTATTGTCCACAATCGACTATAGGTCACAATTTTTGATAGAGAGCTTGGTTTTTAAGATAATCGGGTAAAACCTATGTGGTTTCTTTAATTTTTTTATATTTTCTTAATAAACGGTCGTCGCTGGATAGTTTGTCATTAGCCTGACCCCACTGACTAATACATTGTTAAAAAGGAAATTTTATTTTCTACAATAAAGGCGAAATATTTTTTTTTTCAAAAATCTGAATTTTTGAGAAAATTAGATAAAACTTGTAAAAAATTGATAAATTTAGTGATTTTTCAAAATGGACTTTATTTACGGACGCCCCTAAATTGTTATAGATAAAACTACCATTGCCTTATTATACATCATTTAAAAGGCAATTTTATTGTCTATAACAAAGTGTGTAATATATTTTTTGATATAGACCTCGGTTTTTAAGAAAATCGGGTAAAACCTGTAATAAACATGTTTCTTTTTTAAATTTACTTACACTACCTCAATAAACGGACGCCGCTGGAGAGTTTGTCATTAGTCCACCCCCATACATTGTTGAAAAGGAAATTTTATGGTCTACAATAAAGATTAGTACATATTTTTCCCTAAGCTTAGTTTTTAAGAAAATTTGAAAAAAACCTAAAAATTTCAGGATTTGGGGAGTTTGAGGGGTTTTGGGGGATTTTGCAGCTAAAATTTAAAAAACTAATATAATTTTATTTTTAAATTAGATTTTACACATTTTTGATCCATTTCTATGTCATTGTGTCTTTAGGGCGGCAACTTAGTTACATTTTTATAACGACTATATAAGGAGGGGGGATAAAAAAAATTGGACCAAAAACTTGCCCGGCAACATCCAAATCGTTAGTCTGTGACCTATTCTCAGCTAGAATCCATTGTCAAACTGCGGTCCTCATATTTTGCATACTCAACTACCTCTAGCACCTGCACTATATTGAAAAAACTTTCATCGATTGATATTCACTTTTAAACATAACAATAACAACGTTGTTTGATAATGTCCATCAAACAACGATAACAATAATAATAGAAATCACCTGTTTTAATACACCTTCGGTAGTCGTTTTGGTGACAACAAATTGTTTTTTTATTGAAACAAATATAAAATATACATCTATATAACCAAATTAATGAAAAATGTTCATTCTATAACTTTTATTTAAACTTTTTTTTAAAAATTTTGCTTTGGTGTTATTAAAAATGTAGATTAAACTTTAATAGCTATACAAAAAAAAAGTAAAAATTCGGTTATTGTATTTTTTCTAAAAAAACGAAGCAAAATTTTGAAAAATATAATAGAAAGTTATTTTATTGCGCGTGTTTACTGATTCATTTGCCATTTTTGCAACCCTCTACGACTATTTTTAAGAAAGATACATCATTTTAAAAAGTATCGTGCAAAAAAAGTGGTGGGGGCCATATCTTTAAAAAAACGCATTTACCAGAATGACAAGTCAAAACCTGATCTATGGAGTGCCCTTAACAAACTTAGCTTATCGGCAAAAAGTTGGCACGACTTGCACACGAAACCCCCTTTTAGGCCGATTTGTCCATAGACTAAACATTATCTCAATCAAAAAATAAGGTTAGGGTGTCAAAACATTTTTTCAAATCTGAACGGTTTAAGCTAGAGTAATGAAACTTGGCATGCACATCGACCTTAATGTACTTATTCTTTGACTGTCAAAAAAAAATTATATATTTTACCCCTAGGGGGTGCAAGGGGGCAAAATGTGTTTTTAGGTTATGCCTTATATCTTTTAAACTATTGGACTTGCACAACTATGTCTTGCCAAATTGGTAGCTATACCGATTATCCACAGGTCTGGTATATAAAAAAAGATTCAAAGCCGAGGCCCTCTCGGTAGGGGATTTTTTTTAAAATTTACAATAAAAAACCTTAATTGACATACTCTGCCGTATGTCAGCAAATTTGCACCAAACAGTTGCGGTTGACCACTTCTTAATTTTATATACTCTTTACTTTGGCCCCGGCTCCTAGGGGCTGTAAGGAGCCAAGATCTTATTTTAACCCCACCGCAAAATCTGAAAATCACTTATTCAAGATATTTTATTGGGTTGGTCACATATAATAAGATACAACATTTTTTATTTGTAGGGGTGGCCCCCTACATAGGGGTTATACATTTTAAAGGTCAAGCAATTTAGGGTCCACAAAGACATTTTTTTCTCACAGGTGATGGATCAATAAACGATGTCCGATACAAATTGCCATAAAAATTAGCTTTTTTAAATTTGCAACGATTTCATTTGATAAAATTGCTTGGACTTTAAAATTTATAACCCATATGTAGGGGCCGACCCTCAAGATGAATGTGTGTGTCCCCAAGACAAAAAATAATTACATTGCTATGGAAAATTTTGCCAAGAAATACGAAAAAGTAACATAGTGAAAATCAAACATAGCACAGACAGAGATGGATATTGATTTAATAAATTATATTGCTGTAATTTAAATTTGCTATATTTTTAAACTGTTTAATTTCTCATACCTGGCAAATTTTCCCATAGTGATTTTTATTTGTTTTACACCATCTAAAATTAGACGTTTTAACAAAAAAAAATTACTACCGTTCTTTTAAAAATAACTACTTTAAGAACTTCTGTATTTACTGGTGTAAAATGGAGCCTCATTTGTGGTCTTAAAATAATCAAAATAAAATTTAAAAATCAATATTTTAATGCAAGAATTACATTCTCTTAAGAACACAAATAGATGTGTTTTCACCAAACTTTGTAAAAAAAAAAAATGTTAAATAAAAAAACCGGTTCTTTGATTTTTTTTGAAAAATTATAGGTTATGTAATTTTTTTTTATTACCTGCACATTTTGTATTTAACTTTTTTCTATAGGAGGTCTAGTTTCGCTAAAAACGGTAAAAACATTATCCACCCCTAAAAGCTCACCCCATTTCACCCAAATATCTCGGTTTGATTCTTATTTTATCATCCTATTGACTGCGGTAGATTTTCATTAATTTTCAATAGTTTCCATGCTGTTACTAATTTTGTCCCTTCCAAAAACTAAGCCTTGGTCTGTTGTAATCTTTAGCATAAACATGGCGTTAAGATCATAGGAGTCCAGACATTCGCCAAACAACCTCAGGGCAGCTCCTAGAAGCAGCAGCAAAAATTGGGTGCCAAAAATTCTGTTAAAAACTTCGTTCACCCTGGACAATCGCGTAACGATGTTTTGAAGTAGAAGGAGCTTTACGATTATGGATTCAGTTGATGTTTCTATAAAAAACAAACATGTTTTAATTTTTTAATAAGTATAGTTTTTGCAAAGTCACCTGAAATGCTCCTAATACGGGGTTCTATCGATTTCATGAAATTTTGCTTCAATCTGCCCTTCAAAAGTTATCCAAATTCATATAAAATCTTCCTGGTATAATTTCAACCCTACCGACAGAGAAAAGGCGCGGCTCTTTGCGGTCCGAGCGCAAAGTATTTGTTTTCTGACCGACCCAGCACAGGTGGATAGACGGCACCTGAGTGGCAGATTTTTTTGAGATGCTTTTAATTGCTTTCGGGTGTACTTTTCGGGACCCTTTTAGTCGGCAGTATGCAGAGTTAGAAAATAAATCAGTGTCGTTTCTGTAGGTGTAGGAATAGAAAGTTTTATTATCTATTTTTATTTTTTTAGTTTACGCCATAATTAAATGAAATAATTTTCATGAGTATATCTACCGCCGTCCATGTCACTTTCTTTAAAGGATATGCCGATGGTCGGCGTTACCCTTTGTTCAACTGACTTTGCAAAAACTATACATACATGATACAATATGGGAATAAGCGGTACTATTAATGGAGAAAGCGAAAAACTAATTTAGCAGGTTTTCAAATACCAAATTGCAAATAATGCAAGGACCCAAAACCATAAACAAAAGTGAAATTAAAGAAAGAAAAATGAGAAAAAAGTTTTGTCTTCGGCCGGGACTCGAACTCGAAGTCTCTTGCAATGTACGCAAACGCTCTTCCATTAAGCCACCAAAGACCATACATAAATTTTCGTAAAACTTTCTATAATTCTTCTTTCCCACTGTCAAAGGTATGAAAACTCGAAATTAGACGTAAAGTATGGCAATTGCCAATATAATTTTCAACTACCAATTTGCAAATAATGCAAGGAACCAAAACCATAAACAACAAGTGAAATCAATGAAAGAAAAATCAGAAAAAGGTTTTGTCTTCAACCGGGACGCAAACCCGGAATCTCTTGCTCTGTACGCAAACGCTCTTCTATTAAGCCAACAAAGACCATACATAAATGTACGGAAAACTTCTATCTATGCATGTGTGTAGTGTCTTAATACAAGAACGAAAAACTCTCAGGGTATTAACTCGACCAAGCCATTCAACTGATTTCTATTTTTCTTCTTTCCCACTGTTAAAGGTATGAAAACTCAAAATTAAACGTAGTATTAATATCTGAAACCATGAGGTCACCTTTTTCCTGTGTTCTGATCGCAGTGGGCGATTGCCAATATAATTTTCAAATACCAAATTGCAAATAATGCAAGGACCCAAAACCATAAACAACAAGGGAAATGAATTTGATTTTTCTTTCTTTAGTATATCATATGTAAGCCAAAATGGCGGACGTAGGCGGAAAATTAGGCCATAATTGACATAAGCCTAAGCTTCATGTCCATTAAAGAAATATAGGTCGGCAAGACCCGGCAGGCAACTAAAACGCTGTGATAAGGCAAATATGGCATTTTAAAATATTTTTTAAACGTACAATGTAAACAACAAAGGAATAAAATACCGTTTTTAAATATATACTTACTATTTCCATTTTCAATAATTGGTTTTTCTAATATGAGCCACACGAAAACACAGTAACAATACTAACAAACACATCAAAACAAAGGCTTGTGATTCCAAAATTCATTAAGTTTCAACTGACCTTACGACAGGATGCAAGTAGAGGGGGAAGTTTCATGGGAACGGCTAGATAGATAGGTGATTAGACTAGAACAAAAAAATGGTTAGAAGAAAGTTTTGAGTATCTTGGTCATTTTTTTACTTTTAACCGGTTTCATTATACAGTTACTCCTCCGTGCGGTGGTCAAGTCCAATCCGTCATTGTTCTATTATCCGTGCTTTTCTAGCCGGGTACACATTACCGAGCCTCGAACAACGAATGTATATTCGCTAATATACCAAGAGCCTGTGACACAGAACTCTACGTTATCCGTACCATTAAAATTCATATTCAACAAGTGTCATATTAGCGTACACAAAGGTATGCCTACCGAAACAAATAACCAGACTTGGACCCAAGTCGCTAATTAAATTAATTGCATTGACGAAGATTAACATTAAACAGCATGAATTAGTATCATTTGAGTTTTTGTTGTAAATGAGTCATATTTACCCATTTTTTAACATATGATTACGCTGCCATACCTTCACCTGAGTGGGACACAGGCACACGCTTTTATTGTAATATACAGGTAAAAGTAAATCTACATAATCAAAAACCAAAAAATTTTTTTGCAGAAAATGTGTATTTATACCTTTGCTTTATAAATTATTTATGCTGCCTCAGGTTGCCTAATCCCCTGTCATGTAACAGCTGCCTCACACTGCACTTTTTTTTAGATAAACTACCTTACTGAATAACAAAACAGCTTTTATCTAATTAGTGTCAGATGAAGCTATTACTAATATAATAGTTAACTATATTCAGCCAAACCTGGAAAGAGGGATGTCACGCCTCCTTAAAGCTATTACATATGAACAATGTACCTATATGTTTAACTATCAAGTTGAATTTTGTTACATTAGTGTCATAAAAATATCCACATTATTAAATGAATATCCTGCCAATATTGTTCTTGACCAAAGATGGGGCACACCTCTTGAAAGTAATTATTTATTTAGAGTACAATTACATTGGAAGATATCATGTTATTTTTTATGATAAACGTGTCATATGGAACTATTTTATGTAAAAATATTATAGTGCCAAATAATCTTTTGACTTAAGGCTAGACATGCCTACTCAGAATATTGATTATCTTTATAGTCGATTTACGTCATGATATACCAACAATATTTTTATTTTATTCGTGTCATATATATTAAAGTATTAGAAAGTCGTGATGCTACAAGTCTTCTTTTAAAATATCGACAGGCACACCTTTTTAAAAAGTGGAAATATCTAAATTTCACCTACGCCATGAAACAGCATTAAAATTTTTGTTTTATTGGAATCATGTTAATGCCCTGATTATGGAATCAGTAAACTGCCAAACTTCTCCATGACATAAGGGGAGGCACACCTCCTGAGAATAATTATTGTTTAACTATATTAACGTTAGAACATAACACATTAAATATTGTAATAAATGTGTCATATAAACTTTTTTTATATAAAATTATTAGGCTGCCAAATAATCCTTTGACCAAAGGCCAGACAAAACTCCTGAAAAGATTGGTTATATATACATCCGATATAAGTCATGACATACCATAAAGATTTTTCTTTTATTCGTGTCACATACCGTAAAGTAATACAAAGTGGTGATTCTGCCAATCCTTCTTTTGACATATTGATAGGCACAACTTTTTAAAAGGTTGTACTATCTAAGTTTAAACTACTGATCAAATACAATCAAAATTTTTGCCTTAATGGTTTCATTTTGATGCCCTGATTATTAAATTACTATGCTGCCAATTTTTTTCTTCACAGAAGGGGAGGCACACCTCCTGAAAGGAATGATCTATTTAAACTATATTTACGTTAGAACCTACCAAGTTAATTATTATAATAAATGTGTCATAACTATGTAATAACTTCTTTTTTGTAAAAATAGTAACCGTCAAATCATCTTTTGACCAAAGGACACACCTCAAAAGTTGAAATATTTAAGTTTAACGTACGTCATCAAGTACCATCAAAATTTTTCCGTTACTGGTTTCATGTTGATGCCCTAATTAATAAATTAGTATGCAGCCAATTTTTTTCTTGGCAGAAGGTGAGGCACACCTTCTGAGAGAAATTATTTATTTAAACCACATTTACATTAGAACATAGCAAGTTCATTATTATGATAAATGTGACATAACTATATAATAACTTATTTTATATAAAACAAGTAGCCGCCAAATAATCTTTTGACTAAAGAACATACCTTTTGTCATTTTTGTCATTTAACGTAATACAAAGTGATGATGCGGCCAAGCCTTCTTTTGACATATAGACAAGCACATCTTTATAGAGAAATTGAAATATCTAATTTCACCCACATCATCGAATACCATGGCTTGTCTTTATGGTATTATGTCTATAACTTAATATTTATTCTCTATAATGCCTACATTTTTCTTGGTCTAAATTGTGGTACACCTTCTGAATGGAAATATTTATGTTGACCTCATTTCCGATAACAAATCAAGTTAATTATTATGATAAACGTGCCATACGGACCAATTTTTTCTGGCAAACCTCTTGAAAATATTTAATGTGATAATTTGTACCGTAGGCGCCGTGGAGGAGTACGAGTACATAAGTACTTCCTTTCACACATCGAACCATTGTGGGTCATGTTGTTGATAGGGAAAATTAGCATATTTATTGGCAGACAAGTTTAATTTGTAATGTCGTTTTTCCGTTACAGCTGACGTACCATCCAGGAATTGTAGGACGCCACGAGTTTTAACAGATACCGTTTGTTCTTTTGTGTATATTGGAATCCCTTCACCGCGCCAGCATGGCATACAAGGTACGCAATGGGACAACTGGGTGCCGCCATCTGGACGCCACCAACTCGGCGCCAGCAACTGGGCGCCGGGCCAACTCGGCGCCAGAATTTTTTATTTTTTTTGATAAAATGTGCAGATGTAAAACAAAATAGATATATTATTATTTATACAAAAACATCTTTAAAAAATCCTTTACGAAATTTTCTTTAAACTTGGTTTCGAGTGTTTAAATTCGGTAGGTGCAGTGTTCTGGTAACAATACAATTTACATTTTAGTTGTTGTTGTTTATTAGAAGAATGGCGGATTTTATCCCCAAACATAAAAAAATTTAAATGGCGGATCCAAAATGGCGGACTTTCTTATTTATGAACCGATATGTGTCAAATATGGAACTAGGCCGTGCTTCAAGTCGCTGATTATGATTTTTTACTCAAACTCATAAAAAAATTCAAAATGGCGGATCCAAAATGGCAGATTTTTTATTTTGAAATCGATTTGTCCCAAACGTGAAAGTTTGCAGTGCTTAAGATCACTGAATACAGTTTTATCCTCAAACATAAAAAAATAAATAAAATGGCAGATCCAAAATGGCAAATATAAAACTTATATAAATCTGTTACTTTTGATCATTTAGAAATTATCAGTTTATGATAAGTTTTTGTATTGAGAGCAGTTTTAATATCTTTCGCACTTCGCACGGGATAAGAAGTGACAAATCAGGGACGAAATAGGAATAAAAAGTAAAAATCAGGGATGGCAAGTGACAGATCAGTACAACATTCTAAAAATAAAGTTAAAACCTAAAAACTCGAACAAAAAATAAAATCTCTGAAAAGAGATCAAAAGTGCGAAAAATAGCTAGCTGCCTTTTTATCCCTCGATAAATCGTAGTCCTCGCTACACTCGTTAAAATTTTTGGCATCTATAAAATAAATAAATAAAATAAAAAATAACCCTTTTATCCTTTCCACATTTTTGTTCGCCTATAAAATATTCTTAGATCGTTAATAGTTTTATACGTAAGGTATTACAGTACTTATGTATTGAAAACGAAACCAAAAAAAAGCTTACCCTTCAAAACCCTATTTGCTTTTATGCCAAAAATAACAATAAAAGTTTGCCTTTCGCTGATTTGGCCTGCCAAAGCCTGTCAATCGTATCCTCGCTTTACTAAGGTCACTCATCGTAAAGCAAGCTTTACAGCTAGCGAAGCCTGACTTTGATTTTCTTTTTTTCGGTTATATTTTTTGACATGTTCCTCGGATTCGCATTGGCGGCTCGTTCTTATTTTAAAAATGAGGTTTTGATAGTTTGCAGCATAACTTTTTAATTCTAATTACATAAGTATATATAGTTTAGGTACCTTCATACTGTGTAAAACAACATCTTTAAAATAAAACCGAGGAAAACATGTCAAAAACAATAACCCAAAAATTGAAAGCCTGACGTTGGCTTCGCTTCCTATAAGGCTTGCCTTTACGATGAGTGTCCTTACGCTTTACAGGCTTGCGGCTACGATTAATATGACATATACTTGAGTTTCTCTAAATTTTTAGTTTTTTATGACAAAAGGGTAGAAAAATCCCAAAAAAGGTATAAAAAAAACCAAAATACGAAATCAACAATTATATATTAAATTAGGCGCATTGAGAAAAAATGCGAGCGGAAAAAAGCTAATATGAAGGAATGCGCGCAAATTGGATTTTCTTAGATAGGTTATCGCGTTACACGAAAAAAATCGATTATCCAAACTAACCACGGAAATTACATCATATAATAGAAGAACATGAATTCTTCACTTCAATAAGACCAATTGAACACACAGCCAGCAGTCGCCACTGCATATGGTGGCATCCACAGTACACGGACCGCAAAGCGGTAGTATAGACACTCGGACTTTCCCGCCAAAAACTAATGAAAAATGGGCCAGCTATTAGAGGGCGTCCAAAATTACAGATTTCTGTACTTTGATATTTTTGACAGGGTGTCAGCCGCCTAGCGACCTATCGCCATTTTTATTTTTCGTACTCTTTGTTCTTGTGTGGAAGTTCTCTTCGAAGCTTTTTTTGTTAATTTGTGTTTTTTCAGTGAATTTATAGACTTTTTTTGGACTTTTTTAGTTTTATAAGACTCTTTTGTTTAAATATAACTGTTTATTCAACCAGAGGGTATGATGTAATGTCAACAATTTCTTTGTTACTTACAAAAGAAGTGTGATTTAAATCCCTTAACAAATTTTATCTTTTTTTTCGCATTGGGATCAAATGAGCACTACTTTTTACAGTGGCGTAGCTAGAAACTGGCAATGGGGGGTTTTGCCATGCAACCTCAACCATTTTCCGAGTTTTTCCAAAAATTGTCCCAGTTTTTCCCAGTTTTTAACTAGGTTTCCCAAACATCTCCCGAGTTTTCCTAAATTTTTTTAAAATTTTCTGATAAGCACTTTTTCCTAGTTTTTCCGATTATTTCCCGAGTTTTTTCTGAATATTTCCAGAGTTTTCCGAAAATTTTCCGAGTTTTCCCGATCATTTCCTGAGCTTTTTAAAAATTTTCCGGGTTTATCACGGGTTTTTCCGAATATTTCCAGAGTTTTTCCGAAGATTTTCCGAGTTTTCCGAAAATTTTCCGAGATTTTCAGAACATTTTGTTATTTTTCGAATTTTTCGAAAATTTCCCGAGTTTTCCATAACTTTTCATAAAAGCAAAAAGACAGATTTTATGTATTATTAAACTAATATTTTGGAAAAAAATTAAAAATAGTTAAATTGGCCTCTCTGTGAAAAGCTTTTCCTTATAACTTTCTTGCGCCTTCACCAATAGGTATAATAGAGTAAAACTTGGTAATTCAAATTGTCTTCAACCCAAGTTTTTTTTCATAAATTGTATTGTATTGTATCTATATCTATAAGTACTTATATTATTTTCTACAATTGAAAAGTTATATTTTTCTATTGCTATTAGTACTCTCATTGGCCAACGGGGGAAGTTTTGACCCCCAAACCCCCCCCCCCCCCTGGCTACGCCACGGCTTTCTAGGTTATTTTAAATATCAAGATTATATTAATGTTTTAATATTATTTAATGACTCTTTTAAGTTAGTAAGTTTAATCACAGAATAACTAGGCTTGCACCCTTTATATTTTTGTTAGTAATCATTAATGTGTTTCATATATATCTTTTTATAATATACTTACTATGCTAAGAAAAAATACTTTTTATTCAATCCTATTTTTAATGACAATCAGCTTACTGGTGGAAAAATTTCGGAACTGAAACCGGTTTTTTTCAACTACGCATCTGCTACTCTCTTTTTTACTTTATTCTCTTTATTGTTCCTTTCGGCTCAAGAGAAACGAATTTCCAAAAGAAGCGAGTGACACATGCGCAGTTGATCGGTTTGAGTTCGTCCGCATTAGCTCACACATAAATGCTGGTTGTCCATAGAGCGTATAAGCGGCGCGGATTTATCCTTTCCCAGGCTCTGGTTGGTTGATTTAAAAATTTTAACCAATCAAAGCCCGAGAAAAAAAAATCCGCGCGGATAATATGCTCTCGGGACAGCCGGTTTAAAAGACTCATAGATATAACGCTCATCCCCTGCACTAAAAGTGCTCCAAAAAATTACGCTCAACCGCACTAAGTGTAGTTCGACCGGCCAGATCTTAGAGGGCGCTGACCAAAACTAAAAACAGTTATAAAATACTCAGCCAATCTATGGGCACCTAAGCTCACACTAGGTGCTATAGTTATAGTGTACGTGTGAGCTTATATAACTAAAAACTGAAATATATTTTGTTGAACTCCAGACTCAATTACCGTCCGTTGGATACCACACAAGCCATGTTTTGACTTAAACTTTAATTTTTCAAATCTACCCCCACCTTTTTTTTTTAAACTAAAATGTATTTTGTTTAACTCCAGACTGAATTACCTTTCGTTTGATATAACACACGCCATATTTCCACATAAACACTAATTTTTTTAATTTACCCCTACCCTTTTTTTAAAAGTAAAATGTATTTTATTTAACTCCAGACGCAATTACCTTTCGTTTGATATCACACACGCCATATTTTTACATAAACTCTAATTTTTGAAATATACCCCCACCCTTTTATTTGGCTTGTATTTGGTGGATTTTGTTCATTTTTAAATGGGACCATCTCGACCCAAAACCCAGCGTAGCTACCAAATTTCATTAAAATCGGGCAAGCGGTTTTTGAGTTATGCGCGTTGGTCGTTACAGACAGACATACAGACAGACAGACAGACAGACGGCGAAACAAAAAAGTTTCAAAATCATCTGAAACGCAAAGATATATAAAAATTTTTGAAATCGGAGCAACTTTTTTTTCTCGAAAAAATTAGGATCACTATAGCTCACACTACTATAGTATAGTAGTAGTGTGAGCTAAAATTACAAAGCAGTTTCCGTACTACCGATCTGCGGTCTGTTTACTGTGGTGGCATCTACACATCATTTCAATGGGCTACTTCAAACGCAGTTGAAGGTATGCTCCGAAATTTAAAATCTATGAAAGTATCCTCTACTATACTACAACCTGCCTTAAACAATGTGAATGCTGGCAATTTAGTGCAGACGCTGTAGGTAGTTGAGTATGCAAAATATGAGGAGCGCAGTTTGACAATGGATTCTAGCCTCAGACTCTTCTGTATTCTAGCTGACAAAAGGTCACAGATTAACGATCTGGATGTTGCCAAGCCAGGTTTTGGTCCAATTTTTCCCCCCTTCTCTTATAGTCGTGTTTGAATTTCTGAAAATTTAACTAAGTTGACGCCTTAAAGCCACAATGACAGAGAAATTAATCAAAAATGTGTAAAATCTAACCTAAATATAAAATTTTATTAGTTTGTTAAATGTTGGCTGCAAAAACCCCCAGACCTCCCAAAACCCTGAGATTTTGAGGTTTTCTTCAAATTTTGTCAAAAACTAAGCTTCTTAGGGGAAAATATGCAATTACCTTAATTATAAACAATAAAATTTGCTTTTCAACGATGTATTAGTCAGTGGGGTACGACCAATGATAAACTCTTCAGCGGCGTCCTTTTATTGAGGTGAAAATTCAAAAAAGAAACATGTTTATTACAAGATTTACCAATTTTTCTTGAAAACTACGCTCTTTATCAAAAATTGTGTCCTATAGGCAATTGTAGACAATGAAATTTCCTTTAAAATGATGTATAAGAAGGTAAGGTTATTTTTATTTATAACAATTTAGGGTCGTCCGTAAATTACATGAATTTTTGAAAAATCACTAAACTTCTTTACAAGTTTTGTCCAATTTTCTCAAAAACTAAGCTTTTTGGGAAAAAATATTTTACACTTTATTGTAGAAAATTAAATTATCTTTTTAATAGTGTATAAGCAATGAATACACAAAAGAGTTATGTATTCATTGGTATAAGCTAGTGCGGTCAGACTAATATCAAACTACAAGAAAATGTAAAAAAAAATTAAAAACTACATGTTTGTTACACGTTTTACCCGATTATCTTAAAAATCATGCCTTCTAACAAAAATCATGTTCCGTAGTCGATTGTAGACAATGAAATTTTCTTTTAAATGCTTTATCACAAAGTAAGATTTAGCTTTAAATTAAAACTTCACAGGCGTCCGTAAATAAAATCAATTTTTACATATCACCAAACAAATTAATTTTTGTACAGGTTTTATCCAATTTCCTCAGAAACTAAGCCCAACTGGATAAATATGTTTGACGTTTGGTTAATGACAAACTCTCCAGCGGCTTTTGTATATACAGGTCATATAAAAAAAACATTTTTGTCACATGTTTCACCCGATTTTCCAAAAAAAACTAACCTTTTTATGAGAAATATGCCTCATAGCTGATTTGTAGAAAGTAAAATTTCCTTTTCAATGATGTATAATTTGGTAATTTCATTTTTAAAACTTCAGGGGCGTCCGGGCATCCGTATATAAAATAAGATTTTAAAAATTACCAAATGTAACACTACTATAGCCGCCATCTGCATTGATAGTTTTTGCACCCCTCGTACCTCCCAACCTTCCCTCCCATCCCCCCTCCATAAAAAAAATGAAACTCGCCCCGAAAAAAGATGCTCTAGTAGCAAAGGTGATCTCTCCTACTCACCTTTTCTCCATATCCTGCGCCATAATTTTGTAGGTACGGTTGGATGGATGAGGGGGGATGGCCTACTATCGCCATTGATTCAAATTTTAAGGATCTTAAAAAAATCGAACAAAAATTAATTTATTTGGTGATTTTTAAACATTGATTTAATTTACGGACGTCTCCAAAGTTTTAAAAATTAAACTTTTTATACCTTATTATACATCCTTTAAAAGAAAATAACAATACAATCAAGTATAAGAGAAATTTTTTGATAAAAAGCTTGGTTTTTTGGAAAATCGGGTGAAACATGCGACAAAAATGTTTTTATTTACGTCGCTGCAGAGTTGGTCATCAATCAAACCCTACTAACTTATACAGTTAGAAAGGCAATTTTATCTTCTACAATAAAGTTAGGAACACTTTTTTTTGATTGAGTTTATTTTCTAAGAAAATTGGATAAAACCTGTAACAAAATTAATTTGTTTGGTGATTTGTAAAAACTGATTTTATTTACGGACGCCTGTGACGTTTTATTCTGAAGATAAATATTACCTTGTGGTACAGCGTTTAAAAGGAATTTTTATTGTCTATAATCGACTGAAGGACACAATTTTTGATAGAGGGCTTGGTTTTTTAAGATAATCGGGCAGAACATGTGACAAACATGTGTTTTTTCTAATTTTCTTACATTTTCTCAAAAAACGGACGCCGCTGGAGGGTTTGCTGTTAGTCTGATTGGACTAACTTATACACTGTTAAAAAGGGAATTTTATTTTCTACAATAAAGTGTGGAATAATTTTTTTCCTAAAAAGATTAGTTTTTGAGAAAATTGGATAAAACTTGGTAAGTTTAGTGATTTTTTAAAATTGATGTAATTTACGGAGGCCCCTAAATTGTTATGGATAAAAATAATGCTACTTTTTACACACCGTTTAAAAGGAAATTTTATAGCAGAGTTTAAAAAAATATTTCCAAACTAGTAAGAACCTTTCATTTTGAAATTAGTATTGGAGAACTTGGCTTTACTTTTATCTCAATTCTTTTTACGGAATGCCATTTTCGCGTACTTGGCTTTTTTTTACATGATATGTTTTTGTTATGATATTTTATTCAACTCCAGAATAAATTACCTTTCGTTTGATACCACACAAGTCATGTTTTAACTTAAACTCTAATTTTTGAAATCTACCCCCCCCCCTTTTTTTAAACTAAAATGTATTTTGTTTAATTCCAGACTCAATTACCTTTCGTTTGATATCACACACGACATATTTTCACTTAGACTCTATTTTTTGAAATCCATCCCCACCCTTTTTTTAACTCAAATTTATTTTGTCTAACTCCAGACTCAATTACCTTTCATTTGATATCACACACGCCATATTTTCACATAAACTCTAATTTTTGAAATCTACCCCCACACTTTTATTTGGCTTGTGATTGATGGATTTCGTTCATTTCGATCATCCCGACCCGAGACCCAGCCTAGGTACCAAATCTAATTATAATCGGGCAAGCGGTTTTTGAGTTATGCGCGTTGGTCGTTACAGACAGACAGACGACGCAACAAAAAAGTTTAAAATTCATCTGAAACGCAAAGATATATAAAAAATTTTGGAATCGGAGCAACTTTTTTATTCTCGAAAAAATTACGATAACCATAGCTCACACTAAAGTAGTAAAATTTTAAATACTTCTTTTGTTTGCTTATCACAGATTTTCAAAATAAATAAAATTGAGACCCTTTCAAATTCCACTATACCGACCGCAGGTAGTATTCGCACCACGTACGTCTTAAATATATTTGTACTGGGAAAGGGCTTATAAAAATAATTGCTACAAGTGTGTCGGTTCATTTATAGTCTAAGAGCCCAGTAGGATTTTGGGCTTGAATTGCAAACCGATACTCATATATTTTAATCGATTCGTCATAAGACCATGTCCCAAAAAAAATGAAGAAACCTGCGAAAATCCTGCATAAACAACCCGCCATCTTTGTTTAAAGGAGTTTGAATCAAATGTACGTAACTTTTTTATTATTACATCAATTTTACCCAAACAAATTGTGATTAGCTTCTACTATAATGGCCTCTCAAAATCACTATCAATACTTTGTTTTTTATTTGTCTCTATACTATAAATTCTGTAAGTTCCTCAAATACGCTATTTTTTTTTAGGTTTTTTGATTTTTTCGAGAAAACTACTGGTTATACAAAAAAAATATAAAATATAAAAAATATGCAGATTGCTAAGATGTATTCACGGTGGGTCTAATATTTGCTGTAGATTAAGCGGTTCTCGAGTTACACTCAAAAAACCACTAAATTGGCCTATACCTACCCCCAGGTACAAAATTTTCATATTTTCACCAAAGTCATGAAAGTTACTAAAAAACTATACAGGACGAAAAAGAATGTCAAGCTAAATAAGAAACAGCTATTAGTTTCAAACAGAAACTGATACTGAGGTAAATATGGCGGCTTAAACATAGCCGAAGCGTAATTTACAATTTTATTTTTGAGGGTAATTTTCTTATGTAAAACGAACCCCCACGGGGTTAAAATGTACCTCAGCTAAAAGACAATTTAATTATCTTTAAAAAAGGATGGTATACTTTTTGTCGTAAAGTTAATAGTTTTCCTGAAAAAAACAAAAAATATGCGGCATACATAATTCGATGTTTTCGTTCCATAGAAATACGACAATGGCATGGGTCCATTAAGGGAAAAAATAATTTATGCACAGATAAGCGAACCCGCAGTTACATATTTAAACTTAGCGTCAAAAATCTTACAAAAAACATATTTGATACTTTTCTGTGAAATTGACAGGTGGTCACGTGATTTTGACAACTTCTTAATGGTTTGAGCTGGAGACTTAGTTCTTTTTTTGATTTGTAGACAAAATTATCCAATTTTGACGACAAAACATATTTTTAAAAATTTTGAATACGGTGCCGCCTGGCGCTCAAAATCTTATAACTAGTCGAATCCGCATTTCGATATTTTAACTGTTGCATAATTAAAATTTTATACTTTTCCAAATTAATTTTTTGAAATTTTCTGATAAAAATGTCGATATTGGTATAGTTCCCTTTGTTCTTGCGGTAGTATTGTGTAAAGTGAAACTTTTATTTAAAACTGGTGTCACCCTCTACAATTCGCCAAGAAAAAAATATGCTTTTTATGCTACTTTTTGTACTTCTTTTTAGGCCCGATCTGCCACTATTTATCCCTGATGGTCACTTTTCATCTCCATTTCAATTGGCACTATTTCTAACTTCGTTATCCATGAATTTTTAACACTGAGATAATAATAAGACAGAGTGTCCCAGATAAAGTTCGATTTCGATAACTATGTAAGAAATACAATTTTGGTTGTTAAAATGCTACAGATGCTCTATAGGAGTTCAAAATATTTACAGGGATTTTTGTAATGTCGAGCAATAAATAAATATATAATAATAAAGACAATTTTTAGTTTTTGCTTTTTTTACATTTATCCAAAGTTGTATTTCTTACATAAATCTCCATAAAATAAGTAGGTAAATGTATCTGGAATACATACTATATTTAATAGGCCTAAACTTTTCTTTTAGTTTTAGTACCTGATTATCTACAGGTAAATATTTGCTTTATTTCACCTAAAAAAGTAAATTCGTAGTATTTTCCCTGATAAATGGATAAAACGAAACAGCCATCGATCATTTCGTTTACGAGTTACATCAGTTTAAAAGGTTTTTTTCATGTACACACTCAGAGAGGCAAACACAAAAACTTATACTAACGCTGTTACCGGTATCATATACCGCTATTTCTATATGACGTTTTTTTGAACCCATTAAAAATTATTATAAAATAAGTCTTGTTAATATGTTTTGGTTTATTAAAAATCCAATCTTCTAATGTACCCTTTTCAACTGAATTTGCCGCCAACTTTTTGAGGGCTCTTTATTTTTACTGTTTGTTAAAACGGCCGGGAATGTAGTCTTGCCCGAGGTCTTTCCTTTCCTGAGCTGGTTACTAAGACTAAAATCCCTTTTTTTTTGTATTAGGGACTTATTGCAATAGTGCCAGGCACTTATTGTGCCGGGCACTATTCTGACAGATTCGCATTGAAAGCTGACAGTTGACATACCAAAGTCGAATTTATAAATCCAGTCGTTTATTTTTCAGCTGTTCTTTTAATGCGAAAATGTCAGAATAGTGCCCGGCACAATTATTGCCTGGCTTTAATGCAATAGGTCCCTATTATTTCTGTTCTTTTCTTCCTGGCACTAAAATTAGCCAATAGAGTAAGAAGGAGATGCTACGAGAGTAAGGGAAAACAAGATATATATATATATATATATATATATATATATATATATATATATATATACAGGGTGACCCAAAACTCTGAGTCCACTGAAACATCTTCTAAACTATTGAAGATAACTGATATATAGATAACCATATTTGGCAGTAATCGTTAACATCAAGACATCTATTTTATGAAGAAGCGGTTGTGCTGCCCCTGTGTTAGGGGGCGACAAAGGAACGATCAACTTAAAAATTTTAATTATAAAGCCTTATCGATTGATACCTCGTTTTAAAGGTATTTGACAATTAAATACATATTTTGATATAGCCGTTAATTGTCTACACAATCAAATCTGTCAAAACTAATTTTTTCAGTTTTTGTCAAAATTTACAAGTTTGTTGTTTTAAACAAAAACCCTATTGAGAGATATCTTATTTTAAAGGTCTTTGAAAACCCATGTACGCCAACTGTCCCTTGCCTATGATAAAAAACGTGTCAAAATCTATCGACTGTCAAACTTATTCTTTTACCATTTTTTACAAATTTTTAAATATAGCTATACCCGCTATCCCCCATACGTGGGAATTTTTGACACATATTTTTATGTTGGTATTGCCATGTAGTTTAAGGTTTTGTTTGTTTGCCTCTGGTCAATTACAGCATACCCGGGAAAAACATGGAAAAGCACGGAAATATGGATAAAATTACTTATACAGTCTGTGTCTATGAAAGGTCAGTACAATAAAAGCCACCTACTTTAGTCCGACATTGCTCCGTTTTCGAAATATAGGGTGTTTTTTAGAAAATAAAAATCGAATAAATAGCTAAAATATAAATATAACTTTTTTCTTAATGTATTTTTTAAACTTTTTTGTTAATGTATGCATAAAATAAATCTCTCGATGTCATCGATCACTACCAAATATGGTTCAGTTATCTGCAATAGTTCAGCAGATATTTGGGTAGACCCGGATTTTTGGGACACCCTTTATATATTTTTACAAATTTAAAAACATGCCAGTGGTGATTAATTTTGATGGGACATTTTTGTCTACAAAGCAAAAAAAACCAAGCCTCTAGCTCAAACCGTTAAGAAGTTGCCAAAATCACGTGACCACCTGTCAATTTAAGAGAAAACTATCAAATATGTTTTTTGTAAGATTTTTGACGCTGAGTTTAAATATGAAACTGGGATTCGCTTATCTGTGCATAAATTGTTTTTTCCCTTAATGGACCCATGCCATTGTCGTACTTCTATGGAACGAAAACATCGAATTATGTATGCCGCATATTTTTTGTTTTTTTCAGGAAAACTATTAACTTTACGACAAAAAGTGTGCTATCCTTTTTTGAAGATAATTAAATTGCCTTTTAGCGGGGCTACACTTTGACCCCGTAGGGGTTCGTATTACATAAAAAAATTACCCTCAAAAATAAAATTGTAAATTACGCTTCGGCCATGTTTAAGCCGCCATATCTACCTCAGTATCAGTTTCTGTTTGAAACTAATAGCCGTTTCTTATTAAGCTTGACGTCCTTTTTCGATCTGTCTAGTTTTTTAGTAACTTTTATGACTGGTGAAAATATGAAAATTTTGTACCTGGGGGTAGGTATAGGCCAATTTAGTGGTTTTTTAAGTGTAACTCGAGAACCACTTAATGTACAGCAAATATTAGACTCACAATGAATACATCTTGACAATCTGCATATTTTTTATTTTTTATGTTTTTTTTGTAAATCCAGTAGTTTTCTTTAAAAAATCAAAAAACCTAAAAAAAAAATTGCGTATTTGAGGAACTTACAGAATTTATAGTATAGAGACAAATAAAAAACAAAGTATTGATAGTAATTTTGAGAGGCCATTATAGTAGAAGCTAATCACAATTTGTTTGGTTAAAATCGATGTCATAATAAAAAAGTTACGTACATTTGATTCAAATTTCTTTTCGCCATCTTTAAACAAAGATGGCGGGTTGTTTATGCAGGATTTTCGCAGGTATCTCCATTTTTTTGGGATATGGTCTTATGATGAATCGATTAAAATATATGAGTATCGGTTTGCAATTCAAGCCCAAAATCCTACTGGGCTCTTATACTATTAGGCTACTGATAATAATTGGTTGCTGCGCTTTCAGCCCCATCTCTTTTCTAAGGTTAAAACACCCATTATCAGTTACCTTAGGCCCTAGGACAAATACGTTTTAATTTGTTAAAAAAATGCCAAGTAAGTGCCAAAATAAAAATAATTTTTTTTAAGGCGACAAATTCGATTTTGGCAATTTTTCAAGCAAAAGACAACAAGGCAAAATATTTAAATATCAGTCAAAAGTTGGCACTACATATTAGAGTCATAGGGCCACCGACTCGGTTCAAAAATTGTGGGCTTTACTAAAATTTTAAGGATGACAATGGATGACAGTCCTAATTGTAAATTAGGTTATATTAGATGTCATAATTAACAATTTAGTACAAACAAACAACACATTTTGAGTTTGGCACTGACGTTAATTTATGCCAAAAAAACAATTGGGCTAGTTTTGCAATAGCAACAGGAAAAATAAAAGAATAGAGTAAACAACAAAGCCTATTTTTTCGTCAAGTATTAGGGGGTGATGTTTCGTCTTATTATAAATAAAAATAGAAAAAAAATATTTGTTTACTGTGGTAGAAAATACCGATAAGCCCGAAGAAGATTTAGCCACAATATGAGCCTGCCGCCAAATACATCCAGAACAAAGATATTAAGGACCTTCTGATATCTATGATCCAGAATATGAAAACGAACATCTCATGATCCGAAGATGCCATTAAGTTAGGATAGGAAGTTAAGTTTTCGGCAATTATTGTAAATTAAATATAATAAATCAGTTGTTTGTAATGTTGTGCTTTATTTTTGTTTCCACAACCACGTAGAAAAAAATATTGTACGTACATACCTAACGCGTGTGTTTAGTGCCTCTTCCGCAGTAATTAGGTATATTACTATTATCACAAACTATCTTATGAATCGGTCCGTAATCCCCTGATTTTGTTTGGTAGGTTCAAACAAATTTTTGTAAATAGAAAAAATTGTATATCTCTAAATACTTACTTATATGCATTTAAGTTATATTAAAGAACATTTTATTTGTTTAAAGTAACTGAAAATAATCTGAAAATCCGGGTCACATGATTTTAATTAAATTTTCTTTATCGAATTGGCTCGCCCCCGTTATATGAGGGTGGCGCTTCAGTCAGGAGGTCGATGGCTCTTGTCTGATTTATACTTCAGAAAATATAAAATTGACTACGCTTTTACAAATTCTAATAGATTTCGTCTATAAAAAACTAATTAAAACATTTTTTCTGTTCATATAAAAGACCTTTTTAACATTGTCAAACGTACCTTGTTAGAATTTTGATTTTCTTTTGTATATTTCCAAAAAATATAAAAAAACGAAAGAATTTCGCTACATTTTTCTATAACACAACTAGGCTACTAAAATGCCAAACATTGTTTTGAAATATTTCTTGGGTTTTAGCGATAACTTTTTTAAAATGTTTTAAATAAGATGAATTAGTGATGAATTACTGCCAAGATACGTTTGTTAAAAATGCTTTAAAAAACCACGTCGCAAAATTTCGACGCATTCCGCTTTCTAATTTTCTATTTCTATTAGGATAAAGATTCGGGCTCTGGAACGAAATAGCGATGTACAAAATAGCGACTATCAAAATAGCAATGTAATGAAACAGCGACTATCAAAATAGCGTTTATAACAAAACAGCGATATATCAAAATAGCGATGTATCAAAATAGCGAAGTATAAAAATAGCGACAATCAAAATAGCGATGTATCAAAATACCGAATCAAACCAAACCGAGTCGATCCGAACCAATCCAAACCGAACCTTTCTAACAAATTTTTTCAAAAAAAAAACTTCCCTGACTTCTTTTCCAGGATCCTAGAGGGTGTGAATCCGAACCGAATCGCACCAAACCGAACCAAACTGAACCAAATTCGGTTCAGTTTGTTTCGGTTCAAAAGAAGTCTGGAGAGTTTTTGTTTTAAATATGCTGGTTCGGTTCGGTTCGGTTCAGATTCACACCCACTAGGATCCCGAGAAAAAAGTCAGGGAAGTTTTTTTTTGAAAAAAATGATAGAAAGAAACCCCGAACTATATGCTAAAACCGAACCAAAATATCGCTATTTTGATATTCGCTATTTTGATAATCGCTATTTTGTTACATCGCTATTTGGATAGTCGCTATTTTGTTACATCGCTATTTTGATAGTCACTATTTTGTTACATCGCTATTTTGTTACATCGCTATTTTGATACAATCGCTATTTTGTTAAATCGCCATTTTGTTACATCGCTATTTTGATAGTCGTCCTTTTATTAAATCGTTATTTTGATTGTCGCTATTTCGGTACCGCTGATTTAATACTCGCTATTTTGTACATCGCTATTTCGTTCCAGAGCCAAAGATTCGGCCTAAAAATGGGATATCAGTGTTGTCAGATGGTAAGTTTTCGGGCGAAGTGTGCCCCCTTAAATGAAAATAAGAATTAACTTCAATTTTGACAACGTTAAATCACAGGGCATTGACAAATTGCCAAACTCATTTGAAAGCAGTCCTTTTCAAATGTTATTCCAAATCCAATTAGAACGGAACGCTTGTAGCAGTCATTTTCCACATTATGGTTTTAATATGCTTTAGCAGTACAGATATATTTAAAACGTACGTGATTCACACTCCTGCTTTTCCGTCTTTAAATTATTATCAGTGGCTAGCGTCACACGAATTAATTCGAAATTTAAAATTTGGTAGGCGTAGTGTTCTGTTAACAATACAATTTACGATTTTCATTACAACAATTGCGGGTCCAAAATGGAAACTCCGTAAAAATTAAAAATAACGAATCCAAAATGGCGGACTTTTTTATTTATGAACCGATATTTTTCAAGTCACTGAATATGATTTTTGACTCATACTCCAAAAAAATTAAAAATAACGAATCCAAAATGGTGCTATTTTGTATTTACTAACCGATTTATCTCAAACTTGAAAGATTGCATTGCTTAAGGTCACTTAATACAGTTTAAGACTCACACTTACAAAAAAATCAAAATGGCGGAGTTTCTTATTTATGAATCGCTATGTATAAAATCGCAATGTTACATCCGCAATTATACTTTTTTAAAGTTTGGGTCAAAAAATCATAATCAGCGATTTAAAATACCGCGAAGTTCCAAATTTCATACATACCGATTTATAAATGGAAAAGTTCGCCATTTTGAATACCCCATAAATTTTTTTTTTAAGTTTAAATAAATTGTATTAAGTGACCTCAAGCAAACCAATCTTTTACGTTTGAAACACATCGGTTAGTAAATACGGAAATCCGCCATTTTGGAGCACACAAATTTTTTATAACTTTTACAGCAGTTTATTCCCAAGTTCCATATTTGAAACATATCGGCTGATAATTAAGAAAGTCCGACATTTTAGATCCGCCATTTTAATTTTTTAAAGTTTGACGAAAAAACTGTATTTAGTGACCTCAACACTGCAAAATGTCAAGCTTGACAAAACTAGGCCATTGTGAAAACGCCATTTGGATATTTTTAAAGTTTAAGATAGAAATCATAATCAGGGACCTAAAACAACCCAAAGTTCCGAATTTAATGCATATTGGATCATAAATGGGAAAGTCCGTCATTTTTGATTCGCCATTTTGCATTTTTTTTAGTTTCAGTTAAAAACAATAATCAGCGACCTGAAAGATCGCAAAGTTTCGAGTTTGATGCAAATCGGTTCATACATGGGAAAACGCGCCATTTTGATTTTTTTTTAAGTTTAAGTTAGAAATCATAATCAGCAACCTGAAGCGCCCCAAAGTTCTGAATTTGATGCATATTGGTTCATAAATAGGAAAGTCCGTCATTTTTGATAGGCCATTTTGTTTTTTTTTAGTTTGTTAAAAATAATAATCAGCGACCTGAAAGATCACAAAGTTCCGAGTTTCATGCATATCGGTCCATAAATGAGAAAATCCTTTTCAAAATATAAATATTAATTATACAAATTTTTCAAATAATTTTTTTTTAAATTGTACACTAACCACCAAATATTTAGTTGGAAAAGTTTGAAAAAAGTTATGATCAAACAAATAAACAGATATATTATATGAAGTCAAGCTAAATAAAACTGTTTAAACAATTGCCAATGGTAACATCATAAATCAAAAAATCTCGTGGCAAATTGTCCCCGCGGCGAATCGGCCGGCGGCAAATTGTCCCCGCGGCGCATCGAATCGCCGCGAATTGGATCACAGCGAATCGGCCGCGACGAATTGTCCCCTGCCCTTTTCATATGAAAATACGTACCTCCGCATGCTGGTCCCGAGTGCAATTACCTGTTCGTTGGTACAAAACACGTGCTGTCAGTGGTCAGATGTTTGGCAGCAGAGTCAATTTAGCATTTAGGGGTCCATATGACACGCAATAATTCAAAATCATCCTGATGTTTAGTAATGTAGATAAGTTTCGGTCAGGCGGATGTTTGGCAGTATAGTCAATTTAGTATTTGATGGTTCATATGACACCCAATAATTAAAAACCATCTTGGTATTTAGTAATGTAGGGGAGTTTCTGCATCAAATATAATTAGAGGAGGTGTGCCATTCCTTCGGCCAGGCAGATATTTGGCAGAAGAGTCAATTTTGTATTTGAGGCTTCGCATTACACACAATTATGAAAAACCATCTTGCTATTTAGTAATGTGGGTGAGTTTCAGCTTCAAATATCATTAGAGGAGGTGTGCCATTCCTTTGGTCAGGCAGATGTTTGGCAGCAGTCAATTAGGTATTGGAGGGTCCACATAACACACAATAAATAAAAAATATTTTGGTATTTACTAATATAGGTGAGTTTTAGCCTTAAATATAACTAGAGGAGATGTGCCATTTTTTCGGTGAGCCAGATGTTTGGCAGCATAGTGAATTTAGTATTTAAGAGTCCACATGACACACAATGATAAAAAACCATCCTGCATTTAATAATGTGGGTAAGTTTCAGGGTTGAATATAATATTATGGGGTGTGCCATTCCTTCGGTCAGGCAGATGTTGGGCAGCATAGTCAGTTTACTATATGAGGGTCCACATGACACACAATAATTTTAAAACATCTTTATATTTACTAACGTAGGTCACTTTTAACCTTAAATATAATTATAGGAGATGTACTGTTCCTTCGGTTAGGCAGATGTTTGCCAGCATAGTGAATTTAGTATTTGAGGGTTCACATGACACACAATAATTAAAAACCATATTGTTAGTTAGGTATGTAGGTAAGTTTCAGCCTCAAATATAATTAGAGGAAGTGTGTCATTCCTTCGGTCAAGCAGATGATTGGCAGCACACTCAATTTAGTATTTGAGGGTCCACATGACATACAGTAATAAAAAACTATCTTGCTAGTTAGAAAAGTGGGTGAGTTCAGCCTCACAAACAATTACAGGAGATGTGCCATTCGTTCGGTCAGGCAGATCTTTGGCAGCATAGTCAATTTAGTATTTGAGGGTCCACATGACACACAGTAATTAGAAAGCATTTTGTTATTTTGTAATGTGCGTGAGTTTCAGCTTCAAATATAATTACAGAAGGTGTGCCAGTCCTTTGGTAAGGTAAATGTTTGGCAGAATAGTCAACTCAGTATTTGAAGGTCCATAAGACACACAATTGTTAAAAACTATCTTGATAATCCATGATGTGACTTGAAACAAAAATATTTTATAATTTTCACTGGTGTGCCTAGCGTATGCCAAATGGACGTCGGGCAGCATAGTTATTTTAAACTTACCGGCTCTATATGACAGCTATTTTATAAAAAATATCTTGTTATCAATTTACGTCCGTGAGTGTTAAAAACTCTTATCATCTAGATGGTGTGCCTTATCAGCAACCAGGCAGCAGCAAGGCAGCAAGGCAGCATGAGACACATATATAAGGGTAACTGACATATGTGCCAAAAAAAATATGCTGCTTTTCGTTTATGCAGGTTTAACGACAGATGAAATTTTACTTAAGAGCGTATGCCTGTCCTCCAGCTGGGGTGAGTTGTGGCAGTATCATCATATTTTTATAAATGGGTTTATATGACATACTTGCAATAGAGTCTAAACTGATACTATAAGATGTTAACGCACCTGTAAATCTTTTCATACATTTTGCTTAATTAGCGACTTCAGGCCACGTCTGGTTGTTAACTAAAGTAGGCACACCTTTGTGTACGCTAATATGACACTTGTTGAATATGAATTTTAATGGTACGGATAACGTAGAGTTCTGTGTTACGGGCTCTTGTAGTATAATATAGACTTAAAAAAGGTATGATCGCGAGCACGCAACAAGTCATTCACGATGAGCCAAGGGTAGGAGGTCGTCGACGCGAACACAAAGAGATTCGCAGTTTGATCGTAGATGGCGTCTAATGCGCTTCAAATAAAAAAAAAATACCATGAATGATGAAAAAGTATTGCTTTTAATTGAACATTACAGGAATAGACCTGTTATATGGGATGTGATAAACCTAGGTACTAAAGTGCCACTTTTAACGTCGCCACAAAAAGTTTATAGCCCGATCGGATGGAGGGCCACAATTTCCTAAGGGATTACACAAGACCTCAGTGCCAAGGTTTATATGTTTCTAGCTTAAAAGAAAATGGCGTTACCAGTTAGCCCGACTCGCACGAGCCGCAATGTAAAAAAATTGCTTTAACCAGACAGAATAACTCATAGAACATGTATGGGTCATTACTGAAAAAGGGTACAACTTTCATGTTACCATCCAAAATTAAAATAGTGTTTAGTATATTAGTTATTGCCTCCAATATTGCTCTAAAGCACTACATTTAGTTTGATGCTGAAGTTGCTATTTACTGTTAATAGTTATGTAAGACTGGCCCAACCGTCTTCCTCATTTATTATAACCGTTTAGAGGTTTGCATCCACTAAAATAAAAAACATAAGATATTTATATATGAAAAAAAATAATACAGATAAATTTCCGGTACACAAATTCATAATAAATAAAATATGTACCGCCGTTTGTTAAAAGCAAATTTTATTCTTAATTTTTTTTATAAAATAACATTTTAAACGCGCACCCTGGTAGATCATCACTACCGTTACCAGTTTGTAACTCCTAAATATCTACAGCTAGAGGCGCCGCGAATTGTTCGTATTCCTTTAACATCCTCTCAATACAGAGATCACAACGCCCGAGTAAAGCCACATCAGTTATGTGCCGTTTTTAGCGTTAAAACGTGCATAGGTAAGCTTGTCCGATCATAAGTGAAAATTACCGTTATCAGTATGGCGAGGTAAATAAAATATATTGATTTTTTATTTTATAATTATTTTATGTATTTTACAAAATTTATTACCTGGAAAGAAAAAAAAAATAAAAAACTCGTTGACCAAAAATATATTTATTTTTCATTTTATACTTATTTTATGTATTTTATTTTAAAATTTATTACCTAGAAAGAAAAACATTAAACTATTTTAACAAAACAAGTAGAGCGACAAAACATGCCTGTCATTTCCGTTATCATCATCGTTATCAAGTTTAGTTTACACCTCTTTATAGATTTTATAAAGAGGTAAAACATTTAATTAAAGTAATATACAGGGTGGCTCACCGAAAACGTATACGTTATTTTTATTTTCTTAAAATATTCTATCGACCCCTAGGGGTAGCTTTGACCCCTTAAGTTTAAAGAGTTTTTTTTTTCACAGCTTACTATTTTGTTACAAGTGAACTATTTCAAACCGATTTAGCTAATTAAAAAAAAAATTATTTTAAATATGTAGTTAAACTTTTTCAAGAACTTTAAAGAGATATATTTATGTCTCAAATTCAGTGGGTACTTTGTTTTAATTTAAGGTTTCGATATCGCGCTGCGAGCCTCGAACAATGCGGTCTTTGCAAATCGTACTACATTAGACATACACATATCCACATTAGCGAATAGATTGCGCTCGTTGATCGAGGCTCGAGGTTCGCTAATAAGTACTCGCCTTATCATAACGCGGGCCGCAATCTGGCTTGGACCCGAGAAACCAGCGGGTAGCAATTATCGATTGGTACTTAATCGTGTAGGCAGTTGAGGCCAAAGGAAAAATTATAGAATAAGCAAAACATTTAATAAATAATATTTTAATTAAATGCCGCCTTAAAGAGCAGCCGCCCCTGAATCTAACATATTTTGGCTCACCCGATCTATTGTTTACATAATATAGTTTTTGGTTATTAATAGATAAACCACTAATAATTACCGTAACCATTAAAATATGGTTAAAAAATAAAAAATAATTATTTTTATTCGGTATCTTTTACTGCCACAAAATTAATATTTCCTAGTAGGTATGTACTCACTTTTGCAATTGACTTTACTTTGACCTCTCAGTAGATGTACTGTAGTATCTAATTATAAAAAATGATTAAGCCAGCACACAAAACTAGTAGGTAGAGTCTAAATTATACACATTTGTAATGACGTCACCAGGTGAGAAAAAAACGTATGGCGTAGATATTTTCGCTAATCAATGTTTTTTGATTGACAGTGACGGATACTTCACATAACCACTTACCTACCTATTTAAAAAATGAATTAATCATAGACAATACTTTTTTTAAAAAGTTTATTGTCACCGCTGTTTATAATGTACTAAACAAAGATAAACAAAAATGACGTCATTACAAATGCGTATAATTTGGACTATATGTACTATTCAAATTCTGTAGATTTGATAGTTCGTGGACCTTTGACTTTTACTTTTTTCCATATCGGAATTCCAAGACGCAACATAAATCGCCGCCTTTATCACAAAGGAACCTAACTATTAGTTTGATCAGGATACCACTGCACAAATAAACACCAATATGACAATGGTACAAGTCTATAGACCTAGTCCTGACCAGTTATACATATTATATTATAGTTATGATATGCACACAAACTTTACAAATAAATTAAAAAAAAACAAATATTTTGTTTTAAAAATGGCTGCTGTGGTTAACCCTCCAAACGTCCCTTAAGCTGGACACTAATATAATCGAAGTAAGTCAGTGTACATATTTACATCTGGCAAAATTCCCCAAGAATGACTCAAATGAGAATATATCACCCTACCAAAAAAACCAGGAGCAAAAAATATGAGGACTATTATAGCGCAATAAGCCTTATAAGTCACCTTTTAAAACTATTTTTTAAAGTCATCCACAGGAAAATCTATAAAACTCGAAGATCAAATATCATCTACAAAGTTTGGTTTCCGAAATGCAGTAGGTACAAGAGAGGCTATTTGCATGTTTAGTTGACTACCAGAAGGCCTTTGACAGAGTACAACATAATAAAATAATAGAAATCCTAAAAAATGCTGGTTTGGATGGAAAAGACATAGCGATAGTAGGCGACCTATACTGAAATCAATTTGCTTCAATAAGAACTGGGAATGAGACTACAGAAAAAACTAAAATATTAATCAAGGTTGTATTTTTTCACCATTACTGTTCAATATGTATTGAGAATGCATTTTTAAAGAAGCTTTAGAGAATATTGAATGCGGAATCCTTCTGAACGGAGAAAGCATCAACAATATACGTTATGCAGACGATGCGGTCATCTTCGCAGAAGGATTACAAGAGCTTCTAATCAGCAGCCAACTTCACGGACTAGATATAAATATAAATAAGACGAAATTTATCGTTATATGTAAATAAAAAGTAAACAACTGCCAACCTACAGTAAATCAAAAACCAATAGAACGAGTAAGCAAATTTACTTAAGGAACTAATGTCAATGAACAATGATCACTCTTAAGAAATTTGAAAGGGCAACCTATTCAGAAGCCATCACATATTATGGAAGACCAAGATAAGACTTCTTCTCTGTTATGTGTTCTCTGTTCTTTTTTACGGTTTGGAAGCATGGACGCTGACTAAGGCGACAATGAAAAAACTTGATACGTTTGAAATGTGGCTGTATTGCAGAATATTAGAAATATCTTGGACGGATCATGTGACAAACAACGAAGTTCTCAGACGGATGGCCAAAGAAAAGGAAGTAGTTAATACTGTGAAAATTCGAAAACTCCAATACTTAGGACCTATTATGAGAAATGAGAGCAGGTTTCATTTACGGCAATCCATCTTGCAGGGAAAAGTAATGGGACCAGAGGTGTTGTAGAAGAAGAATTTCATGGTTGAAAAACTTCAGATCCTGGTTTAATGTGAATACTACTGAACTGTTTCGGGCAGCAGTGAATAAAGTCAGAATTGCATGTATGATTGCCAACATCTGAAACGGATAGGAATTGTTAGAAAAAGAAGTCCATTTGACAGCTGCCTGCTATATATGTCAATTATTTGGACTAGTTGGTGTTGGCCGAACCGTTTTTCAATTATTATTCGGGAGAGCGTGTCCAATGGGGTATTGTTTCTCCTGAGATAGTTTTAATTGGTTTATTATATTGGCTTTAAAAAATATTGTCTATATATTTTTTAAGCCAAATAATACTAACAAACGTGGAATTTCGTACCCGTGAATTTAAAAATCAAACAAAAAAACTCCTTTTTGCCCGATTAGCCACGAAACTTGTTTGATTTATATATTTTTTATTGAGCATTGGATTTCAGTTTCACAAACTTTAAATCGCCCCTTAGGGGTATAAGGGGTGTAACTAAAGTTTGAGAGTATTTTATACGGATCTATGAGTGCACGGACTAGATTTAAAAACGACAAATCGTTGCAAAATGTTTATTGTGTTGTATTTTAATAAATTTATTTTAAGTTTTTGTGAGATAAAACCCACTGAGAAAAGCTTATTATTCTATTGCACATTACCGTAACTCAAATTTTTTTAGTTATTTGACCTGAGCAGGTTGATACGATGTCTATTAAGTTGATACTTAGATTCTGGTCTAACCGCTAATAAAAACCAGCTGGCTATTATTGCTGCGTTTCGTTTACTTTCTTCTTCTATTTTATTATGTAGGTGGGGTTTTTTGCCTTCAAAAATATATTGACCAATATATTTTGATATTGCAGCCAAAATGTCCATCGAAAAACAAACTTATATAACTGTGAGAAATAGCAGAACTAGAAAACTATTGGAAATAAAATAAAATATATTGCAGCCAACAGGAAAAATATACTAGACTCGATCCGAGTTGTTAGGGTGAAATGAGGTGAACTTTTAGGGGTAGTAATTGATTTTTACGATTTTCACCGAGGGGTGGCTCGATCGCCGATTTTTGTACACCAAAAGGAAATACCTACGGTATAATACCCACGGTATTTCCTGGTATTTCCCAGTATTTCCTCAAATTTCAATGGTATTTCATAGTATTTCCCAAGCAATGGTATTTCCTAGTATTTCTCCCCCTAGTATTTTCAATGGTATATCCTAGTATATTTCCCAGTACTTCCCAAGTATTTCCTGGTATTTCCCCTAACCTGTACACCAAAAGGAAATACCGAGCCACCCCTCGGTTTTCACCGAAACTAGACCTTCTATCAAAAAAAGTTAAATACAAAAGTTATAGGTAATAAAAATAATAAATAATAATTTCGCGATAAAAATCTAAAAAACCGGTTTTTCCGTTTTTGATTGTTATCTTTAAATTTTTTTTGATTTTAACAAAATTTGGTGAAAACACACATAACACGTTGTAATTTTAACATTGATTTTTTCAGTTTATTTTGATTTAAAACCTAAAATGAAGCCTATTTTTACCACAAAATCACCAAGTTCTGAAAGCTGATTTTTGTAAAAAACAGTGCTTCTATTTTTCGTAAGACGTCTAGTTTTCGGTCCAGGACAACTAGGCGCCGCCAACTGGGCGCCGGGCCAACTCGGCGCTGGACTAAAAAAAATTTTTTCGATAAAATGTGCAGATAAAAACAAAATAGATATATTATTTATACAAAATCATCTTTAAAAAATCCTTTACGCAATTTTCTTGAAGTTTGGTTTTGTTAAGTAAAGTTAAATCCATTAAGTCGAGTGTTGAAATTTGGTAGGTGTAGTGTTTGGTATAACCTGGTGACACTACAATTTACGTTTTATATTACAACAATGGCGGATCCAAAATGGCGGATTTTTAAACCGATTTGTCTCAAACTTGAAAGTTTGCAGTGCCTGAGATTACTTAATACAGTTTTATTCTCAAACTTAAAAAAATCAAAATGGCGAATCCAAAATGGCGGAGTTTCTTGTTTATGTTTATGAACCGATGTGTATGTAATATATTTTTAAGTTTAACTAAAAATTTTTATTAAATGACCTTAAGCAATGTAATATTTTAAGTTTGAGACAAATCGGTTAGTAAATAAGAAAATCCCCCATTTTGGATCGGCCATTCTGATTTTTTTAACTTTGAGTAAAAATTTGTGTTAAATGAGCTTAAGCAATGTAATATTTCAAGTTTGAGACAAATCAGTCAGTAAATAAGAAAATCCGCCATTTTGGATACGCCATTTTGATTTTTTTTTAAGTTTGAGGATAAAACTGTTTTATGATCTCAGGCAGTGCACTTTCAAGTTCGGTTTAAAAATAAAGATATCCGCCATTTTGGATCCGCCATTGTTGTAATAAAAATACGTAAATTGTAGTGTTACCAGGTTACCAAACACTACAGTTTCACCAAATTTCAACACTCGACTTAATGGATTTAACTCTACTTAACAAAACCAAATTTCATGAGAATTGCGTAAAGGATTTTTAAAGAATTTTTTGTATAAATAATATATCTATTTTGTTTTTCATCTGCACATTTTATCGAAAAATATTTTTTTAGTCCAGCGCCGAGTTGGCCCGGCGCTCAGTTGGCGGCGCCGAGTCGGCCCGGCGCCCAGTTAGTCTGACGCCCAATTGGCCTGACGCCCAGTTGTTCCATTCCGCTAGTTTTAGGTTGTTTTAAACAAATAAACATTACTATGGAAAAATTTCCCAGGAAATACGAAAAAGTGACACGTAGAAAACAAAAATTGCACAGTAGAAATGAATATTGATTTAAATTACTTTGCAATAATTTCATTTTGCTATTTTTTAAAGTGCTTAATTTCTATTTCCTGGCAAATTGCGGTGTTAATTTTTTTAACACTTTCTAAAATTAGATGTCTTCAAGAAAAAAATTATTCCTGTTTCTAAACAAAAAATTGCTTTCAGAACTTGGGCATTTTGAGGTGCAAATTTTTCTTAATTTTAGGTTTTTGAATCAAAATAAAATGTAAAAATTAATAATTAAAAAAATATATAACGTATTAAGGACACAAATAGGTGTGTATTGACCAAATTTTGTCAAAAAGAAAGAAAAAGTTCGAAGATAAAAATCAAAATGGAAAAAAACCAGTTTTGTTAGATTTTTCTCGAAAAATTTTAGGTTATGTAAAAAATTAGTTTATACCTTTTTACTACATATAGCAGTGGCGTATGTCGGGGATGGGATTTAAAAATAATAAAAACGTGACTGATGACGTCATTTACATGCGTGCAACACTAAACTCTAGCGGTTATATATAATTATTTTCTTATTATCAGTGTTGCCAGACTTTTCTAACGATTTTAACCTTCATATCCTTCAAAACGTAACGGGTGTGTTGTCGACACCAAACCAAAAAACTCTATACCATGACATTTTTTTTAAATGAAAATGGGAGAAAAGAAAACAAACAAATAAAAGATTTATAACTTAAATCATAAATTATAAAAACCAAAATTCAAAATAAAGTATTCAAATTTACCTATATAAGTTAGGTTTGGTAAAATTATTGGAATATTTTCAAAATATATAACTTTGCCTCAAAATATAGTCAAAAACCTTCAAATTCTGATAAAAACCTTCAAACCTTCAATAGTAAAATTTTTTGTTCAAACATCTTCATATTGAAGGTAAACCTTCAAATCTGGCAACACTGCTTATTATAGCGATTCTACACCTGTAGAAGTTATTCAGTTAGAACACAGTATTCTAGTTCTATATATTTAATACAGATGGCAAGACCTACCCTAACATCCTCCCTCTTATAAGTTAAGCTTCTCTGTAGGTTTAATAACTCTACCTGATCTACTAGTTTAATCTCACATGGCTCACAAACTTATTTTGGGTGAAGTTCCTAATGACAACTCTGGCAAAGAGTTTTGACTAATGTCAGATCTTCTAGTATCATTTGACTCTTTACAATAAAACTTTGTAGACTCAGGTGATCATTGTCAGGAAAAGTGGGTTCATATTTATTTAAAGATTTTCTCAAATCAACACGATTTCGTCTTAACGCTTCACCAAACTGATTTTGAACTAAATAAGAACGAGGTGACTCATGTTGCTCAACTACTAATCCAGGTTCCCACTTTTTCTGAACATGATTATACATGGATACGTCACTATTCGGGCTAAGGGGTTTCAAATCTTTTGCATTTTTGTTAAAATATTTCTTTGACAAACCCTGCTTATTTTTTATTTTCTTGCACACATTTTTACACAATCGGGGCTTTAACAAATTAGAGCTGATAGGAATTTTAGTTTTGCAAATTCTGCTCATTAACAGGTGAGAGGGGGAATATCCCATATTTTTAAGAGGCGAATTTCGATATTGCAAAAGCGCATACTCTATACCTTCTTCTCCTCTCAAAGATTTTTTTACTATACTTTTCCTTATCCCTACTCCTTTTTCTGCTAGATCGTTGGAACGAGAGTAGTTTGGGCTTCTTGTTAAAATTTTAAAATTCCATTCTTTTGCGTAATTTTTAAACTCAAAACTATCAAAAGGCGCTCCAAAAATAGAAAAAATGTTTTTTAACGATTTAATCACCGATTTGATTGACTTATCTTTAATATGGCGTAATTCGAGCCAGTTGGAATATGAGTCGAAAACAACAAGATAACTTTTGTCGGCATATGTAAAAATATCAAGCCCTAACCATTCCCAAGGCCGTTCAGGAACAATATAGGTGTGCAATGTTTCTTTTTGTTGTTTTCGAGCATTTGTTTCACAGATTTTGCACTTTTTAATAGAAGTTTCAATATCAGCATTCATGCCAGGCCAGCAAAAAATTTGACGAGCTCTGTTAGATTTTTCCATGCCCATATGACCCTCATGTAAAAGAGTTTGCATATTCAAACTCAAGGACGATGGAACTAAAAGTTTCTCGTTAAAAAGTAATAAACCATCTGTGAATGTCAAACTCTCTTTTACATTAAAGTAATGGCGTGCAAAATCAGGTATTTTATTTTTGTTTTCTGGCCATCCATTTTTGCAAAAATCGGCAACAACGCTTAACTGCAAGTCGTTTTTAATTGCATTTCGAAATTCAGATTTTCTTTCATCAGACATTTGAAAATTTTTAATGATTGAGTGCACTGCAAACTCAAATTCTTTGTCAGATTTTGAACCCTTATCAGTAAAAATGCTCGCGATAAAGTGTCTGCTATGTAAATATAATTTCCGGGCTCATAGAAAACAGTTAGATCATAATTCAATAAACTTAACCTCATTCTTTGTAAACGCGGAGTTATTGAAGCTAAATCTTTTTTGAAAATAGTTTAACTTTTAAGCCATAAATGAAAAAATAAAATTTTTGGATAGCAAAAACAATTGCCAGCATTTCTTTTTCGATTTGGGCATATTTTTGCTCAGTGGGTGTTAAACTACCCGAAGCAAAGGCGATCGGGTGGCCGTCTTGTAACAAATAAGCGCCTAGTCCATCCTTTGACGCGTCCGTCTCTATCTCGATTGATTTACTTGAATCAAAGTACTTTAGTACGGGTGCAGATGTTAACAAATGCTTCAACTAAGACCACGATTTTTTTTTTTACGGGTATGTGCACTCGCAAGGAGATCCCTATCACGCTCGAGAAGCGGCAAGTGCGCGGATTTGTTGGTGTGTGTTGGTTTTGAAACGGTTCAGGTTGTAACCTGCAGGGAAAACTGTCGCAGGGAGTTTATTCCACAGCGATGCTGTTCTCCAGAGATAGGAATTCTGATATAATGAGGTTCTTGGTGCCTCTATTTTGACAATAAATTGATGGCTACCGTCTGTTTGACGTGTTCGCCTAGTAGGTGCTACTCCCGGGGGGATCATACGTGCCAACTCTTCAGAGCATTTTCCGTGATAATACCTGTAGAAGAGAGATAGATCGCCCACAGTTCTTCGATGTTCGAGACTATCCAAGCTACGGGTAAGTGCGGGGTCATTGATCAGCTTGATAGCTCGTTTTTGCACGGTGTTCAAAAGCATTAAGGTATGTTTGGGTGCCGCACTCCATATATGTGAGCAGTACTCCATAGTTGGTCGAATCTGGGCTTTGTAGAGTGTCAGCAGTTGGCTTGGTGTATACAGATGTCTTGTACGAATTAGCACCCCAAGCTTTTGGGACGCCCTTTTAGCTATATCTGCCACGTGACTGTGCCAAGACATGTTGGTCTCTGCAGTGACTCCTAAGATGTTCAACTGGCTCTGTTATTTCAGTTAGTCTAAGGTAATGGAATTCACGTGCGGAGAGACATGTGGGTGGTATGACTGAGGAGACTACATTGCCATCATCTGCAAAGCAATAAAGTGGATTTATTGTTTTATCTATGAGGTCATTTATGTAAATCAGAAAAAGTGTTGGCGAAAGGATTGCTCCCTGTGGCACACCAGCATTTATTTGGTAAGAGTTGGAGTTCCGGCCATCCAGTGCAACATAAATGGATCTATCCTTAAGGTAACTTTCAAACCAAGTGCAAAGTCTCGGCGACAATCCCGTTGCTTTGAGCTTGTTGAGCAGATTTTCATGCCAGACTTTATCGAATGCTTTAGATATATCTAAGGCAATTGTTCTTGTTTCACCTCGCAACTCAATCGCTTTTTGCCATAAGTGAGTGACGTATGTAAGTAAATCGCCAGTTGACCTATATTTTCGAAATCCGTATTGCTTGTCGTTGATAATTTTGTACTTTTCCAAGTACTTGGTTAGGTGATTGTTTACAACTCTTTCCATTACTTTTGATATCACCGGAAGTGAAGCAATTGGTCTATAGTTTAACGGATCTGTCTTTTTTCCTTTCTTTTGAATGGGTTGTACTGCGGCAGACTTCCATGATGATGGATATACTCCTTGCCTATAAGATAAATTGAATAATTTTGCGAAAGTTGGGGTGAGTTCGCTAGCACAATTTTTGAGTACTATCGCGGGAATGCCATCTGGACCCATTGCTTTGTTTGTATCCAACTTTTTAAGGGATTTTCGTATTTCTCTGTGACAAAAGGGTACCTCTGGCATACTGTGGGAAACCCTTTCAATGAACGGTGGAGTTTTTCCATTTGGCACTGTTAGGTTTGAGTTGGAGGAAAAGATTTTGGCCAGCATATTGGCTTTTTCCTCTGATATTGTGGCTAAGTGAGTATTTTTATCTGTAAGTGGTGGTATGTATGACTTGGTGAAGTTTGATCCAACGGCTTTTGCAAGAGACCAAAAGGACCTAGAACTACTTGGACAATTCAGCAACCTGTTTTTTATCTTTGATTGTATGTTTTTTTGGCTGCGTTAATAGTAATTTTGCAACTATTTCTGGCTTCTATAAATTCTGTGTGGTTTTGAGCGGTTTGTTGTCGTTTCCAAAGGTTATATGCTCTGTGTTTTTTCTGTACAGCCGTTTGACACTGGCTGTTGAACCAAGGTTTTGCATTAGCTCTGCGTTTTATTGTATGTGGGATATATGCATCCATTCCAGATAAGATTACTTTTGTTATTTCATAACAGCAAATAGTGGGATCAGCTGTTTTAAAGCAAACCTCTTGCCCTAGAAAATCCAGGTAAAACTGTTTAAGGTCATTCCATTTTGCCGATTTATAGTGCCACATTTTACGAGCAAGTGATTGTTGGCTTGGCGGTATGAACATTTCGCACTTTGTTCCTATAAGTTTATGATCAGATGAACCAAGTGGGGGATCTACTTGAATTGTGTACAAGTCAGGATTTTTAGTTCGGAACAAGTCTAAAAGCGCTGCAAATTCACCCCTTTCTGAGATACGGGTAGGTTCATCGACAAGCTGCGTTAGACCACAACTTATGGCAAAAACTTCTGCTTCCCTGCCTTCATTATCTGTTTTGTTGTGGTGTTTTAGCCAGGGTATATTGTGGACGTTGAAATCGCCTAAATAAACAATTTCCGCATGTGGATAGTTAGACTGTATACTATCACAGTTTTCGGATAGTCGCAAAAAAGTTTTGATACTCGGTGTTATTTGGCGGTCGGTAGAGGCAGCAAATGAACTTGGTCGATAACTTTAAGGTGAATTTCAGCCATATAATATCGAGGTTCGCTGGTTCTAGCTTCTCCTCTCGATGACATGAAAGGTCATTTTTAATGTACACACAGATCCCAAAATTATGTCGAAATCGGTGGTGTAGGTCATAGCCGGGATAAAGATAGTTCACAATAGGTGTTGCAGAACTGATTTTAGTTTCAGTGAGAACAAGGATGTCAGGTCTTTGTTCTTCAAGATGTTGGTGAACTGAAGTCATGTTGGTACTTAATCCTCTTATATTGCTAAAATCAATTCTGAGTTGAGTTTTTGATCTTCTTTTAATATCTTTGCATGAAGGACCCCCAGGATCACCCGACGCCCGGAGATCCGAGTGGTCGGGTATTTTACCTCCGGAATATTTTGATCCTGGAGGCGCCATCATGCTATCTGTTACTCATTGTTGGAACCGGTCGACGCCCAATGAGTAAAAAGCGTCTACCACCTCTATTGTTGTTCATGAACGTCTTGCCATTCCCAGGAACGATCCAACTTTGTCAAATCTCTTAATGGGGCTGTAACTTTTGACATATTAGGTACAAATTTACCCAAATACTTGGCCATACCTAAAATTATTAACAGATTATTTTTATTTTGGGGCTGTGGCAATTCAAGAATTGCTTTGACATATGATTTGTTAGGCTCTGTACCACTTTTTGAGTAGATTTGACCAATAAATTTCACAGATTTAGATTTAAACTGTAGTTTTAATATTATACTTAAGGGCACGTTCAAGAACTAATTGTAAATTATGATCATGTTCGATCTCATTTCTACCCGTAACCATCAAGTCGTTAAAATATAGACCTACGCCGTCTAAATCGCCAAATATTTCATAGTTCTTGCGTTGAAAGACTTCAGGGGCCGAGCTAATCCCAAATGGTAATCTCAAAACTTTAAATCTGCCAAAAGGCGTTCCAAAAATCGTATAATCAGAACTTTGTTCGTCTAATTTTACTTGGAAATAGCTATCCTTCTTGTCAAAAACTGTGAAGTATTCTTTATCACACATCAAAAAATATTCTCATATATACACAGATCGCCATTTTTTTTCTCCACAATAACCAACGGATTCAGCCACTGGTAGGTTTTTCAAATTTTTTTATGACACGGTGGTCTTCAAGCTGTTTTAATTTTAATTTTAATCAAACAAGGCACTTGGAATCCTTCTGGGGAGCTGAATATGCGGAATTGCATCTTTTTTTAATGTAATATGATGTTCATATGAAAAGTGACCCAATCCGTCAAACACGGTTTTATAAACTGGTGACGAACATCATCGATCGACTTAAAAAAACATTTTGACCCTGACTGATACTCGCAAGCCTTTTAATCAGCATTAACTTTAAACACGCGGTTAAACCAAGGAAAGGTACTTGATCTGGCGCATCAACAACAACAAAATCAATTAAAGACTGTCGGTTGTTATTTACTTTGCAAGACAAGCTAATCGCAACCTTGGTTTAATTCTAAAACTGTTACAATCATACGATACAAGAGTTATTTTCGTAGATTTTAATTTGTTTTCAAGCTGCAATTTTTTTAAAATATGCAAAGGCAAAACACTAATTTCTGCTCCCGAATCTTAACTTAAATTCTATCTGACCTTTATTCTCAAGCAATATCACTTGCTTCCAGTCCATGTCTCTCACACATACTCGGTCTATCTTCCTTTTTTTTTTATTCGATTCAGTAACCGAATTGATCACATACAACGAATCAACATAAAACTTCTCACTATCGCTATCGCTCTCACTCGCTCGCGATTTTTGCTCTTTGTCGACCGTATGCATTGACTTTCGCGATGTTTTCTTTTCACCACGATGCCACGATTTTTCGCGACTTTTTCTATTACTCGATTCTCGATTTTTTTGATCACTTGATTCTTGATTTTTTTGATCACTTGATTCTCGATTTTTTCTCGCATACTGACGAGAAATGGGTGCGACACACACGTTTTACCGTACGCGGAACATTTACCTACTCTGTGTTTATATCCACAAAATTTGCAGTCATTTAACTTGAAACTGAGGGTTTCAGGTATCTTCTTTGCTTATATCTGAGTGCATTTACTTGCACCTCGCTCTGCAAAACTTTTGAATGACTTGCTGATTTCTGTAGCTCTACACATATCAATAGCTTTTTGTCTAGGATTCCCATTACGATCCTATCTCTTATCATTTTATCCTCGTCTTAGTACGCCGTGGTTTTTACTGCTTTCCTTAACTTTGTTAAAAAACTGTCAAACAGTTGACCTTCTTTTTGTGAAGGGCTGTTAAATTTGAACCGCTCAAAAATAACATTTTCTTTTGGGGCACAGTACGCCTGAAACTGATCTTTAATAGCCGTCAGTGATTTACTATCTGCGTCTGACAAGGTGAACGTATCTAACTATCCATCTTCTGCGACGCACTTTAATGTGTTTAAAAGAAAAATTATATCATTTTAACATAATTAAAATCATCTCCAATCTGATTACTCGAGAGACGCTAGTGCGTGCAAAAAGGTTTGCTCGGTGCGTACAGAGTTCAAGTGCGGTGGGGTGGTTCTTTAGAAAGAATAAATTAATTAAAATAAACAGCACCGAAAATATAAGGGTGCCACGAAGTGAGCCGACCTTCGAATCTCTCGGTCTTTTTGAGGACTCAATTATCAAATTAGAGGAGTATGACATTAATTTTTTTTCTTATATTTTATACATAAGATGTTTTAAATTTCTATTAAAAAATATTGTTTTTTTTTTACATAAATAATAAAATAATTATTTCTCCTGTAATCCTGTACTATATTTTATTGAAAAATTTAAAAGAAATAACGTTGTTAATAAAGTGGATAATAATAATTCGATAAAAAGGAAGCTTAAAGTTAAGCAAATAAATAACTTAGAATAAAATAATTACATCTCGGTTAATAATCCGAATTAACGTTGGACGTGCGCGCGCAACATGATGATGTACCGCTTACATAAACGCCGCAACCATACTGTATCCACAATGGATATGAAAAATTAAATTAATAATTAAATAAATAATTAAGTAAAAATTCATGGCAAATAATATTACTAATTATTTAGGAAATCCGGAAATCGGATTTTGCCTCTAGATAAAAATGAATCACCAATAATAATAAATGATATTGAAATAAAAGAAAAATAATGGGTCGCGGTTCGTTTGTCGAAAACACGTTTATCGAAAACATCTTTATCGAAGACATTTTGATCGAAAATCTTAATTTCGAATGACATTTTGATCGAAAATCTTAATTTCGAATGACATTTTGATCGAAAATCTTAATTTCTATCTACATTGACACGGTTCGGTTACGTTGGCGTTCGATTGACAACGGTTAGGTCAGGAGAGTATGTTTTAAAAAAATATATGTATGTTAGAAATGTTTTCGATTAAAAAGTCATTCAAAAAAGTTGTATTCGATAAAAAAGTTTTCGATTAAAGCATTATTCGATCAAAATGTCATTCGAAATTAAGATTTTCGATCAAAATGTCTTTGATAAAGATGTTTTCGATAAACGTGTTTTCGACAAACGAACCGCGACCCAAAATAATAATGATAAAAGGTTTGATCATACCAATCTATCGTCTCAATCGGGAAATGTCACAAGTCGGGTATCTACTCTGCATCTCTGAATCAGTTGTGGTGGGTGAAAGAATTTGAAATGTCAAACTTTAAATGGATGTTTCAAAAGAGCACGTAGCAGTACTCATGAAGTCCAAGGTAATGGCGAGTATTCATGAAGTCCAAGGTATGGACCAGTATAAGCCCAAGGAAAGGACTAGTTTTCGTAGCCCGTGGAAAGGACTAGTGCTTGTAGCCCGTGGAAAGGACTAATTCTTGTAGCCCATGGAAAGGACTAATTCTGGTAGCCCGTGGAAAGGACCCTTGTGATGTTAAAGGGTTTGACAACCATGTCCATGCACCGTATCGCATTAAAATCCACCTTTCGGCGATATGTGGTCAGTGTGACTCCAAAATCAAAAAAATATCAACAAAAACCATCAAGTAATAAAACACTGGGCACAATTGTTTGAAGAAATTTAGAAAATCCAAATCGATTGGCGATAAAATTAATATAGATAATTAAAATTTCCTCTAGAAACTGGGAGTGCTGGACAAAGAGTCACGTATTTTCCAAAAAATTCGTTGTAAGTCTAGGGTCACTGCATCCTGGAAGCCTAGCCTCTCCAGGGGTAGCGACACCAAACATAACCTCATTTACGAAAAACGCAGATCTGACACTGTCAGGAGCGTAGTTTTTTTTATGTTCAAAAAAATTTTAATGGTTTACAAATGTTACGTAAAGAACTGTCCGTCACACCCGGTATATAAATTTGACTGTCCAAATAAACAAACCTAAAAAAACTAAGTTTTTTATGATTTCAATATTTATTAGGACCCTGTGTTAGGACCCACACATCGCAAGAAACCAAAAATATAGTTTGCATGTTTTATATATATATTCTAAAATATAGAAAACTATTATGTTGGGTTTTGTATCATTTAATAAATTTCTTTATGCTCTCTAGGGAATAACAGTGTACGTTTAATCCCTTTTTTCATGGGCTAAGGTATATAGTATTTCTTGTCCCTAGTGATAAAAAGTAATATCTTGATGAACCATAAAGGCAAAATATAGGTTTTTGGATTATTTTATTTTATCATAATACAAAAAAACAATTAGGAATCAAGATATATACACGATAACGATTATTTTGTTGCTTCCAGCTTGCCATAAGCTTACTGTACTTTCCTGATGACTTGGTTCGTTTCGATTGTTATTGTGTCCTTCGGCATAGAATATTGCTTCCATAAGCATTTAACTTTCTAGACTTCACCAGGATGTAAACCAGGAATACCTTTTCGGTGAAATTTTCTAAATTCTGTTTATTGCATCATTTTCGGTACTGAAAGCTGCTTTCTTCGGTGGCCTTTTCCATGCCTATCTCAAAGTAAGAATAGGCTTTATTCTTTCGTCCCTGGTTTGTTACATCTTCATATTTAGTTTGTTATGAAATAATTTTTTTTTCTCCATTTTTTCTATGTTTGTTAATTAACGTCTGACTGACTTTTGTTTAATGTAATGCCATGACAACTATCACTGCCCATTGTTTTATTATATACGGGGGTTTGACATGCTAAAGCTACAGTACCGATATGTGGTTTAATACCTATTTATTTAGTTTATGATTATTATTATTTTTAGTATAAAAAATAAACCTTGGCATTAAAGTCCCTTTTAGTCACTTAGCAAATTATAGCCCTCCTTCCGGTCGGGCATGAAAATTCCCGCCGTCGGATTAAAAGTAAACACTGTGTGGCCAATTAAAATGCGTTGGGTGACATTTGTGGCAAACTAAATACGTTGCCGCCATTTTGTGACACTGTAAATAGAATAATAACGCTGTGCCAGTTTGTGACACTAAAAAAAAAATTACTGAGTAATTAAACAAATATCTGGAAGCAGAACTGTATTTTCCAGCTAGGTAAAACATTGATATGCCCGGTAACTTTTATACAGTGGAGAAGGGGGGGGTTCAGAAATAAGAAAATTTTAAGCGCCACAGTGTTTTAATATCAATGTTTTACAAAGAAGATCTTAATTAAAATACAGTTCAACCCAAACGTTGTAGCCAAACAATGAAATTCTACCTACTTCCAAGGCTTCCAGAGTATTTGTCCAATAAAAAAAACCAAAAAGAAAAATTGACTCATCGACAAAATAAAATTGTAAAAGATTGAATTAAGATGACAAAACTAGAGGCACGTTACAGGTAGATGGACTCCTTTAACAGGTCATAGTGTACCTACATTTGAGTCAGTAGTGTGAGACCCCATTATATAAATGACTGTAAAAATTATTCCGTCATAGGGGAGATCTGGACCAAATATCTGCTGTCATCATTCTACGTTGGGTAGAATGAGACAGACAGCAACCCAGTCCGAGATCTACCCCATGAGGTAAAACAGTGTAAGGAAACCGCAAAAAAAAATATATCCTCATCTCTCTTTTGTCTCTGCAAAGTTGGTTCATAGGATTGTACAAATAACACAAAGATTTAGTTCATCTTGTTTATTTTAGGAGTAAACCTACTGTTAAAAAAAACTGGAAACATGAAATATGTTTTTAAAAAAAAGGATGAAACAAGTTCGGGCCAAAATAGCAAGGCACTCCAAATTTCACGAGAGAAATTGTCTTAAATAAATGAAATGAAGGAAAACAAGTCAACTTAGTAAATACTCCGCAAAATTTTGGTTATGACGTCATACCTTTACCTTGCGTTTACACGAAATGTTAAATTATACTATAAAATTTATGGAGAAAAATTATATAAAAAAAAATGGTTGCTTGCGTGAAATTGAAGAAAACTCCTACCTCGGTCCTTGATTATTTTATGGTTAAAGAATCTGCAAATCTGGAAGCTTTCAAACATCCTCCCTACAACTCCGGGTCCCTGTCTTGCTCGCGCCTTCCCTGGTGATCACCTGGCACATGACGCTAGGACAGCACATGGTCCAAAAATGTGGTTGGATCTTGCCCGAGCGTAAAACCCTGTGGAAAATAAAATGTTTCAGTTTCCTGGAATTCGTCTATTTTGCACGAAGTTCCCCTACACCGAGTAATTTAAATCAAGAACCCCATGTCGACTCAATAAAATAAAGTAGATTTAAACAGATGAACTAAAATAATCCTAACGTACCTTTCCCAGGGTTACAGTGCTATACCCGGCTTCACACCAGCGTCCAGCACAACTGTCCCGTCGATGGAATGGACAGGGCTGTAGACAAAGGAGAAAAACAATATATAGTTTTTATCCAAAACGTGGTTTTAAAAAAAAATAAAAAAAACTCCAAAAATTCCCCACGTCTTTTGTCGAAAAAGTACATTTCACACGAAAAATAATTACAATTTGGTAGGCAAATATTGTCTTGAAGAATTCAAAAAAAATAATTAAAAAAATCGAACTTACCGCTCTTATTTCCCGTAGAAATGGCGTAGGCCGCCTTAAATCCCTCTCAGAGGGTGTGAGCGTCACTTAGATTCGCCTAAACAACGACGGCTCACAGTAAACCGTCTTTGGTATAATCCGCAACTACTTCAGTGCCAATAAGTGCCTATAACCACAAAAACAATGGCGACACCAATAGACGGCCACCAGCCCAGCCAAAATTCGTTAGGAAAGAGACAAGGCACTTTGTCGAGAACACAAAAAAAATTAAGTTGCCGGAAATCGTTTCGTAAATCTGGTGGGGACAGTACCAACCTAATTTTCCCGGTTAAATTCAAATAAGGATGCAAACCTATTTATAAAAAAAAACGCTCTCACCGAAAAATCACTAACTCCGGTTCGCGAGACTGGAGGAAAAAAACCCGCGGTTTTCAAACTAACCAATGAGGAAATACATTAATACTTCCGTACCGGTCTACAGGGGGCAGCATCGACCAAGGGGATATTGAAAATACGTAAAACGCACATTGAGGTGTTGTCGGATCTATTTCCACGGTTGAAATTTTTATAACAAGGACATCGAGACACCCTCCATACATAGACCGAACATTTGCCTACCGGATCCCTGCCGACATAGCAAGTAGGAGGAAAATAACCAGCAGGACTGTAAGAAGCTCAGCATTGAAACCATCAACTGTAAAATCAATTACTGGAGATCAGAGCATGCATCAAACCCAGGAATATTCGAACACTCAACCAATTCCCATATGAGTAAAGCTATACTAAGTGTAGAATTTAGTTGTATTTTATTTACAGTTTTAGTCAAAAGTTTCCTTTGCTCTTTATATATGTTTTCTCTAAGATTCATATGGTTTGACGCCATTTTTGTAAAACATTTCTACATTAATAAAGTTGTTTCTGAACTTGAACCTAAAATACACATTGAACTACTGCTCAAACCCGGCCTAAGAGTGTTCAGATGTTAAGTTTGCTCCCCACTAGCTAGCCCCACATAACCCTTCAATCCGACTGAGTTAGTTATTAACTTTATTTAACTATGATTATATATAAATTTATATAATATAAAAATACGATTTTGTTTATTCTTTTAGTCCTGGTTTTTATTCCTCGTTTATCTCCCATTTACAAAAGTGCATAACTCGTATTTATTTTATCTTCTCCTTATCAAATGAATAAAGATATCAAAGTGGGCCAATATCCTCCAAAATAAACATAAGCGAATGGAATGTTCATCTAAATGTTTTTTTCCTGTTACTGAAATCATTTGTGATGCGGCAACGCCGCCATTCCCCAGCACAACAGCTGTTTATTTTCATGAACGTCAAAGAAAATTCCGAAATTTTACAGATAAACAAAACAATCGAAAGTTTTTATGTGATTTTTCCCGAAACCTGTGATCTCAAGTTCCAATTACGATGTCCAGATAATGCGATGTGCGCAGTGTCCACAGTAATTCGATGGAATGCCTCCTTTAACTTTCAGGTAACTTTCTGGACACTATATAACCTCCAAACCTAGCTCTATAAAATACCCTTAGTTTGTGTACAGAAAGACGAGTCGAAGAGCCTTGATTATTTACCTAAATAAACAAATATGTAACGTTGCCTTAAACGTAAAAATGACACGTTACAACTATAGGCCCTACGTTTATAATATACCTACTATTATTAGCCCACACATATACTATACTATAGTAGTGTGAGCTATGGTGATCCTAATTTTTTCGAGAAAAAAAAAAGTTGCTCCGATTTCAAAAATTTTTATATATCTTTGCGTTTCAGATGATTCTGAAACTTTTTTGTTGCGCCGTCTGTCTGTCTGTCTGTCTGTCTGTATGTCTGTCTGTAACGACCAACGCGCATAACTCAAAAACCGCTTGGCCGAATGTACTATAAAACTATAAGTAATTAAAGCAGAACCTTACTAAAAGTCGAACTGTATTTGGGCATTTTTTGTCTTTTGATAAAATGTAAAAATCGGGATAAAAAGGGACTAAAAAAAACCACAAAACCTAAAAATACCCAAAAAATGGGAAAAAAACTTGGAGAAAATAAACTAAACAGTGCGAAAAATAGCGTTTAAACATCATGATAAAAGTTTCATTTTTTCCCTTGATATATTATATACTATTAATAAACTTTTAAAATAGAAATGTATTTCTGTCCTGTTTGTTTATTTATTACGTATTATTTTTATACAAAAAACAAATAATATTTAAAAGAAAATGATTTTTAACAATAAATATACCTACAATCAATATTCATAACCCAAAAACTCAAGGAACATATTTTTTATTTCTTAAGCTGTATAAAAACGAGTTCTTTTTAAGTTTTATTAAAACATTTTTTTTTCTCAGACTGTATAAAAATGAGTATTTTTTACGAACGTCTATGGAAGTTTGAGTACGGTTTTGACACACGTGTCGCTACCCCTGGGAGACGCCAGGCTTCCAGGATGCAGTGACCCTAAGCAAGTCGGAAAATCAGCGCCATAGGTGGTCAAAATATGAACTAATAAATAGAATCAATTCATCAAAATTTTGTATATCAATTTATCAAAGGACTACCCACAAGTAACCAGACAGAGAAAGAGTATATAATAACTTAATTAAAATAATGCACTAAAAATAAACGAATTAAATCTAACATCTTTTTCTTACTCATTAGTTTGAATGAGAAAGAGCTATACTAGCTATAATATGCGTTTAGCAAAAATAAAAGATAGAAGCAACAAGAAAGAAAAAAACAGGCAAATGGAAAAGTCACCATGTTGCCGCACAGGGCTAAACACACTGTGGACAGAAGATTTAAAGAAATCTCGAAGGGCGGGCAAGTAGGCCGCTATTATGGGCTTACTCTATCATTCTAAGAATATAAGCTATACCGAGAAAATAATTATTGATAATAACTGGAATAACTAATTAAAGGAACTAAAAACAACAAGTTGTACCAAGAAAAATATTAAATCTGCCACATTCTTGCAATGTGCAAAAATCCAAGAAATCTCAGGAAAAGTTTCAAAGTCAACGTGTCAACGTAGCATTTCTTATCCCGAAATAGAATGTGTCTTTCTTCGCAGGTGACAATTTGCATTGAAATTTCGATCAGTGGCACTCAGTGGTCATGCATAGGAAACTCAATGCAATTTGACAGGTCGTTAGGTTAAAGTTCTCACTAAGCTCACAAGAGGCACTGCGGTCGGGCGTTTGTTCCTTATTCCATTTTTTTTGAGAATTATCTGTGGTTTGGATTTTCCGTCCCCCTTTTTTTCAGGTAGAATAACCTCTTCCACCGCATTTTATTTCGGGTTCATTTAAAATCTATCTTTTTGGCTTATGTAGGTAATCTTTGCTGTTGTGACGCATTAAAATTAAATTTTGTTAAATTTGTAACTTTTGCAATTTAAATATAAAAGAATAACAATTTCTAGTTGCTTTTCTGGGTGAAGTGTCTAAAGTTCAGACGAGTATAAAATGCATAGTTTTTCGAGAAATGTTAAGGTAAGTTTTCTTATTTTCTCATTTGAGGTTAGATTGGCATTTGATAAAATTTGTATTGGTAGTGTCTTTTTAACTTCTTATCGCTTATTTACGGAATTCTGAATACAGGTTTCCAATGCCTGGTAGGTGCCTTATTTGCCCATGAACTAAGCACAAATTTAGTGTTAATTTTATGTCTATCCCTTTCGTTTGATATTAAGTAACAGGGGGGGCTTAATTGATGGGTAAACGAGGGATTATCCAGCAGCGTAATGTACTTTGAATAAATTTATTCCTTAATTTTAAATCTTACCATAATCTAGTACCTATGATTAATGTGGTTATAAGTTGATTTTTTTTATTGTTTTCAGCTTTTCGATGATATGTGTGACCACTGATAAGCTACACAACTTACAACCAAGGCGAGGAGGTACTTTTAAATCATATCAGATTTTCGTCGAGCTGTTAAAAAGTAGACACTTAAGAATGATTCTCTTCACGAACAACTGTTTCATTATTTATTCACTCATCACTCACCAGAAATGTTAAAAGCAAATTTAAATAAACTAGACAGTGTTTGGTTTTGCATTATATTTTATTTTACCAAGCAATTAGACTATGTATTATTTCATCAATAGTTAGGCGTTAATTTGTAGTTTTTTTTATAATAATAAAAAATCATTTAAAAAATGTTTTATTTATTTATATATCATTTTCAATCTGTTTATATCTTATAAAGACATTGTATTTCTTTATAAAATATTGACTGATTAAAAATTTCAAAAAAAACTTTAAAATTAAAGAAAATTTATTATAAAAGGCGATTTAAATTTCCCGCCTCGCCTTTTAGTTCGTCACTAAGCTCTGCAGTGGGCGCCACAGAGCTAACGACCTGTCAAACAGCCGGAGTTGCCTATCTAATAAAAACTCACTGAACCGCGCCGCAAATCCTTTATCTATGCTCAGTGGTTGTGTTTATATTGTAATAATATAATAAAATGAAAAATTAATAAATAGAATTGCACTTGTGAAGATCTAGAAAAAGTGCAAAATAGCTCGCAATGCGCTTGAAAACCATAAAGCTAATATATTTGGAGAAATAAATCACTAAAGTACAAGGTAAGATAATAATAGAAAAATGAATGAACGGGGCGGATCATGATGCAACAATAATAGGCAACCTAGATAGAGGCTAGAAAAACTCACAGATAAGCTGTAAACTAGGAAGATGGATAATAGACGAAAAGCTAGAAAATAGACAAAAATCAACATCAAACAAATATAATGGATACTAGAAAAGCTCAAATGGGATCCAATGATGATATGCGGAAAGTAAGGGTCGCGGAACTTTGTTCGAAAACACGTTATTCGAAAAAAAATTTTTGAAAGCAATAGTTCGAAAACCTTTTCTTCGAATGGAAATTTGTTCGAAAACAGTTTCTTCGAACGGAAATTTGTTCGAAAACAGTTTCTTCGAACGGAAATTTGTTTAAAACAGTTTCTTCGAAAGGAAATTGGTTCGAAAACATTTTCCTCGAATGGAAATTTGTTCAAAAACATTTTGTTCAAACGGAAAGTTGTTCGAACAAAATTTGTTCGAACGAAAATTTGTTCGAAAGGACATTTGTTCGAAAAAATTTTGTTCAAACGGAAATTTGTTCGAAAACGTTTTCTTCGAACGGAAATTTCTTCAAAAACATTTTGTTCTTTAAAAACAGCAATTGTTTGACTAAGGAGTCTCTTTCTATTTTTTTTTTAAATAACTTTCCTGAATTCTTTCGCGGGATCCTAGAGGGTGTGAAACCAAACCAAACCGAACCGAACCAGCATCCTAGAGGTTGTGAAACCAAACCGAACTAAGCCGATACTTCGATTCGGTTCAATTCGGTTCGGTTCAGTTTTGTTGACCCCTTGGTCAAACAGTTGCGGTTTTTAATGAACAAAATATTTTCGAACCAATTTCCGTTCGAAGAAACTGTTTTCGAACAAATTTCCATTTGAACAAAATGTTTTCGAACAAATTTCCGTTCGAACAAAATGACTTACGAAGAAAATGTTTTCGAAAAATTTTCCGTTCGCACAAAAAAATTCGAAGAAAATTTTTCGAAGAAATTTCCGCGACCCGGAAAGTAAGGTAGGTTGAAAATTATAGAAAATAAATAGACAAATAAGTAAAATAACTATTTTTACTATTTTTAGGTAAACTACAGCCCAAATAGAATTACTGGTAGCTAGATAAAAACAGAGGAGTATCTCCGAAGTAAAAGAAGCATGAAAAATATTCACCAAAGCACTAGAGAATAAAATAGACCTAGATAGTAGGTAAATTTGTCTATAATAGGATCAACCAATGTGGAATAAAGTGGACTACAATTGCTGCTTTTCTTTTGCAATACTATTATTAGCTTTTAGAGGTTGTTTATGTAAATATTTAAGAATATTTTAATAATAAAATGCGGATAAAATAATTATAACAATTTGATTATTGTAAATAATGTTATTGTAGTTAGTTTTTTTATTATTTCTTAAGCAACATATTTTAAAAGAGAAATCTAATCCTTTTAAAGCCAAGAAAAATAAAAATAAATTTAGTTAAAAATAAAACCTACTATTTTCGTTTGTTCTTAATTTACAAAATTGGCGAATGCGATAGATCTTTTGTGCTTTTGTGAATCAGATTCAGATAAATAATATAAATTTGAGATAATAATAAATTTTGAAAAATAATTATAGTAATTTAGCGAAAAATATTTAATAAACTATAGTGACGAAATCAACACGTCACACATCGCCTATTAGGTAACTAAACCTGTGTTTCAGCTGGCTTATCAACCAGTCCGGATGCCTTTAGAAAGACATCAAATTTCTGGGAAAACGTTTTCCAGTTGTCGGCTATATTCCCATCTAGAACTAGGGGCTCCGCTGGTCTAAACAAGCTTTCCATTTTGAGGTTAGGTTGCAGCACGTTCTTATAGCGAACAATCCCACTACAAACCTTGTTCTTCTAGCGAACTTTCCTCACTAATCACTGACTAGTATCACCTAGTATTGATTAAACGCACCTGATACCATGTAAGATTACTTTGGGATTCAAAAATAATAAAAACAAAACTAGATAGCTTTTAACAACATCGTTTTATTATGGAGCCTATCTCGTGACTGATGACGCTATTTACATGCGTGCAACACTACACTCTAGCGGTTATATATAATATCTTATTATAGCGATCCTACACCTGTAGAAGAGTAATCAATTAGAACACAGTATCCTAGTCGGCACCGGTTCAAAAGAGCGATATTTAATACGGCGACATTTAAAACAGCGACATTCAGAAAAGTGACATATCAAAACGGCGACATTCAAAAGGGCGACATATCAAAACAGCGATATTCAATAGAGCGACATCTAATAAAAACAGCGTCTAGTCTTATCTTATACACCATAAACGGTGCGAGCAAGTAGTCCGTCGTAGTAGGTTTACAGAAAAACCAAGATATACGTTTTAAAAAGAAGATACCCAACATTGAAAAAGTGGACTAACCTTTTTTTTAAATCAAAATTTTAGGGTACCTCCCCCCTCCACTTTTTTCAAAGTTGGGAAAAACGAAAAATTGTTCTATAGGAATCATAGCAAAGTCGGTCTTATTGAGAAAACCAAAAACCAAATCGGAATCGGTTCAGTCCTTAAGATAGGACGATAGAATCATAACGGTCCTATCTCTATCAGAAAAAGCCAAACCTGTGGTCTTAGATGTTACCCAGTTTCCAAATAAGCTCGCAAACGACCTCTATGTTTTGCAAGAACGGAAGTTTTTCAATTTCAGTTTTTACGTTATATCTCGAAACGGAGGCGTCAAAATGCAAAATTGATAATAACCAAATTGGTAAAGTTTACTAAGCTTAATTAAATCAAAAAACAAAAATTTTAATCGCGTTATTGAGGAAAAACCATCAAAATTTGGTCAAAATTAAAGGGCTATATCTCGAGAACCGATAGAAAAAATTTCTTAGGATAGGGCCACAGAGTCGTAGAAGTCCTATCTCTATCAGAAAAAACCAAACCTGTGGTCTTAGATGTTACCCAGTTTCCAAATAAGCGCGCAAACGACCCCCATGTTTTGCAAAAACGATTTTTTTTTTCAATTTCAGTTTTTACGTAGTATCTCGTAACGGAAGCGTCAAAATGCAAAATGAATAATAACCGAATTGGTGTGGCTTACTAAGACTAACTAAATCCAAAAGCAAAAAATTTCATCGGTTCAGTACTTTTCGCGTTAATGAGGAAATACCATCACAATTTGGTCAAAAGTGGTGCTACTTTAAAGGGTTATATCTTTTTTTTTTTGGCTTGATTAAGAAGAAACTGCCTACGCAGACGCGCCGTTATAGTGCCTATCAACTTATGTCAATTTCTAGGGTCGCCAATAAACTGTGTCGAAAAAATCGGCAAAAACCTACAATATGTCAAATTTACTGTTTTCACAAAAATTTTTCCTTCAGCGGGGAGGTGGGAGCTCAAATCGAAAAGATGCAAGAATTAATTTTAATTTAGTTTATCGGTTTCTATAAGTGTGCCAAATTTCATAACTCTACGATAAGTGTAATGTAATGACGTCACAAAGACAAAATATAAAATTTTTAAAAATCTTAATATTTTAAAAGTGTAATCTATTAAGCTGCTTATATCGATAAAAAAATGTTGAATAAACTTTTTTATATATCAAACTCCCTCCCCCCTAGAGCCCCTTAAAAATTAAAAATTAAAAACCTGAAATTAAATATCTCTGGAACTGTTTCATAAAAACTCTTAAGATAGGGCCATAGAGTCGTAATCCGTAAATCCACGCCTGTTCTCTTAGATGTTACCCAGTTTCCAAATAAGCGCGCAAACGACCTTCATGTTTTGCAAAAAAAAATTTTTCAATTTCAGTTTTTACGTTATATTTCGAAATGCTCGAAACGGAGGCGTCAAAATGCAAAATCAATAATAAACAAATTGGTGATGCTTGCTAAGCTTAATCATATCCAAAAGCAAAAATTTAGTTTAGTACTTTTCGCGTTAATGAGGAAACACTATCAAAATTTGGCAAAAACTGGTGCTACCCAGGTAGCAAGGTCACGTTTTTTAAACGTCAAAAAAAGGTCATTTTTAATGACCATTGACGTCTCTAACCTGACGTGTAAATGACCTTTAAATGACGTTCAAAAGATACACCCAAAATGACGTCATTTTTAGACGTTTTAAAGACGTCAGCAATATGACGTATTTGTGACCAAAACAGAACATCAGTGACCTATTTATGACTTTATTTAAACTCGTCTGAATAAAATATTTCCTGCAGTTGAGAACACTGAAGGAAACTTGGACCTGGAAGTCCTGGAACAGGTACAGATCAAAATAGACCTAAACCTAGAGTTAGACATCTCCACCTGGAAGCGAAGGAAGCCTCGAAGTTTGACTTGATTTAATCTATTTTACATACATACATCTCGTATAAATCCGGTGAAGTACTGACTGGGGCTCCATCTATGTAAGTATGAGTGTATGTTCCTCAGACAAAGTGTGCAGTGTGGGTAGTGACCAATATATGACGTGTTTAAGACGTCAAAAACTACACGGGGAAAAGATGTCAAATAACTGACGCCTTAAAGACAACATTTTTTGGTAGATCCAAATGACCAGTTTTCGACGAAACAAAGACGTCATTTGATGACCCCTTGCTATCTGGGTACTTTGAAGAGTCATGTGTTGCGAAGCTTTGGCTTGATTAAGATCAAACTGCTTACGCAGAGGCGCCGTTATAGTACCTATCAACGTATGTCCATTTCCAGGGTCGCCAATGAATTGCGTCGAAAAAAATCGGCAAAAACCTACGACATGTCAAATTTACTGTTTTCGCAAATTTTCTCTATAACGGGGAAGGGAGGGCTCAAATCAAAAAAATGCAAGAATTCATTTTAATTTCGTTTCTCGATGTCTATAAGTGTTCCGAATTTCATAATTGTACGATAAGTTTGAATCTCGAAGAAAAGAACTCGCTCGCACCGTTTATGTAGTGACGTCACCAAGACAAAATATAAAAATTTTAAAAATCTTAATATTTTAAAAGTGTAGCCTATTAAGCCCCTTATATCGTTAAGAAAATTTCGAATAAAGTTTTTGATATATCAAACCCCCTCCCACCTAGAGCCCCTTAAAAATTAAACCTGAAATTACTTTAAATTAAATATTAAATATCTCGGGAACTATTACATAAAAACTCCTAGGATAAGGCCATTGAGTCGTAAGGGTCCTATCTCTCTCAGAAAAACCCAAACCTGTTGTCTTAGATGTTACCCAGTTTCCAAATAAGCGCGCAAACGACCTCTATATTTTGCATAAACGGATTTTTTTTTCAATTTCAGTTTTTACGTTATATCTCGAAACGCAGGCATCAAAATGCACAATTGATAATAACCAATAGAGACTTACTAAGGTTAATTCAATCCAAAAGCAATAATTTAAATCGGTTTAGTACTTTTCGCGTTAATGAGGAAAAATCATCAAAATTTGGCCAAAAATGGTGCTACTTTGAAGGGTCATATGTTGCGAAGCTTTGGCTTGATTAATAGATAGCTTAAGGTGTGCTACGTATTTTTACGTAAAACTGCACGTTAAGCGCTCTACGTTTTGTTCCAAATTTTAGTTTAAGTTGAATGTTTTTACGTTACCATAACAAGTCTACTAATAGCAGAGAATATGGAATGCGGCACTGTGTTTTTTTGATGTTACAATTTTGTTTTTTGTCTTTTCAACTACAGTAGGAATATATTTGCAAAGAATCGTTTGTACTGGAAATGGAAATTATCGTCTAGGCCTCATTTTTCGATCGGTCAATCAACCAATTCTATTCTTTGGTAACGTTAAGGTACCCGCAGACTGCCGTAAGCTAACGTAAATACGTAAGCTTCTAACGTGACCTTGACGACGGTGTGACGAAGTGCGCTTGCGTATCTGTCAAATCTCATGCTTACGTAAAAATACGTAGCACAACTTAAACTATCTAATAACAAATTGCCTACGCAGACGCGCCATTATAGTGCCTATTAACGTACGTCAATTTTTACGGTGGCTAATAAATTGCATCGAAAAAAATCGGCAAAAACCTACATGTCAATTTTTTGTTACTGTGTTCACAAATTTTACGCTATAGCGGGGAGGGACGGCTCAAATCGAAAAAATGCAAGAATTCATTTCAATAATAACATAGTGAAACTAAAAGGCAAGGTATAATAAATTGTACAGGGTGTCCCAAAGGTCCGAGTCCACCCAAATATGTTCTGAACTATTGAAGATAAGTGATCCATATTTGGCAGTGATCAATACAATACAATACAATACAATACAATAGTTTTATTTATAAAAAAAAAATACATTTTTGCATATATACAAATTTTTCCTAATGCTAAGCACTTAATTGACAAAAAGGATCCACTCTCGATTATAAAAACCGTTTACAATTAACTCTCTTACTAGAAGAGAGTTCTTGCGAGAAGACCCTAGTTAATTTGTATCTATATTCTTTTATCGATTGCCTGATCAATAACATCAAGTGATCTATTTTATGGAAGGGCGGGTGTGTTGCCCCTACATTAGAGGGAGGCATAGGGGCGGTCAACTGAAATTTTTTAAATTGAAACCCCTATCGAGTGACACCTCATTTTAAATGTCTTTGAAAAACTAACATTTTGACATAACTGTCGATTGTCTACGTCAAATCTGTCAAAATTAACAAGTTTGTTATTTTCAAACAAAAACCCTATTTAGAGATACCTTGTTTGAAAGGTCTTTGAAAAACCAATATTTTGGCGTAACTGGCTCTTGTCTGTGTCAAACGTGTCAAAATCTATCGACTATCATACTTATAATTTTACTATTTTGGACAATTCAAATTTCACAAGTTTTGTTGAACCATAGCTTGTTCGAAAGGTCGTTCAAAAACTAACATATTAACGTAACTGTCTACGTCTAACATTTTTTCTAAATTAAATTTTTTTAAAATGTCATGAACAAATGAAGATTGATGAAATTGAAATACTTTTTTTTAACAGCGAACAAGATAATATAGGGAAACTAAACGACTTTTCAACAATGCGTTTACCGACCGACCTGTGTCCCATAAAAAAATTATTTCAACTTTATCTTCATTTGGTCTTAAAACACTTCCAACTGAAGTTCGTAAAAAATGTAGAAAACATGTTTAACGTACAAATGGCAGTTACGTCAACATGTTAGTTTTTAAAAGACCTTCCGAACAAGGTATGGCTAGACAAAACTTGTGAAATTTGTCCAAAATAGTAAAATTATAAGTATGACATTCGATAGGTTTTGACACATAAGACATAAACCAGGAGCATTTACGCCAAAATGTTGCTTTTTCAAAGACCTTTCAAACAAGATATCAATAAATAGGGTTTTTGTTTAAATACAACCAAATTCTTAGTTTTGTTAAAAACTAAAAAAATTAGGTTAAGCAGTCCATAGTTATGTTAAAAGACATTTAAAACGAGGTGTCACTCGATAGGGGTTTCAATTTAAAAAAATTAACTTGACCGCCCCTATGCCTCCCCCTAATGTAGGGAGAACACACGTAGGGCCTTGATTTATATACTCATATAGTGAATATGTACTCCCGGAGGCCCGTAGGGCCGAGAGTCATATAATAATAAAGAAATAAATTGGAGGCCCGTAGGGCCGAGAGTCACATTCTAATATAGAATTATACTGGAGGCGCGTAGTTTCCCTTTCACATATAGATTCCCGGAGTAGGGCCGACAGCCATATCCTAATATAGTGAATATGTACTGCCGGAGGCCCGTATGGCCGAGAGTCACATACTAATATAGTGAATATGGACTATCGGAGGCCCGTCGGGCCGAGAGTCACATACTAATATAGAAATAAATTGGAGGCCCGTAGGGTATTACGTTCCGATTTTGGCAAACTAATTTTTAATAAAATTCTCGAATAAAATACAATAAACTAGCGCATTCGCCAAAGCTTTAAATATTAAAAATAATACCTACTCATATTTTTCTAATTTGGTCATATTTTTGAAGATTAATTATCAAGTTGTTATTTGACTTATTATTTTATTTTTATTAAATATCGTTAAGGTGGGATACCAGAAGTTTAGTTTAACAACAATTTGCTAACAATTATTTAGTTAAACTAAACTTAAATAAAATGATCCTAAAAACTAAAATAAATTACTAAATTCTGCTATAACTAGAACCTAGCGATCATAAATGGAGTATAGATAAAATAACCTATTTCCTAGACAAATAGAAAAATAGTTGCTGGTTTCTAAAATTGTGCTAGGTCACCTTCACATCAGTATTGTATCTTCTGCCTACATTCTTCTCTATTTACCTCAATGCATCTCTGGTATCTGTTGTTCTATCTCCTTGTTTGATCTATGATCTATTTCTGAGCTATTTGTCTATTTTCTGGTGTCTGAAAATAGAAATTATCTTGTTTTGAATAACTGTTATTTATTTATAATTAAATCTTATTTGATTGCTTTATTCTTAACTATAACTTACCTTGTATTTTCTGCGTCATTCTCTATTCATCTATGATATATTATTAGTTCGTGTCTATCTTTTATTTCGTTTATTTATTCCTAGTTCGCTGTGATGAACCATGCAAAACTAGCTTCATTTTAGCATCGATTCTTGGTGCCTAAAATACATCTGAATTATATAAGTATTGTTATATTAAGTTAGAAATGATTTTATATCTTACCTTAACTATTGTTTTCTAGTGAAAGCCATGGAAAATAGTTTTCTAACTAGTTCGTTACTATAGCAGTTGTTTGTTTTTAGTGCATCTTCGATTTGGTTCAGTAAATCAATACGCTCGACACGTTGCCTGTGTTATCTGTTAGAAAATCCTAGAAGTACTATTTTATACCATGATGAAAAATAAAATCGTTATGTGACAGAACTAACAATCTCGCTTATCGGTATTAGTTTTACGTAATTTTAATTAGGATCGTCGTTAATTTCATTAAGGGTGCTTGACGTGAGATCTCCTACTTTGAGTGGTACTTTGCAACATTGTAATTGAATTATCGAGAACATGAGTTTTGATGAGTCGGTGTAAGAATTATCTTGTTATGTTCTTATTTGTATATTGCTCATATCTCATTCTCACTGATATCTTGTATTATATTTTATCTACTTTTATTTTAATTCTTGATTTTGCTCTAAAACTTTGGCAGTTAGTAGTAAATCATTTTTGGCATTATTCTTTTGTCCTTATTACTCTTATTGCTTTATTGAATAATTTTTGAGTGAAAAAGAGATAGACATAATCTGCCATTGTTCGAATTCAACGTCACTCTAGGCGACGGTTAACGGTCGACTTGTCACTTTAATGTCTTCAGCTTAAGAAGCTACAACTTAATTTTGTTTTTATCTAAATCATCGTTTACGGATTTTGAGTTATAGTTCTTTTGTTGCAATCCATAGTTTTGTTGTTATTTAGTATTTTTGATTTTGGTGAACTACGATTGCTCCTGTATTGGGATTTATTGAAGACAGACAAGTAAGTTAAAAACACGCCGCCATGGCCTCTAGAATTTTCTCTTAAGTGCTCTTTTACTCTTGTTCCAGAGTCACTAATGAGCCATCCAGTTATTTTGTTGAGAGATCCACAGCACCGACCAACAGCTGCAGATCAACCCTCACACCACTTTTGAGGTAAATTTAGCTTAATTATCTTGCCTTATCTTTTATCTGTGTGATTGTCTTTTATCATGTTATCTTTCTCTATTCTCTCCTATCTTTTCGTTTCTCTTTCTTGTATAGGGTTTCAGTTTCAGTTTCAGTCTCAGTTTTAGTCGCAGATTCAGCTGGGAGCCACCCCTGTGAATTACCTACTACCTTTGAGTAACTCACTCTGTTGCGATCTACCTCAACAATTGGACGTCGATCCCATGACATCGAGGGACTTGAGCTTTTGACAGATAAGCTTTTATTTTTATGCCTTGATTACGATAATTAATTTTGATTAATTATTTATTTTATTAATTGCGTTACCTTATATTTTTGATTATTATGTTTGATATTTATTTTATATACCTCTCATTACGCGTAAGACGGTTTATTGCGCAATTTTGTACCTATCTGTACGTTACCTTAATTAGACTAACTAATTAATGATCAATGGGTTTTAGTTGATCAATTAATTAATTAGACTTTAGTTTAGTCATTATTAATTACGTTTCATTCAGTACATTGGTATTAGACAATTCTCACCAATGATTTGCGATATTTTGCGGTCTATTTAAATTCATTAGAATCGGTTCAGTCCTTATGCGCTATGTCCTGTGCTTACCATTAACAGGCTAGAAATAAGTCACCCCCTGTGAGCAAAAGGTGATCACCATTTGACTGGGTAAATTGCTAAGGTAAGGTTGCATTATGCCTAATTTATTAATTATTTTTATTAATTAATATTTTCATAATTGGCGGCCCTACTATCGCGATTGTTGAGTACTTTATGAGTTTGTATTAAGCATCGAATTATTTACAAATAAAATGCGAGTTGTCTAGTATTTTTCTAGTTTTATTTTATTCACTTTATTTGATTATTATTAAGCTTAAATGAGTTTATTATTTATTTTAAAGCTTATTGCTGGTTATAAATAAGAAGCCAAAAACAGCTTGGCAGTTTTGAAGCTTTACTGGACAAAAGCTTCTGGCGCTCGAACCTACGGCATTTTATTTATCCCTAGCTCTCCGCAATAGTGAACTAGCTCTTTTGCGCGCTCTTACTGTGTCCTTCACAATTTAGACGCCAGTAATTAGGCCTAAAATTAATTAATTATTTATTTTGGTTATTTTGTTTTTGATTTTTGATGAATTATTTTTAATTCATCCCTAACCTACTTCTACCCTTAAAAGAGCGTGGCAAGAGCCGAGAGTCACTTTCTAATATAAAACCAAACTGGAGGCGCGTAGTTTCCCTTTCAAATATAGATTCCCGAAGGCCCGTAGGGCCGAGAGTCACATACTAATATAGTGAATATGGACTCTCGGAGGCCTGGAGGGCCGATAGTCACATAATAATATAGTGAATATAGACTCCCGGAGGCCCGTAGGGCCGAGAGGCGCATACTAATAGTGAATATGGACTCCCGGAGGCCCGTAGGGCCGATAGTCACATATTAATATAGTGAATAGGGACTCCCAGAGGCCCGTAGAGCCGACAGTCACATACTAATGTAGAAGTAAATAACCATCTTATTATATCCCGGTTTTAAAAGTTTCCCTTTTCTTCACGTCTAGGCTTTGATATTTGGCCCGTCATGGACAAATCATATAAGTGCAACCTTAAACAAACGTTCAATTTACAAGCAAAAACCAAGTAAGTAACTAGTTCTATATATTTAATACAGGTGGCAAGACCTACCCTAATACATTATTTCCTCACAATGGTTAGAAATAAATCAAAATAATATAATATTTTGGTTTAAAAATGGTAGCCATATTTAAACCACCGAACGTCACTAGGAAATGTAGAATAAAAACGGTGTAAGTCAGTGTCAGCTGTCCGCTATAATTTACATGTTAATTTTTTAGACAAGTTAGCGATGATTAAACCGATGTTCGATTGTTTTGGTGGATGTGTAATTGAAAACGGATTCTAATATATATTGTGCTTTTTACAGTATTTAAATATTGATACGTATTTAATACGGTAATGTATTTACAGATATAGTTTTAAGTTACTTATGTATTATTTAGCTTTGAAAATTTTTGAATAAAAGTTTTTTATCAGTCATGGATTATTTCTACTGCTTTTCGAACTTTAAACCACCCCTCAGGGGTGGTACTACAATTTGAGAGTATGTTTAACGGAAATCCTACGACTGCACGGACTAAATTTCCAAAAAATGACATTTCGTAACAAATTTTTTATGTGGTTTTTCTTTATTTCTAAAGTTAATTTAAATTTATAGGAGATGAAACTTACTGAGACTTACAACTATCATATTGCACATTAGGCTAAAGCAAATCTTTGCAGCTATTTGACCTGTGGGTAATAAAAAATACTCTGCCAATCTGTGGGCACCTAAGCTCACACTAGATACTATATTTATAGTGTGAGCTAATATAATCAAAAACTAAAATATATTTTATTCAACTCCAGACTCAATTACCTTTCGTTTGATACCACACGAGCCATGTTTTGACTTAAACTCAATTTTTTTTAATCTACCCCCCACCCTTTAAAAAAAAACTTAAATGTATTTTGTTTAACTCCAGACTCAATTACCTTTCGTTTGATATCACACACGCCATATTTTCACTTAAACTCTAATTTTTGACATCTACCCCCACCCTTTTTTTAAAAATAAACTAAAAATCATTTTTTTAACTCCAGACTTAATTACCTTTCGTTTGATATCACACACGCCATATTTTCACATAAACTCTAATTTTTGGAATCTACCCCCAACCTTTTATTTGGCTTGCGTTCGGTGGATTTTGTTCATTTTTAAATGGGACCATCACGGTCCAAGACCCAACTTAGGTACCAAATTTCATTAAAATCGGACAAGCGGTTTTTGAGTTATGCGGGTTGGTCGTTACAGACAGACAGACAGACAGCAAAACAAAAAAGTTTCAAAATCATCTGAAACGCAAAGATATATAAAAAATTTTGAAATCGGAGCAACTTTTTTTTTTTTCGAAAAAATTAGGATCACCATAGCTCACACTACTTATAGTAGTAGTGTGAGCTAAAATACACTTAAACCGGTCGGTATCAAGTCTATAGACTTGATACTTAAACCCGGTCTAAAATGCTAAGTTCTAAGGTCTAAGTAAATACTGGTATAAAAGTTTAATATTTTGTATTGTTTGTATTTTTATTTACAAAATAATTTACAACCAGAATTTATAAATCGAAATTTATCATACCATACTTACATCACGCGGTCTAAGGAAGATTTTTATATAAACACCAAATACTTACATCTAAATTAGTTGTTTAAAAATCCATTTTTTCAAAAAGCCTGAGTAGTAGAACTAAAAATGAGCACATATAAAAAAAGGGTAAAAAAATGTATTTATTATATATTTAATTTAATTAAAATTATTAATTAATTATTATAATGTTAGTTTAGATTTATTTATTTTTTTTTGTAAATTATTTAAATATCTTTAAGTTACTTATTTAAGAAAACATTGTGGCAAAAATGCAAAATAAAACCTTAAATCAAAAAAGAACTATCACAGCAATTGAATAAGCATGGAACACTAATGATTTTCAAAATGGTGCAAAAAAATCATGGTCGCATGGAACAGTAAAAATTTTGTCTCAATAATTTTCGTTAATAATAATCGTTTCATAATAATGATCTTTAACATAATGCCGAAAACTCGCTGACTGCCTTTCTAACTGTTTATTTAAAATAGGTGTATTTTTTATTACGCAATTAGCCTTACCTTTAAAACTATCCTCAACAATTTGACGAATCTTTCTATATTGCAATCCAAAATGTAGCGCAACAGTCCAAATAACAAAACTTAATAAAAAATCTCTGTAAAAAATCAAATTCCAAGACTTAACATAAATGTATAGAGATGGTTTTTCTTTAAAACGAGACTGGTTGATTAGCCAAAAGTATTGGAAAGCTATAACAGCACTTGAGAAATAAAATTGAAAATTTTGAAGCAAATAAAACTTAAAAAATATTTTATTTGGTTAATAAACCGGAGTTGATTATCAATATTGTACACAGCATCAAATAGTTCAACAAAAATATGTCGTTTTGTGTAAAAATTTATCACTCCAGTTAAGAAACTAGCACTACTCATAGCATGGACCATTATCTCAATGACTTTAACTTCAATGTCTGTTTCGTAGATAAAATCATTCTAGTAAAGATAAACCCCAATAATGTTCAACATGATGCAGAAAATCATGGTCAGAATAGAAATCTTGTTGAACTTTGAATTAAAGATAAGGTGTTTTTTATATATGTAGATTGGTAAAACACCCCACACAGCTAAAAAGCTGTCAAGTGGTTTGAATAGACTTTGGAACCTCGAACTTGAACTTGAAATTTTTGATCTTTTACTGGGGATATGATATTGGAATTCGATCGCCTTTAAGTAAATTGTTTCTAATATGAGAAAAGCAATATTAATGAAATTATAAAGCAAACAATTATGGATAGTGTTAATTTAACAACAAGCAATTCATTTAATTGCGTCGCTTTCATTCTTAAAGAGACAGCGAGCTTTTTTATAAAGAGGTATGTATAGAATTTCTCAAATTCTTTTAAAAATGTAAGATTTTGGGTTGGAAACTTAGCTATAAATTTTTGGTATGCGTTGTTTTAAAGAAACAAATAACTACCGTACAAAAAAATAGGAAATTTTTTAAATAAATTTTTTGCTTTTGATATTGATGATGTAACTGTAGAAGCTTTAAGTCATTAATAATTTTTTTTGGTCGTTTATCGAATTCACTATAAACTAGTTTTGATAAATAGGAAAGCTCCAGTAAAAAAATACTTATTTAATCGTTAAAAATATGTTTATTGACGTGTTTATTTTATATCACATTGTATCATTTTTAATTTATGTATATACGTACTGCTATGCCGTTCCGGTTTGATAAATATATTTTTTTTGCCAGAGGTGTTCGCAATCTTTCTTGGCCAAAATATCGAGAAACCGGAATGGAGCAACTAGAAAAATCTAGAATGTACAGAAATATCTTGAGGAAAGTATTTACTGTAATAGATTAGGTTAGGTTAGTTGGTCTTCTCAATTTTACTTACAAAACAGGACGTTACAGTAATAGGTTAGGTTAGCTTAGATTAGGCGTACACTAATCAGTTAGTTGGTCATCTCAAATTTGCTTAGAAAAAGAACGAAGTACAAAAATTGCATTCTACAAATTTTCAAGAATTTCAAATTTCTACAAAATTTTCCTAAATTAAAAAAAAATCAATAATTTCAAAAAATTTTTAATAACTATTTGCGAGATATTTAAAACGTTTTGACTTATTTTCCTTTATTAAGTTCTTGGCGTTAAATTCACCCTTCTCGGAGGCATTTAGGCAAAACGTAGCATCATAGCTCAATAATCTGCCATGTTGATAGGTCCGCGACCGTGAGAGTGCCACACTTAAACATAAATCTTGCAGATGTGCTTTCTGCCTAAATGCTTTCCGGATTTTTTTAAAATAAATCACGTTTTGTATCCGAAAACGACTCGGTCTTGTTTTCATTGTTTCACCCTGTCAATTGGAGTTTCTTTATTTTTATTAATTGCTGCAAAAATACTGATAGGGATTCCCAAAACAAATTAATTATAGACCAATTGATTAAGTGATGGGTCTGCAGAATCCTATTATGTTTTAGGATTTTTTTGATGAGGGCCTTGAAAAAAAAATAATACACAAAAAGTAAGATTTTATTTGGGAAGATTTTTTAATGGCATCCTTACAGTTCTTGTAATGAATAAAACTGGTTGATGCTGGGGACTTTCCATCTTATTAGACTGAGACTTGAAAAACACGTAACCCTACAAGTACAAAAAATGTTTTGACGTATTTTTCGACCTTGAATCCGAATCCGGGGTCAAAAAGTTCCTAGATGTCGCGTGTCGGGAAGTTTCCCAGTGGGTCAATCATGGGCGCACCCTGGGGGGGTTTCTCTCCGCCTCAATACATTTTTTTTATAACATATAATTCGGCATCATGGTGTCTTGCCCCCCCCCCCATCGCTCTCGGCCCCCCCCTCCGACTTTCGCCCAACACAAAACAAATTTTTGTCAAAAATTGGCGTCAATAGGCACGAACTGCAATCAATAAGATTTAGTCATTATTGGTAGTTGGGTAGCTTTATTTATCATAAAATTGAAATTTTTAATCAGTTTGACGAAACTACATTATTCTAGCTGCCCTTATTTTTTAGATGGATGTAAATAAACCAAGGGTGGCGGGCTTGGGGACCAAGCCCCCCAAGCCTTTTTTTTTAAGTATTTTTTCACATATGTATCTCATGAATAAAAAGATAAAATAGCATAAAATACAACATTGTCAGGCCTTTCCCCCCAAGACATATTCCTGGGTGCGCCACTGCCACTTGCTGATAACTTTTAAACGGAATAAGACATCAACTTCAAATAAAAATCATTTTTATTGGTAACGCATTTAGTATTATTAGGGACTTCTTGCAACAAAGTTAGGCTTTAATTGTGCCAGGCAGTATTTTGACAGTTTCCCATTGTAGGATCAGCTGTTAACTTTTTATATAAGGCCTTTCTTTACTATATGAACCGGAATAAATACTGCCTTACTTTATTAAAGAAAAATAAACGACTTATTTTTAAATTCGGCTTCTTGGTATGACAATTTTGATGGCACTATTATAGCCTGGGTTTAATGTTTATTAAGTCCATAAAAGAGGTATTTCTAAAAATCGTAATATGGGCTTAATACTATAAGGTCACTAACAACTTCAAATTGTTAAATAAAAAGGAGGGGGTGTGACATTCTTTGAAAGGTGATAGTTGATTTCGATTATATAGTCCCCGCAACTCCTTTTACCTTTGAGCACTTTTTAATATTGAATTGAAGTAAAAAACTATGCGTTTGATGTGCTTTTACTGTAATGTTGCCTTAAGACTACGAGGTCACTAACAAGTTTACATTCCTAATATGAAGATTGATTGTAGATAGTGCGCGCTATCCCACTTGGTTTTGAGTTGTGTCCATAAATATTTTGAGTAATATGGGTTGAAATAAAAAGGTTGTTTACTGATGGCACCCTTGTCAGTTTTTTACGTTTCTTTAATAACCGTGATGTCTATTCAAGATTACGCAGACTTATCAAAAACGCTAATAACTTGAAGTATTATACCGATTCTGTTTACTTCCGATACTTTAAACAAATTGAATAGATAATCAAACTAACTTTCAGACAAGGTATAGGTATCGCTTGACCCTCTTCCCATTTCGGAAATATAAGTTTTTAGTGACCTTAGGTTATAATCTTAGGCTCATATAAACGTTTTGGGGAATACCTTAAAAACTAAAAGTGTTACCAGTTAACATGCTTCCGTTGAAAAGTTATCAATGGGGGGAGGGGTTTAGTTTAAGTCCGCACTCTATACATTTTTTTCAAAAATTGTGACGGGCAAACTTTGACGCTTTGACAAATTTTGTTGAAAATGTAATTCTCAATCTAAATCACAGTATACCAATTAAAAAATAGTAGTGACAAATCGGTTCGGTTCGGTTCGGTGCTTTGCCGCCGAATATTTTTAGCGCCACACCCGGTACTTTTAGTTCAGAACAACAGCTCCGCGATGGCGCTATCCCAGCAGAAAATGCACCGTTAAGCCCTGTATCCTGCGTGTCTTTAAATATCTTTTGGAATTTGAATTTGTCAAGCACTTGTTGTGCAAAAAAGGGTTTTGCCTAAAACACCCTGAATTTAATTCTATTTCCTGTACTTAAATCAATTTTTTATGAACTTGTTACAAGGTCGTAGAATCTTGGCTCCCGAAAAGTTCACATATTTCCAAGTAGGTCAGCGGGACAAGATCACGAAGGCGTTAGTTTGCTAGGAGCTTTTACACGGGTAGGGTTAAGCCGCTGTTATCTCGGAAAAAAAGGGCTATATATTGATGGCTGGACTTGTTGTTGTTTGTGCGAAAATTGAAATAGCGTTTCGACGAGCATCATGGAGCTACAAAACCTTTTAAAAAAATCCCATTTATGGCCAAAATTTAAAGGTAAGAAACAATTCTGCATACTAATAATATAACCTCTTTAGACTAATGTTATCATTCTAACACACTAGAGTATTATTCGAGGGGGAAACAAGTCATTCTAACTTTGTTGTATATTACTGGCAATACATGTACAAATTTTGGGTCAGTTGTTACCCCCTTGGTATTCTTAAGAGTAATTTTATTTAAAAACTTTTAATGTTTGTTTAATCATTCGAACATGAATTTTCTAAGGTCTAAGTTCTTTAAAAACATATCGTTAGTTACGATTGATGCCTCTTTTATGAAAAAACAAGATCTTTGTGGGTATAAAAAAATTTCAGAAAATATTCCCTAAGCGTGCCCATCATACCATTTTTGAAGCCGTTGCATTTGTTACGAAACCATAGGCAATCATCAATAACTAACAAAAATTTCTTAAAAAGAAAGATTCTTTTGGCTTGCAACCTTTAGCTACTACTATCACAAAGTAATAAAACATTCTTATAAGAAAGATTCTTTTGATTTCCAACCTTTAGATACCTGAAAACCATAAGCATTTAATATAAAACCATACGCAATTCATTAAAAACTAATAAATACTTTTCATTTCATTTTTAAATAATAGGTGAGTTTAGAACTTTGTCCATAGAAAGTCAAACATTTCTTGATATGAAGTCTGATGCAGGCAATGGCAGAGCCAGAACTTGGGGGCGGGGGGTCAGACTAAGGTTTGCACAAAATTTAGGTATTTAAATTACATATAGGTATTTTATTTAAAAATAATAAGGCAAGGACGACTCGTGATATTTCCTGTGGAGGGGGTTTAGAGTTAAAATTTTCTAAAAAAATGCGCAGCAAGCAACATTTTTAAACAGCAACATATGCATTTGTACTTAAATAAAATGCACCACAGACGAAAGTTTGAAAACAACCATAGAGATTATTTAAAAAAACATGGCGCGAACAAAAATTTTTCAATATATATATTTGTATCAAATGATAAACAAAAATCTCGCGTGGGGGACTCCGACCCACTGGCTGCGCCTATGCATGCAGGTTCAATAATTTCACCTGCAACAGGCCAATCATCTTGTTTACTCGGCAAACAAATGTCTGTATTTTACCCTTTTTTTACAGGTTGGAGGATAATATAATTAAATTGCAGCTTGAATTGCAGCGGTTCCGGAGAATAAAGAACAACTTTTTTCCTAGTTTTCCATATGGCTCCAACTTAGCTAGACAAACGGTATATTTAGTTTTAGTTATTTGAAAGCATTTTGCTACTATATTTACAGTTGGATACACTATATGTGGACACCCCCTCTAACTCTCTTATTTTGTATCATAGAAAGACAAAACAAACAGTGAATATTTTATAAATTAAACTATAGTCGGGTTCTATCTCTTGCCGTTTTCAAGATATATCGGCGTTTAAATTTTTCAAAAATGGAACATTAAATTATATATTTTTGAAAGGGTAACGTTTAGTATTTTTAGAAAGTACATTTTTTGGAAATTTTAAAAATGTAAAGAATACATTATAAGGAGTCAGATGTATAAAAATTACTTATATTAATTGAAAACCTGTATGTTTTTACGTTTTCAAAATCTCTGAAAACTCTAATGTTTAAAAAATTATATACTTTTATAGGCCTTCCTGTTCCTATGAAATCAGTTTTTGATTATTCCGTTTTTGAGATATAAAAAGGTAAAAGTAAAACACCACATTTTTTTCGAGCATTTTAAAAATGTTAAATTACTTAAGATATCCGATATAAAAAATAAACAACTTACAAATAAAATTTTTGTATTAGTGAAAAATCAGTGTTTGTTAATTCATAACATTTTAAGATTTTAATATTATCGTTCTATAATATAAATAAATTAAAGGGCGTATTTACATACAATTGATCCAACTGTATGTAGATACAACAATAAAAACAAATTAAAATTTAACTTTAACCATAGATTAAGCAAATTAGTTTATGCTTTACCTTAGGTAAAAATACGTTTTTTTAAAAAAATTTAACTTTGAATTTTTGTACCGAATTTTTTGAAAAAATTATTAAAGTTTTAGTTTAAGGACAAGAATGAATGTATTCGTTGTTGTAGTGTTCGGGTTAATTAACCAAAATGTTTCCATACTTTTTTTAAACATTTTAATAGAAATAATTTAACCAAAATGTTTTCATACTTTTTTTTAAACATTTTAATAACACTAATTTACTCAACATATGTAATTTTTGGGACACCATTCCATACCATATTTACCTTCCTAGCTCGCGCAGTAATGACTAGAGAAGGTATTGTTTTCGACGAAAGAAAAATTGAGGTAACGCAGAAAATATGTCATTTGGGTGTATTTGGACCTATCTTTGCAATCTCGTCGTGACGTCTGTCCGTGTGAGTGTGTATGTATGCTCACGATAGTTCCGGAACCACTGGACCAATATTTATGAGATTTTCATAATAGTGGTCGATATGGTAACGAGCTGATTAGATTTTGGTCAATATCCATTAAGTCTAATTGACGGTTCAAAAATTTTAAAAATGCTAATTTTTTTAACGGGGCCTCGCATTAACATGCGGAACATATTTCGTTTCTCAGATATTTACAAAAAAATGTTTATAAGACTAATATAGCATGGAGTTCACTTGAAGTGTGTTTATGCCCTAGGAAAGTATAAGATCCGTCATGAGCCTATTTTTTACTTACGTTTTTTAAAATATTTTTTTAATTTAAGAAATAACTTTTTTTACAGGATAACCATTACGTGATTCGCACCATAGTTTTACACTCCCCTAACTCCTTTTGTATCAGAACTGCAAAAAAAAGATAAAAATTAAAGTTGTTTAGTTTTTTACCAAATTTAAAAAATACTTTTTTATTTCGATGAAAATATCCTTTTGCTTTTTTACTAAACATTTATCTAATTTTAAAAATAACTACTTTATTAATTTTCTTTTTAGCCGACAACATATTATTATGAACTAACCTAGTTTATACTTAATTTATTAAAATTTTATTTAAATTTTCTTAAACTTTGTAAAAAAACTAAGCAACTTTTATATTTACACTTTCTGTGTAGTTATAATAAAAAAGGAATTAAGGGGGCTGTAAAGACATGTTGAATCATCTGGTACTAAATGAGCAGAGTTTTTTACATAAGCAACCGATGACTTTGACTCAAAACCCTCTGAAATTTGGAAAAAGCTTCTGTGGTCTGAGATAAAGAAAATACGTAATTTTGCATAAAAGCACATTTTTATAAAGTTATTTGTATAAAAGAAATGGTTATCTTTTAAAAGTAATATTCGGCCGAACCAAAATCTTGTGGCTGTAGGACAAAATCGTCTCATTTGATTATAACAGCTGATTCACTTTTAGCAAATTCATTGAAATGTATAAGTTATGAAACAATTGATCAATGCTTTTAGGGCAAAATCCTTATAATTTACAAAAAATGCCTTATCCAGTCACGCAACTATTTAAGCATTTCTATCAAATAAATAAGCCGATTTTACCACAAAATTTTCGTTCAGTTCATTACAAAAACACCATTCATTTGGCATATATCAAATGAACCTAGCGTTTGAGGTAAATGCATTTGCCGTTAATTTAAAGATTCGTTTTTATCAGTGTATGTTCGCGAAGTGAATTTTGTTTACATTTCTTTTGAGATAAAAATCCAAAAAATCGGTGTGTTTGCGTTTTATCATGGGAAAGTGAAATCTTGCAGAGCGGAGCGATGATCTCTCTCAAAAAAGGTTTAGAATGAGAGGTGCTTGTTGTGTTACAGTTCGGTTCGGTGTTAGTGTAATAGTTACTGGTTTTTAATGTACTTATACTAATAATTGGAGGGTTCAAAAGCCAATCAGTGTTAGTAAAAAAACAATCAATTAAGATAATTGGGACATATAAAAAAATACTGAATCGAGAAAAGTTTTTACCTTTACACTTTTGACAGTTCTTGAACTGCTATCGCTTGATCATAGAAATAATGACTTGCGTGTTATGCCAAATGAAACTTTAAGTAACATAAAATCACATGCAGTATGTAAGTCTTTTTCGGGGTAAAATTGACTTATACGGATTGGCTTCTGAACCCTCCAATTATGATTAAAATAAATTATAATTTTATTATGCAAAAAACCATTTTTTTTTACATAATTTTATTATCTTTCAAAACACAAAGAATGTCAACAAAAAATTGAGAACTAACTGACCTGTATAATAATCTACAAGGAGCAAAGCGCAAAAATTAGTTCAAACAAACAGCTATGGGATGGCGCTGTTGAAATTTCATTAATTGTATTAAGAGTTTAACATGGGGTGTCCAATCTATTTCTGTGGTTAGTAATCTGTGACCTAAATTTAAAATCGCATTTCGCTATCTGCTGTGGTTTGCAAGATAACATTTTTTTATATCTCAAAAACTGTGACTCTGGCTGACTTTAAAGTTATTACAAATATTGTTGAAAATATGATAATAATTCTTATTTTAACTTTAAAAACCTTGTTTTGCTAGCTGCTGTGTACCCCGAAATATGATTTTTTTAAATACCTAATATTACCCCCTTTTTGCACTCCATCCACACCCCTCCGAAAATTTAATGGCTTTATTATTTATTTTAAATTATTTTGAGTAAAATTAAAAAAAAATATGGATCCACGATGTATCTGATACCTTTCTAGCTAGCCATTAGCACAGTTCAAGCGAACTACATGATATTTCACTAAACACAAAAACATTTTAATAATGTAAAAATAATGTTTAATTTAAAAACATAACGTTAGGTTGGATGTTAGTTCTAACGTCATATTTATAGTGAAAAATAAGCTTAATAATCCGTTTTCTGACGTTAGAAAAATATTCGTATGTTTTTCTAACCTTAAAAATAGTTATTTTTTAACATCAAAAAACGAACGTTTTTTTAAAATGTTTTTCGAACGTTAAAAAGATATTGATTTTTAACAGTGAAAAAGAACTGTTTTTCTAACATTAAAAAATAAATGTTTTTTTAACAATGAAAAAATATATTTTTTTCAAATATCTCTAAAGATAAGGTACGAACCTAACGTAAATAAAATTCTTCTATTTTGGAAACACAGAGCAGCAAGAGTCCGTTGAGGTTTTCGTGAACACTCAGCAAAGGAAATTCGGATCCGTAGCTTCTGAAAATAAATTTTAATTATATGTAAACAATAATTTTGTAGTAAGTGCCTCGCTATGACGCCAAACGAATGCCTCGTTCTCATTCATGCTCAAGTGAATACAAGGCAAACATTATTCAACTGAATGCTCGTTTTAAATTCGCTCGCTGTGCCGCGGGACCATGCGTGTTGCTGTTACCCTGTTTATACGTATGCGCGTTCGACTTCGCAGCGAGGCATGAGACTTCTGCCTCAAATGAATTACCAAACCGATTAAAGTCTTGCTTGTCTGGTTGGGTGCTTAAATTCTACAGCGCGAAAGCGTGGACGCGTCGCGATATTCCGGAATGGGACAACTGGGCGCCGCCAACTCGGCGCCGCCAACTGGACGCCGCCAACTCGGCGCCGCCAACTGGGCGCGGGGCCAACTGGGCGCCGGGCCAACTCGGCGCCGCCAACTGGGCGCCGGCCAACTCGGCGCCGGATTAAAAAAGTTTTTTTTGACAAAATGTGTAGATGAAAAATAAAATATATTATTTATATAAAAACATCTTTAAAAAATCCTACGCAACCGAAGCTTTTATTTAGCTTCAGATGTTCTGTCTAACTAACTATCTATCAAATCTTGTGAAGCGTTTTTGACACACTTCCCATTATCCGATTTGGATGAAATTTGGTACACACGTAGTGGTCCCATGACAATACAACATTAAGAAAAAAATATCCAAACAACCCCTACTATAAGAAAAAAATATCCAAACAACCCCTTCTATAGAAAAATGTGTTTTTGACACACTTCCCGTTATCCGATTTGAATAAAATTTGGTATACACGTAGTGGTCCGATGATAATACAACAATAAGAAAAAAATATCCTCCCACCCCTACCCCCACCCCCTTTCATAGAAAAATGAGTTTTTGACACACTTCCCATTATCCGATTTGGATGAAACTTGGTATTCACATAGTGGTCTGATGACAATACAACATTAAGAAAAAAATATCCTCCCACCCCTACCCCCACCCCTTCTATAGAAAAATGTGTTTTTGACACACTTCCCGTTTTCCGATTTGGATAAAATTTGGTATACACATAGTGGTCCGATGATAATACAACAATAAGAAAAAAATATCCTCCCACCCCTACCCCCACCCCCTTCCATAGAAAAATTTGTTTTTGACACACATCCCGTTATCCGATTTGGATGAAATTTGGTATACATATATAATATAAAAATATCCTCCCACCTCTACCCCCACCCCCTTTCATACAAAAATGAGTTTTTTACACACTTCCCATTATCCGATTTGGATGAAATTTGGTATTCACATAGTGGTCCGATGACAATACAACATTAAAAAAAATATCCTCCCACCCCTACCCCCACCCCCTTCCATGGAAAATGCGTTTTTGACACCCTTTCCATTATCCGATTTGGATGAAATCTGGTATACATATAGTAGTCCAATGACAATACAACATTGAAAAAAAATCCTACCACTCCTACCCCCACCCTCATCTATAGAAAAATGCGTTTTTGACACACTTACCATTATCCGATTTGGATGAAATTTGGTATACATATAGTGGTCCGATAACAATACAACAATAATGAAAAAATGTCCTCCCACCCCTACCTCCCACCCCCTTCCATAAAAAATGCGTTTTTGACACACTTCACTTCAAATAACTTTTATAAAATTTGGTATATGCATAAAGGTCCGATGGCAATACAGCCCAAAAATATATTTCTACCTCTACCCCCACCCTCTCCTTCCCCCAATAGAAAAATGAGTTTCCAAACAACTTACGATCAGCGATTTCATTATAATCTAGAATAAACTCTTCTTTATTTATTTACCTCTGCATTTTTCTGCTAGATTGATTCTTGCAAATAGTAATATTTAATTGATACGGATATCTTATCGTGCTAACATCCTCAAAATTTCCATCAGTCCGCCATCGCTTTTATTATTATGATAATATTAGAATGTTAGAAAATTATTTTTTAATTTTTAGTGCAATTTATGAAAGCTTGTGACTTAAAAGAAATTTTTTTACTAATTTATTTGAAATCTGTTTTTGTTAAGTAAAATTAAATCCATTAAGTCGACTGTTGAATCTTGGTCGTTCTAGTGTTTGGTAACCTGGTAATACTACAATTTACGTTTTTTATTACAACAATGGCGGATCGAAAAATCAAAATGCTTGAGGTCATTTACGAAAATTTTTTACTCAAACTTAAAAAAATCAAAATGGCGGATTTTCTTATTTACTAACCGATTTGTCCCAAACTTGAAATATTACATGGCTTGAGGTCATTTAACAAAATTTTTTACTCAAACTTAAAAAAATCAAAATGGCGGATCCAAAATGACGGATTTTCTTATTTACTAACCGATTTGTCTCAAACTTGAAATATTACATTGCTTGAAGTCATTTAAGAAAATTTTTTACTCAAACTTAAAAAAATCAAAATGGCGGATCAAAAATGGCAGATTTTTTATTTACTAACCGACTTGTCTCAAACTTGAAAGATTGCAGTGCTTAGGGATCGATTTATAATAAATTTAGAACTTTGTGGTGTTTATCGTCGCTGAACATGATTTTTTACTCTTTTTAAAAAAATCATCTAAATCGGATAATGGGAAGTGTGTCAAAAACTCATTTTTCTATGAAAGGGGGTGGGGGTAGAGGTGGGATGATATTTTTTCTTAATATTGTATTGTCATCGGATCACTATATGTATACCAAATTTCATCCAAATCGGATAATGGGAAGTGTATCAAAAACGCATTTTTCTATAGATGAGGGTGGGGTAGGAGTGGTAGGATTTTTTTTTTCAATGTTGTATTGTCATCGGACCACTATATGTACGGTCTAGGACAACTGGGCGCCGCCAACTCGGCGCCGCCAACTGGGCGCCGGGCCAACTGGGCGCCGGGCCAACTCGGCGCCGCCAACTGGGCGCCGGCCAACTCGCCGCCGGACTAAAATTTTATTTTTTTGATAAAATGTGTAGATGGAAAATAAAATATATTATTTATATAAAAACATTTAAAAAAAATCCTTTACGCAATTTTTTACAAGTTTTTATTTTCTGTCTAACTATCTATCAAATCTTGTGAAGCGTTTTTGACACACTTCCCATTATCCAATTTGGATTAAATTTGGTACACACGTAGTGGTCCCATGACAATACAACATTAAGAAAAAAATATCCTCTCACCCCTACCCCTACTCCTTCAATAGAAAAATGTGTTTTTGACACACTTCCCGTTATCCGATTTGGATAAAATTTGGTATACACATAGTGATTCGATGACAATACAATATTAAGAAAAAAATATCCTCCCACCTCTACCCCCACATCCTTTCATAGAAAAATGAGTTTTTGACACACTTCCCGCTATCCGATTTGGATGAAATTTGGTATTCACATAGTGGTCCGATGACAATACAACATTTAAAATAAAAATATCCTCCCACCCCTACCCCCACCCCCTTCCATAGAAAATGCGTTTTTGACATCCTTCCCATTATCCGATTTGGATGAAATTTGGTATAGGTACATATAGTGGTCCGATGACAATACAACATTGAAAAAAAAATCCTACCACTCCTACCCCCACCCTCATCTATAGAAAAATGCGTTTTTGACACAATTCCCATTATCCGATTTGAATGAAATTTGGTCCACACGTTGTGGTCCCATGACAATACAACATTAAGAAAAATATATCCTCTCACCCCTACCCCCACCCCTTCAATAGAAAAATGTGTTTTTGACACACTTCCCGTTATCCGATTTGGATAAAATTTGGTATACACATAGTGGTCCGATGATAATACAACAATAAGAAAGAATATCCTCCCACCCCTACCCCCACCCCCTTCCATAGAAAAATTTGTTTTTGACACACATCCCGTTATCCGACTTGGATGAAATTTGGTATACATATAGTGATCCGATGACAATACAATATTAAGGAAAAAATATCCTCCCACCTCTACCCCCACCCCCTTTCATGGAAAAATGAGTTTTTGACACACTTCCCATTATCCGATTTGGATGAAATTTGGTATTCACTTAGTAATCCGATGACAATAAAACATTTAAAAAAAAATATTCTTCCGCAATTTTGGATCCGCCATTTTGATTTTTTTAAGTTTGAGTAAAAAATTTTGTTAAATGACCTCAAGCAATGTAATATTTCAAGTTTGAGACAAATCGGTTAGTAAATAATTTTGATTTTTTTAAGTTTGAGTAAAAAATTTTGTTAAAGAAAATCCGCCATTTTGGATGGAAAAATGCAGAGGTAAATAAATAAAGAAGAGTTTATTCTAGATTATAATGAAATCGCTGATCGTGAGTTGTTTGGAAACTAATTTTTTTATCGGGGGAAGGAGAGGGTGGGGGTAGAGGTAGAAATATATTTTTTGTTTGGGCTGTATTGCCATCGGACCTTTATGCATATACCAAATTTTATAAAAGTCATTTGAAGTGAAGTATGTCAAAAACGCATTTTTTATGGAAGGGGGTGGGGGTAGGGGTGGGAGGACATTTTTTCATTATTGTTGTATTGTTATCGGACCACTATATGTATACCAAATTTCATCTAAATCGAATAATGGGAAGTGTGTCAAAAACGCATTTTTCTATAGATGAGGGTGAGGGTAGGAGTGGTAGAATTTTTTTTTAATGTTGTATTGTCATCGGACCACTATATGTATACCAAATTTCATCCAAATCGGATAATGGAAAGTGTGTCAAAAACTCATTTTTCTATGAAAGGGGGTGGGGGTAGAGGTGGGAGGATAGTTTTTTCTTAATATTGTATTGTCATCGGATCACTATATGTATACCAAATTTCATCCAAATCGGATAATGGGAAGTGTGTCAAAAACGCATTTTTCTATAGATGAGGGTGGGGGTAGGAGTGGTAGGATTTTTTTTTCAGTGTTGTATTGTCATCGGGCCACTATATGTATACCAAATTTCATCCAAATCGGATAATGGGAAGGATGTCAAAAACGCATTTTCTATGGAAGGGGGTGGGGGTAGGGGTGGGAGGATATATTTTTTTTTAATGTTGTATGGTCATCGGACCACTATGTGAATACCAAATTTCATCCAAATCGGATAATGGGAAGTGTGTCAAAAACTCATTTTTCTATGAAAGGGGGTGGGGGTAGAGGTGGGAGGATATTTTTTTCTTAATATTGTATTGTCATCAGATCACTATATGTATACCAAATTTTATCCAAATCGGATAACGGGAAATGTGTCAAAAACACATTTTTCTATAGAAGGGGTGGGGGTAGGGGTTTGGAAGTTATTTTTTTCCTAATGTTGTATTGTCATGGGACCACTACGTGTGTACCAAATTTAGTTATAGTTATATAGTTAGTTAGTTAGACAGAACATCTGAAGCTAAAAAAAGCTTGTAAAAAATTGCGTAAAGGATTTTTTAAAGATGTTTTTATATAAATAATATATTTTATTTTTCATCTACACATTTTATCAAAAAAAATATTTTTCATCTACAAATTTTATCAAAAAAAAATTTTTTTTTTTTAAATGTTGTATTATCATCGGACCACTATGTGAATACCAAATTTCATCCAAATCGGATAATGGGAAGTGTGTTAAAAACTCATTTTTCTATAAAAGGAGGTGGGGGTAGAGGTGGGAGGATATTTTTTTCTTAATATTGTATTGTCATCGGATCACTATATGTATACCAAATTTCATCCAAATCGGATAATGGGAAGTGTGTCAAAAACGCATTTTTCTATAGATGACGGTAGGGGTAGGAGTGGTAGGATTTTTTTTTTCAATATTATATTGTCATCGGACCACTATATGTATACCAAATTTCATCCAAATCGGATAATGGGAAGGGTGTCAAAAACGCATTTTCTATGGAAGGGGGTAGGGGTGGGAGGATATTTTTTTTTTAAATGTTGTATTGTCATCGGACCACTATGTGAATACCAAATTTCATCCAAATCGGATAATGGGAAGTGTGTCAAAAACTAATTTTTCTATTAAAGGGGGTGGGGGAAGAGGTGGGAGGATATTTTTTTTCTTAATATTGTATTGTCATCGGATCACTATATGTGTACCAAATTTCATCCAAATCGGATAACGGGATGTGTGTCAAAAACAAATTTTTCTATGGAAGGGGGTGGGGGTTGGGGTTGGGAGGATATATTTTTTTAAATGTTGTATTGTCATTGGACCACTATGTGAATACCAAATTTCATCCAAATCGGATAATGGGAAGTGTGTCAAAAACTCATTTTTCTATTAAAGGGGGTGGGGGTAGAGGTGGGAGGATATTTTTTTTCTTAATATTGTATTGTCATCGGATCACTATATGTATACCAAATTTCATCCAAATCGGATAACGGGATGTGTGTCAAAAACAAATTTTTCTATGGAAGGGGGTGGGGGTAGGGGTGGTAGGATATTTTTTCTTATTGTTGTATTAGCATCGGACCACTATGTGTATACCAAATTTTATCCAAATCGGATGACGGGAAGTGTGTCAAAAACACATTTTTCTATAGAAGGGGTGGGGGTAGGGGTGGTAGGATATTTTTTTCTTAATGTTGTATTGTCATAGACCACTACGTGTGTACCAAATTTCAACCAAATCGGATAATGGGAAGTGTGTAAAAAACGCTTCACAAGATTTGATATATAGTTAGTAAAGGATTTTTTAAAGATGTTTTTATATAAATAAAATATTTTATTTTTCATCTACACATTTTATCAAAAAAAAATTTTAGTCCGGCGCCGAGTTGGCCGGCGCCCAGTTGGCGGCGCCGAGTTGGCCCGGCGCCCAGTTGGCCCGGCGCCCAGTTGGCGGCGCCGAGTTGGCGGCGCCCAGTTGGCGGCGCCGAGTTGGCGGCGCCCAGTTGTCCTAGACCGCGATATTCTGTACGCTGGTTACCATTTTTTGTTGTGGTTACTCCTTAGTAGTCGTTAGGATGGATAGGTTAGCCCGCTTCTCCTTGTACAATTTTGAAAAAAGAAGATACAGTCGAACCTCTATAACTCGAACCTGAAGGGACAACCAAAACAGTTCGAGTTATGGAGAGTTCCAGTTATAGAAACTCGAGTTACATAGGTTAAAATACATTTAAAAAGTGCAGGGACCGCTTAAAAGGTTCGAGTTATAGAGGGGTTCGAGTTATAGAGGTTCGAGTTAGAGAGGTTCGACTGTAATTGAAAATATAAGACCAATACCTATTTTAAATAAAATAATTTTAAAAAAGTTTAAATAAAATGCTCAAAATAAGCAAAAACTTTATTTGGGAGGTTCAAAATAATTTTTTGTTAATAAGATTTTTCACATCTGCTTTTGGTAACAATTTGGAAAAAGTCACGCGTCGTCACTTCTATTTTCGATTCTTTTATTTTCGCCCAAATTACGGTTCGACATTTTTTTTCGATATTTCTATATGGCGCCGTAATTATTACATTTGGGACTTTCCATACCAACCCTGCCACCTTTTGCACTGCAAAATTTTGATTTTAACTCAATTTGAGTTATGTGTAGTCTGCCTGCTTTTTAAAATTTTTCGGATATGTTGTTCATAAGATACAGGGTGTCTAATGAACAAATGTGCATTTGTCCTTCATGAATATAAATAATTATATAAAAAAACTAAATTATTCAAAATAGCAGTTATGGTCAATTATTAAACTAAAATAAAAGAGCCTTAAAAAGCTACTTTTTTTTAAATTTAGGTCTTAGTGACCTTATTATTTATAAACTAAATAAGAAATCCGTCATATAAAAAATGTGCCCTTCGATTTTATTTATTTTTTTTCGTAAAATTAGGCCTGGCACTATTTAGGATAGGCGTTATTCCAATAAGTCCCTAATATTTGCCCAAATCTAGTAACTAAATCATTTAAACTTTCAAGGGTGCCATAACTAAACTTTTGTTTAAAGAAAAGTAAATAAGGTCACTACTTCTCACCTACGACGAGGTAAAAGCTTTGTAATCGCCGTTTTAAAACTATTTTTTTTTTCGTAATACCGTATAATTTACTATTTATGATTGGATTTCTAAATTTTATTCGTTATAACAACGTTTTACTGCATTTACAGAGATTCACTTTTTGACGTGGCCTGACAAAATATTTTATTCTGACATAACTATAACTTGGCCCACTTCGCAATTTTTGTGGTTAATAAAGGTAATATTTCTTTCTAATTTTACGAAAAAAAATTAAAAATCGAGGGGGTCACAGTTTTTAAATAATAAGGTCACAAAGACCTAAATCCAAAAAAAAAAATTAGTTTCTTAAGGCTCTTTTATTTTACTTCAGTAACTGACCATAAGTGCTATTTTGAATAATTTAGTTTTTTTTTATATAATTATATTCATGAAGGACAAATGCACATTTGCTCATTAGACACCCTATATCTTATGAACATCATATCCAAAAAATTTAAAAATACTGTCCTAAGGCTAAGCAGGCATAGGGCTAGCCATAACTCAAATTTAGTTTAAATCAAAACTTTGAAGTGCAAAAGGTGACTGAGTTGATATGGAATGCCCCATATCTAAAATATAATAAATTAGATGCCTTAAGTATATGACAAATTGAGTTCTACGAGGGCTGTCTTTGATATTTTGCATATTGGAACACAGAGGGGTGCCACTTATCGAATGTCGCTACTAAAACTTTACCTAACCCAAATTTAAAACGCCAGTGCGATACATATAGTTTTCAGTGGCGTGTAGTATAGGGGGCCAGGGAGGGCGAACGCCCCCCCCCCTCCCGCCCCCCTGCGCTTGGCGTCCCTAAATTTTTAAGTTTACATGTAGTGTTATTATTTTAATAAAAGGTTTGTAATTTATTTAACTCCCATACCTATATTCGCGCCCCTTAAGGTCTTCGCCCCCCGCCCTTTTATCCACGACACGCTACTGATAGTTTCATAGCTACAGTAATATTTTTAAGTTAAAAAATCAGTCGAAAAATGGAACCAAACCGAGAACATTTTCGGGCTATAATTTTTTACAACTCTCGAAGGTTCATTCATTGTCTTAACAAGAATGCCTTGCCGAGTTGAATTCTGTCCATATCAGTCGACAGTTTCTCGTTGGTATGCAGAATTCAAGCGTGGACGGAATAGCCTTAGCGACGATTCAAGGCCAGACGCATCAAAAACGGCTGTCACCCAGGAAAACATCTATGCTGTGCGCATGCTCATTCGGAAGATCGCAAATATTGCATAAAGAATTAGGGGTAAGAAAATTAGTTTTCCGCTGGATATTGCATCTGTTAACCGAAGAACAGAAAGAAACTGGTCAATTGGTCTTTAAAAACTCTAGACGGCTTTGCGGCAGGAAATTTGACAAACGTGTACATTATTGTCAGTGGTGGTGATGAATCGTGGATTTACTCATATGAACCCAAAAATAAACATCAGTCGTCTGTTTGGGTCTTCCAAGGTGAAGAAAAGCCAACTAAAGTCGTCGGTTCTCGAAGTTTATCCAAAAAGATGGTCGCGACATTTGTCTCAAAAGTATAGGCAGCAACGATTTCTCTGGAAGATCAAAGGACTGTTACTGCCAATTAGTATTATTATTAATTATAATGGTGATCCATTTGTTCGCCGAAAGTCATCGCTGAGCTTCGAAAAACAAATCTTGAACGACGAATTATCCTCTACCAAGACAATGCAAGTTCGCACAAAGCACAAAAAACATTGAATTTTTAACCCATCAAAACGTCGAATTATTAGACCATCCTACATACAGTCTCAACCTAAGTCCCAAGATTTCTATACTTTTCCGAAACTCCAGAATGGACGTGGTCAAAGTTTTCAGTCGCTAGAGGAAGCAGTCGACGCTTTCAAGAATCCAATTTTGACAGTACCAACAGACGACTAGAATTACAGGTTTGAGAACTGGTTTGAGCGCATGCAATGGGCTTTAAAAGCATCTTTAATTAATGGCCGAATAGATCACAGATATGCAGACTTAATAGCCAATATATATAGCGAGGCAACAACAATCAAAATCCACGAAGGAACCAAGCCTGCATAAGAATAGGTGTCAGTCAGGGTGACACAATTAAAAACTTAGATTGGGACGAAATAGGCATCAAAGTAAATGGACAATACTTGAACCAACTAAGATATGCTAATGATATTGCCCTAATAACAGATAAGAAATAAAAACTGATAAAAATGCTGGAGGAATTGGATACAGCAGCTAATAATATAGGCTTGAGTTTGAACTGCACTAAAACTAAAGTCATAACAACCACTGATGAGGATATCACGATCAGAATAAACCAAGAGAAAATAGAACAAGTGTCTAGAGGAATATATAAACCTAAATAAAAAAGGAAAACTAAACGGCTGAAATCAAGAGACGAGTAAGATTGGCCTGGACAGCATTCGGTATCCTCAGTACCTCAAAATGAAAGTGTATAATCAATGTATCCTTCCTGTACTTACCTATGGATCCCAGACCTGGACACTTACAAAATCAAACATGGATAAAGTAACAAAACCCCAAAGATCAATGGAAAGACCAATGTTACACTTAAAGCTAACATATAGAAAAAGGAATGAATGGATAAGAAATAAAACAAAAGTAAGGGATGTAAGAGGAGAAGTAGCAAAATTAAAATGGAAATTTACCGGTCCTAATATCAGACAGAAAGACGATCGATGGAACAAGTTTATTGTAACCTGGAGACCTTGGAAAAATAAAAAAGTAAGGGAAGATCCCAAATGAGATGAGCAGACGATTTGATTAGACATGCAGAAGCTTGATGGATGAACACGGCGACAGACAGAGAAGAATGAAAGATTTTGGGTAGGCCAAAGATGAATCGAATAATATATCTATCTATTCTTCAATCCATCTAGATTATGGTGAGATAAAGACACAGGTTTGGGTGATCCGTGATAAAGATATAAAATTAAGAATTACATTTATTCAAGTGCATTACGCTCCTGGGTAATGCTTTGTTGGGAAACCTGTGGTAATGCCTCGTTTACCCATCAATTAAGCAAGAATTTAGTATTCATTTTGTATGTGTCTCCTTTTTACTTATCAAAAGAAAGATATAGACATAAAATTAACACAAAATTTGTGCTTAATTGATGGACAAATAAGACACATATCAGGCATTGGAAAGCTTTATTCAGAGTTCCGTAAAGTAAGCGGTAAGAAGAACACTACCAATACAAATTGCCACACAGTTGTTATGATCAAATGCCAATCAAATCTCAAAGGAGAAAAGAATAAAAATTACCTTAAAATTTGTCGGAAAACTTTGCATTGTATACTCATCTGAACTTTAGACACTTCACTCAGGAGAGCAACTCGAAATTCTCATTGTTTTATATTTAAAAATTGCAAAAATTACAAATTTAACAAAATTCAATTTTAATAATGAGTCAGCAGCAAAGATTACCCACATAAGCCAAAAAGATAGATTTAAAATTAACCCAAAATAAAATGCGGTGGAAGACCATTAAAGGGGGGACGGAAAATCCAAACGACAGATAATTCTCAAAAAAAAAATAGAATAAGGAACAATCGCGCGACCGCAGCGCCTCTTTTCAGCCTAGTGAGAACCTTAACCTATCGATCTGTCAATTTGCATTGAGTTTCCTAGGCACGAACCGAACCGAACCATAAGTAGGCCTACCTATAACCAGACCCAAATCCCTATTCGTGGTTTTCCTACGGTGAAATAGGAGCGTAATATAGCACGTAGCACCATCTATCTCCAGCACCGGTAGGTCAAGCATACGAAAAACTAATATAAATTAGCCAAGAATTGGATTCGAATGCCCTACTTGAGATGTGGACCGCGTCATTTTTTGTTTTGTGGTTTTAAATCTATCTATCTATTTAGCCTTCTTCGATCCATATTTGAACATAGGCCTCCCCCAATATCTTCCACTCTTCTCTGTCTGTCGCCCTGTTCATCCATTTAGTCCCCGCATGTTTGTTCAAATCTTCCGTTTATCCCATATGGAATCTTTCCCTACTTCTTTTATTTCCTCAAGGTCTCCAGTTTACAATGTATTTGTTCTATCGATAGTCTTTATGTCTGATATTAGGACCGGCAAATTTCCATTTTAATTTTGCTACTTCTTTGAAACTCGTAGATAATGATTGTGTAGAAATAAAATTTCGGACTTCCATAGTCTTTATTTATTTTAAAACACGACGTTTCGGTTAGTAAGTATCTCTAACCGTTATCAAGTGTAAACTACAGTTTACACTTACTTTTACAAATTGTGAAAGGCTTTCGCGGCCATCGTCCAATGGTGGGTGTGCTTTCGGGCTGTTCGGCCGTCGTCGTTGGGAATTCGTTCTCGACGTTTCGCCATCTCGAGTGGCTGGCATCTTCAGGAGATGTTGACTGTTTGTCGGCTTCTCGAAGACTGGTGGTTAGTCTGTCGCGGGCGTAGGTTATATACGCTATGGTGGGCGGGGCGTATATCAGAGCTGGTCGGTGATTGGTCACTTTCCCAAGATTTAGTTTTGTTATTGTAAGCGAGCCGTTTAGTGTTTTTAAGAACCGGTACCCATGTTCTGTTAATTTTAAGAGTTTCTTCAGATCTGTTGAAGTTCTGCTGGTGTTTATGAATTTCGATTGCTTCTCTATAGAGTCTTGGATAGTAAGAAGAGGAGGCGCAGAGAACTAGTGTGTCTTCGAATTTTATTCGGTGGTCTTCATTGTTTAGTATGTGGTCTGCAACTGCGGATTTTTCCGTATGTCCGAGTCGACAGTTTGTGTTTGTGTTCTTTGATTCTTGTGTTTCCGGACTGTTTGGTTGTTCCGATGTAGACACTTCCACAGGTACAAGGAATGCGGTGTACCCCTGAAGAACTTAGTGGGTCCCTTGTATCCTTCACAGATATGAGGTGGTTCTCGATCTTCTTAGATGGCTTGAAGATCGTTTTTATGTTGTGTTTTCCCAGAATACGTCCGATCCTATCCGTCACTCTAGGGATGTAGGGCAGAAAGGCTCTTGAAGTAACTTCGAAGGCGTTGGATAACGCCCCTCAGTCAGTCTGGGTTCGATATGTAGATGACACTTTTGTCGTTTGGCCTTATGGTAGAGACAGCCTTACTGAATTTCTCAACCACGTTAACAGCATACACCGCAGTATACAATTTACAATGGAAACAAAGAACCACAGAGAATTGGCATTCCTTGACGTACTAGTAACAAGGAAAGAGGGACGACTAGGACATACCGTATACAGAAAACCTACTCACACAGACCGCTACCTAAACAACACATCTAACCACCATCCATGCCAAAGAAAAGGGGTAATAAGAACATTGGTAGAGAGGGCAAAAAGAATCTGCGAATCAAAACATCTAGACAAGGAATTAAACCATCTTAAAAACGCCCTCGTAGCAAATGGATACACTCAAAGCGACATAGATAAATGTATAAGACCAAAGCCAAGCACTAGAAGTAATAGTAGCGGTGGACTAAGCAGCCGCGAAGTTACTTCAAGAGCCTTTCTGCCCTATATCCCTAGAGTGACGGATAGGATCGGACGTATTCTGCGAAAACACAACATAAAAACGATCTTCAAGCCATCTAAGAAGATTGAGAACCACCTCAGATCTGCGAAGGATATAAGGGAACCACTGAGTTCTTCAGGGGTATACCGCATTCCTTGTACCTGTGGAAGTGTCTACATCGGAACAACCAAACAGTCCGGAAACACAAGAATCAAAGAACACAAACACAAACTGTCGACTCGGACATACGGAAAAATCCGCAGTTGCAGACCACATACTAAAGAATGAAGACCACCGAATAAAATTCGAAGACACACTAGTTCTCTGCGCCTCCTCTTCTTACTATCCAAGACTCTATAGAGAAGCAATCGAAATTCATAAACACCAGCAGAACTTCAACAGATCTGAAGAAACTATTAAAATTAACAGAACATGGGTACCGGTTCTTAAAAACACTAAACGGCTCGGTTACAATAACAAAACTGAATCTCGGGACCAGCTCTGATGTACGCCCCGCCCACCATAGCGTATATAACCTGTGCCCGCGACAGACTAATCAACAGTCTTCGAGAAGGCGACAAACGAGATGGTGAAACGTCGAGAACGAATTTCCAACGACGACGGCCGAACAGCCCGAAAGCACACCCACCATCCCTTAATTTTGTTTTATATCTTATTCATTCATTACTTTTTCTATCTGTTAGCTTTACATGTAACATTTGTCTTTCCATTGATCTTTGGGCTTTTGTTACTTGGCTTTAATATGTAGCTTAATTTACTGGATGCTGCCCAGGCCAATCTTACTCGTCTCTTGATTTCAGCCGTCTGGTTTTCTTTTTTCAGTTTAATAATTAGTCCCAGATATATATTCCTCTACTTGTTCTATTTTTCTTGGTTTATTCTGATCGTGATATCTTCATCTGTGCTTGTTACGATTTTAGTGTAGTTACTCAAGCCTATAGTTTTCACTGCTATATTCAGTTCTTCCAGCATTTTTATGAGTTTTTCTTTCTTATCTGTTATTAAGGTGATATCGTCAGCATATCTTAGGTGGTTCAAGTATTGTCCGCTTACTTTGATGTCTATTTCTTCCCGATCTAAGTTTTTAAAAACATCTTCTAGGGCCTGCTCACTAAAAGTGACAGGAGTTGCCACTTTTTAGGACATTTCCTCATATAAGGCTACGAAAGGGGTAATAAAATACTTCGCGCGAGTAGCGAACAGTTATAAGAAACATTTACCTACAACTAATATAAAGGCAAAAAATAAACAAAGAACTAATTTTTGGAATAGTCTAAGAACTAAGCAAAAAAAGAAAAAACATTAAAAAAATTCCCATGTTTTTTTAAACTACCTACTACCAAAAACTGAAGATTCATCGGTCGTTGCTACTACATAATTTTCGATAACCAACTGCCACCGTATTTATAATTAAGCACAGCCTGCGAAAATATCATCATGCCTCAAACCCTTTCTTGTATTCTTGGTAACCGTTAGTTTGGTTCCCAGGCTTTTTTTAAGTTCCAGGTACGTGTCTGGATCAAAATGTAGGGGGGGGGGGGGCTGCTTGATCTTAAAGCACCCGCTTGCAAGCAATTTTTTGCACCCTATTTTTTCATTTAACATATTTTTTTACGTATGATCAAGGGCGTAACTAACTTGGCCATTTTGGGGGCTTGAGCCCCAAATTTAACACTGCTTATTTGCGCATCGGAGGCCTGTTACTTTGATAGGCTTAGTTCATCAATAAATCTGGCTTATAAATCTTAATCGCAAAAAGTTAAAAACCCCAAAATCACGATAAATTCTTACATATTTAATAATTATTTTGACTAGGGTTGCCATATGAGGACATATATGAATTACCTGATGCAAAAATTCAGGAGTTTTTACCTATTCGTAAACCATTTTCAAGAAGATCACATTAAAAAGAAACATTGACTGTGACGCATGGCTAAACGCTAAAACCCTCCTTGAGCAATCCGTAATTTATGAATGGTCTCTAATTTCTCCAGACCCTCTCTAGAGATGAGAGATATAGAACTGCTAGAGATTGAATTTCACAACGAACCAAAATAAAAAGAGTTTCAAAAAGCTGACAATTGGTTTAGGTAGCTTGACTCCGTCAAACTCGCTATACTTTGATTTAATCGCGGTCTGGTCAAAATGGCGGAGGCTGTCAGTGGTTGTTATTTTTGTTGTTTTTTTGTTGGAAAATAAAGTAATTTTTGAACTTTTCTAACTCTTATGCAAAGAGTAATGTTTTAAGACCCTGAGCAGTTTTTGACAGTTAGATTTTATTCCAACTTTAATTAAAAAAACTAGCAAAAACACAAATAAACAAAAACAGCGGTTGACAAGCACCTGCCATTTCTAAACCAGAGAACGAAATGTCAATCGTTAAAATGGCCATTTTCTATTTGCCGCTTTTACTTTGGTCAAATCCAAGCCGTTAATGTTCTATAATCCGTGGTAGCGACAAGACAGCTAACTATTTTTGTCATGTGATCAATCTTTTAGCGTAGCGTAGATTTTTTATGCTCGAAAAAATAAAAAGCTTACAAATGTTGTTTTCAGATTGTCGGATAAACAAATTAAGGACCCACACAGCGCAAACAACCAAAACTGTTATGTTGAATTTTGTATCATTTAATACATTTCTTTATGCACTTTAGGGATTGGAAGCGTACGTATAATCCCTTTTTTTAAGTATTAAGGTAGTATCTTTTATCCCCAGTGATTAAAAGTACTTTCTTTATAAGTATAAAGGTGAAATATGTTAAATATTATTATTCCAAAGTATTGATTTAAAATATTATGTTACGAACACTGTTATAATTTTTATTAGGACACTTGTTATATTTAAATAGTAGATATGACAAAGTCAGTTTTTGATAGTGAACGTTTTTGTCTCTAATAGTTGTAACAATTTTTGAGTAATTTAAATAAAAATTCGTAAACGAATTAGTGTGCTTAGCTTTTGACCTAACATTTATCAGGTTATGGGCCCTATAGGCAGTTAGTAGTGCGTAACAAAGTGCTGTAATCAGTGCAAAAAGTGGCCACAATGCAGGCATAAAATCTTATAGAAATTTAAAAAAAAAACAGAAAAACTGTAATCAAGTCCGTCTTGAACAGTGTTTCTGTCCCCATCCTAGAAGCAAGTAATTACAATAACTGGGAGTTCAGGATGAAATTAATACTGAAAAGAGAGGGGTGCAGTGAAGCTCTAGATGAATCACCATCAGATAGTGCAACTACTGAAGAAAATAATAAATTCTTTAAAGCAGATGTCAGGGCGCAATCATTTATTGTTCAGGGAATTTCAGACAAATATTTAGATTTGATTAAAGATTGTCTAAGTGCAAAACAGCAGTTAGAAAATTTAAGAAAAGTTTTTGTAAGAGCTAGTGCGTTCACAAAACTGTCGCTGTGGAGAAAACTTCTTAGTTTAAATCATGCAGAAGACGGAAAGTTAGAAGATCATTTTTTGAAATTCGAAACTATTATAAGAGAGCTCAAAGGCCAAGGATCAAATATAGTTGATGAAGATAAGGTATGCTTTTTACTACTATCGTTGCCATCAAAGTATGACACTGTAGTCACAGCAATAGAAACCATCACAGATGTTAAGATAGATTTTGTGAAAGCAAGACTTTTGGATGAAGAGTTAAAGATTAAAGCTAAAGAAGAGAATGGAGATGAAGTAATGTTTAAAGCAAGCACAAAAGGATGTTTTACATGTGGCAGTGCACTGCACATTCAGTTCTACTGTCCTAAAAGAAATGGAGAACAAAGTAGTGGTAGAAATCACACGAGAGGTAAGCCTAGAGGAAACTATAGAGGTCATCGCGGAAATGCAAGAGGAAATTATCGCAGAAAATAAGACGCCATATGAAAAACTGATAACACAAGGCAAGATGCACAAGTGGCAGAAGAAAACATAATACTGTATGCAGCAAATGTGTGTAAAGAGGATCAAAATATATTAAGTTTTGTCATGGATTCTGGAGCAAGTAATCACTTTGTGGAAGAAAAATTAGAAAAATATATGTATGATAAAAAAGAAATAGATAATTCTGTAGAGATACATATTGCAAATGGTCAAATATTAAGATCAAACAAGATAGGTAAACTAAAAACAAAATGTCAAAATCAAATTTTGATAATAGAAGCACTTATTGTACCTGGAATAAAACATAACCTCATATCTGCTTCAAAAATGACATCAAGAGGGCACAGTATAATTGTAGAAAAAGATAAAACATGTATTTCTGGCAAGAATTTTCAATTAATTTGTGAAAAGAAGAATGGATTGTATGTATTACAAGTTGATGAAATTGTGAAACAAAATGCCGAATGCAACGTTATGACAGAAGAGCAAAAATGGCACAGAAGACTGGGTCATGCAGGAAAAGATGCTATGGTACAACTTGGACTAAAACCGATGAAAGAAATATGTCCACCATGCATGGAAGGTAAAGCTACTAGATTACCTTTTAAACGAAATGAACAGTATACTAAGCAACTAGGAGAGCTTATACATAGTGACGTATGTGGCCCTATATACCCAAGTACAATAGATGGTGGTAAATATTTTCAAGTATTCTTGGAAGATTATTCACATTTTTTGGTGACGAAAGTTTTAAAAAGCAAAAATGAAGCTGAAAATAATCTTATACAGTACATTCAAGAATTTGAAAGGCAGCAAAATGTGAAAATAAAAAGATTAAGATTGGATAATGGTGGAGAAGTAACATCAAACAATTTCAAGAATTTTTGTAAACAAAAAGGTCTAAAATTAGAATATACAGTACCATACAGCCCACAGTCAAATGGAAAATCTGAAAGAATGAATAGGACTCTTTTGAACATGATAAGAACAAAGATAATTGAATCAGGTGTACCAAAAACTTTGTGGGGAGAAGCATTAAGATGTTCTATCTATGAACTAAATAGAACACCAACCTCAGTACTACCCAGAGGTCAAACTCCATCACAAATATACAATGGCAGAACCCACATCAGTAAACTGAGAGTTTTTGGGTGTAGATCTTGGTACACAGCTATGCCGAAAAGAAGAAAACTAGAATCAAATGCCAGAAAAGCAATTATGGTTGGTTACTGCGGTGGTGGATACCGATTGTGGATATCAGAGGAAAATAAAGTCATAAAATCCAGAGATGTACGTTTTGATGAAAACACAATGGAATTAAAACTGAATACAGAAAATGACAACACCAAAAACACAGAAAATGACATAAAAGTAACAAATCAAATTGAAAGTATTCAAGAAAATAAAGCAAACAATCCAAATGAAAAATAAAACCCAAATAAGTCAGAAAATGATGAATCTCAAAATAATGAAGAATAATTAGATGAACAAAGTGAATATGAGGATGCAGCTATGTCAGAACCACAAACATCCAGAGCTGGTAGAAATATAGGTAAACCAAAATACTTGGATGAATATGATTGCTATATAGCTTATTGCCTATTAACAACAAATGAAGGTGAACCTAAAACTTTTAAAGAAGCTATAAAATACAGTGAATGGCAAGAAGCTATTAACAATGAGTTAGAATCTCATAAGAATTTGGAAACACGGACACCAGCCGAGCTACCTGATGATAAATAGCTATTGACACTCGTTGGCTATTTAAGATCAAAGATAATGGTAAACAAAAGGCGCGATTGGTAGCCAAAGGGTTTCAAGTACCCAACGAAGGTGAAGAATTTAGTTATGCACCTGTGTGTCGACTTCCAACAATTGGAATTTTGATATCAGTTTCTGTTCAGAAGAACTAGACACTACGTCAAATTGTTCCAACAGCATTTCTAAATGGTTCATTGGACAATGAGGTATATATCAAGAAGCCAGAAGGACTGCAAGATAGCTCAAAGTATTACAAGTTAAATAGAGCTTTATATGGCCTAAGAAATGCACCAAAATGCTGGAACAACAAATTCAATCAAGTTATGCTGAAACTAAACTTTAAAAGGTCAGAGTATGACTATTGTTTGTACACAAATGAAGATGTTTACTTAGTACTTTTTGTAGACGATGCTTTGATTACCGGACCAGATTGAAAAGTTGATAAGTTGGTGCAAAATTTATATGAAGAATTCAAAGTCAAAGACATAAGCAAAGTCACATCATTTTTGGGAATGGACATCTCAAAAATTCAATATGGAATCAAAGTCACTCAAACAAAAATGATTTTAAGATTGTTAAAAGAGTTTAATATGACAGAATATAGACCAATAGCTACACCAATGGAACAGAATTTCCAAGCTAACGATAAGCCAATTTTGGAAAACATTCCATATAGAAGATTAGTCTGCAGCTTGATGTACTTATCTATAGTAAGTAGACCAGATATCGCTTATAGCGTATCATATTTAAGTAGATATCTTGACAAGCCAACAACTCAGTTATGGAAAGCTGCAAAAAGAATTTTACGTTATCTAAGCGCAACAAAAGATTATGGAATGGAATTTAAGAAAGGAGACAGCGGTTTAGAGGGAATGTGTGATGCTGATTGGGGTGGCGACAGATAAACCAGAAAAAGTATACATGGATTTGTTGGTTTTCATAATGGAAATGTTATAGCATGACACTCCAAGAAGCAAAATTGTGTAGCCCTGTCCTCAATGGAGGCAGAGTATATTTCAGCCGGAGCAGCAGCACAAGAACTTGTAAATTTAAAAGGTATTGTGTCAGAATTCGGTGAGTCGAAAACAGTTATTTTAAAATTGGACAATCTTAGTGCAATTTCATTAGTTAAAAATTTTGTGAATTCTAAAAGAAGCTAACACATTGAAATCAAATATCATTTTATAAAGGAATTGTGCAACAATAAGATTATTTCTTTGCAATATGTTTGTACCAATGAAAATTGTGCTGATATTTTTACAAAACCGCTTGGTAAAGAGAAATTTCAATACTTTAGAAGAAGTTTGATTAATTAGCAATTTAAATGTGATTTTGCATTTTTAATATTGAAGGTTAGTTTATTTTTTTTTGTGTGTGTGTTTTATAATACATTTAAATTGAAGGGTCGTGTTAAATATTATTATTCCAAAGTATTGATTTAAAATATTATGTTAGGAATACTGTTATAATTTTTATTAGGACACTTGTTATATTTAAATAGTAGATATGACAAAGTCAGTTTTTGATAGTGAACGTTTTTGTCTCTAATAGTTGTAACAATTTTTGAGTAATTTAAATAAAAATTCGTAAACGAATTAGTGTGTTAGCTTGCTTTTGACCCAACATTTATCAAAATATAGGTTCTTTAGATCATTTTTATTAAACTAATACAAAAACAAAAAGCAATCAAAAATATGTATACGATAATGATTATTCTGTTGCTAGGCATACAATATTGCTTCCATATAACCAATGCATAGGAATATCTTTTCGTCGGTAAAATTTTCGACATTCTATTTATTGGATCATTTTTGGTACTCCAAAAACTACTTTCTTAGATATCACGAGATTTCTCTGGGAGAAATCCAGCTATGGTCTCTTCGGCGGCCTTCTCAATGTCCATCTCAAAGTAGTAGTAGTTATCCTTTGGTTCCTCTTTTGGTCCATCTTCATGAAATTTGATTCGAAGTTTTTTTCGATTTATTTAGTTTGTTATGAATTTAATATGAATGATAACTATCACTGCCTACTTTATTCCTATATACCGAGGGTGACTCAACTATCAGTCGTACACCGTAACCTGTTTTGTATTTGCTGAAAAGTGACCTTTTTTGTAAAACAGTTTTTTTCTTCGCTATGTAATATAAAACATTCATTATGTGTATTTATCCAATTTTTTCCTTAGACTTTTTGGTTAAAAAAGTTTTACCTACAGGTTTTATAAAGTAAGTTAGACGAGGGGATAGGCGTGTCTTTCGCGACAATTCTAAATAATAGTTGTTTCAAAAAGAGTGCGGAAAATGCTCACAACGCGATCAATGCAGGGCATTAAAATGACAAGATATTTAAGCATAATTCAAAATTGTCATAAAAAATAAATGAAAAACTGAGAAAGTGTAAATAAATTACAAATTATACTTTCATTAAGTAGGACTTAGTTTTTGTGTTGTTTTTTTTAAGGACGGTAAATATACATCTAACTGGCCACGACATTCGTTGCAATAACTTGTTATTTTTAATACCTTTTTATATGACTCTATTCTGACCATTATAAGCCTTGGAAACATCCTCTAGACATTTTTTGGTTTTTTAGTCACGTCCAAAATGTTTCATAAACGAAAGCAAAGCAATGATCATTTTCGCGGAAAAAGTTTTTGTTTATGTTAGTTTTGGGTTCTGATGCTTCTGAGTTGAAATGTGTCCACAGGTTAGATTGGCTAATAGTTCAGTCATTCAATGTTCTGAAATGGCGATTCAACGAAAATAACAGAAGATTTTTCCGTACCAGTTATTTATAAATGTTGGGCCGCTTAATGCGAATTTGAGGTTTGCCACTCGCCATATAATGGATAAACGCAAATAAGCTAAAAGTTTTATAATATAACTCGAAAAGTACGCGTTCTTCAATCATGAAAATCATATACAAAATTATACTTGACGCAATGACTTTTATTTTTGTTTGTAATATTCTAAAAAATATCTCTATACTTAGGCCTTGATAGCATTCAAAAACAGCAAACATCAAAATGACAAGATTGCTATCTTAAAAGTGCCATACTTCTTGTTTGGTACGATGATACGACAAATAATACAAGTTTTCGGCACTTATTTCAGTTTTTGTACTATCCTACAAAAAATGCATATAACAACTCTAAAGTCTTAACAATAAAAATGGTATAATTTGTGTATGTTAGTCATAGTGTTTCGTCAAAAAATGCATGTTTTTAGATCGGGAGATGTGGTTACTTCTCTTTTGCGGGTAGCTACAGAAACAGAAATTTATTGTTAATTTTGTCCCAGTTTTGTTTTTTAATATGGTTTTCATAACCGAAATATGCTTATTTTTGTAGTTATAGTAAATAAACTGTGCTAAATATTGAGAATAAATTCCCAAAAATATTGAGGTTATTTGCAATTTTCGTTCGCCTGGTTAGTTAAATTTTTTTCTGGAAATGCCATTTCTAAAGCGGGCTACTCACGTGCCAATTTCCAGGGGCAATTTAGCGTCCCTGTATCAGCGAATGCCGATACCTCTCACATCGAGGGACGCTAAATTGCCCCTGTAAATTGGCTAGTGAGTGGGCAAACTTTGGACAACAAGGCACAGGTATAGGGATATTTTTTAAAAGATTTTAACAATGATACCTTGGAAACGGTAAGAGCTAGAGCCACATACTCTATGGTGTTCTCGAAATGAAAATTTTCTTTCTATTACAAAAATGTATAAATAATTGTTCTATTTAAAATAACAAAGTTGTTAGTGGTTGCTTATATACCGGGTGTCCAAAATAAAAATTGGCGAAGTAGAAAAATATTGTTACAATTTCGTAAAACACTCACTGTTTGTTTGGTCTTTATAAAACCAATAATAAAAAAAGAGGGAAGGTGAGTTTAAAAAAAAATCAACCTGTACAAAGAAAAAAATATATTTTATTAAATACTTCTAAATTTTTTTTGCAAAAAGACATTTGCTTACTACGGGGTATAACTTACTTAACTACTTACTTAAAATTGAATGAAAGAAATTCCAAGGTATGAAGTAATTTAATGGAAAAAAGGCGCCGAAAGCCGAAAAAGTTGATTAGCAAAAAATATGAAAAGGTTCTCCGTTCTCGGTCTGAAAGCATATCATATTACTCCGATAAATTTCGGTTCGCCACTCCTCCCCTCGTCCGAACCGACCTCCCCTCTAAAATATCGACAGAAACTGAGATAACCCCCATCACCTCATAAATCCATTTTTTTTAGGTTTTATTCAATTTTCGCGAAAAATTTACTTTTAGGAAAAATGGTACAAAACACTTTTTTGTGAAGAACAAAAATCCAACGATGTATTGGTCGATAAAGTCAAGAAAAGAAACTATCTTCAGTGGCGTCCAGATATAACGATTATTTATAAAAAGCCTGTTCAGTATATGTTTTATAATTTTTTTTATAGGGTTAGGTTTAAGAAATTAAAAATAACCAAAATAATCAGTTTCTGTATGAATCAGCAAAATCTTTTCAGTGGTTCTAAAGAAAATAGTCTGCCAATATATGGGCCCCTAAGCTCACACTAGGTACTATAGTTATAGTGTACGTGTGAGCTAATATAACTAAAAACTGAAATATATATATATATATTTTTTTTTTTTACGGGTATGCGCACTTGCAAGGAGATCCCTATCACGCTCGAGAAGCGGCAAGTGCGCGGAAATGTTGGTTTTGAAACGGTTCAGGTTGTAACCTGCAGGGAAAACTGTCGCAGGGAGTTTATTCCACAGCGATGCTGTTCTCCAGAGATATGAATTCTGATATAATGAGGTTCTTGGTGCCTCTATTTTGACAATAAATTGATGGTTACCGTCTGTTTGACGTGTTCGTCTAGTAGGTGCTACTCCCGGGGGATCATACGTGCCAACTCTTCAGAGCATTTTCCGTGATAATACCTGTAGAAGAGAGATAGATCGCCCACAGTTCTTCGATGTTCGAGACTATCCAAGCTACGGGTAAGTGCGGGGTCATTGATCAGCTTGATAGCTCGTTTTTGCACGGTGTTCAAAAGCATTAAGGTATGTTTGGGTGCCGCACTCCATATATGTGAGCAGTACTCCATAGTTGGTCGAATCTGGGCTTTGTAGAGTGTCAGCAGCTGGCTTGGTGTATACAGATGTCTTGTACGAAATAGCACCCCAAGCTTTTGGGACGCCCTTTTAGCTATATCTGCCACGTGACTGTGCCAAGACATGTTGGTCTCTGCAGTGACTCCTAAGATGTTCAACTGGCTCTGCAATGCGACAGCACTTCCAGATAGCATGATGTTTGGCTCACCGGTGCTGGTCTTTTTCGAAAACAGGGCTGCTTGGGTTTTCTGCGCGTTGAACTGTACAAGGTTTTTGTTGCCCCAGTCCTCTATTATCTCCAAGTCGTTATTTATCTGTGATATTTCAGTTAGTCTAAGGTAATGGAATTACCGTGCGGAGAGACATGTGGGTGGTATGACTGAGGAGACTACATTGCCATCATCTGCAAAGCAATAAAGTGGATTTTTGGCGAAAGGATTGCTCCGTGTGGCACACCAGCATTTATTTGGTAAGAGTTGGAGTTCCGCCCATCCAGTGCAACACAAATGGATCTATCCTTAAGGTAACTTTCAAACCAAGTGCAAAGTCTCGGCGACAATCCCGTTGCTTTGAGATTGTTGAGCAGATTTTCATGCCAGACTTTATCGAATGCTTTAGATATATCTAAGGCAATTGTTCTTGTTTCACCTCGCAACTCAATCGCTTTTTGCCATAAGCGAGTGACGTATGTAAGTAAATCGCCAGTTGACCTATATTTTCGAAATCCGAATATTTTATTCAACTCCACACTAAATTACCTTTTGTTTGATACCACACAAGCCATGTTTAACTCAAATTTTTGAAATCCACCCCCACCCTTAAAAAAAACAAAAACTAAAATGTATTTTGTTGAACTCCGGACTTAATTACCTTTCGTTTGATATCACACACGCCATATTTTCACTTAAACTCTAATTTTTGAAATCTATCCCCACCCTTTTATTTGGTTTGTGTTCGATGGATTTTGTTCATTTTTAAAGGGGACCATCTCGACCCAAGACTCAGCCTAGGTACCAAATTTCATTGAAATCGGCCAAGCGGTTTTTGAGTTATGCGCGTTGGTCGTTACAGACAGACATACAGACAGACATACAGACAGACAGACGGCGCAACAAAAAAGTTTCAAAATCATCTGAAACGCAAAGATATATAAAAAATTTTGAAATCGGAGCAACTTTTTTTTTCTAGAAAAAATTAGGATCACCATAGCTCACACTACTATAGTATAGTATATGTGTGAGCTAATATTTTCCTTTCAATCATTGTTTTGCATATTACACGATTGTCTTGACAATCATGTCTGCATTTATTTCCTTATAAATTCATTACTACTGAACCGATTATAATGAAATAAAAAACATCCTGGTTAGAATTGATTGCTTTTTAAAGAACATGATCATCAAGTGCTTATTTTCCGAAAATGTTTTTTTTTTTATAATTTATAGAAAATCACTAGTTTTCCCCCACACAACGAGGTATAATTTAGTAAAATCTGTTTGGTGGTTTTCAAAAACTCTATTTTTGTTTCAACCATTGTTTGACAAATTATACGATTGCATTCCCAATCCTGTCTGCATTAATTTCCTTATAAATTTAGTATTACCAAACCGATTTTAGTAAAATAAAAAAATCATGTTAAGAATTGATTGCTCTTTAAAGATTATATACAGTGAAGTCCGCTTATAACGAACCCGTCTATAGCGAACTTCTGGTTAATACGAACCTTTTTTCTTTATACGAAAAGTCATCCATTAATACTCATGTATTGTCTTGCTGGTTATAACGATCCCGCTTATAGCGAACTTCCGGTTCATTTTAATATTCTAGAATATGTATTTTTCTTTTAAAACGAACTTTATATAAGCAGACAATGGGCGTTTTCACACTGGACGATACGGCCACGACACGAATGGTTGCAAAGACATGCACAAGACCCAGAATATGATCACGAGTATGAATTCGATAATAATATACTTGATTTAGTAGAAGAACAAGCTAAGAGAAAAATGTGTGACTTCGATTTTAACGATTATGTGACTATTGATAAAGACATTCTAGCAAGAGAAACGTTGACTGATGAGCAAATTATAATCTCTCCGTAACCTCAAACATGGTTTCAAGTAATAATGACGAAGATAATGATGATCCTGTTCAAGAGAATTCTGTTGTCACTAAGGTTTATGTTCCAACCATTCGTGAAATAGAGAACAAAATTTCGGAAACTCGTAATTTTTTGAAAGTTCCTGATAAAATATGGGCATCATTTTGTAACCTTTAACGCTATATAAACAGGGAATATTTTTTAAGTAGAAATGTACTCACAAAAATTATGGATTTCATAATAATAAAAAAAAGATTTAGGCTTATTGTATGTATGTATTACATACCACCATATTATGTACTTTACATATTTATATGTATAACAATAATAATAAACGTCTTTATTCGTATGTATTCTGCCTTGTTCTAAAAATATAAAAATTTATAGTATTTTTTGTAATATTTTTAGTTTTCTTAATCTTGGATACTATTAAGAAAAGAAACACAAAAAAATAAACAAAATTTATTTATTACTGTTTATAACGAACCTCGGATATAACGAACCGTATTTAGTTCATTTTTGAGGTTCCTAATAGCCGGACTTTACTGTATATCAAAATCTTCCACCATCTTAGAATTTAGGATGTCGAACAGAATCATACTTGATTCTTCAAAATAGTGTGCTTATTCTTATTTTTTGAAAATGTTTTAGTTTTTTTTTTTAATTTATAGAGAAACACTACTTTTCCCCGCATAAAGAGATATAAATTAATAAAATAGATGAGTGGTTCCCACAAAATCTAATTTTGTTTTAACCATAGTTTTACATTTTAAGAAAACATGTTTATAAGATTTTATTAAGAGGACAAAGTTCCTTTTTACCGATGTACATATTTTGGGTATAAGTAGACCACTACGGCCCAGTGGTATCCATATCGTCGTTGATCTTACAAACTGACGTATCTCAAAAAAATGCAGTTTTGAGATAACACCATAATACTACCTTATTTGTGTCGTTCTTTCATCCCACAGAGTGTCGTAACTCATAAAACTCCTTTAATAGAATAAAAATCATTAGATCCAAGAACATTTTTAGTGATATAAATCCAATATAAACTTTCCCTAAAACTTGAAATTACTCTCTTATAAAATTACAATAAATGAGTTACGTCAGTTTGTAAGATCAACGACGATATGTGTGGGTGATTTATAGAAATCTTCGAAAATCTATTGAAGTTAGATGTTATTCTACAATTTTCTTCAAAACAAACCTCTTTAAAAAAAAATTTGATGATGCATAACATAATTTACCCAAGATTGCGGCTCACATTTTAGTGGCGTCCCTAAACTGGGCCAATTTTTAAAAATCACAAAAAATGCGTTATTATCTATTTGTTGCAACTTTCGTAAAAAGGAAATATAGGGTGACCATATGTGTTTAGCGCAAAAGGAGGACATCAGAGGCCAAACAGCCGGATTTTCAATAGAAAAGCCGGCCAAAACCGTTCAGTTTAAAAACTATAATAAAAAAAAGTACCTTGGGACCGAAAAACCTGAATATGGAAAAAAACCAATAAGAAAAACAACCTTGAAAAAAAAAGCCGAGCCATTTGCAAAAAAAAACGAAGCAAACAAAATAAAATGGGAGTGGGGGTGGGGGGGGTGGGGGTAAGATGGCCCAAGATACCTCACGATTAATAAAAAAATGCACCAAACAAAAAGACTTATTTTATTATTATAGAAGAAAAAAAATGGCGACACATGTGAAATTTGAAAAAAGAATTAAGCACTCTTCATACAGATAGTTTCTGCAATAATAAAAAATAAAAAAAATGCGCCGCAGGCCAAAATTTCGAAAAAAATTATACTTGTCGGAAAAAATTGCACCTCAGAAAAAAATACTGAAAAAAAGGCGAAAAAAAAAAAGAATTAATCACTTTTTTTTTTAATAGAAAAAATTTTAAAAAATGCTGAAAAATTGACAAAAATAGCGGTGCAGGCGAAAATTTTTATAATTTTTGAAAAAAATCGCGGAGTACAAAAACTTGAAAAATAAGTTACTTTTGGAAAAAAGTTACACCACAGGAAAAAAATTTTTGATAAAATAAAAAAAAAATTAATTAAATTATTCAAATAATAAATGTTTTCAAAAAATTTTGGTAAAAATGATACCAAATACAAAAGTTTTGAATAGTTTTATAGGCGCCGCGCCGGAAATTTTCACATGATTCTGATAAATTATGCTCATTTCGTTTGGATGAGGGATATATTTTAGGTTTGGGATGCCTAATAGCCTAAGCCCCCCCTAGGATGACTAAAAACAAAAGGTCGCCAAAAAGCCAGACGAAAAGAAAAGCCGGCCGGATATTTTAATTTAGCCTAAAAAGCCGGACATGTTCGGCTTTATCCGGACGTATAATCACCCTAGGAAATAGCTTATATTTTTTTATAAAAATAACAAAATTTTCTTTCCATCGATGTATTACTCAGTGCGATTAAATTTACCACCAACCTAACAGTGATGTCCATAAATTGGGTTGTTTACAGATATCGTCAGATGCCAATTTTAAAAAAAATATTTATCCTACGTTCTAGACAACAATTTTTTTTTCAGCGATGTATAACAGGCTTCGGTCAAAATTATGATTAAAATTTCAGTGCCGTCCGTAAACAAAAATGCCTACAAACGAAAAATTATTTTTTTCTAATTTTATGTTTTAATAAACTCTCTATAAACCAAGCTTTGCATGACAAATGTGTAATCAAGGTTTTTTAGAGAAAAACATTTTCTTTTTAACAATGTGTAACCTGGTGGGTTTTAGTTTATCCCTAATGGTTCAGTTTTATTTATGGATAGGGGTAAATTACAGAAATCGTCGAAGATCTAGTTTAGTTTTTAATTAATTTTCTGAAAAATTAAGCTATTTGTGAAAAAATGGGTTATGCCACGTTATAGACAATATATATATTTCTTGGGTCGAGATTGCAGCTAACATTTTAGTGGCGTCCGTAAAAAGAAACGCGTTTTCGTAAAAATTAGATTTCCTACGTTATCCTATCCTGTCGAAAAATGTATTCTCTAAAATAACGTATTATACATAGATTTTTTTAAATGCTTAGTTTTTGCGAAAACCGCACTAAACATATATCATTTTAAAGATCATTTTAATTTACGGACGCCATTGGAGCGTTACCAACAATCTAAACCGCACTAAATGATACACATTTTTAAAAAGTGTTTTTTACTTTTCTATCTAAATGTCTTCGTTTCAGAGGAATTGGGTTAAATTTAAAAATGTTCCTGTTTTTATTTTGAATGAAATGTGCATGATGGTGATGCTTAAGTCTACCTATCTTGGAAGGGTAGTACTTAGGTAGCCTTAGAAGTATCTCGTTTGATAGGTCTTTGTTTTAGGCTTTAAATTTTCTGTCATATTTTTTCAAAAAGTCTTTTCACTTTTCACCATATGACGGGATGCGCAGATTTAACAAACTAATGAACATACCTTTGATCAGAATGAATGGCAACCCTAATATTGATAGGTAAGAATGGTGGGGTTTTCAATTCGAACCATCTTATAAATAAAATACCTTTATATCGATTCGGCTTCAAAATTTTCGATGAGTATCGGTGTGTAAAGCAGGACTGGCTTCGTGAGCAGTAGCGAGTTATCATATCGCGCGAATCAAAGTTTTTAATTTGATTGTGGTGCGTTGTTGTTACGTTTTGGTCAATCGCAGTCTTCCATCTACTTGACTCGCTCACTTTATTTTGCACCAGAAGTTCTTGACTGAGTCTACAACGCGGTACTTTCAAGTTTTCGAACCGTTTGCTTTATTTTTGAATTATTTTTTTATTCGAGACTTAGGTGGTGATTCTTTTTGTGATTTTAGGATTAGGATTTGAGGGTAAGTTTATTTTGCCGTGGAATTTACACAGTACCATTCAATTTCTTCCATCCAAATATAGTTTTGTTTTAACTTTAGAGCATTTATTCTATAGATTAAAAAAAAACAACTTTAAAGTCTATTTAATCACCAAAATAAAAATCGCACTGAAAATTTGAGAACAACGATTTCCGTGAAAAGAGCGAAGAAAATTTACACGCACTTTAAACAAAAGTTTAATAATAAAAAAAAGATTTTTGCAATAATTAGAAACAATTGTTTTTTAAGCATTAGAATTCAAAAAATTTGAGAAACCAAGATGGTTTTTTTGAACATAAAGTAAAAAAGCACTTTCTGTCCGAGATATAAAATTTTCTAGCAAGAGCGTTCAGGTTCCTACAATTTGTCAAGAGATACGAAGACAAATTTTTCGAATTATAAGATTAGACAACTGTATAAAAATTAAAAACTAGTTTATTTACTTTTTACTGCTTTCGCAAAGAGTACGCGAAAAATCCGCACGCACTTTGTACAAGTGTTTCAAGGTGGAAAAAAGATTTTTGCAATCAGTGGCGGATCTGAGCACTAAAAATTGGTAAGGTCAATCTGGTAAATTCGAGGAAAAATTATTTAAATAATTAATTTAAGTATTAAAAAAATCTGTCTAAATTCTAAAACAAAAAATTGCAGAAAGCAACACGGATATTTTGACGAAACAATAAAAGAAAATTTTATTTTTTTGCGTGATGAAAAGCTTGTTGCACGAACGTACCGGTTGCTACAATTTGTCAAGGGTTACGAATAAATTTTTACCACGACGTTTTTAGGCTATTTTTTGCATTTTGAAATTGTACTACTGAATAAAAAGGAAGAAAGTTAACTATTTACGCAAGAAGTAATAACGAAATAACCCTGCATGCATTTTGAACAAGTGTTTAGAGATAAAGAAAAGTTTTTTAAAATCTTAGAAACAATTGTTTATTTACTCATTAGAATAAAATTTTGTAATAATTAATTAATTAAAATTTAAAATAAAATTAGCTGAATTCTAGTACAAAAAACTTACGCAAGCGATACGAATTTTTTAACAATAAACATTTTAAGATTGGAAAACTGGATAAAACATTTGGTTTTTAATTTAGTTTTTGACAACGATTTCTGTAAAAATTGCGCAGATAATCAGCACAACAAATGTTTAAAGGTGGAAAATATTTTTTTGCAATTTTAGAAAAAATATTGTTTTTGTACGCAATAAAATTAATTTTTTAAAATTTAAACTGTCCAGTGAACAAAAAAATATATTTTTTCACATATTGCTTTACCTGAATGCCGCAAAGTTTTTTTTTCAGTATGTCGAAAAAGTCTTAAAGACCAAAGAATAGACGAGATTTATATGATAAAAAATATTCTGTTCCGTGGTGTGTAATTTGTTATTTTTTCAAACGTGCAGAAAATTTAATAACGTAATATATTTGCAGTAGGTAATTATGATGAAATTAATTTTATTTTTTATAGATTTATATAGTCTATTTGGGTTATTTTGCGATCACATTTAAAATTTGTACTTGGATCCTCGTTTAGGTGTGATTAACTGTCAAAATCATGGTGATCAATGCGTCACATTGTTCTGGCAGTTAAAAACTAGTAGAAGGTAGGCCGTGAAACTTTTTGGAAATTATTTTCTTAGTCAGCAAACATTAATCGAATTGTTCAGTGAGCAATTCTAAGAAAAAAGGTCTTTTCGATGGCTTTAGTCTCAAAATGCAAATGAAGATATGAATTCGAGGAACTTTTTTTCTTAGTAATGCACGTATGTTTATTAGTGAAAGCTATACTTAAGCTAAGTATACAAAAAAAAATATTACTTAGTATTACTTATCTCTAAATATGGGAAATATCTGTGGCAAAATTGTCAAAAATTGAATGTTTAATTTTTTGACAATTTTGCCAGATATTTCCCATACTTAGAGTTTTATCGATGTTTGATGATTAAGAAAATAAGTTCCCAAAATCTTCGCGGACTCCCCTAGTATAGAACAGGCGGCAAGGATCCATGAAGAAGAAAGTGGACGGCTTTCTTTTGAAATGGACACAAAATAATCTGACTGAACCATAAACTCCATATCATAATTTTTGAGATAACTTTTTGACAGTTATCAGCTGTTTACCATAACAAATAGCATAGGCCAACGAAAAAAAAATATAAAAAGTTGTCTCAAAAATAATGTTATAGGGTGTATGTATCTACCCATACGTATACTTAAATAGTTTGTTTTGGCAAAAAGCCGAAAAATTAGCAATAAAATTCGGTTAAACTTTTCGGCATATTTATTATTTTTAACTAGGAGAAGCGGTTTTATACGTAGAGTAAAGTCGGCATTTATGGAATAGTCGGGTAATATGGAATTTTTTATAATTTTAAAACGAGTGGCTCCATCTCTAAGGTGATGATTATATTAGAATGCTTGTTAAAATTGTAGACTTCTGGAATAGAATAAAACTGCCGCTACACTACACCGAAAAACGTGAGGTTATGATTTCCACGTGTTTAAAGTTTGTGCACGGTCTCAGTTAAAATCGTTTTGTGAATAAACTTTGTTGAAATAAAGTTGTGTAAACGCATGGTAAGTTTATTTAGGCATATGATGGTAGAAATTTTAAGAATTTGCTATGACATTTTTTACAATAACTAACAGAGTACTTGTTTTGTTTACATTTTGTGGAGCGTGTAATATGGAATATTCCATATTACCCGCCCTGTTGCTATCCCTATATGCTATATCGAATGGGCTCACGAAGCTTGTCCCAGTGCAGAAAAAGATGTTCTTGTTTGCGATTTTAACAATTTGTAGACGTATTTTTTGTCGGCCAATTTTCTAATGTTAAATCATTTAATAAAGTTTTTTTGTGTGTAATAAGTCTATTCAATATTAATCGATATGACCATTCCATTATTTATTACCCGCCATGTTTTATTTTCGAACAAAAAGACATTTTTTAAAAATATTTTTCTAAAATTTTCCAAAATGATTTAATCTTTAATTTAGCACCTGTCAATCTCTGGAGATACTTAGAAATATTTTTTAATGGAATCTTGCAGCTCTAAACACTCAGGCTTTGGTGTTATCATTGTAAACATAATTGGTATTCCACGACTTCGAAAATTTTAAAAATTTAAAAATCAAGAAAATGCAGTGCATAAAAATTGCAAAAAAAATTCAAAAACTTATAAAATTTCTGAAGTTGAAATTTATAATGGAAATATTTTATAACTTTCTTTGCTTGAATTATTATATATTATTTAACAGACTTACCGAACCGAAACGAACCAATACTTACTTATTGAAATAAAGTCATGCAATAATAGTGTCAGGCAGTATTTTGACAAATTTACATTGCAGGCTGATGGTTTATCTGTCAAAATTGACATACCAAAGTCGAATTTAAAACTAAGTCGTTTATTTATCTATAATTAAAGTCGACAGTATTTATTTTGGTTCGCATAGTAAACAAAATCCTTATGCTGAAAGATTAGCTGTCATATTCCAATGCAAAACTGTCATAATACGGCCTGACATCAATAATGCATGGCTTTATTCCAATAAATCCCTATTTCTCGAAAAAAAAAACAACTTGTTAAATTAAATCTTATAGTTACAGAGAGGCAAATCTATACAGGTCTAAAAAATGTTTCCGCACCTTGCGAGAAAACCTTAGAGTTTTTTCTTACTCTAAGGCAAATACCTCAGAAAAAACGATTTTCCGCTCGCTCGTAAGATAATAATATCACTTTTGATTAACGATAATAACTAAAATAATGTTTTAAATAGTTTACATACACACATGCGTAATTTTTTTTTTTTTTTTTAAATCGGAACACAGCTCCGCTATATTATTTTTTTAAAACTAAAATATGTGAATATTTTTCTTTTTTTGAGCCTCTTTTTGTCCACATAGAGGATACATTTTTTTGGGTAGGGGCCGATTCGCCGCAGTGACAATTTTCCGCCGGCCGAATCGCCGCGGGGACAACTCGCTGCAATAATTTTTGTTTAATTTTTATTTTAATCTAACTTAACTAATTTCTTCTTAAATAATAGGCTTCTGGTTAGGAGATCAAAATCTGTGTTAAACCTACCCGTGGTCAATTAATTGCAAACATATCCTAACCGGTGTCTGGACCATCAACATTTTTCAAAAAAAATGTCCTCACAAAAAAGTTGGTTTTTCGAAAACAAAATGCTTTTTCAATAAGTAGTTTTCAAAAGACTAATTTATAAAAAAACTAACAAAATTAGTTTTTTCTGTGTTATATTTAATTTGAAGGTATTTTTTGCTTCGGCCAACCCTTCGAACAATCAATGTTCTAAGGGCCAGCCTAATCCGTTTTGTGCACTCCTGTTTATGCAAAATTGACCTACTTGACATTAACATTGAAAATTTAATTACTTTGGACCTTATTGATTTATTTGATTTTAACAAACTCAAGGGATAAGTTATTCTTAAAACTATATGCTTTTTAAAATTATGCAATGATCAAAAAAACAAATGCTACAAAAATGCGGAAATCCAATTGCCCGGTCTCCCCTATTTTATAACTCTTTTATGAAAGACGCAATTTAATTATAAAGAAAACTTATAACAAAATATTTTTTAGTAAGTTAGTAAGTGTGTAAACCTAATTTAATTTTAAAATAAAGATGATGACGTAGACATTATTAATTGATTACCTACCTAAATAAATTGTAATTTCTTGAAAATTCCAAAATATAATATTTAGGTGATCAAGTTTCTAAAATATTATAGAAATTCCATAATAATTTGCAAATTAAAGTTAATGACGAAACCCAGCAAACAAGTTATTAGGTAGGTATGATTTCCTACAGTACCAGTAGTAGGTGGTTTGTTTAAACTATACAAAAATTTTTCGATTTTAATTTTAGAAAGCCTTTACCTTAATATATCGTGGTAACCACGAAAATGAAACTGATCCATTTTCGGGTACCTATAAACGTGAGATTTGGTAAAATGGACAATCACGTTCATTTTTGAAGGATGACCACACTTATTATTGGCGAATATGGGACAAGTGCCACCTAGTTTTGAAGGACTTTTAAATATATTTATACAATTATATAGGGTTTCCCTAAAAGGTCTTTACAGCTTACCACTTATTTCTAAGGTCAAAATCAGCCGACTTACTTTAGTTCGAAATAGCTCTATTTTAAAAACATAGCGTGTCCAAGTTAATAATTAATATTTTTTAAATATGATAAAATTTAAGAAGTAATACCTTTGTTTTAATAATAATATTCAACACCTCTGCCACCGTTCAACCACCACCAAAAACTAATCCACGATTATCGTGTTACCGGTAGACACTTTCACAAAATTTCCCTTTCTTGACCCAAACCAGTAATAATTTTGTGTAAAAATATATTTTTCGCACTTCAGGGACTAAAGTGGTTACTTTAGTCCCACGTTTCAGAGACTAAAATGCTTCTTTAGTCCCAGAGGGACTTAAGTGAAAAGTGACATAAACCAGTGTTTTTGTTTTTTATTGAAAACAATGTAATACTAAAATATAACACGATTTAACGATTTATGCAAAAAAAAATTGTTTAAACTAAGCTTTGTTTACGCCTTGCATATGTTACACCACAAATACCATGGCAATCAAATCTTTCGCACACTTTTCGAATATAGTCCAAATATTCTACCACTCGACATTATTTTGACATTTTGTTTTTGAGTTCCTTAATTTTGCTGTAATATTTTTTTGTAAAACATAATACAGAAGTGCGAAAAATAATATGTTAACCTCTGTGTCTTTTTATCCCTCGACGAATTGTATCCCTCCCTTCCGCAGGGCTACAAACTTTTCGCCTCCCGATTAAAAGTTACAGTTTAGTCCCTTGGTGTATAATATACCAGTTTTAAAGATCCTCAAGGCTATTTATTATAGCCTTCCATAGTTATCGTATGGACGGCTAAAAAATCGTAAGTGGATAAATTAAACTTTGTGGTGATTGGAGAAAAAAATCAAAGATCAAAGGTGTCAGACAGTTTCTTTGTTTTTTTAATTATAATTTGAATTGAAAGGGAAAAAAATGCTGTAAATAGCGACAAACCAAAGAATTTTTTTTATACCTACTTAGTAGATACTACTTAAAATTCACTTAAATAAACATACACTGCAAAAATATTAATTTAAAAGCTTAAGTATACCAGATTTTCACAAAATAATTCAATTTTTAGAACGTTAGGATTTAGAACGATCCATGGTCGGGATATTCCTAGTGTTCATATGTAAAATTTTCAGAAATATATTTTCGAAAATATTTCCTGAAACATATAGGGAAATATTGGAAATATATGAAATATTAAAAAAATAAGAAAAAAGGGAATATTTATTTATACAAATCATAACAAAACACCGAAAACGCAGACGGCTTATACATGGACACAAATCAGGAGTTATTCTTCAAACAAATAAACAGAAATAAAGTTAAATTTGTACAACAATAATCTCATTCTTGACACACTACACTATTCACTAGTGGAGCAAGAGGCATGTCTTCATGTCTGTCATCAGCATACTTAATAACATCGTCTTGCCAGTCTACTTTCTCAAAATCTTCAATAGTATCGGAAATAAAAATTGTTCTGTAGTAAGTTTCATGCTTATAGGGTTACAAAATATAAAAGTTAATATTTAATAAAAAAATTTGGAATAAAGGTAAAAAATTGGGATGAAATTTGACAGGTCAGGAATTAAATGTAAAAATCAGGATAAAAAGTGATTGAGCAGAGATAAACAGTAAAAATAAAAAAACGTCAAAACCATAAAAACTCGACAAAAAAAAACAAGCTCGGAAAAAACTTGAAAAGTGCGAGAAATACAAGGCACCATAAAATGTCTATAGCGTCCAACAGGAAAAAAACTTCATCACCCACAAATTTCGGAAAAAGCTGGTCACCAAATTTTTTTTTTAATTTCCATCAGGAAATCTGAGTCCTGTGACGTCCTGTCATCATCTGTTGGGTTCTGTCGTGTCCTGTTGGGTCCTGTCCTATTGAGTCCTGACAAGCAGTGTGCTGTTGGATCATTTTGATTCCTCTCGTGTCCTTTGTAATAAAAGTTTTTTTTTCTCGTTGGTCGGGCTACAAACTTTTCGCCTCTCTATAAAAAGTGACACTTTTACCCCTTGGTATAAATGATACTATTTCGCACTTTTTATCTCGCATTTAAGGTTGAAAGTGTCACTTTTTATCAACAGAATAAAACCGACGGATCAGGGATAAAAAGTAAAAATCGGGTCAAAAATACAGGAACTGGTCGGTTCGGCTCGGTTCGGTATTTTTTATGATTCTTTGACAATGTTCTGGGATTCTTTCATTTTCCAAATATTAAACAGGACTTGCTTTTTAATATCATGATCTAAATTTGTCAGATGGTTTAAAAAATGAAAGTAATAATTTTTATTAGTTTTTTTTTTAAATTTAGGAACTGTAGCCTCTTAGGTACAGTACTCAAAAATACACTTTTTAATATATTTTTAAATATAATTTTTAACTTTGGTAAGAAAAATAATTTAACCCCAGTTTATTACTGACTAATATTCAGAAAACACATGTACAAAAAATAAAACATTTTAGAAAAAAAACTTAAAAGGTATTTACGTTAATAAAAATGGGGTTCTATGTTTTAATAATATTATATACCAAGGGATAAAAGTGGCACTTTGTCACGACATAGTCAGTGTCAGAATAATATTGCGCGAAAAATGTATACACTAATATTTTGAGTAAAATATCATCAACAAATACAATTTGATTTAATATGTATAATAAAATACTGATGTTTTTCAAATAAAATATTAAATTTTCAACTGCGGTTCTAGGTCCTGATCTTGGGAGGGGTAATTAAAAAAATTCAGTTTTTGTTTATTTTGACCATAAGACTCATCGTATATCACCTACAGAGGTACAATTTCAGCAATAGTAAAGACGTTTTCATGCGCCGTAGTCAAAAATTTTGCATTTCATGTTAACAAAGGCTCAACTTTTACCAATCTTGGCGAAGGAGGGGAACCACCCCCATTACCAGCCCCCACCCTTGTTTACGCCGTGGTTTCATAAAACAAATATTAATTTTGAATGGAAGCGTCCCTGTATATTTGTGCTACACTTAGCTACACTCCGTTACACCTCACCTCAGCGACACTTAAGTATACCTCAGCTACACTGATGTACACATTAGCTACACTCAGCTACGCACAGATAGACTCAGCTACACCTTAAATATATTCAGCTACACCTTATCTACACTCAGCTATACCACAGTCACACTTAGTTATACTTATTTACACTCAGCTACAGTCCGTTACACCTTAGGTTTAATCAGCTTCACCTCGGTTACAACTCCTGTCCTATCCTTTTCCAAATTTTCCAGACTTTTTAAAGACATTTCCAGACCTTTTTTACACATTTCCAGACTTTTCGTTAACACTTGCAGACTTATCCAAAAGACTTCTCAAATACCAAATTGCAAATAATGCAAGGACCTAAAACTATAAACAACAAGTAAAATTAAAGAAAGAAAAATAAGAAAAAAAATTTTCTGCTTCGGCCGGGACTCGAACCCGGGATCTCTTGCTCTGTACGCAAACATTCTAAACATTGAACTACCGAAGCCATACATAAATTTTCGGAAAACTTTCATCTATGCAGGCTGCGGTGTCTCAATATATAGTTGATAGTTTACGTCTAACTTTTGAGTTTTTATACCTTTGACAGTAGGAACGAAGAATTATAGAGATCAGTTTGATGACTTGGTCGAGTTAATACCCTGAGAGTTTCTCGTTCTTGTATTGAGACACCGCAGCCTGCATAGATGAAAGTTTTCCGAACATTTATGTATGGCTTCAGTATTTTAATGTTTAGAATGTTTGCGTACAGAGCAGATCCCGGCCGAAGCAGAAAACTTTTTTCTTATTTTTCTTTCTCTAATTTCACTTGTTCTTTATAATCTCCAGACTTGTTAAGACTTTGTGATAGAAACGCCTAGATCCGAAAGGATTTTTGAACATGTCATTTTTGCACCAATACAATACTTCCTACAAGAGAAGTACAAATTGTTTTAAAAAAAGTAGCAGCTAGTAGTCCAAAAAGGACTGCCTTAAATTTTAAAATTCTATTTTTAGCAATTTCTTTGAAAATACATACTACCGTATAGTGTAAAACTACCATAAATCCGTTTTTATGTTCTACTGAATGTATCAATTTATAAACACTTTAATTTTTTTAAATTTAAGATATTTTTAAATATTTTCTACATATTTCATGAATACAAACAAACAAGTGCATAAAATCAGAGCTGTCAGGTACCTCAAGTACAGTACTTGAAATTGTACTTCAAGTAGTTAGAAGTACTTCAAGTACTGTACTTGAAGTACATCTAGAATTCGATATTTGTACTTGGTACTTAAAGTACTTTTAACAATGTACTTGGAAATGTACTTAAATTTATCAAGTAAAGTACTTCAAGTACATTTAAAGTACTTCAAGTACATTTAAAGTACTTCAAGTACATTGAAAGTACTTCAAGTACATTTAAAGTACTTCAAGTACATCCAAAGTACTTCAAGTTAATTAAAAGTACCTCAAGTACAATAAAATATTCTTGTAGATATAGGTGAGATATAACTTTAATGCGCCGAAAACAAGTGGTAACCTCAGGGTTGCCACCTGTCCAGTTTTTTTATCAACTTGGCAGGGAAGTCCGGTTTTTTAGCAAACTTGATAGGTACGTCTTAATTAATCGCCCAAAAAATCGTAATATTAGGTACACACTTATCGAAAGAATAATGCGTATAGGTTTAATTATTTGCACGCACCTTCATTACTTCGTGGAACGTAAAATTCAAATTCAGTTTGAGAACCTGCTACAGCAGTCATGCCATCTATTGAGGGGTGTCGGTAGTGCAGGTATATTGCACTTGCAGCTCGATTTTTGGGGATCCACCTATTTGCAGCAGACGTAATTTCTACGTTTGATAAAGGTTGGTTTAAAGAACGAAAATTTATTTAGCCTGACTAGATACACCTGAAAAAATTCCTTGGATATTTTGTTTGTTATTTTTATTTATTTAGTTTGATTCAAACAAGTTTTTAAACAGTTTTGTGGGCTATTGTAAAAATAGTACTTTCTATGAGTGATTTGGAAATTATTGACGGTAAGAACAGTGCCCCAAGTGCTCCACCAAAAAAGAAATAAGGCAAGGTAGGGTACGTGCATCCCGGTTTTACAAGAGTTTGTAGGTCTCATTATAGTCTAAGAGCCCAGTAGGAGTTTGGGCTTGACTTGCAAACCGATACTCATATATTTTAATCGATTCGTCATAAGACCGTGTCCCAAAAAAAATGGAGATACCTGCAAAAATCCTGCATAAACAACCCGCCATCTTTGTTTAAAGATGGCGAAAAGGAGTTTGAATCAAACGTACGTAACTTTTTTATTATGACATCGATTTTACCCAAACAAATTGTGATTAGCTTCTAATATAATGGCCTCTCAAAATCAATATCAATACTCTGTTTTTTATTTGTCTCTATACCTTAAATTCTCTAAGTTCCTCTAATACGCTATTTTTTTTTTAGGTTTTTTGATTTTTTCGAGAAAACTACTGCTTTTACAAAAAAAACATAAAATATAGAAAATATGCAGATTGTTAAGATGTATTCACGGTGGGTCTAATATTTGCTGTAGATTAAGCGGTTCTCGAGTTACACTCAAAAAACCACTAAATTGGCCTATACCTACCCCCAGGTACAAAATTTTCATATTTTCACCAAAGTCATGAAAGTTACTAAAAAACTATACAGAACGAAAAAGGATGTCAATATAAATAAGAAACGGCTATTAGTTTCAAACAGAAACTGATACTGAGGTAGATATGGCGGCTTAAACATTGCCGAAGCGTAATTTACAATTTTATTTTGAGGGTAATTTTTTTATGTAAAAAAAAAACCCCGCGGTGTTAAAATGTACCTCAGCTAAAAGACAATTTAATTATCTTTAAAAAAGGATGGTACACTTTTTGTCGTAAAGTTCCATAGAAGTACGACAATGGCATGGGTCCATTAAGGGAAAAACTAATTTATGCACAGATAAGCGAACCCGCAGTTACATATTTAAACTTCGCGTCAAAAATCTTACAAAAAACATATTTGATACTTTTCTGTTAAATTGAAAGGTGGTAACGTGATTTTGACAACTTCTTAATGGTTTGAGCTAGAGACTTGGTTCTTCCAAAATTTTATAACTAGTCGAATCCGCATTTCGATATTAAAACTGTTGCATAATTAAAATTTTATACTTTTCCAAATTAATTTTTTGAAATTTTCTGATAAAAATGTTGCTATTGGTATAGTTCCCTTTGTTCTTGCGGTAGTATTTCTGAAGTGAAACTTTTATTTAAATTTGGTGTCACCCTCTACAATTCGCCAAGAAAAAAATATGCTTTATACGCTACTTTTCGTACTTCTTTTTAGGCCCGATCTGCCACTTTTTATCCCTGATTGTCACTTTTCATCTCCATTTCAATTGGCACTATTTCTAACTTTGTTATCCATGAATTTTTAACACTGAGATAATATACAGGGTGTCCCAGTTAAAGTTCGATTTCGAAAACTGTGTAAGAAATACAATTGTGGTTAAAATGCTAATTGTGCCGGGCACTATTCTGACAGATTCGCATTGAAAGCTGACAGTTGAACTTTTAAAATTGACATACCAAAGTCGAATTTATAAATCCAGTCGTTTATTTTCGATTAATAGTGGCGGCACTATTAATGTTGGCTCTTATATTACACAAAGGCCTAATTTTGAAAGAAGACAGCTGTTGTTTTAATGCGAAAATGTCAGAATAGTGCCCGGCACAATTATTGCCTGGCTTTAATGCAATAGGTCCCTATTATTTCTGCTCTTCCTGGCACTAAAATTAGCCAAGAGAGTAAGAAGGAGATGCTACGAGAGTGAGCGAAAACAAGATATACATATATACAGGGTGTCCCAAAACTCTGAGTCCACTCAAACATCTTCTGAACTGTTGAAGATAACTGAACCATATTTGGCTGTAATCGTTAACATCAAGAGATCTATTTTATGAAGAGGCGGTTGTGCTGCACCTGCATTAAGGGGCGACAAAGGGGCGATCAACTTAAAAATTTTAATTATAAATCCTTATCGATTGATACCTCGTTTTAAAGGTATTTGACAATTAAATACATATTTTGATATAGCCGTTAATTGTCTACACAGCAAATCTGTCAAAATCTATCGACTGTCAAAACTAATTTTTTCAGTTTTTGTCAATGTTTGTTGTTTTGAACAAAAACCTTATTGAGAGATATCTTGTTTGAAAGGTCTTTGAAAACCCATGTACGCCAACTGTCCCTTGCCTATGATAAAAAAGATGTCAAATTCTATCGACTGTCAAACTTACCATTTTTTACAAATTTTTAAATATAGCTATACCCGCCATCCATTGGTATTGCCATGTAGTTTATGGTTTTGGTTGTTTGCCTCTGGTGAATTACAGCATACCCGGGAAAAACATGGAAAAGCACGGAAATATGGATAAAATTACTTATACAGTCTGTGTCTATGAAAGGTCAGTACAATAAAAGCCACCTACTTTAGTCCGACATTGCTCCGTTTTCGAAATACAGGGTGTTTTTTATAAAATAAAAATCGAATAAATAGCTAAAATATAAATATAACTTTTTTCTTAATGTATTTTTTAAACTTTTTTGTTAATGTATGCATAAAATAAATCTCTCGATGTCATCGATCACTACCAAATATGGTTCAGTTATCTGCAATAGTTCAGCAGATATTTGGGTAGACTCGGATTTTTGGGACACCCTGTATATATTTTTACAAATTAAAAAACATGCCAGTGGTGATTAATTTTGATTGGACATTTTTGTCTACAAAGCAAAAAAAAAGAACCAAGTCTCTAGCTCAAACCGTTAAGAAGTTGCCAAAATCACGTGACCACCTGTCAATTTAAGATAAAAGTATCAAATATGTTTTTTGTAAGATTTTTGACGCTGAGTTTAAATATGTAACTGGGATTCGCTTATCTGTGCATAAATTGTTTTGTCCCTTAATGGACCCATGCCATTGTCGTACTTCTATGGAACGAAAACATCGAATTATGTATGCCGCATATTTTTTGTCTTTTTCAGGAAAACTATTAACTTTACGACAAAAAGTGTGCTATCCTTTTTTGAAGATAATTAAATTGCCTTTTAGCGGGGGTACACTTTGACCCCATAGGGGTTCGTTTTACATAAAAAAATAATATTGTAAATTACGCTTCGGCCATGTTTAAGCCGACATATCTACCTCAGTATCAGGTTCTGTTTGAAACTAATAGCCGTTTCTTATTAAGCTTGACATCCTTTTTCGATCTGTATAGTTCTTTAGTAACTTTTATGACTTTGGTGAAAATATGAAAATTTTGTACCTGGGGGTAGGTATAGGCCAATTTAGTGGTTTTTTAAGTGTAACTCGAGAACCACTTAATCTACAGCAAACATTAGACCCACAATGAATACATCTTGGCAATCTGCATATTTTTTATTTTTTATGTTTCTTTTGTAAATCCAGTAGTTTTCTTTAAAAAATCAAAAAACCTAACAAAAAAATTGCGTATTTGAGGAACTTACAGAATTTATAGTATAGAGACAAATAAAAAACAAAGTATTGATAGTGACTTTGAGAGGCCATTATAGTAGAAGCTAATCACAATTTGTTTGGGTAAAATCGATGTCATAATAAAAAAGTTACGTACATTTGATTCAAACTCCTTTTCGCCATCTTTAAACAAAGATGGCGGGTTGTTTATGCAGGATTTTCGCAGGTATCTTTATTTTTTTTGGAACATGGTCTTATGACGAATCGATCAAAATATATGAGTATCGGTTTGCAATTCAAGCCCAAAATCCTACTGGGCTCTTATACTATTACAAAGTCAAAAATATTTGGATTTACACAAATGTGATCTATTTGGAACAACCGTATGTAATTTGTGACAGAAAAACTTAATAATATATTTGAAAAAAATTTCGTTTGGGGTAGGTCCCATTTACCCCAGTAACTGTGACACCCCTATTGCAAAACTATAAAACGTTAAAAACATTTTGATGCGATTGGGTCAATTTTGCAGCTTTTTGTTTAATAAAATTATCTCTTTCCATTACCTTTCTCTGGCATTTCTATGTAAAACGATAAGTTCAGAAAAAATAAATAAATGCAATTTAGGTATATAAGTAATACATATTTACAAAATAGGGCTGTCTAACAAAACATATGATCAAATCCAAGATGTCTTCCATAGGACAAACAAACCGATTTCCCATAAGCCGTAATGTTAACAAAAACGTAAATTTCACAAAAACGACAAGAGCTTTAGTCTCAGAAATTAATCAGTTTTAAGAACGGATCCTTTGTGCATATGGGAAAAATGCGTTTTTCTTAAAAATAAAAAACTAAGGCGAGAAAATCTGAAATAAAAGGGTCCATGTTTTCTTCAAGAAAGTAGGTTATGTTTTTGTTTATTTGTACCCCTATTGCAGAACTATAAAACATTAAAAACATTTTGATGCGATTGGGTCAACTTTGCAGCTTTTTGTTTAATAAAATTATCTCTTTCCATTACCTTTCTATGGCATTTCTATGTAAAACGATAAGTTCAGAAAAAATAAATAAATGCAATTTAGGTATATAAGTAATACATATTTACAAAATAGGGCTGTCTAACAAAACATATGATCAAATCCAAGATGTCTTCCATAGGACAAACAAACCGATTTCCCATAAGCCGTAATGTTAACAAAAACGTAAATTTCACAAAAACGACCAGAGCTTTAGTCTCAAAAATTAATCAGTTTTAAGAACGGATCCTTTGTGCATATGGGAAAAATGCGTTTTTCTTAAAAATAATAAACTAAAGCGAGAAAATCTGAAATAAAAGGGTCCATGTTTTCTTCAACAAAGTAGGTTATGTTTTTGGTTATTTTGATTTTTTTAAACTTTTTTTCTAGTTTTTTTACTTATTTTGAATTATTACATGGGCGCACCAAGGGGGCGGGGGGCTAGGGGCCACATATTTTTTTTAGATATTTTCCATATATTTCATGAATAAACAGAAAAAATAGCATAAAGTACAACATCATGGGACCTCTGGGGGCCCCCCAAAGATATCGGGCCCCCAAAGGTTTCGGGTTCCCCCAAGACATATTTCTGGGTGCACCACTGATTATTATGTCAAGTTTTTTTGCTGTTGTGAATTGTGGCAGCGGAGGAAGTAATGATATTGTTAGTTTTCATTGAATTTGAAGTTTTTTGACCAATGAATCAATGAACTATCAGCGCAAGGTAGGGGAAAGTGGATAAGTAGTTCTATTCAAAGAGCTCACTTCAAGGCTCACTTAACAGAGACGAAATTGAAATAGACTAAACTTTTCTCATCAGATTCAGGTTTTCTATTAGGATCTTTTGTTGTACTTGACTAAACCTTTTGCTAAGTAATAGGCCTTCTATAGTGTTAAACTGTGAAAAATATTTCACTATGATTTTTCGGTTTATACAAAGTTTAATTGTGTTAACCCTCCAGTAGTGACATGAAAAAGAGGCACAACTTATAGGTAGGTCAGTCCAACAGATCAATATAGACATATGAGTTCCAACCGAGGTTGGTCAAGCAAACTTCTAATAAGTACTTTACAAAATATGTTTATTTAAAAAAATTTAAGTAAACATTATATAAAAAGAACTTACAAAATTAAAATACAGTTTTTCCTTATCATTGGCCTCACACACTGTACATCACCATATGATTTTCCATGAACTATAATACATAGGGCTTAAGTACAGTCAAACCTAAGGTTCATCAGCTCACAACAGTACTGTTCAAATTTTACAACAGTACAATATTCGCTGTTGTATTACTACTGTTACTATTACTTTTATTACTGTTTTTTTTGTAACAATATTTGCTCAATTATTTATCTAAAAGTTTATTCAAATAAATATATACTGTACTCTACAATTGGGCGTAACAGCATATAACCCATTAGGACCCAAGTTTTTTTGAGAGAAATTGAAAAAAAAATTTGAGAGAACTTATTTGTTTTTCTTGTGGTCATCAAAGTCAACAAAAAGTTTTTTTCATTCTATTTTTTGATGCCATAAAAAATTTTTTTCGGTAATAAGCTCAGAACAGTACCGTAGAAATTTCACAACAGGACTCATAGTAGGTCCAGTCAGATGCTATACAAATTTTATGGTGTACAAGTTTCAGGTGTCAAAAAGCATGGAAATAAAGGAAAATTTGCACCAAAATAGTTTAAGATAAAAAGAGGTCTGAGTTCGGCAGATTGTCAAATTCACCAGTTTATTCTAAACTGTTTTGAGGTCTGTAAAATAAATATTTATTAAAGAAAAAGATACTTTGATGATACAGGACTCCACTGGACACTATACAGGACGCTACACTACCAAGAGTTTATTTAAGAGTTCTGTAGGATTGGTTCAGCTCATTACCCACACTTTAACCTCATATTGTTTTCCTTTTCTTTCTTCTCTAGACCCTTTTTTCAACTATAGTTTTTTAAATTTTTTAACCGTTTTGAAACAACAATCCATTCAGGAGAGACCCAGTCAGGATCATTGCTGTATTCTAGTTTTGAAAGTTGCTTGCCTAGAATAGTAAAAAAATCATAGTGAAGTATTTCTTACAGTTTAACACAATTCTATGTTACACGTCTGCAAAAGGTCCACTCGAGCACAAAAAAAGATCCTAATAGAAAATGTTGCCAAAATGGCAGTTACATATTTATTCAAAACAAACCTGACAAAAAACTTTCGAATATTTCAATTTATCCTCTGTTAAGTCAGGTAATAGAGCACTTATCCACTGTCTTTTCCCTTCTTTGAGCTGATACCTAGTTCATTTAAATGAAGATGATTTTTTAAGGTCAAAATACTTGGTATTCCATCAAAACTAACATTATCAAGATCTCCCCAGCTGCCACAATTCATAACAGCACAGAAACTAATAATAATGATTCAAACTGAGGAAAAAAGTTAAAAAAAACAAAAGTAAATAAAAACATAACCTGACTTTTTGAACAAAACATGGTCCCTTTTATTTGAAATTTACTGGCTTTAATTGATTTTTTTAAAGGAAAACGCATTTTTCCCATGTGTACAAAGGGTCAATACTTAAAACAGCATCTTTGTTGTAAATTAAATCGTTTCACTTTTTTTTAAAATTACGTTTTTGTTAACATTGCGGCTTATGGGAAAACGCTTTGTTTGTCCTATGGCAACCATCTTGGATCGAAAAATTTTGTGACAGTTCGTTAGACAAGCTAAAAATATTCCAAATAATAAAACCTTTCAGGTTAAAAATGTTGTAAACATATTTGACATGTTTTACATTTTTTGACATTTTTGACGGTTTTTGGAATTTTTTGTCATCTTAGATATTTTTTGAAATTTTTGACATTTTTTCACGTTTTTTACTTTTTTTTCAAATTTTTTAACATTTTTGAATTTTTTTTTTGATATTTTTGACATATTTAAAGTACTTGAAGTACTTTTATTGTAAAAGTAGAAGACTTGGGGAAAATCAAGTACTTTTATAATGTACTTGGTACTTGAAGTACATTTGAAAAGAAAATATGCTTAGTACTTCAAGTACTTTTACAAATCCTAATGTACTTGGTACTTGTACTTGAACTACTTTCATAATGTACTTGTGACAGCTCTGCATAAAATACGACCTCATGGGGTCTTGTCCCCCCACCCCAAACTTTACTCTAAATACGCCACTGGTGGTCCTCCTAGGTTAACGGTTAACTAGGGGCCATTTCATATATCTGGTTCTATTTATCTTACGACCTTCAAATAAACACCTAATTTTGTAGTGATCTATTGCTTATAGAAATTTTAAAACAAGCTAAGTTAAAAAAGAGATGTTGAATTTTGTTACGGCAATTTGCACTCGCGACGATTTGGTTTTATTATTTTTATAATTTTTAAATAAATACGTATGCAATAAATATATAAATTTTATTGATGAAAATTGTTTATTTACAAGGGAGGCAAACATTTCTAGTACCGTTAAATAGAGAACGACCTGTGCTTTAACTGTGTATGCAAACATTTTGCAGGTGTAGCCATTTACGAAAAAACTTAATTTAAGTTTATTATAATTAAACCCAGTTCCCACTTACGACTTTCTCGTGCGTGCTCGCGCACGCGTCACATGACTGTCATAACATTGTATATTGAGATCATGTGACGCGTGAGTGGGCATCCACGAGAAAGTCGTAGTTGGGAACCGGGTGTTAGATTTGCTTTGTTAATCTATCAGGGAGCCCATCATTTTTGGTATTGCTAAATAGATAATAGTTTTGGCATTCAATCCATGTTCGCAAACATTTTGTAGCTTTAGCCGTTTACGAAAAATCTTAATTCGAACATAATTTTTTCGACGGTCTAAATTTACATATAATTCAATTTAACTTGTTTAGCTACCAGGGGGCTTTAAATCCTTTTATGCAAACATTACGTAGCTGTAGCCGTTTACGAAAAATAAAAAGTTTGATATAATTAGATTTAATTTGTTAATTTACCAAGTGGCCCAAATATTTTTGTTACTGCTACTGAGTAGTGTACTACCCTCTACAAAACCAAACCAAACCTAACTACATTTTGTCAAAAAATATTTTTTCGCCAAGTTAGCCCGCGCTTCAGTCGTCTTGTGCATATGTGCATTTTGCATATCTAAAGGATTGGAAATTTAACATAAATCTTGATAAGATAAAATTATATTTGCGAATACAAATAAATGGTGGAAATGTAAAGCAGTATAATAGATTGTACAGTTTGCAAAACTAACTTTTTCCCTAACAAGCGCAAAATGTATTTTTTTTTCGTAAACAGCGGAAGTTGAATAAATGACGCCAAGCGCTGTTCGTGTTTTTGTGTAAGTTTTAAAGTTTTGGGAACAATTAGTTACTGTTATTCTTCGATACTTATTTTATTTGAAAATGAAAAAATGTCTTTGCCTATTTATTGCACAAACAGGAAAGTAATAAAATGTTATTGTCTTGACAATAAATATACAAAATATAAACAAATTGTTACGTAGTGGAGTTAAATAAACGCACCTATTTTAAATACAAAAATTTGACATAACTACCTGTTGATGCAAAAACGGCAATTTTTCTAACGGGAAGGTGCGGGAAAACAACTGCGTGATATCTTAGTGTCGAAATAGCTTTTTTTCTGTCAACATCAATCAACAATTTATAGGCTCATATAAACCAAAGGTTTTTCGACTATTAGAGGGGTTTACCGTTCTAACTCTTCCCGCACTAGTGCGGGAAATGTATTTTTCGGCACGGCCACAGTGCGGGAGGAGCCGTTTTCCACACGCTCGTAGAAAATAACCTTTTCGACACATACACGGTGCTAAAAAGCCGTGTTTTGTTAGGCAGTGGCGTATTTGGAAAAAAGATTTGGGGGGGGCGAGACAGTTTTGGGGTGGGGGCGAGACCCAATGAGGTCGTATTTTATGTTACTATATGTTTGTATTTCTGCAATATGTGATGAATATTTAAAAAAATCTTAGCTATTTTAGGCATAACCATTTTTAATAACAACGACTGGACTATGCTAGCACGGTCCGATGTAATTTCAGACCGTGTAGCCACCCGTGCTACCAGACATGCGCAATATAATTTTTTATATGTACCTTGTCACTTTTGATATAAAAAAGGCTCATAATTGCAGACACATTGTAGCAAGAGTTCGTTATTTGTATGGATTGTGTGTTTTCCATTTTTAATAAAAAGTATTAGAAACATTTCCAAAAATATTTTTTGTTTACTTCAAACATAACCTAAAACGTTTCAAGACCCAAGACCCATTTTGAAACAACAACATGGACGCTGGGACAGTGCATATGCCGGGTGGACTAAAAAAAAAAGGAAAATTTTTATTTATTAAAACTTTTGAACTATACCATCGATTTTAATGGGACGAACTGCACTTGACAGAGAATTAATCAGAGTTTTGACTTAATATATTTTTTTGTCCGCCATCTGAAAATTCAAGGTGGTGGACGGAATTAAATTGTACCCTTCAAAGGTGCTCGTTTATTCTTGTGTTGTGAACATGTTGTAATCACTTATTTAAATCAGTAAAAAAGCCGTACTCTTGTCACGCACAGTAAGGTACGAATCAGCAAAATCAGTTTGATGGTTCTAAAAAGAAATATTTTTGTTTAAACCATTGTTTTGAACATTATACAATTGCTTTGCCAATTATGTCTGCACTTATTTCCTTATAAAAATTCATTACTACTAAACCGATTTTGATGAAATAAAAAACATGAGAATTGATTGCTTTTAAAAGATCATGATAAAAATTTATCGCCATCTTAGAATTTCGGATGGCGGACATTCTGTTCTGGTATTTGAAAAAGACATCATGGTGCAAACCTTAAAGATCAATCAGTTTGCGCCATGATGTTTTTTATTTTTGTGAGAACCACTAACCGATTTTATTACTTTGTACCTTGTTAAGTGGGAGGAAAGTAGTGCTTTTCTATGGATTAAAAAAAACTAAAACATTTTCCCAAAATAAGAATAAACACGCCGCCATTTTGAAGAATCAAATATTCTGTCCGACATCTTAAATTCCAAGACGGAGGAAAATTTCAATAATATTCTTTCAAGAGCAATCAATTCTCAGCACATTTTTTTTATTTCACTAAAATCGGTTTAGTAATAATTTTAAGGAAATGAATGTAGATAGGATTGGCAATGCAATTGTAGAATCTGTAAAACAATGGTTGAAACAAAAGTAGATTTTTTGAGAACCACCACACCGATTTTACTAATTTGTACGTCGTTGTGTGAGAGGATAGTAGTGATTTTCTATAAATTAAAAAAAAACTAAAACATTTTCGGAAAATAAGAATAAACACGCCATTTTGAAGAATCAAGTATGATTGTGTCCGCCATCTTAAATTTTAAGATGGCGATTAATTTTGATCATAATCTTTAAAAAGCAATCAATTCTCACCAGAATATTTTTTTATTTCATCAAAATTGGTTTAGTAGTAATAAATTTATAAAGAAATAATATTCAAAACAATGGTTATAACAAAAATATTTTTTTTAGAACCACTAAACAGATTTTGCTGTTGGTACCTTGTTGTGCGTGGCAAGAATGCAGCTTTTTCACTAATTTAAAAATATAATTGAAACATTTTTGTAACACAAGAATAAACGAGCATTTTTGAAGGGTACATTTTAATTTCGTCCGCCATCTTGTATTTTAAGATACCGGACACAAACATACATCAAGTCAGAACTATGATTAATTCTCTATCAAGTGCAGTTTGTTCCATCAAAATCGATTATATAGTTCAAAAGTTATAATGATAAAAATATTGTCCGTTTTTTTTGGCCCACCCGGTGAATGCTCATATTCGCGATGACTCCCGTGATGGTGTTGGATTCTGGATAAGAAATGTAGCTATACGTGGCTTTTTTCTAAAATGGCGTTAAAAAATACGCATCAAAAAAATTATTTAAAAAAATGTCAATGTAACACTTTAAACAAAGTAGTGGGCGCATTTTTAAAAACCTATTAAGGCTTTTTTGTGTCAAATAGACATTTGTATTTAACGGTTATGATGGTTTTTATTACCCTATTAGGAATTTCTTCTTACGCTTTTAATGGTACTCTTTTTAAGACAAAAATAGATAGCGGACAAAACTAATTGATAAAATATAATTAATTAATTTAATTGCCAAATTATGGCAAATATTTATGAGAATTTTTATAGTAGGCATTAACTTTGACCTAGAATAATTTTGATTATCATGAATGACACACTGTAATTTGGCTGAAATTTACATAGTTATGTTAAATAGGTTTTGAATTGCTGATCAATGGGCTCAAGCCTCTCAATAGTACGTAGCTAGAGAGTGCGACCGATGCACAGTGCGGACTCCTGTGGGCAATATTCGAAAAACTGAGGTTACATTTTAAAAGTTTTAATGTTGCAAAAGTATAGATAAATGTCCAGTTTATCTGTAGTCATAACCTATTTTTTAGTCACATTTGCGAAAGTGAACAAAATAAATAGTTAAAGTCGTTATTTTAAAACAGGTACAAAAAAATCGTATAAAATACCTATCAGAAAATTAATTTTACTGTTTCTGTATTTAAATATAAAAATATTTTCCTTAAGTATTACAGTGATATATATTTACGCTATTTGTTTAAATAAAATGTTGTCAAATTGACGTCTCTCTCTGGCTGCTACTAAGGGTGCTGTATTTTTTTAAATAATATATTTCAATCCTAATAATTTATAACACATTGGTTACCACCCCGGTTGAGAGGCCTCACATCATCTCCTGTTTAGGTTTACCCTTAAAACCAGTCTTGCCGCCATTTGGACAAATATAAAATTGTGACAGCTCTAATCAACGTCAAAAATGGCGGCAGCAAGGTGTCAAATATGGCAGTAAATCTGGAGAAGATATGAGGCTTATTATTCGGTGATGGCGAGTGGTTATAGGTGATAATAAATTTTAAAAAAATTCCCAAAATATTTATGGTACTAAGTCACCTTATACTACTGTGAGGAAAATGGAAAATTAAATATTTTAGAATCGCATATCGTATTGGCCGTTTTTTGTCAATGGGAACGCACAAAAACAATAATTTGAGGTAGTCAATAAAATTATAAAAATACTGCTATCACTCTTAAAATATATATGCCAAAAATTATTCTGGTGTTTGTGTGGGCGAATATTTAAAAAAAATCGTTTTCGCACGTTGGAGACCAAAAGTTCGCTTTTTATCACAAATTTTAGGGATAAAGTATCACTTTTTATCCCGTGTGCTCTCACGTAAATCTGAAGATGTTAAATATTTTAAAAAAAATTCAACCCTTGTTGGGTTTAGAAGAATATTCTGACAAAAATAACCAAATTCTAAATAAGGCGTCATTAAATTTTTGCAAAAGTCTTAGTTTTAAATAGAAGCTATCGGGACAAAACAAAATTTATTTTCAAAACCGTTATTTCGAATGGTTAAATAAAGATATTATATCTGAGAAATTTTGTTATAAAACGGATTCAGAAAAATCAAAAAATACAGATTCGGAAACAGAGGCCGTACCCGGACCGAGTCGTGGACGACCTAAATCGGCTTTCTTAGAATCATCTTTAAGAACAAAGAAACTGAGGGTGCAATGTGTATTTTGGGGTTACTAATTTAATTTTTCTGGAAGGGACTTAGCCCCCCCAAGCCTTCCTAACTACGCCCATGACCCCGAATAAAAAAAAAAAATTTTGTTTAATTTTTGACACAAAAGTAAATTGATTTTTATTTTTAACGTAACTGTAGGTTAAACTGAATGCACTTTAATTTATTTTTTTAATATTTTAAATAAAATAACATATATATATTTTTAAAAGTTTTACTTATTTTAACCTTTAGGCTACACTTTATCACATACCCTATAAAAAAATTAACTTTTTTGAAAAACAACAAAGATATTGATTTTTGTCCAAAAACCCTATTTTTGTCCGCACTGTGCGGTGCCCCGGTATAGGGGTATAGGTCGTCATCGCCAGAGGAACGGTGCCTTCTGAGTAAATTTTTATAGTGGGCCAAACTCTAACACCATTTAAGACCTTAAGACTTAGCATTGTAGACCGAGTTTAGGTATCAATCATATATATATGAACCGACCGGTTTAAGTGTATTTTTTTAATACTCACAGGGTCAAATAACTGCACAGATTTGGTTTACCCTAATGTGCAAACCGATAGTAAGCATTTTTCAGTGAGTTTCATCTCATATAAATTCAAATTAACTTTAGAAATAAAGAAAAACCACATAAAATTTTTGTAACGAAATGTCATTTTTTGGAAATTTAGTCCGCGCAGTCGTAGGATTCCCGTTAAAAATAGTCTCAAATTGTAGTACCACCCCTGAGGGGTGGCTTAAAGTTCGAAAAACAATAGAAATAATCCATGATTGACAAAAAAACTTATATACAAAAATATTCAAAGCGAAATAATACATAAATTATTTACAACTATATCTGTAGATGCATTACCGTATTAAATACGTATCAATATTTAAATACTGTAAAGTATTGTTCATACTCGTCTTAGTCTTTGTCCTTTGATTAGTCTTAGCTGTCTTAAACAAAATCGGCTGTTCATACTCGTCTTTTGTTTTTGATTAGTCTTAGTCATAACCCACTGAAAAAAAAATCAATTTCAATAAAAAGGCCCCTTTTCAAAAGTCATTTTCTACACAAAACAATCTTATTTAACCTAATTTGTGCACGAAACACAGACACGAAAGAACAAAAGCGAAAAAGAAAATAAAAACAAATAAAATTTTGAGGTTATGTTGAGGTTTTCTGTTAAAAACATTATTAATGGCGGTAAATTCAAAATTTCGGCCGCGCGCTTGCGCTCTTCGGGGACGCCCTGTAAAAAAAACAACAAATATCAGCTGATGTCTGTCACTCGTTTTAGTCGTTGTCCTAAGGATTGAAAGTTGGCAACTCTTAAGACAAAGACTAATCAAAAACAAAAGCAAAAGCATTGTATGAACACTCCCATAAGAAACAGTGGTTTTAACTTTCTTATGACAAGACATATGACTAAACCAAGACAAAAGACTAGACAAAAGACGAGTATGAACGATCCAAAAAAGCACAAGACCATCGGTTTAATCGTCGCTAACTTGTCTAAAAAATTAACATGTAAAATATAGCGGACAGCTGACACTGACTTACACCGTTTTTATTCGACATTTCCTAGTGACGTTTGGAGGTTTAAATATGGCTACCATTTTTAAACCAAAATATTTTATTATTTTTATTTATTTATAACCTTTGTGTGGAAATAATGTCTTTATTACAACGAAAAAAGATGATTCATATCGCAAGGTATTTATGAACAATTTATATAAATATTAAAAACTATTGCATTCACGAAAAAATAAGTTAAACCTTAAACCAAAATGTAGACTTTCAAACCTTGGATTGTAGCACTTAGCACTGTAGACCCTTTGGTAAATACTGGTGTAAAAGTCCGGATATACCAAACTGCTCCGCGAATGCTCCTCTCGCAAACACGGATTCGTCCTGTTTTCAAGTTGCGTGCGCGGCTTGCAAGCCGTTTGCCGAAAACAAGTTGTCTTCGGATCCCCTTTGTGTGTTCGCAGATACTTAGGGACGGCATCGGCAGTTTATTGTCGATATTTTATTTAAATGTGTGTTTGCTGTTTTTCCGTGGATCGCAGAAAGCGGCAAGCGGAGCATATAGGGAAGCAGTTTGATATTGCACCGGGCGCCAATCACCCTAGTTACGGCGCTGCTGGCAAGTAACACACGATACTCAACAGCTACCCCAATATTGATGCAACAATTATTATAGCTAGCAATATAGGTTGAGCTGTCTGTTGCCCTAATATTTCTAAATTATATTTAAGGCATTGGGGCAGCTAAAAGATGTATGCCATGGAAACATTTGCGCAAGTCTTTTTTAGCAAAAAATTTGGCAAACTTACCCCATAACATTTTATTGCAAAGACATGTTTATTGATAAACCCTGGCCATCAAACCTCATCAAACAATGACATTTTTCACAATTTTTAGGTTTTCACGTTTTTTCTGAAAAAAGAGTTTTATTAATTTTAGACTAAAATTGCTTTTTTATCTTCAACCTTAAAAAAATTTGATATTTTGTTTAATTTTTGTCAAACATGGCCGGTCCGTCCCCAACATTATTACAAAAAAACTAGTTTTCCATACAAAATTCCCCATAGTTAATCTTTTTATCACATTTTAGATTTTCATTCTCCAGCATTTTGATAAGGACGACAGCGACAACTATATAGTGTATTTACATAATTATATATTTTAGCAGATTTTAGCAAAGAAATCAGTGGGGGAACCCCGAAATTTTTTCCTGGGCATGGCCCTGGCCCTTAGAGTTGATCGATTTTGTTAATATTTTTTTTAGATCTATTTAGGTCAATCACTATGATTGTTCAAAATTTTATCAAAATCGGTTTGGTGCTTTCTGACAGATATTATGGAAATTTTGGATCAAAATGCTTAAAACACCTCTAAGTATATTCATTTTGCCGAGGCAATAAACTGCCTACTTTTTAAAATCTTTAACAAGTCATGCTTTTTTCCTAACAATAAATTACTTAGCAATTTGATGAGGAGTTATTGTAAATATGTAAATTTTTAAACAATTACGTTCAATATTTATCAATCCAATAATGTATGTACCACATAAAGTAGTGCACAAAGTGAACATCATAATTTAAGGTAAATTAAGTACCGTTAAAAAATTGATTCTCACCTTGAAATATACATAAAATATACAGAGTGTTCCAGAATCATCACACTAAGCCCTGAAAAATAACAAAATTTCAACCCGCGAAATTTTTTTTTAATTGCGAATGCCTGTGTTTGGAGGACAGCTGTTTGAACGCCATCTCATGCAATATGCATTGACCCGACAAGGGACCAAATGTCACGGTCATGGGTACTGTACACGTTTCATCTGCCTTTTCATTTTGTTTATACTGGTAGGTTCTTTTGTATTTGGTAGATGTCGCCACTCGTGTAAAAGCATAAGGTATCACAGGCATTATTTTTCATTTGTCTTACCAATATCGTAAGATGATATTTTTATACCGTCTCTCTAGCTTTACAAAAGAGTAACATTGACCGTATAGTGTTCTGAAGAGTCCCTTAAGGACGAAACAGTTAACTGTCAACACTTTATAGGTGTCCATTAGATCTTATACAGCTTTCGAGCTGCGCACGGAAAAATACCAGAGAAACAAAATATTTCCAGACCCAATTGGCTACGAAAAATTGTTGTTTTCTTATCAGTAACGTTTAATTATACTTATTACACGTATTTTCAGCAGTCCATTTCGCTTTTTCGGTAGCCATTCTTGTACACAAAGAACACCGCACCCGTTTACACAGGTTATATGGACATTTTTTGTCTCGGTGGAATTGGATATAATTTTACTATGTTATAGTAGGATATGTGGCAAAAAAATGTAAGTAAAATTAAGTTTCTCTATGTACAGTTTTTGAGAAATAAACGGTCAAAGTTCGTAAATGGTGATTTTTCTGTATGTTCTAATAATAAATACTCTTACATCTTGACCGAAAAAAATTAAGTTTGCATAAAAATGATCTAGTAAAGGGCTAAAGACAAAGTCACCTATAATGTAACGGGGGAAAGTAAAAAAAAAACACTATTACCGAATTTTAAAATGAGCAAATTTTATTTTGGCACGCATTTATAGTTTTATACGATATTTAAAGACAAACAATATTTTTTTTTGAATACCCCCACTTTTAGGGATAACAATTATTTTATTGCAGATTTTTTTTCTTACTAAATAAAATTGACTTCAGCGGTTTTAAGCTATTTTCCGTATGACATAAACTAATTTATTAAATATTTTACCATTATTTGTGTAAGTAATATAGAAGAGCTGTGAGTTTTTCAAACAGACTCAATTTTTGTTAGGCGCATGCGTCAGTCACGCCGATTTACTAACTGACACCATCATGTGTTTATTGGTGCCCCCTACGGGACGAATGCTAAATTCGGTTTAGTCAAAAACTGATGAATTACTTCCTTCTGTCCATGACATAACCCAGTATTTTGAAAAATTTTTTGTCCCATATGGGAAAAAGCATGTCACTAAATCACTAACATTAAGACTCATGCGATAAACAAGATCGTTATGATTTTTTTAAGAATTAAAGAGCTCTCATTGATTTAAGTGGTTCTCTCTCTCTGTTCTCTTACCCTGTACAGGGTGTCCCAAATTGGGCACTTTTAGGGGGTTTAAGGTACTTCTAGGGGAGACAGAGAAAAACTGACCACGCATTGCGAGGCTCAAATTTCAAGAGAAGACTTATAGTAAAAACGGCATTTTGATATATCGTCTCGTCTTTGAGCTACGGGGGCTTTTTGAAAAGTCTGCATTTTGGAAGGAAGTCGATAACTTCGTTATTAACGGAAATTTTGATTTATAGTAAATTGCAATTTTTTTGACTTTGTCACAAGGAATTCACCCGCTAAATTAAATTTTAACTGTCACTTTTAGTTTTCTGCAATTAGTTCGGGACTTCGGGTGTCCTTAAATTGCATTCTATTATTTTTCTTTTAAAATATTTTTCCTCATAAATCTATACTCTAGGTAGTGCATAAAATATACCGGGTGGTCCAAAAAAACCGGACAATTTTTTTTCAATATAACTTTTGAACATCGATTTTAATGGGACAAACTGCACTTGGCAGAGGATTAATCAGAGTTTTGTTGTGTTGCGAACATGTTTTAATTATTTTTTAAATCAGTAGAAAAGCTATATTCTTGCCACGCAGAACAAGGTACGAATCAGCAAAATCGGTTCGGTGGTTCTAAAACCAAATATTTTTGTTTCAACCATTGTTTTGAATATTATACGATTGCCTTGTCAATCATGTCTGCATTTATTTTCTTATAAATTCATTACTACTGGACCGATTTTAATGAAATAAAAAACATTCTGGTGAGAATTGTTTGCTTTTTAAAGATTTTTATCGCCATCTTAAAATTTAAGATGGCGGACAGAATCATATTTGATTCTTCAAAAGGGGGTGTTTATTCTTATTTTTCAAAAATGTTTTAGTTTTTGCTTTTATTTATAAAAAAGCACTACTTTTCTCTCGCTTAACAAGGTACAAAGTAATAAAATCGGTGAAGTGGTTATGATAGAATATGATTTTTTTAACCATTGTTTTACGAATTATACGATTGCATTGCCAATCCTGTCTGTATTCAGTCAGTATAAATTCATTATTATGAACCGATTTTAGTGAAATATAAAACATCATTGTGCAAACTGATTGAATGGGTTCAGTAATAGTGAGTATAATTTTTAAAACAATGGTTAAAATAAAATCAGTTTTTTTGAGAACCACTACACCGATTTTATTAATTGTTACCTTTTTATGTGGGAGGAAAGTAGTGTTTTTCTATAAATTAAAAAAAAAAACTAAAACATTTTCGGAAAATAAGAATAAACACGCCATTTTAAAGAATCAGGTATGATTCTTTCCGACATCTTAAATTCTGAGCTGGCGGCTAATTTTGATTGTAATCTTTAAAGAGCAATTAATTTTCACCATAATTTATTTTATTTTACTAAAATCGGTTTATTAATAACGAATTAAATAATAATAATCTGTTAAACAATGGTTGGGACAAAAATAGATTTTTTGAGAACCATTACACCGATTTTACTCATTTGTATCTCGTTGCGTAGGGGAAAAGTAGTGATTTTCTATAAATGAAAACCTTTTCAGAAAATAACACGCCAGTTTGAAGAATCAAGCAAGTATGATTATGTGCACCATCTTAAATTTTAAAATGGCGATTGACTTTGATCATGATCTTTAAAAAGAAATCAATTTTAACTAGGATATTGTTTATTCTATTAAAATCGGTTCAGTAGTAATGAATTTAAAAGGAAATAAATGCAGACATGATTTGCAAGGCATATAATGTGCAAAACAATGGTTAAAATAAAAGTATTTGTTTTGAGAACCACTAAAACCAATTTGCTGATTCATAACCTGTTGTGCGTGGCAATGGAGCTTTTTTACGAATTAAAAAAAATAATTAAAACATGTTCGCAACACAAGAATAAACGAGCATCTTTGAAGGGTACATTTTAGTTTCGTCCGCCATCTTGAATTTTGAAATGGCGGACAAAAAAATATTTAGTCAAAACTCTGATTAATTCTCTGCCAAGTGCAGTTTTCCCATTAAAATCGATTGTATGGTTCAAAAGTTATAATGAAAAAAAAAATTGTCCGGTTGTTTTTTTACCCACCCGGTATATAAACCACCTGAATAAAGTGTTTTTTAATCCCTCGTCGAATTGTACCAATACCACGTTAAGCTCTAGGTTTTTAATGTACCTACTATTATAAACTTTAGAGATTAACAGTACAGTTTTTATTCCTAGTTTTAGGATCTAAAATTAACATTGTAATCCCTAGGAAATAAAAACTACTTTTTAATCCCTTGGGTTGAAAAACTTACTTTTAAACCCTAATCTAATTATTTTTAATCCCTAGGGATTACTTGCTAGGATTAAGTATATATAGTGCCCCCCCTTCCAGACATATAAGTTATTTTTTAGTTTAGCAGCATCACTTATTTAAAATTTGTCACAAATTCTACTTAATTTTTTTTTAAATTTCGCCTGCCTTGGCAAAAATCTCCTTTAGATACCAAATTTTACACCTCAGATTTATCAAAGACCGATAATAAAAAATATTTTGATGTTTGCTGCCACTTTGGCCTCTCCTTCGCCGGAAATCCTGGATCCGCCACTGGCTGTATCCGCACTATTTCCTATAACTTACTTTACAGTGTTGTCATGTTAAACAATTACTTGTACTTCTGAGTTGTCCTTAATCTCCTACCAATTTAAAAAGCGTAGCAATTGGGGTCCTTTGGCGTGGCGCGTGGCACCTAATGGAAAAACGTGATAATCGTCTAAAATCTCAAGCATGGCGTTTTACTCTCAGTTTTACTACCCTACTAATTACGCATGTTTCCGTTACTGGACTTACTTGTTAAACATGAGCGCACCCTGGGGGGGCAGCATAAAGATAATACGACATTGCGAGGCCTCGGGCCTGTGGTGTTAAATTTATCAATCTGCTAATTTTAAACTGAATCTAAGCAATAATATTCGTGACAAACAATTTTATTAAAGATCTGCTTAAAATATCAGATAAATTATCTACAATAATCATTCCAAACCACACTTGTTTGACAGGGTTGACTTTAAAATTTTGCAATGTTTTATATGAAAAAGGCATGAACCTTCCTGTGTGTTTATGACTTTAGAGACCAGTTTTCCAAGCATTTTAATCAATAATATTTAGTCAATTAAAGTAAGCTAAGGTCAATTTTTGTTTATAATTTGCAAATATTTTGTTTTATATACCGATACTGATCAAGGAAATTATGGGTTATTTATCGCAAAATTTAAAGTAGGATACAGATAAAATTGGTAATACCTATATCTATAAGAAAACAATAGGGACCTTTCGCACGCCCTCCTTTCGCTAACTTTATCCTTTAGAAATACGAAATTAAATAACAGATGTCACGTGATATGTAGAAGCCCAATTTTGACCTTATACAGGCACAAATTTTTATCGTTTATCCTTTATTTATCTGTCAAAAGCCTGTTTTGTGTTCTGTAGGCAAAATTAATTAAAAAGTTCCAAAAACAACTAGGAAATAATTGAAAGAGCACACCAGTGAAAAACTGCCAGGAAAATACAGGATTAGGTCTATGTTTGCTGTGTATTTCTTAATTTTTTTACGCCCTTTACATGAACACTGTTGCCAAACAACACATACCTACCAGTTTAAAAAAAAAATAATTTTCAATAACTGGCATAAGCGTAGCTCTCGAAATAATTATCTGGTACCAAAAATGCGTTGGAAGGTATGGTTTAGTAAACGATAAAAAAAATTGTCTTGGATTAAAGCAATTTGCTTTGAAGTAAAGTAATTTTTGCTTTCCTATTCACCTTGAAAATATTTTCTTGATATAGCACAAAAAATGTCTTGCCTCTTTATTTTAATGTGAACGAGAAATTGTTTTATTATAAATTGGAACTGAATTATTCTAAGGTACCGTTTTCTCTGGAAGCAAAATACTACTTATATGAAGAATGCTTTATTACAAAATGGAGTATACTGAAAGAAAACAATTAAAGGAGAAAAATAAAGTCTTATTTCAAGAACGCTGCACTGAACTAAAAAGAAGTATTTTAATTCAAAACAAATTGATTTAAGGTAAAACAATTTATTCAAGAAAAGTACGTGTTTTCATTGTAGACAAAATTTTTTACCGTGACATAATACGTTAGTTTCACACCTAACCATGTTTAAATCACATATTTCCCTTTTGATTATTTTGAAAATAACTCTTACACACAATTAAAAATTTGAAGTCAAGATAGATCATATCGATTATACAGGGTGTCCCATTAAGGATGGCAGCAGGATTTTTCTCAGATACTAGTACAGCTACGACTTCGGGAAAAAATTTTTTATAACAAAATCGGGCCTTGTGAATTTACCTAAAATATTTTGGTTTCTGTAGCTTCCCACTAGGGGGCAGTAATAACACCTCCCAACTATAAAAATTGCATTTTATGACAAAACTCGATGATAAACATACACAAATTTTACAATATTCGTATTTCTTGAAAAATTCTGCATAATTTGGACCTCTCACTTCCCCACATGGATGGAATGAAAATGTAACTTTTTACTTCTTCGTTGTAACTAAACCGACTCTTATTATTTATTTGACTTATTAAGAAAACCCTAAAAAATGCAAATATTCTTGATTTTTTGTTTAAATTAAAATTTTTTCGAAACAGGAAATTTTTTAATAGTACCAAACCAAAAAACTTAAATTTCTAAAAAAATTCAGATACAAACCTATTAATATTTTTACTTTAAGTTGTCAAGCGATATTCATTTAAGATATTACTGGAATCCGCAAGTCAAGGTATGACTTAGTTTTGAAGATATTTAAAAAATAGTTTTGTTTGTGTCTTATGTCGTGAGACGGGACCTTATTTTGTTATTTGCATGTGTCACACCTGTTATAATTTTTGTACTATTTAAACGAGTTGTTAAATACCGAGATGAATTCCAAGACGTGCGCAAGCGTTGATCTGTCTCTTGTCTGCCAACCAATCAACTCACAGAAGACCACGGTTCGGTCCGCTTGAGTCAATATGTTATGAATCAACTGAGAGATATTTCAGTATGGTTTTATACAGCAAAACTTTAATCATTCCCAGTTCTTTTTGATGAAAATTCGTCGTTTATGTGACGTGCTGCAAGTTGTGTGACAAATTATTTAGTGCCCAATTTAATTTGAATAAACACTGTCAAAGTAAACATGGCATACAAAAACAAAGGTATTCCTATGCAGAAAGTGTTTTATGTTAAGATGCCTTGAATGTAAATGCTCCTTCCAAAAAAACTTGGATCTGTGTGATCATTTGAAATACAAACACAATCAAGAAATATAGAAGAAATACTGCATATACCTCAAAAAATATTAATCGCAGCACATAGATATTGTATATTTTTGAAATCAGAAAGAAAAGACGAATCTTAAAATGCAAAAATATTCAGGGTGTTCCCTCTCAAAAAATCGACTTCATTGTCACACCCTGTACAGGGTGTCCCAAATTCGTTGTTTTTTTGTGGTGTCGGGTATTTCTAGGGGAGATAGAAAAAACTGACCCCCCTTTGCGACGCCCAAATTTCAAGAGAAGCCTAAAGGTGAAAACCACATAACAAGCCGTTTTTAAGCTGCGGAGTGTTTTTGTCTGCATTTTTAAAAACAACCCCGTAGTTTAAAAACGGCTTGCTATATCAAAATGCGATTTTCACCTTTAAGCTTCTTTTGAAGTTTGAGTGTCACAAAGAAGGATCAGTTTTTTAAGCCCCTCTAGAAATACCCGAAACCCCCCAAAAACATCGAATTTGGGACACCGTGTACATGGTGACGGATAGAAAAAAATTATGTTGGCTTTTAAAGTTGTCATAATTAACCAAAAAAATCTCAATTTATTTTCAATCAGGGCCGTATCTGGACCAAAATTTTGGGGGGGGGTTAGGCCAGTGGAATTTGAAAAATTGTGGGTTTATTGAATATGAAAAAAAGGTTAAACTTAAAAAACACATTCCTATTTAATTTTCGGGGGGGGTTTGAACCCCCAAAACCCCCCCTCAGATACGAACCTGTTTTCAATGATAAAGTTGCTGAGTGCTCCGGTTATAAAAAACCACCCGGTACCTACATAAAATCATACCTAAAAATTAGAATTGACCATTATTTTATACCTTGAATTTTTTGTTATACGTTAAGCTCTTCGATCTCGCGCCAATCACGGTATTCGCGCCAATAATTTAAATTAGACATTTTGACGTTAATTTTGGCGCATGCTCCTTTGATGGAATTCATCTCGGTATTTAACGACTCGTCTATTTAATTTTTATTGGCGTTTTATAATTTGTTTCTGACATAAAGAATTATAAAACGTCAATAAAAATTAAATTGTCAAAAAATTATAACAGGTGTGACACATGCAAATATAACAAAATAAGGTCTCGTCTTACCACATAATACACAAATAAAACTATTTTTTAAGGGGGCAAACTTCGTCCGAAAACTTACCATTTGACAACACTGATATCGCGTTTTTTTGGCTAAATCTTTGTTCTAATAGAAATAGAAAACGAGAAAGCGGAACGCGTCGAAATTTTGAGGGGTAGTTTTTTAAAGCATTTTTAACAAACGTATCTTAGCAGTTTTTCACGAAATCATTTTATTCAAAAAATAAAAAAAAAAGTTATGGCTAAAACACAACAAATATTTCAAAACAATGTTTGGCATTTTAGTAGCCTAGTTGTATTATAGAAAACTGTAGCGAAATTGTTTCGATTTTTGTATTTTTTGAAAATGTACAAAAGAAAATCAAAAATCTGAAAATTTTAAAAAAATCTTGCATATAACAGAAATTATGTTTCAACTAGTTTTTTATAGAAGAGATCTATTAGGATTTACAAAAGCGTGCTCAATTTTATATTTGCTGAAGAACACCAAATCAGACAAGAGCCATCAACCTCCTGATTGAAGCGCCACCCCCATATACCGGGGGCAAGTCAATTTAATTGAGAAAATTTAACTTAGATCACGTGACCCGGATTTCCACATTATTTTCAGATATTTTGAAAAAATAAAATGTTGTTTAATATAAGTTAAAATAAGTTAAATGATTATAAGTAGGTATTTAAAGACATACAATTTTTTCTATTTACAATACGTTTTTTTAAGGGCATCATAATCACATAGTTTTTGATAGTATATTAACAGAAGCTTGTGCTTAACTTCGCTGAGTTGAAAATAAAGTCCTTTTCATTTATTTATTTATTACATAACAAGAGAAGAAAGTGACAAATTTCTCACGAGTTCTGTCGAGTTATGGACGCTATTTTTCCTACGAACACTGTTGAACTATACTTATTTTTGTAAAAATTGGTGTTTAATTTTGCGTAAATCAAATGAAACTGCTTTTCTGAAAAAGTAATGTAACAGTTAAACACTTTCCATACATGTGCCGAAGTACTGTTGCACATGTGCGAAAAAATTTCTGCACACGGATGAAATTTAATGTTTTCTGAGGATGCAAATCGTGTAAAATCCAACATTTTCATATGTGGTCGCAGGAAATAGTAATTTACCTAACCAGTGCGGAAGACGCACACACATTCGTTAAGTATGTAGGTAAAATATTTTTTCTACGAGGTTGTGGAAACAAAAATAAAGTACTACAATAAAAACAACTCATTTATTATATTTAATTTACAATGATTGCCGAAAACTTTACTTCTAATCCTGTGCAGCAGCTGTGGATCAGGAGATTTTCGTTTTCAAATTCTGGATCAATGATATCGGAAGGTCTTTAAATATATTTTGCTCTGGATGTATTTGGAGGCAGGCTCATAGTAACATTATGTGTTCCATCCTATTGTGGCTAAGTCTTCTTCGAGATTATCGGTATTTTCTACCACAGTAAATAAACACTTTTTTTCTATTTTTATTTATAAGATGAAATGTCATCCCCTGGTTTTTACAAAAAATAGGCTTTTTTATTTACTCTAATCTTTTATTTTTTCTGTTGCTATTGGAAAACTAGCCGCCCACTTGTGTTTTTAGGCAAAAATTAACATCAGTGTCAAACTCAAAATGTGTTGTTTTTTGTCATCCCTAAAATTTTAGTAAGGCCCACAATTTAGAAACCGAATAGGTGTCCCTAGGACTCTAATATGTAGTGCCACCTATTGACTGATGATTTTTAAATATTTTGCCTTATTGTCTTCTGCTTAAAAAATTGGCTGAATCGAAATTGTCGCCTTAAATATCTTTAAAACTAAGTCATACCTTGACTTGCGGATTCCAGTAATATCTTAAATGAATATCGTTTGACAACTTCAAGTAAAAATACTCTGCCAATATATGGGCCCCTAAGCTCACACTAGGTACTATAGTTATAGTGTACGTGTGAGCTAATATAACTAAAAACTGAAATATATTTTATTCAACTCCAGACTAAATTACCTTTTGTTTGATACCACACAAGCCATGTTTTGACTTAAACTCAAATTTTTGAAATCTACCCCCACCCTTAAAAAAAAACAAAAAACTAAAATGTATTTTGTTAAACTCCGGACTCAATTACCTTTCGTTTGATATCACACACGCCATATTTTCACTTAAACTATAATTTTTAAAATATACCCCCACCCTTTTTTTAAATAAATTAAAATGTATTTTGTTTAACTGCAGACTCAATTACCTGTCGTTTGATATCATACACGCCATATTTTCACATAAACTCTAATTTTTGAAATCTACCCCCACCCTTTTATTTGGTTTGTGTTCGGTGGATTTTGTTCATTTTTAAATGGGACCTAGGTACCAAATTTTATTAAAATCGGCCAAGCGGTTTTTGAGTTATGCGCGTTGGTCGTTACAGACAGACATACAGACATACAGACATACAGACATACAGACATACAGACATACAGACATACAGACAGACCGACAGACAGACAGACAGACAGACAGACAGACAGACATACAGACAGACAGACAGACAGACAGACAGACAGACAGACAGACAGACAGACAGACAGACAGACAGACAGACAGACAGACAGACAGACGGCGCAACAAAAAAGTTTCAAAATCATCTGAAACGCAAAGATATATAAAAATTTTTGAAATCAGAGCAACTTTTTTTTTCTCGAAAAAATTAGGATCACCATAGCTCACACTACTATAGTATAGTATATGTGTGAGCTAATACTATAGTATATGTGTGAGCTAATATTAATGGGTTTGTATCTGAATTTTTTAAGAAATTTAAGTTTTTTGGTTTGGTAGTTTTAAAAAATTTCCTGTTGCGAAAAAATGTTAATTTACACCAGAAATCACGAACATTTTAATTTTTTAGGGTTATCTTAATAAGTCCAATAAATAATAAGAGTCGGTTTAGTTACCACGTAGAAGTAATTATTTTTTAAATAAAAAGTGACAAATTTCATTCCATCGATGTGGGGAAGTGAGAAAGATGTACAAGTGAGAAATCCATATTATGCAGAATCTTTCAAGGATGGTAAAATTTGTGTATGTTTATCATAGAGTTTTGTCATAAAATTCAATTTTTATAGTTGGGAGTAGGGTCACTGCATCACGAAGACGTAGTGTCTTCTTTGGGTAGCGACACGACAGCTAAATATTTTTGGTTATATGACGAATCTGACACTGTCAAGAGCGTAGTTTTTTTTTTGTATTTAAAAAAATAAAATGGTTTACAAATGTTACGGAAATAACTGTCCGTCACACTCGTTATATATATTTAGACTCTCCAAATAAACAAACCATTCAAATAATGCTTTTCAGATTGTCGAATAAAAACGATGTTTTTTATGATTTTAATATTTACCCACACAGCGCAAGAAACCAAAAATTATTTGACATGTTTTATAAAATATAGAAAACTGTTGTTGGATTTATTCTAGGGCATAAAAGTGTACGTTTAATCCCTTTTTTCATGGACTTAGGTGATTAAAAGTAATTTCTTTAAAACTATAAAGGAAAAATTATAGGTTTTTTGGATCATTTTATTTTATTAATATACAAAAAACAAAAAGCTATCATGATACACAATAACGGTTATTCTGTTGCTTCCAGCTTGGCAGAAGTTTACTGTACTTTGCTGATGACTTGGTTGGTTTCGATTATTATTGTGTCCTTTGGCATAGCCTTCATATAAAGGAAGCATTTAACTTTCTAGACTTCTCCAGGATAAAAAACAGGAATACCTTTTCGGTGAAATTTTTGAAATTCTTTTTATTGCATCATTTTCAGTACTCTGACAGCTGCTTTCTTTGGCGGCCTTTTCAATGTCCATCTCAAAGTAGGAATTATTCTTTGGTCCCTCGTTTGTTCCATCTTTAAGAAATTTAATTCAAACTTGTTCTTATTTAGTTTGTTATGAAATAATAGTTATTTAAACAACAAGGTTTGAAAACGACTCTTTGCACACGATCGAGACAGTTTGGTCGAGGGAGTGTTTTTCAAACGAGTTTTTTACAATATTTTTTATACGACTGCTAATAAAGAAAGAAAAATCAAATTTTAATTTAACTTGTTTTTATTTCCGACATTTTTACAACAAAACTTTAAAAATTCAACAATTTTTTGACGTATCTAATCAACAAAACATACGAGCAGTGACGGTTGCTACGGAACTAAGCCAACTTATATTGATGGGTGACAACAACAAAAATCACAATGACGGGAGACCCGTATGCAGAAATGACATTAGCTTGCGCAAAAATGACACAAGCGTGTGCAAAACGTTTTGCACACAGCGTGCGCAAAATGCCATTTTCAGATCGTGTTCTCCGTGCGCAAAACCCCCTTTTACAAGACAGTCGTATAAAAATATTATTTAGTGTCTCCAAAAAAATTAAAACTATTACTGGCCGCTGTATTATTATATACCGGGGGTTGACATGCTAAAACTAGAGTACCGGAGTATGTGGTTTAAAATTTATTTATTTTATGATTATTATTATTTTTAGTATATAAACATTGGCATTAAAGTCCCTTTTAATCACTTAACAAATTATAGCCGTCCTTCCGGTCGGGCTTAAAAAATCTCCGACCGAAAAAGGTCGAAAAACAAAAGGCCAAAACTTCAAAAGGTCAAAAATACACAAGGTCGAAAGTACAAAAGATCGAAAATAGAAAAGGTCGAAAGTACAAAAGGTCGAAAATACAAAAGGTCGAGAATACAAAAGATCGAAAAACAAAAGATTGAAAAACAAAAGGTCCAAAATCGAAAGTAGCTATACTGTAATGATTGTAAAAAAAGGCTTTACTATACACACAGAGGCACACAAACACACCTAACGCACACACACACAAATACATACACATACAGACACACACACACACAGACGTCAAGACGATATTGCGAAGATAAGTCAAAATACACCCAAATAAACACATTTTCGGCGTCATCTCAAAAACATTTTTTACCTTTTCTAGCCAGGATTGCACGGGCTAGGAAGGTAAAAAAAAATCAACAATCTAAAAATTCAAGGTCTAAAAGTTTTTTTTGTACATGTACCATCTCTAGGTATTTTTTGGATAGCAACACGACGGGCCGCGGAACTTTGTTCGAAAACATTTTCCTCAAACGGAAAATTGTCAAAAACGGTTTTTTCGAACGGAAATTTCTTTGAAACAAAAATTTGCGATCAATCGGTGTTTTCCTAACCTTTCTCAATTGATCGCAAACGTATTCTAACCGGTACAGACACTCTCTGACCTTTTTCCACCAAAACACTGTCTTCAAATCACAGGTTTGCTATCAATTGAGAAAGGTTAGAATAACACATTTTTCGAAAATATGTTTTGGTTGGTTCGGTTTGGTTTCACACTCTCTACCCAGACAGCACAAGTACGTACTATGTACGTACGTAGGTAACTCTGCGACGTACTATACTTATATAGTACGTACATTTTTGGACGTCCATATATGTACGTCGTAGGGACGTAATTTTAGCCATGTACTATGTACGTAAAAACTCGTCCTAGGTACGTACATGGTACATCCAATTAAACGTAAAATGTACGTACTCTAGACGTACACGGTACTAACATGGCACATCAAATTAAAATAACAAAAGTGTAGAATTAAGACTAGGTACCATTAAAAACTATTCTGGCTTCCTGCACATTCCTACTTTAGAGTGATCGTCCAGGTTTACCTTAAGGCTCGAAGTCTCGATAGGATTGAAGTTTGTTTTACTTGATTTAATATTTAAGTAATGTATCTCCAACAATGCCGTTAAATGTTATAATTCCAAATCTAAAGACACTGTATGTTATTTTAAAAACAAATAAAGACTTACTGATGGATGTAAACTACAAAAATAAAAGTTATGGAATATTTTTCAAAAAATCATGTTTTTGCACAAAGTCTACCTGATTGGAAGCACGGCAGAACCACAGAAATGAGACAAAATTTAGGGTGAAATGATATTTTTTATGATTGTAGGTAAGCACTATAACTACTATTATATCTAATAGTAAAAGTGTATGCATTAAATTGTTGTAGTATTTTTTGTATTAATTTATATTATAAAAATAAAAAGTTGGTCGAAAACTAAAAATATAAGTATTTTAATTTTTTTAAAAATATTTTACATACTTTAGGTACTTAAAAATTCTGAGATCGCTTTGCAAACTTCTACAAAAATTGTAGGTACACTAAAAATTCCGAGGTTAATTTACAATATTGTATAAAAATTGCGTGTAGGTACTCTAATTATTCCAAGGTAAGTTGACGAGTCGCCCATGGAAATTCCGAGGCAGGTCACGTGGGCTTGTCGCTACCCATGGAGACGCCAGGCTTCCAGGATGCAGTGACCCTAGTTGGGAGATGTTATTAGTGCCCCCTAGCGGAAAGCTACAGAAAAAAAAATATTTTAGGTGAATTCACAAGGCCCGATTTTGTTATAAAACATTTTTTCTCGAAGTCGTAGCTGTACTAGTATCTGAGATAAACCCGGCTGCCATCCTTAATGGGACACCCTGTATATATAAGAAGAACGAATTTTTCTGCTTTGTCATGCACAAAAGCAATATCGTCTTTAAAATAAAATAATTCTGTCATGGAGTATTGCATTCAATTAAAGGTTTATTTATTTATTTATTTATTATTATTTATAAGATAAACTGTTTCGTTTAAAACAGGCTATTAACATATAAATAAAGGAAAGTTTGTTAGTTATAGATAGTCATTTTTTATTTAATTTTAAGAATGGTCCAAAACAATATATTAACTAACTAATTATTAACTAAAACGCTTGATTTGAATAACAGTTCTTCTTGCAAAACTAATAGATATCAAAGGAAAATAAAATATTGTTGTCGTTAACTCAAGTAAACTTACTTTGAGGGAAAATATTTTTGAAAAAATAGGTTTTCTAGATTTGAGATCTTTTTTTTTGTGCAACAATTGCACAAGAATACTTTTTGGTTTGGTCATCTCATCACTTTATGCCACATAAAAACTGCCAAAAAAATGTCTGTAGTAAATTAATTTCGTGTGTTCAAAATATGCTTTTAAAATATTTTTTATTTTAATTTTAATTTCTATGTACCTCCAAAAAATACTCTATAGTGAATAGCACACCTAACCATTTACGATAATTGAGAAAAGAAAACTGTGTCTTCCTCTACTATGTTTTTTATTTTCGCCGACTAGTTGGAACCTCTACAGAAAGTTATGGAGTATTTCTTCATTAACGATAAAATAAATACATGGAAGGAAAGAAAAAAAAATTCTCCATGCGAACAACGCAACGGTAACCGAGACATCGACATTTAAAGTTAATCATTTTATTGTTGAGCGGTAAATTAACAATACTAGAAGAATATATTTCTAATTTTGATCAGCCTGTTTACTTTTTTCCTGGCTTTTGTCATGCATGAGCAAGGTAGATACAAGTATGTATGGGGTCCTGAACCCTCCTGGTGTTACATATGATGTAAGATAGATCTCTAATGATTACCAAAGAGTGATATTATGCTATTAATAAAAGGAAAAGGAAAAGAAATTTAGTGTGACTTTGTCCACACTTGACTAATTTTTACTAATTTGCCATTATAAAGTTTTTTGTTTGCTGCATAAGCAATTATTTTTATTTACACAATAAATTATATCCTTCTAACAACTATAGACCACAAATTTCAAAATTCCTTATTGCTAAACGTAGTTTTTCTTGGCTAGATATACTACAATATAATAATAAATATGCTTTTAAATATCAAATCAATGTGCAGAACAAGAACAGATAATAATTGGTAGTAAAATAATACACAAAAAAATGTAAATAGGCTGGTTTTGCTGGTAGTTATTCTTCATTTCAATTGACTTAAATTACGCTGTCTTCTTAAAAACATATTATTAGAAATTAATTTTTAGAATTTTAGAATAGAACTTATAGCGAATTCATTTGAGAAAGTTAGTCGGCCACTCGTGGTCCACTAACACTGTTTTGGTGCTGTCAAAAAATTGCCCCAGTGCAGTTTTAAAAGAATACAAAAGTGCACTAGTGCAACACGAGCTCGGAGAGCCCGTGGCAAAAAATATGCACTGAGTTCAAAACTGGGCTTGTCAGTGGGTCAAAAGAATACAAAAAATTGCACTAGTTTTCCCAAAAGAATACGAAAACTGCACTAGTGGCGCACCAGTGCTGCACTTTTTCCCAAAAAAATTCGCCATTAAAATTTTTTCTACGACTACCTTGTCATACAAATCGCGTCCGGCATAGAAAGCACGGATCACCTGGTGATCCGTGTAGAAAGGCTGAAATACGCCTCTGTTACCAAGCAACCAATGCAAATACACCACATCGCCGCCATGTTCTGTACCAAACCAATTTTGGAGCAAATCTTTAAATAGGTAGAAGCTAGGTAGGGTTTTTTTCCAATTTAATTTTGACTGAGGTTTGTTGGTTTATTTTTTACTAGTGACGGGCAAAACTACTTTTTTAAGATGTTCGTTTTCCTACCTCAAACTTAATTTTTACCTACTGATGCTTTCTAGAAAAGCAGCTTTTTGTGACAACCGATAGCAGTTGAAAGTTGCTTCGGACTAGCTTTTAAAAAGTAATTTAGAGTCATGTGGTGTAAAAGTGAGACGCCCAAAAACTCCTTGAAAACTGAGACACTTAAATAAAAAATGCTTATAATTGAATTCTCATAGATTTTCTGTTATAAACTGAGCAGCAATTGTAAGGACCTCACATCTATAATTTATTTTATTTTTTTATAAAACTTACCGTTACCGAAACTTTTGTCGTGTGAGTTCGTAGATCGGTTTTCCTATAAATAAATTTGTTTGCACTTATTTGTTGTATTTAAGTAAAAAAAAAACAAAAACTTATGACTCAATTTTACCCTGAATGTCTTATTTTTGGTTTAGACGGCGATCCGACTGTTTATACTTTATTCGTGAATTTATTATATTTCACCTGACCTGTCTCATTTTTAAACTTTTTCAAGGAAAAATTAGAGTCTCTGTATGTTGACATATTTGGATAATACAGGGACTCTAGGTAAAATATGAGACACATTTTTAATATTTTTAACTTTTTAATACTACTAGGACTTTCTCCATCCATACTAGGATCAATCGCCCAGTTCTTGCCAAAGTTTTTGCGTCGAAAATAGCTTTTTAGACATAACAATACAACCATGCGTTAAGTGGGACTCGAACCCACAAGCTCGCGCAACGCCCTGATCGAGGCAGTCCCGTCGAATATAAGCTGCCATCATAGCAGCGCTATATCCGAAGCAGGACCACTACACATGCGGACACGAACTCACTCAATATTTTTAACTTATATTATAGGTCAAATTTCTATGTACCGTCAAACGGGGTGGATCGGGACAGCGGGGTCAATCGAGACAAAACCTGTTTTTTACTATTCAAATGGCCTCTATATCTCAAGGTCAATGTTTTTAGGTTCAATAATATTCAAAACTCATAGGCGATATCTAATAGCGATTTCGGCTTCACTGCTCTGAAGTCACTCGCGGGTAGAGCGGTAACGTCACGAATCTCTCTCCGAGCACTCCGGGATTGACCTGAGATCGAGCGGGATTGCTCGCCTTCAGAGCAAGGGCGAACACGATTTTTCAAATACTTGCTCGAAATTTCCTGGGCTTTATAACGTCAACAAATAAAAAATATTGTTGTTTTATAATTTTTTGATTTAAAATTTTTGGGTGCAATGAAGTATATAAATGTAAATTTTCTAGATGTAAAACACGGAAAACACTTATAAAAACACAAATACACCAAAATTAGAAACAAATTAATCAGATCTAAAAAATGGGGTTGTATGTTTTTGATTTGATCTGACACGTTGCTCCGTCAAAAGAGATGGAGCAATTCCAAGCACCCGCTCGGAGATTTGCGGGCAATAGTCGATCACGCAAATCTTTTTTAGAGCACTGCTTGTTTTTAAGCCGAACGCGTGCATCCGTTTCAGAGCAATTTTCGAGCACTCGAGGGCAGTTTTCGAGCAAAAGCCGAAATCGCTATTAGTGGACGCGTTTCTGCAAGTCGCCGGCCAGTTCGCTTTAGCTTTTTGAATGGAGCAGCACGCAAAAAAACCAACAAAATTTTCGCGGTTTTTTGTTGTCGTTTTGTTATTTTATGAATAAACCTCGTTTTCTGGCTTATTTTTAATGTTTTTTTTTTCTGGTTTTTTTTTGCAAAATCATTTTTTTAACCTCTGTCCCGATTGACCCCATTACAGGGGCTAATCGAGCCTTAACACTGAAAATATGGGGTGTCCCGATTTACCCCATATGCGGGGTCAATTGGGACACCCACTAAAAAAAATATATAAAATCACCTGTCAAAGTGATAGCTATCATTTAGCGGTGGTTTGAAGTCTATAGCTTTTTTAGAAAAAAAGTTATTTTGAAAAATATCTGAAAATTGTCTCGATCCACCCCGTTTGACGGTATATATGTATCCTAAAAAAAAATTCGAGTCCTACGGGGGAGTCTAAAATCTTCAAAATTTAAGTTTTAAAAAGTGTCTCAATTTTACACCACTTGACCCTAGTAAAAATAGACCAATGCAGATTTTTTTTTATTTATTTAGTCGGTTTAGAACGTTTTTCTACGTTGTCCGACGCCTATTCTCCACCTTCGATCCTGACAATCATCTTCTGTCAGATTTTTTTGACTCATTGATCTTTGGATTGACTGTTGCCATTCTAGTTTAGGACGCCCTCTTTTTCTGCGTCCTATTGTTTGCCATTCTTTCTTTTATGATCTCATTTCTTATGTGATCTGTTCTAGATATTCTCATTGATCTTCTTATTGCATCCATTTCGACACTTTCCATTTTTGTTTTGTATTTTTCTGTTACGCGACAAGTCTCTATTCCATACAACAGCGTGCTTTTCACCATTGTTTCATATATGTTAAATTTTACATTCTTTTTTATCTCTCTGCTTTTTTCCAGTTCTTTACAGTCTGTTCCTGTCTTATCAAATGTGACACCCAAGTATACATACTCATTGCATGGAGATATTACTTGTCCATTGTCTAGTTCTAATTCACTGGATTCGTTTCCAATACATAAGTACTGTGTCTTGTCCACGTTCACTGTTAATCCCCACTTTTGGTATTTTTCCATTAACTTTCTCATCATATACTTCATATCCTCTTTATCATTAGCTACAATTACTTGGTCGTCAGCAAACTGTAGTGTGTATATGGTAAATCGGTCGTTAAGTTGTATTCCCATGCCATGCACTTTCCGTTTCCAGTTTTTTAGAGCTACTGCGATATATATTTTAAAAAGAGTTGGAGAAATACAACATCCCTGTCTTAAGCCTTTTGTTACCAGGAATTCTTTTGAAAGTCGATTTCCAATTTTAATTTTAGATTTTGACCCTTTGTATAGTTCTGTTATCGCTTTTATGTATGTATGATTGATATTAGTCTGCTCTAGCACTGTCCATAGTTTTTCTTCTGGAACGGTATCATATGCTTTTTGTAGGTCCACAAAGGTAACATGAGTCTCTATATTTCTGGCGCTCCTTTTCTCAATTACTTGTTTAAGACAAAAAACATTATTACTACAAGATCTGCCTGCACGAAACCCACTTTGCTCTTCTTCTTCTTGTTCATGAAAATCCTTCTCTATTAGATCTCTAAGAATCCTACCGTACAATCTACTGAGAGTACTGGTTACTGAAATTCCTCTAGCTTGTTTCCTTTTTTGTGTATTGAGGATATGAATGCAATTTTCCAATCATCAGGTACTGGATGTCCATTTATGCATTGGTTGATAATATATGTGAGATTTTCGATTAGTTTCTCTGATCCATATTTGAGCATTTCAGCATATATTCCTCCAGGTCCGCTAGCTTTTTCGGATTTAAGCTTTTTAATACTATTTTTTATCATTTCTTTTTTGATGATTACTTCCTCTCCGTGTACTTCTATGTCTCTCCTCGGAGAGGCTGCCAGATATTCGGGTCTCGTTTCCTGCAGCAGTCCCTTGTAGTGTTCTGTCCATTGTTCTGGTTTGATGATCTGGATGTTTAATTTTTCTTTTGTTGGGTTTTTTACTGTAGTAATGAATTTCCATACTTCAGAACTCTGCCTACCTCCTACGTGTGTATTGATATCGTGGCATTTGCGCTCGAACAGTTCATTTTTTTCTGTGCGTATCAAATTTCTTAGCTGTCTTCTGGTTTCCCTGTGGATTTCTAGGTCTCTTTATTCTTTAGTACTGAGCCATTTCAAGTATGTGCGTTTTTTCTCTTTGACCATTTCCTGTATTTTCTCCGTCCACCACATCTTCCTATTATTTCTATTATCTTGGTATCCAACAGCTTCGTTGCTTGCTTCCTTCAAGCTTTTTATTATGTTTGTATATATCTCTTCAAATGAGTGATTTGTGTTTATTAATTTTTGATCTAATCGGTTCTGATACAATCTTTGAGTACTTTCGATTTCTAGACTTCTAAAGTTGTATTTTTGGTTGTCTTCGATGCACTCTAGGTTTTCATTTTCTCTAATACTTTCGTCCTTATTTGTTTTTCTTAAAGGGAATAATATTTTTGCTTTTACCAGATGGTGGTCAGATCCACAGGTAACACCACGAAGTGCTCGCACATCATACCACTTTAATTGCGAGTGTTGTCCACCTATAGCATAGTCAATGATTGATTTAAGATTTCTTGTTGGCTGAATCCAGGTATATCGATGAATATCCTTATGTTTAAAAAAACCATTATTTATTTTTAGGTTGTGGGTTTCACACAATTGCATCAGTCCTAAGCCATTATCATTTGTTACTTCCTCTCCAAATGGTCCTATCACTTTGCTCTGGGTTTGTCTACCAGTTCGGCTATTAAAATCGCCAAGCATAATTATTTCTCTGGTATTACCGATTTTGGTGATAGTCTCATCAAGTTGGTCAAAGAACAGTTGTTTTGTACCTACTTTTTCGTCATCTGATGGTGCGTAGACTGCTATTATGCTTATGACCAAGCATCTTCATGTTCACTCGAAGTATGTTTTCACTAATGCAATCGTAGTCGGTAATCTTATTTTTTAGGTTTTTCTTTATTAATAAGGATACCCCTCTGGCTGCTCTTCTTTCTTTTGGGACTCCAGTGAATATATGGACGAAATTGCCGACACTATTCGTACCTGTTCCTTTATTTTTTGTCTCTGTAAGTGCAATGATATCGATCTTACAATTCTGCACTTCGGTTGCAATAAGGTCCAATTTTTGATTCACTCCCTGTACGTTACATGTAGCTATATTCATAGTCCTTTGTCTTTGCTTTTTTCGTCTTTGAGAATTTCCATCTATTGCTCCGAGGCTTTGTTTAGGCTTTTTGGTAATTGCTTTGTTTTACAAGTATTAGAGAACCAGTCTAATGCCTCAACCCCCTACTTGGAGGGCCAGGATTTTTAATCAAGGTTTTTTTCCTCTAGCCTTTGACGAGCCAACGCCATACTGTAAGGCAACAGTTGTCTTTTATACTATCCCTAAATGAAAGGGTTGCCACCTACGCTATGATCACCGTACCGAGGTCCATTCTCTCCGCCTTTCATATCGATGTGGTCTTCTCCCGTAACCCTGGGAAAGGGACCCTAGACAGGTGCTAACTCTCCGGGTCGGAGAGTACCTGGAATCTACGGAGGGCAGGGGTCAATTCATTTCCCCTGATAGACATCTGACGAGGTCTACCCGTACCCAATGCAGATACATTTTAAAAATGGGAAAAGCATGAAAACTTAAAAAAATTTATGAACACATATTGAAGCAAACAGGAAAAATACATAAGACTCCATCAGAGTTCTTAAAAAACCTTTAGGGGTAGTAACTGGTTTTTACGGTTTTCAGCAATATTGATAAAAAAAAAGTTAAAAGCAAAAGTTATAGTAAATGAAAAGGTCTCTCTTGTAAAACTAAATTTGTCCAGAAAAATCGAAAAAAGCGGTTGTTTTAATTTAATTTTTTTTAATCAAATTTGGTGAAACCTACCTTTTTATCCCTAAACACGTTTTAGTTTTTTTTTTTTTAATTATTTTTATTTACATTTTTTTTATTTGAACCCAAGAATGCCCAACTTCTGAAAGCAGTTCTTTTTAATCTGTGGCCAATTTTTTGGTTAAGACATCTACAGTAAGTTTTACATTACTATGGAAAAATATTTTATGAAATAGAAAAAAGTGAGACAGTGAAAATCAAATTAAGCATACGAGATGGATTTTAATAATTTAAATTATATTGCGGTATTTCCATTTTGTTATTTTTTAAATCGCTTAAATTCTGTTACTTGGTAAATTTTACAAAACTACCCACTTTACCTTTTTTTCTTGTGAAAATAAGACCTTATTTTAGGTTTTAAATCAAAATAAAATGTAAAAAACAATATTTTCAATTAAAAAAATTTCGAGGTGTAAAGAAAAATAACATAATGACCTGTAAAGGACAAAATATAAAAAACTAAAATTAAAAAGACTATCAAACGTGAAATTTCATACCCGTGAATTTAAAAATCAAACAAGTTTCATGGCTAATCGGGCAAAAAGGAGTTTTTTTTTCCCTTATATTTTTCCGTGGGTATCTTGAAAGCTTAACCTTACGGGGGTCCAAGATCTAATGGACACCTAATAAGTGTTGACAGTTAACCGTTTCGTCCTTATGGGATGGGAAGATTTGTCACTTGACCAGCAGTGTTCTGAGGAGTCCCATAAGGACGAAACGGTTAACTGTCAACACTTATTAGGTGTCCATTAGATCTTGGACCCCCGTGAGGTTAAGCTTTCAAGCTACCCACGGAAAAATATAAGGGAAACAAAAAACTCCTTTTTGCCCGATTAGCCATGAAACTTGTTTGATTTTTAAAAAGACTATGTAAAAAACAAATAGTTTGACAAAAGTTTTTAGTTCCTATAATGTTTCTGTTTAACTTTTTTCGATAGGATTTAGATTCGCTAAAAATCTTAAAAAGCCATTATCTACTCCTAAAAACTCACCCCATTTTACGCCAATAATTCGGATAATGTCTAATTTTATTTTCCTGTTGGCTGCAATTGATTTGCTTGATGATTTTCTAACACTTTCACTACTTTTTATGTTTTACCCCTTTCGAAAAGGAGTGCAGATTCATTCTAAATGCAACCAATCACTATTTTTTACTAATTCAACTGCTAAATTTACGACTAATTCGGTTTTTTTTTGTATTATCTTCTTTTTTTCGTGTGTGATTTCTCTGAAATTTTTAACATTTAGAAATCCTCGACATAATATTAAGATTTTTAAGATCATTCAAGAATAGACTATAATAATAATATTTTCCAGGTCAGGTCATTTCGCGACACAAGATTCAAGGATGGTTAAAATACTGGTTTAAAAGTACAACCACAAAGATTTTTAAAGTCATGTTTAACTACTGTCGTTAAACAAAATTTATATTACAACGATTTATTCGGTTATTTTGGAAAATTCCATGTTATAAGGGTAGTTCTTATGATATGAAATAAATAAACATTTGAAATTTTTCAGGGATTGTCGGTCGTATAAAATATCACGATTTTGTTATTATGATAACAATTTTATCATTCTAACTAAAATTTGATCAGAGATTTAGTTTCTTAAAAAAGTGTAAATGTAAATGTGGTTTTTTTGGTTTCTAAAATATTTAAAAAATTTGATTAATAACCAGACAACTTTACATTGACCTCAAACTCTAATGGTTCGTTTTTTAAAAATAGTTTTGGACTAAATTAATAATTAATTAATACAGTGGCGCACCCAGCAATATGTCTTGGGGGGCCCGAGGCCTCTTGGCGGGGGCCCGAAGCGTCATGATGTCGAATTTTAAGCTATTTTTTGTGTTTTTTTCTGAAATATGTCGAAAATATGTAAAAAGATCTAAGGCTTGGTGGGGGCCCGGGGTGTGTATTTTTTTCTGTTCATAATAGCGCCTAAACCGCTGAACCGATTTTTATAAAATTTTCAGGTAAAGTAATGATCGACACTCTGATGAGCTGATTAGATTTTGGTCAAAATTTAATAAGGGTAATGACAGTTTTTTGACAATTAAAACATTTAAAAAAATGTTAACTTTTGAACGGAGTATTGCATCAATATGCGGTTTTCGAAATATAGTAGACCATATTTTGCTTAATAATTTGTATTATAACCAAAAACTTCGTAGAAGCTTTAGTTTCCGAGATATTTGCAAAAAAACTGTTGTTAATGCTGAGTATCATAGCCTCACCTGAATGTGCTACTAGACTAGTTAGGAAGGTATCAGATCCATCATGGATCCATTTATTTAAGATGAATGTTAACAAAAATTTTAAATTTTGAAGAGAGCGTCGATTGTATCAATAAGTTTTCGGATTATGATATCAATTTTTTACCTTCTTAGCAAAATTTGGTTTCTGCAAAAAATAACTTATAAAAGTTATTGTTTATTTTTTGGTTTCTTATATATTAAAAAAGATTTGTTTCATTGGTTTATAGAGCGAAAGCATATGTCTTACATTCAGATAATCAGCGAGGAAGGTATTGGATCCATGGGTACAATATTTAATTAAATAAATCGATCCATAACGGATCGGATACCGTCCTAGCTAGATAAAAATGTGTTAATATACTACGAGCATTGACATTATCGTTCAATATTTTTCGTCAATATATGAACTTATGCCATTAAACATAAATGATTCGTGTTTTAAATAATAAATATAGTTTTGGACTAAATTTATAATTAATGAGACAAAGTTTGGCATCCTTGTTGTTTAAAACTTCTTGTTTTTCCAACTATAATAATAGGTACATTTTCTTTCCAAAACATTCCCTATTTCATCATAAAATGGAAAGTTGGGGTCTTTTTTGAGATCCGGCTCCACCAGCGGCGTAGCGTGGGGGGGCGCGGGAGGTTTGCCGCCCTCCCCCCCCCCCGCCCCGAGGGTAGTGGCGCTCCATCGGTGGCCGAAGCGCCCTCAGCTTTATTAAGTCAGGCCGGCAACGGCCAAGTGACTGGGCGCCAAAGGAAACTATTTTTTGTTTTGGTCGCAAGATGTTTGAGAGGCGCCCTTTTGACCTCTCGGCCGCCCCCTCACACATGACACATGATGACCTTTTGTTTTTTTTTTGGTCGCAAGATTTTTTCTCAGTTTTCAGAGGCGCCCTTTTTAGCTGTCGCCCCCCCCCCCCCGCCCTTTCGGGCACGCTACGCCGCTGGGCTCAACGGATCCGGGTCAGTACAAAGAACCGACTCACTGAACCGGCTCGCGGATCCGGATCTTTCTCATTTATGACGATCGTGATTTCTGCGTTCGGTTCTCCGCTTCGCTGTCAATTTGCGCTCTTGGCCTTGGCTTGGATACGTGGCGCCACCAAACCCTTGGCGGCACTTAAGAAAACTACCACAACGCCATTGTAGTTATGAATTATCTGATCGACCATAAACAAAATCAAGAAACACGTCCTTTTGTTTTCAAGTAATTAAGTAAATAAATGATCATAAAATTGTGCCGTAAAAAATAAAGATTTTAAGTTGTCAACGTGCTCTTTACGTAGCCTCCCTTCAGTGTTCTGTGTCTTTGCAATTCGTGTGATTCAGCGCATTCAACGGATCTCGGATCTCTTCGGTCGCTTGATCTTTTTGTGCGGTTTGAACTGCGGTTCAGTCGGGAGTTCTGTGGTCGGAAGAGTTCGTGAATCTTGGGACGCTTTCTTAAGCCGATCACTCACAAAAAAACATAACGCGTAAGAAGTTCAACCCTATGGACTTTTCTTACGTAAATCCAATATGGCCGCTGCTATTCGATCGCTGATTGGTTTAAAGCCCGCTATGCGCCATGCTACGGATTACGTAAATTGTGTGTGTGAAGGCCTTAAATCGCCAGATCGTCACAGACACACGGATCGCGGATCCGCGAATCGCCTCTTTGAAAATCCGAGAGTCGGTTCTCACGGCACAGTATCTTTGAACCGGTTCATTCGCGAACAGTCTGCCAAATTTCAGCTTTGTAGCATGTCTGGAAGTACAGTAGAATATTGATGATCTATACATGAGTGAGTGAGTCAATGAGTGAGTGGCAATTTCGACGTTTTTTGAAATTTCGTAACTACTTTACTACTTCATGGAATCCCATGAAACTTGGAGATGTTATTAACTTCATGGAGATCTATGACTGTGCAAAGTTTGAGATTCGTAGCTCATTCCGAAGTAGAGTTTTAGGTAGGTCAAATATCGGCTGAAATGTTTCCAGAAAAGATGGTTACGGCGCGCGAACTTAGCGACTCACTGCCGTGCCCTCAGATAAATACTAAGAGTTTCTATGTTGTCAATCGCATACGTATACGAATCAAATATTTAAGTAAATAAATATCGGTCCAAATGATTACAAGTACTCCAAACTCGTTACTCATATGGCCGATGCCGATACGATTGATACGAAAGTAACACTTCGGCTTCGGTCCCATTCGGGATTCGAGTAACGAGTATTTGGCGTTGAAGGATTTGATTACTTCGAATCCGCCCATGTATCAGATATTAAAGTATCGAGTAGATAGTATTTGCACACCACTAAAAAGGGCACATTGTGGATAGTTTTTTTACAGTTCCTCTGTAGAGAAGCTCGGTATAGTATTTCCCTTAAATCGACACACACCCTAAAGTCGTTAGAGGTTCCAATCTACCAACATATAACTTTAAAAAAAACATAATCCACTATTTAATTAATAATCTATTTGCATTTAATAGGTTGACCTACTAAATACAAATTATTTTTAAATATTTTTTCTGCTAATTCTAGTATTTTTCTAATAAATATATTCTATAGGTGGATCGAAATACAGTACGGACGTAACCCCCCCCCCCTGTTAACTTTTAAACAGAACTAGATATCAACTTCAAACAAAAAGCGTGTTAAATGGTATCAACTTTACTACTTTCTGACGTATTGCCTTGAACCGTGGTGTGAGCGTAAGACCATAAGGTTACTAACAACTTTATATTTTTTAATAAGAAGGGGGGTCGCGTGATACATTGTTTAAAAGGTATTTTAATTCTCTAATCCAACAGATAAACGGTTATAAAATCGGTTTAATACTCACGGGGTTATGTGTGTTTATGTTTATAGTGTTTACAACTCTTCTTACTCTTCAGCAGTTTCAGATATTGAGTTGAAGTAAAACCTATAATTAATGGTAAAATTGCAGTTACTTTTTGGTGTACCGTAATGTTGCCTTAAGACTATAAGGTCACTGACACCTTTAATGTTTTTAATGAAAAGTGTTCGAGTGATACCTTGTTTAAAACGTATTTTTATTCCCTATTTAATACTGTTTTTGAGAAAAAGTGTTGTATACTTATCGAGTTATTAATTATTTTCGATTATAGTGCGCACAACTCCATTTAGTTTTGAGCAGCTTAAGTTTATATAAAAAATATGTTTAAATGATACTCTTGCCACTTTTTTACGTGTTTTTAACCACCGTTATATTAATTTAGGATTCATAAGGTCACTAACACATTTTTAAATGCAATTAATTATTACATATTTGGCGCGTAAAAAATTTTGTTAAAGAGATGTTCAAATTGCTCCCCGTTAAGAAAGTAAAGAATCAAATTGCCTTTTAAACGAGGTATCACTCGACCACTTCTCATTAAAACATTTAAAGGTATCAGTGACCTTACAGTCTTAAGGCAACATTACGGTAATGAGGGGTACACTAAAAAGTAACTGCAATAAAGAGAAGTTGCAAGCACTATAAACATAAACACACATAACTCAGTGAGTAATAAACTGATTGTATAACTTTTTTTCTTCTCATTTAAGCATTTAAAGTTGTTAGTGACCTTATGATCTAACGCTCACACGACGGTTTAAAGCAATACGTCAAAAAGTAGTGTAGAGTTAATACCATTTTTGCTTTTTGGTTTAAGTTGATACCTAATTCCGTTCAACAGTTAACAGGGGGGGGGGGAATTTTTAAGACCGCACTGTTTTTTATTAATTCCAAATAGATTTTTTTCTCAGTGCATGTGCACACTAGCATATTAATATTATTCCGTAGTGGTAATTAATCACTTCCACTGTTCTAAGCTACAGATCCTTTCGTTGTGGTAGGCATTGGTTATTTTTATTATTTTATTTTATAGATTTTTTGCACGGTTAATATAAAATATTATTTTCGTTTAATCGAAAATGTAAGAGCAGTTGAAAAAATTATACAATTACTTTCTCATTATCAACTATTTCGTGCTTCTTTTCAAATTTTTTATTTAATTTTTTTATCACCTTAAATCAAATAAAAACAAATGTAGTAGATAGACATAAAAAAATATGAAAAATAATTTGACTTCATTCACAATTTAGGTATTTATTAACACCGCTCAAAACGCGCAATTTCCGAAAAACCTCTTCGCAAAATAAATTGCAAATATGTATACTTACTTATTTACAAGAGAGAAATAAAATGTCCACTTCTTGTAAATATGGTCACTGCGATCTGACCTTAACATAAAATTTAGAATTATTTAGTTGATCTCTTGTGAAATTTTCCACTTAGTAGAACAACATTGTAAATATACATAGGCTCATATTGTCACTTGCGTACATTGCTTTTGTTTGTTGACGATTTTTTAATTGTACTTATTCTCATTTTGACGTAACCCTTATTAACTGAATCACGGAAAATACTAATATATATAAAACTACTTTGTGAATATTCTTTTATTTATACCTTTCCAGATCAGGTCAGTACTCAGGAATGATTTTGACGTAATATTAGAAACTTATTGGCGAGCAGTAATAAGTCATCCACTTAATAAATGGCGCTGGGGCTGGAAAAAAAGAGTTACTGGTTGAACATGCTTTTTATTCGGTCGTCCCTTATTTTAAATTTTTAATCGGTTTTGGTACAAAATAGCACCTGACAAAATAACGCAGGACAAAATAGTGCAAAAAAAAATAAAAGAAACTACCCTGACTCCTTTCCCCGGATCGGTTCGTTTCGGATTCACACCCTCTGGGATCCTAGGAAAAAAGACGGAGAGTTTTTTTTTCAAAAAATATGTTGGTTCGCTTCGGTTTGGTTCAGTTCAGTTGTGTTTGGTTCGGTTCGATTCGGATTCACACCCTCTAGGATCCCGGGAAAAATAGCGCATGAACAAAATAGCGATATTTTGTGTTTAGATATTTTTTCGCCCAACCTGTTAGAATTTCCTATTTTAGTAATGCGCTATTTTGGCCTGCGCGATTTTGTCCGCGCTATTTTCACCTGCGCTATTTTGTACAACTGCCATTTTAATTTGGAATCTGCGATATTTTGCGCTATTTTGTCCTGCGCTATTTTGTCCCGCGCTATTTTCTCCGCGATATTTTATCCTGCGCTATTTTAAGCTCCAGAAAGAATGAGCGAAGTATAAAAGAGCAAAGTATCAAAAGTGCGAAGTATCAAAAGAGCGAAGTATCAAAATAGAAGTGTCAAAATAGAAGTGTCAACAGAGCGAAGTATTAAAAGGTCGAAGTATCAAAGGAGCGAAGTATTAAAAGAGCGAAGTATGAAAAAGCGTGTCATAAAAGAACGAGTAATTATTTAGCGAGTGACATTAGAGCGACGTAATAAAATTGAGAAAGTATCAAAAGAGCGAAGTATCAAAAGAAAGACTTATAAATCAAACAAGTTCAGTCGTTCTCCACTAGTTTAATTTTTTACAACTACATGTTTCGAGAGCATAAGCTTTCATCTTCAGGTTGTACACTGAAATAAAATAGGTGAAATAAATGCCTGGTTCCTACAATTATTAATACTATAAGAACAACCCAAACTTAAGACCTACAAGAATGAACCCTACCTTGATGGAGTTATTCCATCGCCATTACCTACATTTTGTAGGCTCAAAAAGTTTTACAGCGGCATGTGCAATGAAGCGATGAAGCAACATGCGTAAGGTAATTGAACCGCTAGTGGGGGACTGAAAATAAAGAGAAAGCAATCAAACAACTGTCCATAAATGTCAAAGGTTTATCCCTCCAAAAAAAACTAATTCTCCTACCACTCAATGATTAAAAGTTTGTTAACCCTTCCCCAGCGGAAGGGGTTGGTTTTTAATTTTAAAATACTCATATTAACTCATAAAAATTTTTGAGTTTAGCTTTTACTAAAAAATTTTAAAAATAAAATAAACTTATTTAAAAGCTAAAGAATGAATCTAAAAAACTAAAACTAAAAAAGTCATAATGACAATAATGGCGGGCAGTTCACAATTTACGCCAAAAAGAAACGAACAGTGCTGCAAGAAGGTCCGGAGGATTGGTTTAAAGGAGAATTTGTAGGTGGCGCTCAGATTAACGTGAAAAAATTGAACCAAACCAAAAACAAAATAATCTCTCAAGTTTGTTTTTAAACAACCACTAACAAACTCCATCTATTTAGAATAATATTTTCTTCATTTTCTTATAAAACTATGCCTTGGTGCAACCCTTCATTCGATATCATTAATTCTATTTTTCATATAAGGTTTCTTTTCACTTATTAGACAGCCTCATATTCCCCCTAGTGCCATCTGTTGTTGCAGATCCGCTTATAGCAGACCGGGTTTTCTTCTGATTGTGTTAAAATTGAGAGATTATTTTGTTTTTGGTTTGGTTCAATTTTGCTTAACACGTTAATCTGAGCGCCACCTACAAATTCTCCTTTAAACCAATCCTCCGGACCCTCTTGCAGCACTGTTCGTTTCTTTTTGGCGTAAATTGTGAACTGCCCGCCATTATTGTCATTATGACTTTTTTAGTTTTAGTTTTTTAGATTCATTCTTTAGCTTTTAAATAAGTTTATTTTGTAATTCTTTGGATGGGTCTGGCCCTTGATGGAGTACCCCTAGTTCAAACAAAACTTAGAACCGGGTGAAAGAGGGAGCAACTAACCAGCTGTCTATTATGACCTTCTGTCAAAAGTGTCGAACGGCCATCTTTCCTTTTATGCACTGTCACGGTGAAGAACTAGGAAAAATTTTTTAGTAAAAGCTAAACTCAAAACTTTTTATAAGTTAATATGAGTATTTTAAAATTAAAAACCAACCCCTTCCGCTGGGGAAGGGTTAACACACTTTTAATCATTGAGTGGTAGAAGTTTTTTTTTTTGCTTTTTTTTGATTTTTTCGGTAAGTACAACCTAATATATAATATAATAATATAAAAAAAAGGGTTTTCTTTCTTCTTTGACTTCTTGAGAAAGAAAAATTATATAATGAACTGAAAGGGGAAAAAAAAGGGGGGTGAATCAAACTTTCATTCTATGGGAGGAGAATGAGTTTTTTTTGGAGGGATAAACCTTTGACATTTATGGACAGTTGTTTGATTGCTTTCTCTTTATTTTCAGTCCCCCACTAGCGGTTCAATTACCTTACGCATGTTGCTGTAATTGGTTGTGCTGCTCCTTTGCACATGCTGCTGTAATACATTGTACTGCTTCATTGCACATGCTGCTGTAAAACTTTTTGAGCCTACAAAATGTAGGCAATGGCGATGGAATAACTCCATCAAGGTAGGGTTCATTCTTTTAGGTCTTAAGTTTGGGTTGTTCTTATATTATAAATAATTGTAGGAACCAGGCATTTATTTCACTATTTTATTTCAGTGTACAACCTGAAGATGAGAGCTTATGCTCTCGAAACATGTAGTTGTAAAAAATTAAACTAGTGGAGAACGACTGAACTTGTTTGATTTATAAATCACCTCCACCCAACATGGACTATTTCTTCAATTTAGAAAGACTTATATTCTCTGATTTTAAATACATATAGTTTGTTAATGTCTAGTTAAGCCGTTTTTGAGTTATTTAATTTAAAAGTTTATGTGGAAGCAGTGGCGCACCCAGGAATATGTCTTGGAGGGGCCCGAGGCCTTTTGGGGGGGGGGGCCGAAGCCTCGTGATGTCGAATTTCATGCTATGTTTTGTGTTTTTTCATGAAATACGTAGAAAATATCTAAAAAAATCTAAGGCTTGGGGGGGTCCCCGAGCCCCCCCCCCCTGGGTGCGCCCATGTGGAAGTATACGGAACCTTGGGCCAAGTGGATTATCATTAGTGCATTTTGACAGTAATTCAAAATTAAATAATTTAACAAATGTCAACAAACTATATATTTTTGAAATCAGGGCAAAGATATCTTTAGCTTTAACAAATAAAATACAGGGTGTTCCTTTTAACTTATGGAAGTGGCTGTCAAAAAAAAAGGCTACGCAAATATTATAATACTGTACATTTGAAAAATTACAAATTTCATAATGTAAAATAATGTTGCGATTCATTATGATGATGTTTTTTTGCGTTTTTCCAAAGAAGTACAAGGAGATACATGAATAATTTTTTGAGCTATTAAATTTACCAAAATAAATGGTTGCATGATGGATCTGATACCTTCCTAGCCCATTAGCATACTCCTACCAACTTTTTGTATGTAACACAATTTTTTTCAAAAAATGCGCGCTACTATATTTCGAAAACCGCATATTGATGCGACGCTCCTTTAAAAAGTTAGCATTTTTTAAACTTTTTAACTGTCAAAAAACGGTCATTAGCTTTGATGAATTTTGACCAAAATCTAATCAGCTCGTTGCAGTATCGAGTACCTTTTTTTACTTGAAAATTTCATGCAAATCGGTTAAGTGGTTTAGGAGCTATCGCGTTACGGACAGATATACAAACACACACACACACAGACAGACATGACAACGATATTGCTAGGGTAGGTCAAAATACACCCAAATAACACATTTTCGGCGTTATCTCAAAAAAAAAATCGTCGAAAACAATACCTTATCTAGCCAAGGCTGTGTGGACTAGGAAGGTAAAAACAGACATAGATTTTGGTAGGTATATATCTAAAGACCTCTTAATAAATATACTATAAAATAGTAATTTAAGCACAGCATTTAATAAAAAATTTTGCTGAAAAAATTATGTTTTGGTAATATTTATATTTTTTTAATTTAAATAATTTTAACACTAAATTATTACTTTTTATTGTAGTGCATAATTCCACCAAAGGATCCCGCCCGGAGCTTATGGGCGGTGGCTTTCGGTTGGATTTCTTTTAAATTTCAGTATGTTGTAGATCTTGATGTCCTGATGAAAAGCTATCATTGCCCCATCGTCGTCCGACCTATGGTTTCTAAGATACAGGGGTTGAAAATTTTTAGCTTTTGTGCTTTTTTCAAGTCATTTCTACCAATTCTGAAAAATGATTTTATTGTTTGTTACATATCAAGCGTTAGGTAACAAGTAGAGCTTAATATACAAACAAAAATACTCTGCCAATCTATGGGCACCTAAGCTCACACTGGGTACTATAGTTATAGTGTATCTACGTGAAAGCTAATATAACTAAAAACTGAAGTATGTTTTATTGAACTCCAGACTCAATTACCTTTCGTTTGATACCACACAAGCCATGTTTTGACTTAAACTCTAATTTTTCAAATCTACCCCCACCCTTTTTATTTAAACTAAAATGTATTTTGTTTAACTCCAGACTCAATTACCTTTCGTTTGATATCACACACGCCATATTTCCACTTAAACACTAATTTTTGAAATTTACCCCCTTCCCCTTTTTTTTTAATAAACTAAAATGTATTTTGTTTAACTCCAGACTCAATTACCTTTCGTTTGATATCACACACGCCATATTTTTTCATAAACTCTAATTTTTGAAATCTACCCCCACCCTTTTATTGGGCTTGTGTTCGGTGGATTTTGTTCATTTTTAAATGGGACCATCTCGACCCAAAACCTAGCCTGGGTACCAAATTTCATTAAAATCGGACAAGCGGTTTTTGAGTTATGCGCGTTGGTCGTTACAGACAGACATACAGACACACAGACAGACAGACAGACAGACAGACAGACAGACAGACAGACAGACATACAGACAGACAGACAGACAGACAGACAGACGGCGCAACAAAAAAGTTTCAAAATCATCTGAAACGCAAAGATATATAAAAATTTTTGAAATCGGAGCAACTTTTTTTTTTTCGAAAAAATTAGGATCACCATAGCTCACACTACTATAGTATAGTATATGTGTGAGCTAAAATTGAACCTATTAACAATTTGCTACATTCAGTGGCGTTCCGAACATAAAAATTATTAAAAAATATTTATTTACAAAACGATGCATTACAGAATTAACTATTAAAAAAAACAAACGGTGGAAATTTTTGTTTTTTCGTATCTTTTTGGAATCTCCGCAAGAAACCAGAATATGTGTATGTGGTAAAAATCGGTTTGTAAAGTTTTTCACAAAACGCTGTAATAAGCTTTTTTATACGACTGTCTTGTAAAAGGGGGTTTTGCGCACGGAGAACACGATCTGAAAATGGCATTTTGCGCACGCTGTGTGCAAAACGTTTTGCACACGCTTATGTCATTTTTGCGCACGCTTATGTCATTTCTGCATACGGGTCTCCCGTCATTGTGATTTTTGTTGTTGTCACCCATCAATATAAGTTGGCTTAGTTCCGTAGCAACCGTCACTGCTCGTATGTTTTGTTGATTAGATACGTCAAAAAATTGTTGAATTTTTAAAGTTTTGTCGGAAATGTCGGAAATAAAAACAAGTTAAAAAAATTTGATTTTTCTTTCTTTATTAGCAGTCATATAAAAAATATTGTAAAAAATTCGTTTGAAAACCTCTTTGCACACTCCCTCAACTTGTAGACCTCGCCTTCGGCTCGGTCTACCAAACTGTCTCGATCGTGTGCAAAGAGTCGTTTTCTAACCTTGTTGTTTAAATAACTATTTAGGATTTTATTGTTTTTTTTTAGAAATGCAAAATAATTTTGTTTTGTTTAATGATAATATTTAAACAAATTTAATTATGAGGTTAATAGAATAATTTTTGTTGCTCACACTACTTTTTTAATCATTTATTTATTCAGTGGCGTGCAATTTAGCAAGATAAATGTTCGAAATCCTAACTTCTTTAACATTGATTTTTTGGGCGACATTAAAAGTAAAATAAAAAAGTTTAACAATATGATCTGTCAATTTGACATTGGCAGGTTAAACGAGCTAAAGGTGCGCTCTACTTAAAAAAAAGTTATACCGGGTGGGCCAAAAAACGGACAATTTTTTTTCCGTATAACTTATAATCGATGTTAATGGGACAAACTGCACTTGGCAGAGAATTAATCAGTTTTGACTAAATAATTTTTTTTGTCCGATATCTCAAAATCCCAGATGGCGGACGAAATTACATTGCACCCTTCAAAGATGCTTGTTTATTCTTGTGTTGCGAACATGCTTTAATTATTTTTTTAAATCGGTAAAAAAGCTTCACTCTAGTCACGCACAACAAGGTGCGAATCAGCAAAATCGGTTTAATGGTTCTGAAAAAAATATTTTTTTTTCAACCATTATTTTGAATATTATACGATTGCTTTGCCAAGCACGTCCGCATTTCTTTCATTATAAATTCGTTACTACTGAACCGATTTTGATGGCAAGAAAAAATAATTAAAGCATGTTCGCAACACAGGAATAAACAATCATCTTTGAAGGGCACAATTTAATTTCGTCCGCCATCTGGGATCTTCAGATATCGGACAAAAAATATATTTAATCAAAACTCTGATTAATTCTCTGCCAAGTGCTGTTTGTCCCATTAAAATCGATTGTAAAGTTCAAAACTTATAATGAAAAAAAATTGTCCGGTTTTTTTTGGCCCACCCGGTATAACTTTTTTATTTTACCTTTAATGTCGCCAAAAAAAGAATGTCAAAAAAGTTAAAGTTGTTCGAACATTTATCTTGGTAAATTGCACGCCACTGAATGACTAAATGATTAAAAAAGTAATCTGAGCAACAAAAATTATTCTATTGACCTCATAATTATATTTGTTTAAAAATTATTAAAAAAAAATGCGAAAATACTTTGTATTTATTACAAAAAAACATTAAAATCCTAAAAAGCTTAGCGTTTTGTGAAAAACTTTACAAACCGATTTTTACCATATATAACTATTCTGGTTTCTTTGGGAGATTCCTAAAAGATAGGAAAAAACAAAAAAAATTCCACCGTTTGGTTATTTTTTAAAGTTAATTCAGTAAAGCATCGTTTTTGAATTAATATTTTTAAATAATTTTTATGTTTGGAACGCCACTGAATGTAGCATATTGTTAATCGGTCCAATTTTTTTATTTGTATATTAAGCTCTACTTGTGACGTAACGTTTGATGTGTAACAAACAATAATATAGAGATAATAATCAGAATAGGTAGAAATGACTTGAAATCTTTTTTTGTGAAAAATGCACAAAAGCTAAAAACTTTGAGCCCCTGTATCTTAGAAACCATAGGTCGGACGACGATGGGGCAATGATAACTTTTTATCACGGCATCAAGATATAACACATACTGAAATTTAAAAGAAATCCAACCGAAAGCCACCGCCCATAAGCTCCGGGCGGGATTCTTTCGATTGTCCGTTGCAATTTTTAAGAAAGTTACTTAACAACAAAATCATTTTTTTTTACACAAAAAGGTTTTTTTGCCAAATGTAATAGGATTTTTTCTCTTCTTTTATACTTTTCTACCACCCTTTTAAGTTTGTGGCCTCATTTCAATAACGTTTTAAAATTTAAAGAAATCGTATTGCTGTGAAAGAGATACTTTACCTACTTAAAAAATCATCAATCGGTGCGTTCGCGCATTGAACACAAGTGAGTTAAGGAATCTCGCTTTCTACAGTGGCGGGTTCGATCCCCGTCGGTTGCCGAGGTCGGGTGCTGCAGACATTTAAAGGATTCCTGGGGAGTGTAAAATGAATATTGTCTTACCCCTTAATTCACGCCGGTAACCAGGCCAGATGAGGTTTGATATCTCATGAAGGCGGACTTTGTTACACACTCCTTCAGTTGGTAGGCCATTCTAAGGGACAAAAAGACCGGATAAAAAAATACCCGGTCTGGGGTTCCAAAGGTCGCTGATGACCCGTGCAATTAGGCGTTCCGAAATGGCAGCCTTAGTGTCGGCGAAAGAGTCACGGTTATCAAACAAGAAAAAAAAATCATCAATTCAAAACGAATCCGGAATTCAAATGGTAAAAGACCCCACATGAATAAAAAAAAATTGTAATTTTATTTGTTAACGCATATTTAGTAAAATAATTTTTAATATAAATAAATCTCACATTTCTATGCAAAATTTCTGCCAATTTAATATCCATGACAATAAACTAAACAAATCAAGACCTTGATATGCAAAAAATGTGTGTTATGGCTCGTTTAATTTAAATCAAAACATTATTTTTTGCTTAAAGAAACGCTGTTTTGGTATCGTCTTGGTTCTAAAAATTTGCGATATGTTTACCTTCTTGAATCTTTTATTATACTGAGTGTCCTATTTTAGCTGGAATTGAATGAAAAGCTTCTAGGAATATTATTACTTATTTCGGTTTCAAAAAGTTACCAACAAAAGGTAAAAATTTGGTCATTTTTATGAACTATGACGTCTCTAAACTGGCGTATCAATGAAGTTTTTATGACGTTTAAACGATTTAAATTTTTAACGATTAAAGTGTTAGTGGAGGAAGAACATTGGTTTTCTTTTACTTCCCATTAATTTGTGAAGATTAAAGAAAAAAATATTCACAAGTTTTCAGAACTTGATAAATTTTAACGATTTTTTTCACGCAAACACATGAAATCAAATCAAGCGGCGAAGGGCTTGATTATGAACTTTAGATAAAAATGTTATGCGTATCCTGGAAATGGGTGAGGAAAAATTTGCCGCTGGCAATTTTACCGCGGGTACAATTTACTGCGTGGTTTTTTGTTTTTTTATTTTATTCTAACTTAACTTAATTTTTCTTCAATCATAGCTCCCCTGTCATGTTGATGGTAGATCAAAATCTGTGTTAAACCTATCCGTGGTCAATTGATCGCAAACAACGCATATATCCTAACCGGTGTCTGGACCAACACAATTTTGCAAAAAACTAATTAAAAAAAAAACAAAAAAATTTGTTTAGAAAAAATTATTTTTCTGGACTAACATTTTGCAAAAACAAATGACTACAAAAAAATGGTTTTTTGAAAAAGAAATGCTAGTTTTTCCAAAAACTAATTTTTAAATATAACAAAAAAATTATTATTTTTTTTAAATAATACTATTTTAAAACGTAGTTTTTCCAAAAACTAATAGATATTCTTTTAAAATATTTTTTCAAAAATATATTTACGATACGAAATGAACAAAATTGCAATCTTAAACCTCGTCAGCGGCCAAATGTCCCCGCGGTAATTCTGATCATCTAAACATCTTCCTTTTGGTCTTTATGTTTTGTTAAATTTATTTAAAATTTTTGCACAATCAAATCATGACGTTGCGCCTCGTTGTTGATTATAAAATAATTACGGCTTCTTCAACAACAAATCTTCTTTCAAGGCCAAGGTTAGGCATGCCATAGGTACCTGTTACCCAAAATTCGCCAGCACGTTTTAAAACAATTAAATTTAAATACAGTATGATGGGTAGGTAATATTATTATGAAATACCAAATTAATTTTGGTAATTTTTTTAACCAATATATTTTCCTTATAATATCTACTATTCGCAGATATTGGCTATTATCATGGCTATTATGTCACACCCCTCAAATGACATTGGCTTGTCTGAGAAAGGATGGGAAAAGAAGCACTACCGTCAATTATCTTGGGCAAAGGGAACTAGAGTTAAACATGTTTATCTAACAGTATTTAGCAATAACGCTAAAAATACATAGTTCTGTACGTAAGTATAGGCTTTATTATCACTGTGTACAGGGCGATTCAAATTGGGCACTTTTTAGTGGAACAGAGTACTTTTAGGGGAGAAAGAGAAAAAATAACCCCCCCCCCCGTTGCGAGCCTCAAATGTAAAGACAAGATTACATTTTGGATAGAGGCCTCTAACTTTTTTATTTCTCAAAATTTATTTTTGATGTAAATAGCTTGATTGTACATTTTTTTAAGCCTAATGCAATAGCCAAAATAAATTTTATCTTTCACGTTTGGTTTCCGAGACATAACACAAAGTTATATTTTTTCTTACGGAATGAACACTTTTTACTTGATAATCAATAATTTATATTTTTTTGTATTTTTTTTAAATATATTTATATTTAAATTAAACAGTTTTTGTGAAAAATTAAAATAAAACCTTAAAAAAAATAAAATTCTAAAAAATACTAAGATAAAAAAATAATAATAACAGTATAAAAAATACACAAAAATAAAACATATAGTGTGATAAATCGTTATATCCCAGAAACTAAAAAGCGACAGATAAAATTTAGTTTGACATTTGCATTAGGCTTCAAAACCCTATAAATAAGCAATTTACACCGAAACTAAATTTTAACAAATAAAGAAGTGACAGGCCAATCCAAAATACAGACTTTTGAAAAAGCCCCCGTACCGCAAAACGAGTTAAAATATTTTTACCAAAAATCTTATCTTGATATTTCAGGCTCACAAAGGGTTAGTTTTGCCCTTTCTTCCCTAGAAGTACCCTTTCCCATTTAAAAGTGCCTTGTACCTCCAGTGAACCATATGTAGCTTAATACCTCATTTAGTTCCTATTGTTTTCTTACATGCCTACATAAAAAGCAGTATTAGCCTTCCTAGCTGTTTCATCAGTAGTTTGTCTCCATAAGAGTTTAGGGTTTAGTATTAGTCCCAGATATTTGGCTTGGTCTTTTAGTGTTAGACTATTATCCTCAATTCGTGAGAGTCGAAAGTTGCTAATAACTCTCTTCCTGGTAAATACTACTAGCTCTGTCCCACCTGCGTTCAGAGAAAGACCACTCTGATTAACCCATCGCAGGAGTTTGCTCAAAGCCATGTCTGTGAGGTCGCTTAAGGTATTCAAGAATTTTCTTGACACTAGTATCACTAAATCGTCGGCATATACATTGATTTTAACACCAGCAACCTCCAGAATAACCAGTATTTTATTAAGTGCCCTTAGCCAAAGCGTAAGAGATAACACTATTTTAGCGCTTATTTCTCGGCTCTCTAACATGTTGTCTTCCCACCGGCAAATGCAATCTTCTATACCCGAGTCCTGAAGACTACTTCCATATCAACAGGCGTTACCCCTCCGGTGAATCTGTATTCACAAACGGATACTAAGTTCCAGTTTGTACTGTCAGGCATGAGAATTGAACCCACCGCCTCTTGGTCGTACAGCGAACGCGCGCTCAGTGAACCATCAGCGCGGGCGATTTTTAAAGTAGATTTTAAACTAGCCTACCCGGAAACGTGGCAAATACACTTTAGGTCCTCCCTCTAAAAGTCCGTAAGCCCCTCAGAGTTAAAATACCAATACTTATCTTGTTAGGCGCATGGTGTCAAGAGGATGGACCTTCTATTTTGGTTGTCAATTTTTTTTATTAATATTAATTTCCCATTTCTTTAACAAGTATCCTAGTGTCGGCCTGCGACCCTGAGATAGTTGTTAAAGAAATGAGAAATATGAACTTAGAATAAAATAAATTCTTCTTTTTATCAGGGACTGAGCTAGTAATTAAATCTTCAAACTTAGAGTGTCAAAGAAGAAATAGAAGACCTTACAGCACCTGAATTTTTTTTATCTATGCAACATTTTATTATTAGTGCGATAAGGAAAACAGATTAGGGACCTATTGCATGTCCGATTTTTCACGTGTCCTCTATTTGAGGCATGCGCAGTTACCTGGTCCGAACTTTATCTTTTACTAAAGGATGTTTGACGTGTTATGTTCGAAAACCGCAGGCTACTCTTCCTTTTTTAGAGACAATAGAGACTTATTGGAATAAAACCTGACTTTATTTTGAGAGTCGACTTTATTCTGACAGCTGACCTCTCAAAATTGACATACCAAAGTCAAATTTAAAAATAAAGTCGCTAACTTTCATTTAATAAATACAGACACTAATAAATCCGATTCTAAATTACACAACGGCCGCATTTTGAAAGAAAGTAGCTGCTTTTTATAGTTAAATCTGTCACAATAGGGTCGATTTTAAAATAAGGTCAGGTTTTATTCCAATGTTCTGTGAAGTGCGTAAAAAAATAAGAAGTACACAGTAAACACAGACCTAATCCTATATTTTCCTGGCGGTTTTTCACTGGTATTGGTTTTCAGTTTTTCCGTTGTTGTTTTCGGAACTTAAATAATTTTGTCTGCACAAAACAGGCCACAAAACAGGCCTTTGACAGATAAATAACATCACTTTATGGCCTCAAGAACATACCTAAGTATTTGCGTCAATAGTGACCTTTTTTACGCACTCCTTTAACTAACTTTATCCGTTATAAATGCGACATTAAATGACAGATGTGACATGATATTTAGAAGTCCAATTTTGACCTTTTGCCATAAAGTGATGTTCAGTGATCTATTACTAAACTGAAAAGTACTTGTATTGATACAGGACACAGGGCAATATGTGACAAAATATTGGATATTTTTTATAAAGCAGGTTTGGCAGAAAATGTTAGTTTGCCCTCTTTGTTTCTAGTTATTGCGTAAATTTTATTGCAAGTTTTTACTGCTGCCTGGGTAGCGTTGTTGCACTAAACCGACGCTGTTGCCTTGATCATTTAAATTATATCGAAACATGCAATTTTGCTGACTTGACTTTCTTTAGTTTATTATATGAACTCCCTTGACATTAAGCAACTTAATTTTGTAGAATTTAGAGCCTTCCATGTTAATACCTTCTTCTCAGGGCGAGTCGGGAGAGTAATTTCATGGTCGATGGTTAGAGCACTGACCTCTAACTTTGACTAAAATGCTTTCGGACAGAATTAATCTTGTACTTTCTCGAGCAGTTTTCGGTTTGAGCAAGTTTTGGTCCTGCAGATAGGTATTTTAACGTACCTCTATGCAGTATCAAATCAAACACCCTTTGAGGTGAAATTTTCGCAGTAGTAGCCGCAATTCTAATTAAGTTATTTCTGGAATAATAATTTTGTTATGATTTTGATGTATAGGGCAATCTTTGTATAGGGCGGTATCTGCGTCAATATCAGCATGGGCGTAGACAAAGGGGGACTTGTGAGCTGAAGCTCCTCCATAGAAACGGGTTAAAAATATTTATTTTCCTACTAAATTTTGAGGTGTATCTAGTCCGACTAAATAAATTTTCAGGTTCTTTAATCCAACCTCCATCAAAATCCATTGAATTTCGCGTTCCACGAAATAATGAAGGTGCATGCATGTAATTAAGCCTATCTACGCATTATTCTTTGGATAAGTGTGTACCTAATATTACGATTTTTTGGTCGATTAATTAAGACGTACCTATCAAGGTTGCTAAAATACCGGACTTCCCTGCCAAGTTGATAAAAAAACCGGACAGGTGGCAACCCTGAGGTTATCACTTGTCTTCGGTACATTAAAGTTATATCTCACGGATATCTACATTGTACTTCAAGAATATTTTAATGAACTTGAAGTACTTCAAATGTACTTGAAGTACTTTGAAAGTACTTGAAGTACTTTGAAAGTACTTGAAGTACTTTGAATGTAATTGAAGTACTTTGAATATACTTAAAGTACTTTGAATGTACTTGAAGTACTTTGAATGTACCTGAAGTAATATACTTGAGAAAACCAAGTACATTTTTAGAAGTACTTCAAGTACCAAGTATAATTACCGGATTGTAGATGTACTTCAAGAACAGAACTTGAAGTACTTGTAAATACTTGAAGTACAATTCCAAGTACTGCACTTAAAGTACGTACCTGAGAACTCTGCTGGTAATATAATTAGATCTTCTTGATATTGGGCAGATTTTTTGTAACTTTCTTGACATGTTAATACCTTCAGTTCATCTAGGTATTTATAAAAAAATATCTGCAAAAAAAAATGTGTCGGGTAGGTACTAATGTATAGTGTTGATTGATTAAGAAACGGTTTTATAAATAGATACGTGTATAATGAAATATTTATCGATAGCCCTAATAAAATCGTTCTTAACCTGTTGGAATGACTATATTAACATAAACATTGTTTTTTTCTAAAAAATACAATAAACCTTTTTGACGTCACAAGAACATTTTTTTCCGCAAAACAGGAAATATTATGGTGTTTTTTTACATTAATTCACTTCGTTTCATTTATGGTTATAAGGTCAAAGACATTCTTACCAAAAACAAAATTTAAATAACTGCACGGTTTTTTAACATCAATTTTCAGAATTTTTATTAATATTTTTTAATATTCATAATGGTGCTTTATTCGTGAGATTAAGTAATAGAATCTATACTTCCGACTTTTTACATTTAAATGTCATGATTAACTTGCTTAGTTTAACCAATTATGTAAAAACACTTTGGCTATTGAACGATTACCTTCAATATGTTAGTTTAAATCTTAAATCCATCATTTGATACATTTCATAATCGTAGATTTGTAAAGAGTGGATCTTTAACATGAATATCATTTGTTTGAATACCTTTCATATCAATCAATCAATCTTTAAATTATTAGATATGTGTAGAAAAATGAGGTGAAGGATTTTAAGTTTAACCCCAAAAAGAGTCCACCCAATCCCATTGGGTGGTCTGTTCCTAGTACACCTAACCTACCCAAAAAAAAAAGGACAATACTGCAAATTGTAAGCTTCATTTGTGAAATCTGAGGGCAAGGCAGTGCCTTGCCAAGTTCGCGCGCCATTACCATCTTTTCTTGAAACATTTCAGCCGACATTTGACCTATCTAAAACTCTACTTCGGAATGAGCTACGAATCTCAAACTTTGCACAGTCGTAGATCTTCATGGATTTAACAACCCCTCCAAGTTTCATGGAATTCCATAAAGTAGTAAAGTAGTTACGAAATTTCATAAAACGTCGAAACTCTCATGTATAGATCATCAAAATTCTACTGAACTTCCAGACATGCTACAATGCTGAAATTTGGCAGACTGATAGAAATTATGACCAAACCCCTGTAAAAAACCCTAAAATTCTAATTTACTCCCTTCTCCTATACATGTAAAGTTATGTAAAAGTAACATTATCCACTTCGAGAAATGGCAGACTGATAGGAACTATGATAAAACTATATAAAAAAATTTAAAAACCCCAAAATTAGAATTTATTTTCCTCCCCTATAAATGTAAAGTTGTGTAAAAGTAATATTGCCCACTTCCAGAAACGCTCGAGAGCTGAGCTTTGGAAGGCCGATAGGAACTATGATAAAACTATAAAAGAAAATTAAAAAACCCCAAAGATTAATTAACTTCCCTCCCCTATAAATGTAAAGTTATGTAAATTAGCATTGTCCTCTTCAAGAAACGCTAGAGAGTTGAGCTTTGGAAGACTGTTAGGAACTATGATAAAACTATAGGAAAAAATTTAAAAACACCTAAATTTTAATTTACTTTCCTCCCCTATAAATGTAAAGTTATGTACTTCGAGGAATTAGAGAGCTGAGCTTTAGAACGCTGATAGGAACTATGATAAAACCATAGGAAAATATAAAAAAACTTCAACATTTTTATGCATTGCAAAAGTTTTGAACAATATCCCGCAGATTTTAATACTTTAAAACTTAAATATTATCCAAATCCTTTAAAAAAGCAGTGAAATCATAACAAAAACATTTCATGTAAAAAAAAGCCAAGTACGCGAAAGAGGTATTCCGTAAAAAGAATTGAGATAAAAGTAAGGCCAAGTTCTCCAATACAAATTTCAAAATGAATGGTTCTTACTAGTTTGGAAATGTTTTTCTAAACTTGGCTATTACGGCTGCAAATGACTCTTAGGCACAGTGCTAAATTGAACGTAAAGAAGTTTGGCATTTTGAAATTTGTATTGGAGAACTTGGCTTTACTTTTATCGCAATTCTTTTTACGGAATACCCCTTTCGCGTACTTGGCTTTTTTTACATGAAATGTTTTTGTTATGATTTGTTTTTTCGATTCATTTGAAAAACTAAAGATTTGACTAATTTTTTAAATTAAAACGTTAGGTATTAGAGAGAAAAATGTTTTCGAAACCGCGTAGGGTTAAAATACTAAGAGGCCAGCTTAAAACCCTTTCCGGAACTTCATCTGAAAAAACATTTTGGTTTCTATATCGAATTTCCTTTAAAATAAAACTTATAATTAACATAATTTTAAAGCTTTAAAACACAGGTTGGGTCAAGTTGTATAGGTGCCTGCATCTCTTTCGAGGGGTTCGTTGTCACAATTTTTCTATGTAAAATATTGCCAAGTAAAAAGCTCACTCGGCATATTTCTGGATTTTTCTAAAAAACAAGATTTTATCTCGATATTAAAGGGATATAGAATACAACCCTGTTGATATTCTTTCGTAATATTTTTGAAGAATTTTGTTTAAAAAAGACAACAATGGTTTTTATAGAAAAATGTTTTGATGATTTTAGACATAAAATAAACTATCAATCATAAACAATTTTAATAATGGTTAGTTAATTTTTACAAACGAGTTCGGGCTGAAAGACAAGGCGACGCCACAGTCTATTTTTATTAAACGAGTCAATTCACTCTCCACTACCAAATATACCTTAAATATCGATTATTCTTTTAATCAGGTAAAAACTAGAAATCTCCCTTAAATGCAAGCATCTGATTGGTGGCTCAGCTAATGTCTGTCTCTCGGTTTTAATACGAATGATATTATTTTCACTAGTAATACCACTAGAGTTTCAATTATTTCCGGAAATTTTTTCGAACTAATGAATCTTTTGAAAATTATCCCGAGTCGAAGACGAGGGATAATTTTCCAAAAATTTTCATTAGCGAGAAAAAAATTACGGATTCAATTTAACCTCGCGTGGTATTCGGTAGGAAAATTCCAGACCAAATTATGTTTAAAAATTGAATAAATTTCAAATTTATTTTTTGACTCACAACAATGCCAATTTTTTCTTCGAGGAGACAACAGCAGACAGTTTTGATTGACTTAATTATTTAGTTACTATGGCAACTAATATTTTGTCATTCTACCTACCTAAATTATTCTCGGGTTTCAGCACCAATAATTAGATTAATTTCTACTTATTGTAGTTTTTTATTCTCTTATTTTATATCTATTTTGGGTTACTACAAGTGCTAGAAAATTATAATTTTATCAATTCTTCATATACGTACATAGATAAATTTAGTGTACTTTGCAGTTTGGGCAGCAATGGCTCCTCAGCCTGTTAGATGTTAGTTTCTACTTATTGTAGTTAGGTACAGAGAAATATCATTTTACAAGGAAGAATATTATAATCTTTAAGTTTTTAGTAATTTTGAGCTTCTACAAGTGGTAGAAAATAAGAAATGTATTAGTTTTCATATAGGTACATCAACACGTTCAGTTCGCTAGCAGTTTCGTCACCAATGGATTGTTAGCCTTTATATTGTTGATATTTACTCATTGTAGTAACACAAAAATACCATTTTACAATATAAAATATTATATCTTTCATCTATAGTTACTTGTGGCTACCACATGTGGTAGAAAATTATAAGTTTTACGATTTTGCATAAAGGTACATGAACAGATTTAGTTTGTCTCACAGTTTCTCCAGAAATTTTATCCATATAAATTGTTGATTTCTACTTGTTGTAGTTGCACGGAAATAACATTTTAAGACTCAACACAGTACATTATTCAATTTTACATAAGTTTTGTGTTACTACAAATGGTAGAAAATTGCTTCTTTCCGTTTTTATCAATTTCCTATACAGGCTTTATTAGTGTATCATTCATAACCATGAAGCGCTTATGTAGCGTCAGAAAAATGAAAGTGCTAAATGTCAAAACGGTGAATAAAACCGTGTCCAATACCTACCTATATATTTTATTAGACATAGATATTTAATTAATTCCATTCAAAGTCCAGCTTCTTCGCCTTTAACAAGACAGAAGGTGTCCGAAGAATACAGAAAAAATGTAATTAAACAAATAAATTAAAACCTACTGTCAAAAATATTATCCTGTCATTAGGACGTCAAAAAATTTCCGATTTAATTCGCTGTTGGGTACTCAAGAGGAAAAAATTTCCACTAAAATTCGTGCGTTGCTAAGGAGTAATTCCACGCCAAATCATCCAATGGGGGTAGCTGCCATGTCACGAAAAAAATCCAAATTTTGATAACATGTATTAGTGTCCTTAGGAATACCAAATTAATAAATTTTAATTTTTAATGTCGCCTCCCATATTTTACAGGCCACTTTAAAAGTAAAAAAAAAGAAGAAAATCAGTTGTGGCCTTATTTTTTTTTTATTTCTATTGTATTAAATCTTATGTAAAAACAAATTTGACGGAAGAAATCTTTAATATTGGTTGGATAATCCTATACAGAAAAAAAATTAATCTCACTTTTTTGACATGGCAAAAATAGTTTTAAAAAAATAGTAAATTTTATGATTTTCTCGATTTTTAATTATTTACACCGGTGCGGAATATGGTCCATCAAAAAAAAGTCTATACGCACATTAAATTGGCTTGACTATCATACAAGGCAAAAGAAAAATTTCTAGGTCTATTGCTTTCAGAAAACGAAATTTTTTAAAATTGGAAAAACCGCAAAAACCTCAGAATTGGCAACTTTTGACTAAAAAAATTATCATTTCTATCTGTCTATTAAAACTTCGCTTGTGCGTTGTTTTACTTGATAATGTATCGTCTAAATAAAAGTTAAATAAAAAATTGGTTAAAGCATGTAAAAAATCATTTTTTTTTATTGAGTCGTAAAAGGAAAAAAATTATGTATAAAAATCATCGTTAGGGGATCTTATTTATCGCCACATACTGTTTTGCGTGAGATCCTTGTTCGTGGGTTCAAGTCCCATCTTCGTACACTGTCGGAAATTTTTTTTTAGTTTTAAGAATACATTTTTGGTGAGACACGGACATTAATTAGTTTGTTTCTTTGGTAAATGAAATGGTTCAGGTTTAACAGTGGCGTACGCAGGAGGGGGGGGGGGTTGGAGGCCTAATCTTTCCAAAACCATTAAATAACTTCTCCTAAAGATTGAATTTTTCTGAAAGAAGAAATTAATGGTTTTCCAGGACTTTGCTTTTACTCAAGCCCCCTCTCCCAACCCCCTTTGGAAAATTTCTGCATACGCCATTGGGCATTAAAAAAACTAAGTACAAAACTAACTCATGGTAAAAGCCCATGTGATGCGTTTGGAGGTACTGTGAAACGATTTGTTTTACATTAAAATCTCAAACAAAGAACAACTGGACACCATTCTTTCACTCCTCTGGATGATTTAACTATAGATGCTAAATTTACTTCAAGCTCAGAAAAAAATTTGTTCGGTTTCTGAAATTATAGAACTCAACTTCTTTTCCGATTTTTTAAATATGACAGTAGGTAACTACTAAAAAAGTAAATAAACTTTTAAAAAATTCGTATAGTGACCTTATGAAGAGAGTTTAGATCATAATTTATTGAACAGTGCTCATATAAATAAGCTTTACCTTCTAATAAACCTTAATTTGCAGGGGCGGAACTAGAAACTTTATTTTGGGGAAAAATATCATAATAAATATTTCACAAAACTATTTTGCGTAGTAACCAGGAGGTGTATTCTATGTGTCAAAACTGAGTAAAGTTTCAGATATGGGGGGGGCATCCCCTCCGTAGATCCACGCCTGTAATTTGTGATGCAATTTAACATCACTAAAAATATTAAAATAACAAAAAAATGTGTAGTGACCTTAAGGATTACAGACCCAGATTTTTTATTCTTGTTTTTAAAAGTATATGATATAGTGAAAAATTTACCCTACTTGATTACCACCAGCACCCCGGTAGACAGGGTCATTTTTGATGCTGAAGTTGAGGGATTTCCCCTCGGATTTCCCAGACATTCTTAACTTCTTCATGGAACGTCTACTTTTTAAATATGTTTTATACAAGGAAGATATAGTCCTTGAGTATAGCTTTCCAACACTGTATCAAAAATTTAAGAAAACATTACATTTATACCCCAAAAAAATATGAAAACTTCGAAAATTTCTGCGTTTTTTGGATATACTCTAAGTTGTTCTAATTAAGCCAGTATAAAAGATTTTGCTATACATTACATTTTTTTGAAAACTACTTTTATGCATGTTTTCAAAATTATATATTAATTTTTTTAAGGTGCTGTTTCCTATGAGCATAATTTTTTTCTTTAAAGTCCCAAAAAAGACTTTTCAAATGCGTGTACAACATACTAATTGGATTAAAAAATCTAAAATTGTGCAAAAGTAGTTAAGCATAAGCTGTTTGATTTAGTAAGCATGATTAAAGAAAAAAATTAAATGTCACGGCAACACTTTTTTTGTAAATTGGATGACTTGGCGTGGAATTGCTCTAAGGTGATATGTCGAAAAAACACATTTTGATTGGCTAAAAAATACTGGTGTGGAATTTTCGGCGGAATTTGTTCTATTGGTTCTTAGAGATATGAAAACAAATGGGCGAGTTCTTAAACTCATCGCTAATCAATGACAACTTTCACGTTCTAAAATTAATTAGTGAAATTCGTTAAAATCCATCGGGTTCGTAAATTATCTGATAAATTACACCAAGTCACCAATTGATGGTGCTTATGCTTATGCTTATCTTCGATAAATGTAACGTCAAAATCAGCTGTTTTTTTTTTGTTCGGCTTGATTTTTAATTTTTGTTGTTGTTTTTTTTTGTTAAATGTTCTACGATGATAGTGATAGATAGTGACCCAAAACTCAGATGATCAAAATCTGGAGTTAATTTTGGTATCAAGACACCGCGGTTTGCCAGGATTGAAGGTTACGTTGAAAATATTGTTTCCATGTGCTTATGAAGAGACTCTTTTAGAAAAAAAAAAATTCAAAAAAAGCGTGGTTAAGAGTGAGAAAGAAAGAAATTTTATATTTTTTGATGGTCCTCAGACTCACCGAACAAAAATTTCAGATGAACGGCATACGTCATAAGTCAAAAAACCAATGTAATCGCTGAGCAAAATTAGAATACTTTACAAACTCATTTTTTCGAAAACCCTTACTCTAAGCGCCTTGAAACGAGTGTACCTTTTTTTATAGAAAAAAATGCCTAGTTTTCGAAAAACAAAGAAACGCACGTTATAAACCCCCCCCCCCATCAAAAAAAATATTTCATTATCTTTACTGATATACCAGTTGATTATATGCCAAAAATTATTGCAATCAGGTTTTTTAAAAAATCTGTCTTGATTTTTAAGACTTCAATTTAAAATACTCTGCCAATATATGGGCACCTAAGCTCACACGATATAAAATGTAATTTTTACCCATTTTGGTTCGCGAAAATAATCCCCTATCCGCCACCTGGATCACGTCCGATTGGAGGAATCGAAACGAGCCGAACCCCCGCCCATTGTAGCACCACTGAACAAAACAAACTATATGTATTTTTTTATCTTGAGTATAGTAACACACAAGTAGTATTTTTCCCAGAACTCCAGAAATTTTTGAAATCTACTCCCACCCTTTTTTTCGGCTTATTTTCAGTGGATTTTAATAATTTAATTAAATGGGACTAGAGTCCCTGTATGTGGCAGATATTGGCGGAATAAATTATTATTAAATGGGACCACCTAGAGTCAAAAACTAATCATAGATACCAAATTTCATTAAAATCATTCAAGTAGTTTTTGAGTTATGCGTTGGTCGTTACAGACAGACATTAAGACAGAAATAAAGACCAACCGACCGACGTACAGACGGCGCGCCAAAAACGTTTCAGGATCTAACTTTATTAATATGCATTTTCGACCTATGTTTATGAAAACTTTTGTTACCAATCGAAGGACTACTATTTCCCCCCGAAATATTTTACCCCGTTTCGATGAGACTCTGTATACAAACAAACAAGTTTAAAGCAGTTACAACAACATATTAGACAATTATTGAAATAAAGCCAGGCTATAATAGTGCCAGGCACCATTCTGACAGTTTCACATTGAAAACTGACTTTATTTTCCATTAATAATGGCACTATTATTAGTTCCGGCTCTTATAATAGACAAAGGCCTAATTTTGAAAGAAGACAGCTGTTCTTACAATGCGAAACTGTCAGAATAGTGCCCGGCACAATTATAGCCTGGCTTTATTTCAATAATTCTCTATTTACATATACTTATTTAACATTAACAATTGATGATAGGAAAGCCAAAGAAAAAGGTTAAACTAAAAAATGCGCCTTCTCTAAAGGTAGCAAAATAAAAGTGTTAATAGTGAACAGTTCAATAAAGCACTGCTTAAAAACAAACTGTTAATAATGATGTATCTACACTGTGGGAAAGCTAAATGGCATATTGGCAAATCCATCCACTTTACAAAATATTTTGTTTAGTAAGAAGTAATCAAATTAATGCTTTGCATGAAGTTTTCAAATAAACATTTTTATTACCCGCGATGCAAAGTCAACGTGTTCACAAAGTGAAGGCGACTAATTACTATGGTGATCTTTCAATCAATTATTATAAATCAGTGAAAATTGCAGTGTAATCCAAAGCCTTGGCTCTTCTCGGGTATAACTATGAAGTTTTTGTATAAAGCATTGGCAGCTCGTGACTGTACGAATAGTAGTAACCCTTACTCAATACATATAATATATATATATATATATATATATATATATATATATATATATATATATATATATATATATAAAATAAGAAAATAAACCATTCGTGACCTTCGACAGCACTTTCGTCTTTTAGGTCAGATCAACACTGATTAGCGTTTTTATCCACCTTCAAGACGTAAGCGTCAATCAGCGGAGTTCTAAGCCAAATGAATACTAACAAACGTAAATCTTAGTAACCGTGAATTTAAAAATCAAACAAGTCGTCCCCTATCTCACGTACAAAAATTCAAAAAATAAGATACGCTACCAAAATGTTTCCCATAAGTACGACTATTTGCGCACGAAGTTGCGTAACTGTAACTCTAATAGCAGGGCAGTAGAGTGGTTTATGTTCGACGAATCTACCAGTTTTAATACAGCTGATTTTTTAATTTTCGGTCTCTTGAGAAATTCATTAAATGCCAGTTACGTCGGTACATGAGATAGGAGACGAAGTTTTCGTGGCTAATCGGGCAAAATAGAAAGTTTTGTGAGAAAAAGCTTTCGAGTTACCCACGGAAAATTAGGAGCAACAGAAACTTCTTTTTTGGCCGATTAGTCACGCAAACTTGTTTGATCGTCTTTAACCTTCGCCGGAAGGACTTTTTAGATTTAAAAAAGTTTTTTTTGTCATCGTCATCCACCTTGAAAACGATTTTTCGAGAAAAACAGAAACTGTATCATTACATTTACAGGAAATATTCTGCCATCCCTAAGAAGAAAGCCGCATCTCGATTTTGTAACATATTGAGTTAATAACATTAGATTCTTTGGACAAAAACCTATAAAAAATATAAATACACCCATAAAATCCAAAATGTTCACAAAAAAAATTAATTTTAAAAATAAGTGGTTTTGGACGGCCATAAATTTTCATCATCTTCCTTGACATAAAAGCCTTATGGGAGGACATGCAGCTTTTTTACTCAACTGCAGCACGGCGAAAGGAAGGGTAATGTTTTTCGATTGTTGTATGTATGGAAATGTTTGTGTCACGCTAGAGGCTAAACGGGTAAACCGATTTTGACAAAAATGGTGTCGTTGAATTGCTCTGAGCCCGAAGGTGCTAGAGGCTATACTTTTTGAACATGGCGGTCTTCAGACGCCATTTTTTCACATGATGTAGGCTTTAAGGCATGCAAATTATCTAAATTTCAGGCGATTTTATTGAAATTTCTTTCATTCCATTGCAAATTTCCTCTAATTTGCTGTAGTTACTTTTGAGTCCTCCCTACTCCCACCCATCTCCCCTCCTGTCATTCCTGCATACGCTTTCACATTCTTTTTTCCAACACCATTTTACTAGTGGCCCCCCCCACACCTGTCTCTCTCTCTCTTCCCCGCCATCCTTAATAGTAATAGTTATAGCTATAAGTTTCAAAAATATAAAGCGATTTCAAAAGTTCTTTCTGCACACACTTGAAGGATTTTTTCCAACATCATTTTACTAGTTTCCCCCTCTCTCTCTTCTCCTCCCCTCCTTATTAGTACTAGTTGTAGCTATACCTTTCACAGATATAGAGCGATTTCAAAAATTCTTTCTGCACATGCTTTAAGACTCTTTTTCCAACATTATTTTACTAGTTTCCCCCTTCCTCTCCCTCTCTTCTCCCCACCATCCTTACTAGTAATAGTTGTAGCTATACCTTTCACAAATTTAGAGCGATGTCAAAAATTCTTTTAGCACACGCTTTAAGATTTTTTTCGACACAATTTTACTTACAGTAGTGTCCTCCTCCCTTTCTCCTCCCCCACCTTCACTCAATAGAAGGTGACACTATTCTCGTCCGTACTTTTTGGGTAAAGCTAAATGAATTGTAAATGCATAGTGCTTTTTATAAGGCTGAATAAAAATGAAACCTAAAAGTTGGAAAAAATGTTTTTTATAAAAAAAACACCCAACTGCTAAAGAACATCGCACCCGTTTACACAGGCCTTATGGAAAATTTTTGGCTCCGTGGAATTGGCTATAATTTTGGTATGTTATAGTAGGATATGTAACTAAAAAAAAATGTAAATAAAGTTAAGTTTTTCTATGTACAGTTTTTGAGATATAACCGATCAAAGTTCGTTCAATGGTCGTTTTTGGGTATGTTTTAATAATAATAACTCTTACATCTTGAACGAAAAAAATTAGTTGACTATAAAAACGACTTAGTAAAGGTCTAAGGACAAAGTCATTTGTGGTGCCACTCTTGTTAATTTATTAAATAATGTACGGGGGATAGTCAATTTTTTTTTATATCTGCACTATTACCGAATTTAATAACTAGCACATTTTATTTTGGTACAGATTAATAGTTTTATATAATATTTAAAGAAAAAAAACATTTTTGCTTTTGGATTGCCCTCACTTTTATAGATATAAATTTTTTTATTGCAGGTATTTTTTCTTATTAAATAAAATTGACTTTAGCTGTTTTAAGCTATTTTCCGTATGATAAAAATTAAATTGTTAAATATTTTGTAATAAAATACAGCTAAAAGAATATTTTTATTATATAAAAAAAATACTATAGCTTTTAATTGAGTCAAAGGGACTTTTAAAACAATTTTTTAAAAATTTTTTTTTGCTCTTAAATAATTTTTAAGTTATTTTTGGAAAACGGCTCGGTGAATTTTAAATAAACTTTACCTGCTTATTTTTGTAACTTAGCGTCACACTAAGAAAAAAAATGTTGTTTTTTCTATGTCTAGTTTTAAAGATATTAATTAAAGGGCAAAAATAATTATTTTAGACCCTATGACTCAACCAAAAGCTATAATATTTTTTTATATAATAAAAATATTCTTTGAATTATATTTTATGACAAAATATTTAACAAATTGATTTTTGTCATACGGAAAATAGCTTAAAACAGCTAAAGTCAATTTTATTTAGTAAGAAAAAATACCTGCAATAAAAAAATTAATATCTATAAAAGTGGGGGCACCCAAAAAACCAAAAATATAGCTTTTCTTTTTATATAAAACTATTAATCTGTGCCAAAATAAAAAGTACTAGTTATAAAATTCGCTAATAGTGCAGATATAAAAAAATGTTTTTTTGACTATCCCCCGTATATTATTTATTAAATTGACAAGAATGACATCGTAAGTGAGCTTGTCCTTAGACGTCGAAGTCATTTTTATAACCAATTATTTTTTTTCGGTCAAGATGTAAGAGTTATTATTATTAGAACATACACAAAAACGACCATTTATATCTCAAAAACTGTACATAGAAAAACTTAACTTTACTTACTAAAATTATAGCCAATTCCACCGAGCCACAAATTTTCCATAAGGCCTGTGTAAACGGGTGCGGTGTTCTTTACTTGTAACTACGTCGCAGTTGGGTACAGTACTGTATAATTTCGTAAGTGCGCTTTGGGCATCAGAAGTAAAAGTTGAAGCATGTCGTACATTATAGGTGTACCTATCAATTTTGTACTCAACTGCGTCTAGTAGTTACAAGTAAATTTAGCAGCAGGGTGTTTTAAATATTAATTTTTTTTTGTTTATACTTGGTAATGAACTGTGATGGATAATGGTTATACTTTACCACAGCCGTATGTTCTCACATGCAGTATTTATGTCTAGTAAAACCGCGTTTTTTGCTTGTGTTACCAGATATAAAAGCCTTTAGTTATTTCTAGCTCACACTACAACTATACTATAGTTTTAGCTCACACTACTACTATTGTACTATAGTAGTGGGAGCTATGGTCTGTCTGTCTGTCTGTCTGTCTGTCTGTCTGTCTGTCTGTCTGTCTGTCTGTCTGTCTGTCTGTCTGTCTGTCTGTCTGTCTGTCTGTCTGTCTGTCTGTCTGTCTGTCTGTCTGTCTGTCTGTCTGTCTGTCTGTCTGTCTGTCTGTCTGTCTGTCTGTCTGTCTGTCTGTCTGTCTGTCTGTCTGTCTGTCTGTCTGTCTGTCTGTCTGTCTGTCTGTCTGTCTGTCTGTCTGTCTGTCTGTCTGTCTGTCTGTCTGTCTGTCTGTCTGTCTGTCTGTCTGTCTGTCTGTCTGTCTGTCTGTCTGTCTGTCTGTCTGTCTGTCTGTCTGTCTGTCTGTCTGTCTGTCTGTCTGTCTGTCTGTCTGTCTGTCTGTCTGTCTGTCTGTCTGTCTGTCTGTCTGTCTGTCTGTCTGTCTGTCTGTCTGTCTGTCTGTCTGTCTGTCTGTCTGTCTGTCTGTCTGTCTGTCTGTCTGTCTGTCTGTCTGTCTGTCTGTCTGTCTGTCTGTCTGTCTGTCTGTCTGTCTGTCTGTCTGTCTGTCTGTCTGTCTGTCTGTCTGTCTGTCTGTCTGTCTGTCTGTCTGTCTGTCTGTCTGTCTGTCTGTCTGTCTGTCTGTCTGTCTGTCTGTCTGTCTGTCTGTCTGTCTGTCTGTCTGTCTGTCTGTCTGTCTGTCTGTCTGTCTGTCTGTCTGTCTGTCTGTCTGTCTGTCTGTCTGTCTGTCTGTCTGTCTGTCTGTCTGTCTGTCGGTCTGTCTGTCGGTCTGTCTGTCTGTCTGTCTGTCGGTCTGTCGGTCTGTCGGTCTGTCGGTCTGTCGGTCTGTCGGTCTGTCTGTCTGTCTGTCTGTCTGTCTGTCTGTCTGTCTGTCTGTCTGTCTGTCTGTCTGTCTGTCTGTCTGTCTGTCTGTCTGTCTGTCTGTCTGTCTGTCTGTCTGTCTGTCTGTCTGTCTGTCTGTCTGTCTGTCTGTCTGTCTGTCTGTCTGTCTGTCTGTCTGTCTGTCTGTCTGTCTGTCTGTCTGTCTGTCTGTCTGTCTGTCTGTCTGTCTGTCTGTCTGTCTGTCTGTCTGTCTCGCATGTCTGTCTGTCTGTCTGTCTGTCTGTCTCGCATGTCTGTCTGTCTCGCATTTACTTCTCTAGCCAAGAGAAGGTATAATTCTCGACGAAAATTTTTTTTTTGAGATAACGCCGAAAATGTTTTTTGATGTTTCTTAGCAATATCGTCGTGATGTCTCACTGTCTGTGTGTGTGTGTGTGTGTGTGTGTTTGTATGAGTATTTCTGTCCGTAACCGATTTTCATAAAATTTTTAGATAAAATAGTCCTCAACACTCTAACGAGCTGATAAGATTTTGGTCCAAATCCATTGCTAATGACAGTTTTTCGACAATTAAAACGTTTAAAAAATGCTAACTGAGCATCGCACGGCTGTCTTCAAGGGGTGAAGGGTGTACAAAAACTGCCGCCAAAAACGGGCTAGTGGATTTTTTTCTATGGAAGGATACCTTTCAAATGCACTTTTGGGCGAAATCACACCTGATCATGTATGAAAATGATGACATTTTTTGTATTTTCGATATGATTAGAAATTTATTTTTCCACCTTTTCCTGTCCATTACTGTCTACAATCAAATTTGACACAGGAATATTATTTTATCTATTGTTACGCCTTCTCGACACGTACAAACTCTTCCTCGCAAGTCAGAAAAGGGCTCTACACTGGTGTTATTATGTTTCAATTACAGGAATTCCTCATGTTTACTTTTCTGTATGCCCTGCGCTAATAATAATAAGTACTCGCGAACTTTTAATGTACTGTTTACAAAATCGGCCGGTAGGGCTCTCTTATGTTCTGAAACCTTTCTGCTTATCTGTTATCCACAAGATTTTGAATGCCATTTTTTAATGCGATTTCAAGCCGTTGTTAATAATTAACGGGCAGCAGACAGCTACGTCATCTCACCCTTGTCCATTTTGTTTTGTCAGTCTCAAAACATTGCGAAATTGCGACTCCGATTGCGAGATAGATGATAATGATCAGCCCCTGGAATTGAAGACTTATGGGGATTTAAAAAAAGATTATAAGATGTTCCTTTCTGCTGGAAACGCCAAAAAATTTGCCAAATATTACCACAGCACAATAAATCCCCCTCTTTTTATCGAGAATGAAGACCATTCGGTCATTGAAAAATGTGTAATACCAGAACTTCACATTCTGCAGGGCTTCACAAATCACCTTTTTTGGAAAGGATTGGTACCCCTGCTGGGAAGAGAGAAGGCCCTTGTTTGGGCACTAAAAGTCCAAGTGATTTCCAAGAGTTACCATGGGGAAGTGTTTGAAGGTAATGCGTGCCGGAAATTACTGAAAAATGCTGACAAACTCAATGATGAAGATATCTACGGCCATGTTGGGTATTTCAAAATTCTGCCCTTTATTTAAGCTTTTAAGGAAATGAATAAATTTGTAGACTCCTGTTTTTCCAGAGGCCCAGTTTATTCAGACATAGAAAAAAGGGTGAACGAAGTGCGCAGAGCATTTTTGGCGACTGAAGTTTCGGAAACATTAAAAATTCACGTACTGACGAGAAATTTAACCGATTGTTTGAAATTTTTATCTGGCTTTGGATTAGATGATTGGTCAGAGCAAGCTGGCGAATCCGTGCACCATGAGTTTCTGAAATTTTGGAATAGATACAAGATAAATTCTGTTCAAGATTCTGCTTATTCAGACAAGTTGAAAAAGGCAGTTGTTGCATTTTCTTCTCAACATATATGATCAATTAATGTTTTAAATGAACTTTATTTATTAATTTATTTGTTGGGAGATTTTTATTTTTGTTACTTTTTTGATCAATTTGTTGTTAAAATAAACTATTTTTTTGTTTCTTGTAGTTATCCAATTGTAGTAAACTTTTTGTAAGATCGTGCACAGGCAGATTTGTTTCTAGCGATTAATTTACAGTAATTATTTTCATTAATTCTGATTTCTGTCAAGCTCACATCGTTTGTGAAAATTATCTATTTCTTAAATGTGAAAAATACAGAAAAATTATAATTCCGACTATAATTATGAGTTTTTTAATAGAATCCTCTACCCCCCATTTGCCATTTCTACTAAAATGTGTTCTAGTGGCTACAAAACAATTTTCAAAAGTATATACTATCCTATCTCATCCGAAATTGGGTTGGAAACAGTAGAAAAGAGCACAAATTGGAGAAAATTTTTTTCTCTTCAAATCAAAAATATAGATAATGATCCATTTACATAAATGATCAGATATGATTTCCTTGAGAAGTGCTTTTCAAAGGTATCCCCCCCTAGAACAAGTTCTATTTGCCCATTTTTAGCGGCAGTTTTTTTACACCCTCGACCACTTGAAGACAGTCGTGATCGCATCAATATGCGGTTTTCATAATATAGTAGATTGCATTTTGCTCAATAGTTTGTTTTATTTCCAAAAACTTCGTATATTAACAAAAAACTGTTTTCAAAGCCAATATATCATGGCTTCACTTGAAGTGTGCTAATAGGCTAGCTAGGAAGGTATCAGATTCGTCATGGATCTATTTATTTATGTATTGTGTCTTTCCATTTATACACATTATTAAAGGTAATTAAAAAAAATAATCTATTTTTTTTTTTAATTTGCAACGAATTGTTATTTTAGGATAAAACAGTTTTAAAAATAATTGGTTAAATACAGGGTGATCCAAGTTGGGTACCTTTGGGGGGTATAAGGACAATAAGGTACTTCCAGAAGAGGTAAAAAAAACTAATACCACTTTGCGACAGTTTATTTTCAAGAGATTGAATAGAAAAGTTATCTTGATTGAATTAATTTTTTTGTTAAGAATCCAACTGTCAAAATGAACTTTATCTGTCGCTTTTGGTTTTATTTTTATTCCATATTTATTTAAAATTAGTGCACATTCTTAATTTGACGTATTACATTCAATATTTTATTTAAAAAAAAATTATAATCTTTTTATTTCAATATTACCCTTTTGATTTTTATTAATTTTTTAATTTACTGTTTTAAATGTATTTTTGACTAACAAATTGAAATATCAAATAAAGACAAAAAATATAAAACAATAGGTAAAATATAAGGAAACAATCGGAAAAATAAGAAAGTAAATTATTAAGTGTGATACATCATTTTAAGAAAAATTTTACGCAGATTTCGAAAATTGAATAAAGAGAGAGAATTCCATTGGACAAATACCAAGGATATGTTATATAACAAAAACTAAAAGTGACAGATAAAATTTGATTTGGCAGTTGGATTCTATATGAAAAACTCTAGAAAAGTCTATTTACATCAAATCCAAATGTTCATAAATAAAAACGTTAAGGCCTCCAATCAACAAACCCAAAATGCAAACTTTTCAAAAACTTCCTGTAGCTAGAAGACGCCTTCATGTATCGAGAAACAAATTTCAATATTAAATTTCTCTCAAAATTCTTGTGTCGCAAATGATAAAATGGATTAAAATATAATAAATTCATCTAAAAAGTTAAATAAAAAATATGTTGTTTTAGATCATTCTACTACCTTCTTAAATTGAAAAAAAAAATATCAAAAATAATGTCCTGATAATAGAAAAAAAGTAAAACTTTAAAAATTACAGGTAAAAACACCCACATGCGGCTAGTTCCTTAGTATCGAATGAAAATACAGCAACCCAATATTAACAGAAGCCAAGCGCAGATCTGGGTGAAAATCTAGGGGTGGGGGGTAATAGTCCACAAAAAAGTATTTGTTATATATTTTTTTTTTCTAGGGTGGGTTATTCGCCTATTTTCCCTTTAAGCAATAACAAAAAGTGCATATTTTTTGTTCTAGGGGGACGGTAATTACGTTACCCCCCTCAAATCCGCGCTTGACAGAAACGTCGTATCTGGCGCTGTTTGTAGTAAAAATACACATTTGAAATAAAATTAAATTTCTATACAAAATTATGAGATAAAAAATTACAAAACTTTAAACCCTTTTTTCTCAAAACGTCAAATCTACATGACATGCGGGGTTCTTCTTAGAGACGGTAGTATTGTGTGAATGTAACAAAATGGATACTATAATCCTGGAGAGGTTAAAACCTTCGCAGAAAAATCCTTAAAGATTATAGCAAAATAGAGATCATAAAAAACTTTCCATCATTAGGGACCTATTGCAATAGTGCCAGGCACAATTTGTGCCGGGCACTATATTGACAGTTTCTCATTATAAGAACAGCTGTGTCCTTTCAAAATTAGGCCTTTGTGTATTATACGAGCCGGATTTAATAGTGACGCCACTATTAATGGAAAATAAACGACGGGTTTATAAATTCGACTTTGGTATGTCAATTTTGAAAGATCAACTGTCAGTTTGTAATGTGAAACTGTCAATATAGTGCCGGACACAAGTTGTGTCTGGCACTATTGCAATAGGTCCCTAATAAGTTTACAAAAACAAAATTTATTACTTTTGCACGCACAACAAATTCGTTGCTGCAATTTACAACGATCTCTATACAAAATAATGATAACTCAAAATACGATTTAGAATCAGTAAAAAAAAACCAATATCTTGGATTTTGGATAGACAGGCACTTACTGTGGGGCCACCACACAAATAGTGTCATTAATAATTTGCGATTTGTACTGTATTGATTTTCAAAAATTTTAAAGAAAAACAATTGAAAATAATTTACTATGGCCTTGTGCAGTCTCGGTTACAGTATGGCATTTTGAAATGGGAGTGGAATTCTAAATGCCTATGTTGAAAACTTGCAGTGCAAAATGTATTTGATATTAAGCAGGTTTACTTTATCCACACAATGACTTAAACATACAAAAACAAAAGTAAACTATTTTTTATAAACCATCATTATAACAGAAGTAGGGGTAGGTTTAGAAATTAATTTAGCTATAGAACCTTTGTGATAGCAGGGCTTTATGGGTAAAATGGCCATTGATGTAATATTACCCAGTACTTGCTCTTTTAAGTTAAAAATTTGCTAAAAAGCATGCTGAAATTTAGCTAAATAACATAATTCTTAATTGATAGTACAGCCTAGAAGTCATCAATCACAGCATACGAATATCAACGACCCTCACCACCGAATAGATACACTTATTCCTAACGATATACCGTACTGTGCAGAATATAACTCGTTTTTTTCCGCGAATTAGTTTAAGGTATGGTCCAAATATTCCTCTCCTTTAACGATCTATTGAGTATTTAAAGACAACTTTTTGGACATCCTTGAAGGCCTTTAAAAACTACCAGAAGACGGCAATTCTGCAAGAAAATGAAAGGTAGCATTTCAGCTTTATAGTGCTTCAACAAGGCCGGTGTTTATTATTTCCGTGTGCTGTGGCCAATATCTTGCAATCTAAAATCACAATAAACGAGTATTAGATCTAAATCATCGCGAATCTGCAGAAAAATTTATAAACACTATCTTAGAAAAAGATAGGGAAAACATTGGAATAGAGTTACAGGTGCCAAATATAGTTGGGGGACAGCAAAATCGTATGAACGTTCCCGCAAATAACCCACCAGAGCACTGGAAAAAATCTTTATTAATACCTTATTTGGAGCCTCTGATGATGTCTTTAAAGCATCGCTTTGCCGATGAAAACCTACCAGTTTTCGAACTATTGGCAATTGGCACTACATCCGTTTGTTATGCTGGACTTGTCATTTAGTAAATTTAAGATGCTCAAGACACAATTTTCAGAATTTTGTCATTTAAACGGGCTTGACGATGAGGGTAAATTGTAAAAGAGGAGCTAAAAAGTTTGAAAGTAGCAAAAACTGCAAAGCGATCGGAATTTTTTTTTCCATCAACAAAAACTGCTCTACATATTTTACCAGCATTGCCATGTAGTACCGTAGAACGATCTTTTCAGAGGCTAGATTAAGCGGTTTATGCATGCTGAGTGCAAAGCCCATTACACACAATAATGCATAGCGCATAGTATGGCGCATAGGTAGAGGTTCAGCCTTAACGGACTTTTCTTATGCAAAACCAATATGGCCGCTGCTATGGCCAAAGGCCCATGCTACGCGTTATGCGGCCTATGCAAGTTTGTGTGTGATGGGCTTAAACCGTAAATTAGTATCAGAGAAAAATAAACAAGTTTTAAGCAGATTTGCTGAAGATTCCAGTTTCGTTTTACCATAATAGGTTAAGATTTAGAAAACTGATGTGTATGTATATTCGTTTTTGTTTATTTCAATAAATACCTATTTTATTATTACCTTTTTGCATTTGCCCCTTCCTAAGTTTCATGCCATGAGAAGGGCACCAACAACCCTCAATATTCTAACAAATAAAGGTCAAAAACAAAAAGCACAAAACTGTTTTATCCACCATTCTCAAAAAATGTATAATTTTCTACCATTAGAGCAAGTCATTATTTACTAATCTATCCTTAAATACATTTAAAATTAAAAAATACATGGTCTGATTTAACAAGAAATAAATAGATTGCAATTTTTCTTTAATATTTGACGACAGTTACAGTTTTTTTAATTAGTGTAGGATATTTAGGTATAGATAATAATTTTGTGTACTATTTTATTACATAGAAATGTACGGGTGCAAATATAGTAGCTAAAGTTTTACGACTCGCGATATTTTTGGTATTTCTATTTGTTTGCACAGATGTAAGATTTTTTTTGCTGCAAATAAAAATATTCATTTATTCATCCAATGCACGCAGGTTATATATTTGCTTTCAGAAATTATTAATTGATTTTGAAAATAAGAGGTGAAGCAGTATCCAGTAGCATTGCGTATGTATAGAGTGATCCACTTTAACCTATAAATTATTTTATACCTAGAACAAAGGCAATAGGCAAATTTGTAATATTTCTTCTGAACCTGGGGAATCTGAAGTGAAAATGATTTAGGTATATCAATCTTATTTTATTTTTTTTATAGTTTTTTTTGTTCGTGGTTAAGTTTGAATTTTAAAAATATATACAACTCTGTTGTGATAAATATTTGTTGACATAAAACGCATTATTTATTCTACAAATTCCTGTGAACTCTACATTTATTTGGTTTTGCTATAGAAATACTGACTATTGACAAACTTAAATCAAGGTATGCTGTCTTAAAATATATATAAAAAAAAATCTTAGACTTTAGAAACAATAATTACCTACTAAACAAATTTTGTAATCCAGCTGAGGTAATATCTTTTTTTTATCTAAATTTCGATTTACGTAAATAATGAATTATTAAAAATATACATTAAAAACAATTGCGCCAAAAAGCCCAATATTTTTTCTTATAGGTAGCTTTGGAAAGGTTTCTCTTCTATATCAGGATAAGTATATCAAGTAGCGGAATAAAGGAGGATCCGGTCGAAAAATGTTCCAGTAAAAAAAAAAATGAAACGCTACTTGGTTTGTTGGTAATTATTGCAATAAAACTAAGTTTCGAATTGGGTTTATATAAATGTTAAAAAAGCGTAGGTACCTTCGTCATATATATATCCTCGTATATATCATACATAATTTTTATGGTTTTTGTAAAACCTAATACACATAGTTCTGGAGAAGAAATGATAGGAATGTTGTTTGAATTCGTAATGCTTTTTAACATAACTTTGTTAGCCAAGCTAGGCAACGAGTCAAAAGTCGGGGACAACTATTTTAAAAAGATTAGGTCATATTATATAAGGGAATTTTGGATCCTTGCTGTAAAATATAAACATCCATTAACATTCATTATATTTTTTAAAATCGACCAGTGTGAGCCGGCGCCGCTTGTAATTTCACGTGGTGGAAGTTAGCATCAGATTCAGATTCAGATTCATTTAAATTAAAGTGGACCAGTTCGTTTTTGCTGTATATTCTTATTTTCATATTTTAACTACATAAGAATTTTTTATGATGCTAAGGCAGTCGGATATTACTAAAAAATGGAAATCGTCTTTCCTGGTGTTACGGGGGAGAGTCAGAAACTTATAGTTTCACCAGTAAAATGTTGTATAAGAAAATAATGCCCCAACCATTGGATTGATAAGATAGTTGTGATATAATTGAGACGTGCAGACATAACTGGAAATTAGATGCACTGTTGAGTGAGTTAAATCATTAAACTAAGATACGAGGGTATGTTAAAAAATGAAGATAAATCGTATTGTCTAAAATCAATGTGGAGTACGATTGGTGCTGAGGTGAATGTGACCTAGTAGTAGGATTAAATTTTTTTTAGTAACACATTTCTCTATATTAGGACATCCAGCTAAGATACGGGGGTAAGGTGAAAAAATACGATAAATTTTATTTGTTGGCACTGCTAAGACCCACTATCAATAAGCAATTAGGTCCACTAACAGCTTCACTTAGTTTAGATCGTCGAGCTGAGATACGAGGGTAAGTTGAAAAATTAAGATAAATTTTATTTTCTTTGTATTTTCTAAAATCAGCGCTGTGCCCGATATCCGTTGGCATGGCTAAGATACACTTTCAGTAAGGAATTATGGCCACTAACAGCTTCACGTATTTTAGATCGTCGAGCTGAGATACGAGGGTAAGTTGAAAAATTACGATAAATTTTATTTTATTTGTATTTTCTAAAATCAGCGGTGTGCCCGATTTCCGTTGGCATGACTAAGACCCACTATCAGTTAGGACTTATGTACACTAACAGCTTCACTTATTTTAGATCGTCGAGCTGAGATACGAGGGTAAGTTGAAAAATTACGATAAATTTTATTTTATTTGTATTTTCTAATATCAGCGCTGTGCCCGATTTTCGTTGGCATGGCTAAGACTCACTATCGGTAAGGAATTATGTCCACTAACAGCTTCACTTATTTTAGATCGTCGAGCTGAGATACGAGGGTAAGTTGAAAAATTACGATAAATTTTATTTTATTTGTATTTTCTAATATCAGCGCTGTGCCCGATTTTCGTTGGCATGGCTAAGACTCACTATCGGTAAGGAATTATGTCCACTAACAGCTTCACGTATTTTAGGTCGTCGAGCTAAGATACGAGGGTAAGTTGAAAAATTACGATCAATTTTATTTTATTTGTATTTTCTAAAATCAGTGCTGTGCCCGATTTCCGTTGGCATGGCTAAGACCCACTATCAGTAAGGAATTACGTCCACTAACAGCTTCACGTATTTTAGATCTTCGAGCTGAGATACGAGGGTAAGTTGAAAAATTACGATAAATTTTATTTTATTTGTATTTTCTAAAATCAGCGCTGTGCCCGATTTCCGTTGGCATGAATAAGACCCACTATCAGTTAGGACTTATGTCCACTAACAGCTTCACGTATTTTAGATCGTCGAGCTGAGATACGAGGGTAAGTTGAAAAATTACGATAAATTTTATTTTATTTGTATTTTCTAAAATCAGTGCTGTGCCCGATTTCCGTTGGCATGGCTAAGACTCACTATCGGTAAGGAATTATGTCCACTAACAGCTTCACTTATTTTAGATCGTCGAGCTGAGATACGAGGGTAAGTTGAAAAATTACGATAAATTTTATTTTATTTGTATTTTCTAAAATCAGCGCTGTGCCCGATTTCCATTGGCATGACTAAGACCCACTATCAGTTAGGACTTATGTCCACTAACAGCTTCACGTATTTTAGATCGTCGAGCTGAGATACGAGGGTAAGTTGAAAAATTACCAATTATATTTTATTTGTATTTTCTAAAATCAGCGGTGTGCCGGATTTCCGTTGGCATGACTGAGACCCACTATCAGTAAGGAATTATGTCCACTAACAGCTTCAAGTACTTTAGATCGTCGAGCTGAGATACGAGGTTAAGTTGAAAAATTACGATAAATTTTATATTATTTGTAATTTCTAAAATCAGCGCTGTGCCCGATTTCCGTTGGCATGGCTAAGACCCACTACTAGTGAGGAATTATGTCCACTAGCAGCTTCACGTATTTTAGATCGGCGAGCTGAGATACGAGGGTAAGTTGAAAAATTACCAATTTTATTTTATTTGTATTTTCTAAAATCAGCGGTGTGCCGGATTTCCGTTGGCATGGCTGAGACCCACTATCAGTAAGGAATTATGTCCACTAACAGCTTCACTTATTTTAGATCGTCGAGCTGAGATACGAGGGTAAGTTGAAAAATTACCATAAATTTTATTTTATTTGTATTTTCTAAAATCAGCGGTGTGACCGATTTCCGTTGGCATGGCTGAGACCCACTAACAGTAAGGAATTATGTCCACTAACAGCTTCATGTATTTTAGATCGGCGAGCTGAGATACGAGGGTAAGTTGAAAAATTACCAATTTTATTTTATTTGTATTTTCTAAAATCAGCGGTGTGCCGGATTTCCGTTGGCATGGCTGAGACCCACTTATTTGTATTTTCTAAAATCAGCGGTGTGCCGGATTTCCGTTGGCATGGCTGAGACCCACTATCAGTAAGGAATTATTTTTATTTCAAGTTTATTTCAAGTTTATTTATTTCACATACTTTATATTACAGATAGTATAATACTTATTTGATTAATATTAAATTTTAAATATATAAGCGCCTAGATGACTTAACACCTGTATGCCCTTTTTTTTACTTCTTAAAAATAGTAATATTGAAATCTGTTCAAGTTAGTTCATAACATGCTACTTTAGAGTTTTATATTTTAAAAACTAAACGAAAAAAACACAACAAAAGAACACCATTACACAAAAAAAAACACACACTCACACATACACAGACAGGCATAATGAGTTTATCAGATTTATGTTTTGAACAGCCTTAGAAATGTTGTTCTGTTGTTCCATATATATATTTTTGTTAATTTAGAAAAATGTTTGTTTTTATGCTTATTTTGAGGTTTACTTTTTATGTTAATAGGCATTATGTCCACTAACAGCTTCACTTATTTTAGATCGTCGAGCTGAGATACGAGGGTAAGTTGAAAAATTACCATAAATTTTATTTTATTTGTATTTTCTAAAATCAGCGGTGTGCCGGATTTCCGTTGGCATGGCTGAGACCCACTATCAGTAAGGAATTATGTCCACTAACAGCTTCACTTATTTTAGATCGTCGAGCTGAGATACGAGGGTAAGTTGAAAAATTACCATAAATTTTATTTTATTTGTATTTTCTAAAATCAGCGGTGTGACCGATTTCCGTTGGCATGGCTGAGACCCACTAACAGTAAGGAATTATGTCCACTAACAGCTTCATGTATTTTAGATCGTCGAGCTGAGATACGAGGGTAAGTTGAAAAATTACGATAAATTTTATTTTATTTGTATTTTCTAAAATCAGTGCTGTGCCCGATTTCCGCTGGCACAGCTGAGACCCACTATCAATAAGGAATTATATCCACGAACAGCTTTACTTATTTTAGATTGTCGAGCTGAGATACGAGGGTATGTTAAAAAATTACCATAAATTTTATTTTATTTGAATTTTCTAAAATCAGCGGTGTGCCCGATTTCCGTAGGCATGGCTGAGACCCACTATCAGTAAGGAATTATGTCCACTAACAGCTTCACTTATTTTAGATCGCCGAGCTGAGATACGAGGGTAAGTTGAAAAATTACGATAAATTTTATATTATTTGTATTTTCTAAAATCAGTGCTGTGCCCGATTTCCGCTGGCACAGCTGAGACCCACTATCAATAAGGAATTATATCCACGAACAGCTTTACTTATTTTAGATTGTCGAGCTGAGATACGAGGGTAAGTTGAAAAATTACCATAAATTTTATTTTATTTGTATTTTCTAAAATCAGCGGTGTGACCGATTTCCGTTGGCATGGCTGAGACCCACTAACAGTAAGGAATTATGTCCACTAACAGCTTCATGTATTTTAGATCGGCGAGCTGAGATACGAGGGTAAGTTGAAAAATTACCAATTTTATTTTATTTGTATTTTCTAAAATCAGCGGTGTGCCGGATTTCCGTTGGCATGGCTGAGACCCACTTATTTGTATTTTCTAAAATCAGCGGTGTGCCGGATTTCCGTTGGCATGGCTGAGACCCACTATCAGTAAGGAATTATGTCCACTAACAGCTTCACTTATTTTAGATCGTCGAGCTGAGATACGAGGGTAAGTTGAAAAATTACCATAAATTTTATTTTATTTGTATTTTCTAAAATCAGCGGTGTGACCGATTTCCGTTGGCATGGCTGAGACCCACTAACAGTAAGGAATTATGTCCACTAACAGCTTCATGTATTTTAGATCGTCGAGCTGAGATACGAGGGTAAGTTGAAAAATTACGATAAATTTTATTTTATTTGTATTTTCTAAAATCAGTGCTGTGCCCGATTTCCGCTGGCACAGCTGAGACCCACTATCAATAAGGAATTATATCCACGAACAGCTTTACTTATTTTAGATTGTCGAGCTGAGATACGAGGGTATGTTGAAAAATTACCATAAATTTTATTTTATTTGAATTTTCTAAAATCAGCGGTGTGCCCGATTTCCGTAGGCATGGCTGAGACCCACTATCAGTAAGGAATTATGTCCACTAACAGCTTCACTTATTCTAGATCGTCGAGCTGAGATACGAGGGTAAGTTGAAAAATTACGATAAATTTTATATTATTTGTATTTTCTAAAATCAGTGCTGTGCCCGATTTCTGGTGGCATGGCTAAGACCCACTATCAGTAGGGAATTATGTCCACTAACAGCTTCACGTATTTTAGATCGTCGAGCTGAGATACGAGGGTATGTTAAAAAATTACCATAAATTTTATTTTATTTGAATTTTCTAAAATCAGCGGTGTGCCCGATTTCCGTTGGCATGACTAAGACCCACTATCAGTTAGGACTTATGTCCACTAACAGCTTCACGTATGTTAGATCGTCGAGCTGAGATACGAGGGTAAGTTGAAAAATTAGGATACATTTTATTTTATTTGTATTTTCTAAAATCAGTGCTGTGCCCGATTTCCGTTGGCACGGCTAAGACCCACTACTAGTGAGGAATTATGTCCACTAACCGCTTCACGTATTTTAGATCATCGAGCTGAGATACGAGGGTAAGTTGAAAAATTACGATAAATTTTATTTTTCTAAATTAACTTAATTTACGGACGCCCCTAAATTGTTATAGATAAAAATTATCAAACGTGAAATTTAGTACCCGTGAATTTAAAAATCAAACAAGCTTCGTGGCTAATCGGGTACAAAGAAGTTTTTGTTTCTCTCATATTTTTCCGTGGGTAGCTTGAAAGCTTAACCACACGGGCATCCAAGATCTAATGGACACCTAATAAGTGTTGACAGTTAACTGTTTCGTCCTTATGGGATTCCTCAGAACACTGCTTGATCAATGTGACACCCTTGCGCAGTTAATTAGACGGTTTTGTCTCTAATCCTATGTAAATAGTGAGAAAACTCTCGCAAGAAGCGCCATCCACCGAGATACGAGAGAAACTAGAACAACAGCAGGCGAAAATAAACTGCTATACATATCGATTACAAATAAAAAGAAACAAACCACCCATGACCTACGATAGCTCTTCTGCCTTTCAGGCCAGATCAACGCTAATTGCGTTTGTCCCCTTTGTAGCCTTTATTACTACACGAGTTTTTTGAAATTTATTTGTTGCTTGTCACTTTTTAGAATTTTCCAGAACATTTCTAGTCCTTCTAAATATTTTCAGACTTACCTACTATACAGTGACGTAGTTATCGTTGGGCAAACCGGAGTAGTGCCCGGGGCTTAGGCGTAAAAGGGGCCCCAGCGGCTCTAGTAATACCATCTTTTTTAAGCGGCAATAAATTTTTAACTTAAATGTTACAGAAAAGTTGTTGTTAAACTAAATTTTAACTTAAAATCAACATATTTTTGTTTAATTTTGTTCTCAAAATTTAATTAACTTTTATTAAAATGTTCGCCTGCGGCGCATTTTATTTTCGTTTGGTTCTTAATTTCAGAGTTCAGCAGTGGCGGCTCGCCCTATGACGGGTGAAGCACTGCGTCACCTCTTTTTTCAGACTAAATAAAATAATATAAGAATCTAAGGTAAGACAAGAAATTAAAAATTGGAGCCGCGCCGCATCAGCAAAACAGAACGAGCGGTTAGTTACCTTATTACCTATTAATTGATAAAAAGCCGTGTGCGTTTCCCGCCGCGGATTCTGTACTGTTGAATTCTATAGCGACATCGTCCTCTCTTTCCATATTTTGCTATTGGCAGGCAACAAAACATATAGCTATGGAATTCTACAGTGCAGAGAATGCGGGCATAGCATACAGACAAGCATTGTTGAAGCGATTTTGTTTCTCGTTCGCCTGTGTCTACTCAATATGCCGCGGGGTGAAGGCTTTCGTTGGGTGCCATAACAATGTCGCATGCTTTCGCAGGGCAGCGATTCAGGGTGTTGAGCCTGCGTACATCATTTAAATATTTTCCGGTCACAGTAAACGGCTCGGTTAGGTCGCCTGGGTTTCTTGCTAATCTGTGTGTTCTGATTCGGTTTCTGTTTGAATTATTTTGCATAATGTTCCCTGTGTACGATGCAGTGTGTGTTTTACTGGGGAAACCGTTTTTGAGGTGGAACGACGATGATAAGAAAGACATTTTGAACTCTGAAAAGCCGTCCCCTATATGAACGTAAATAAACCGGTTAAGATTAAAGACAAAGTGTACATTCGACATTTTAAAGATGGATAGACTAATCGCCTCACATACAAGGAGTAAAATTTAAATTACATTGCAGTTGCATCATCGTAAACCTACTACCGATATGATTTCGCTGATTTTACTGAATTTAGGTAAGTTCTTTATAGAATAGGTATTTCATATATATATTATTAGCATATTATTATATTTTTATTTTTTATATGTGTGTATAAAAAATGGCGGTAGGGAAATCCTGCATCACCTATTGCGAAAATCACGAGCCGCCACTTATTAAAAACAAAAAAAAAAATGTTTTTGTTTTTACTGCCTACTTGGTCCCTCCCCTGCTAACATCCTGGATCCGCCACTGGAAATGTGTATTTTATATTCATAAGGTTTACAAAATAGCTTGCTTTAAAAAGCTAGCTTTAAAACACGTAGTGAAACGATGATGAAATGAATGAGTTTGTAAATTGAAAAACAAGAAAATGATTTTATTTTGTAGGCTCTGTAATGAATCGCGAGTAACAAAACCGCGATGTAACAAAAGCGTCATGAAACAAAACTGCGAGTAACAAATGCGCGATTCACAAAACCGTGAATAACAAAAGCGCGAGTAACGAAAGCGCGGTAACAAAAGCGCGAGTAACAAAAGCGCGAATTTATATAACGGGCTATACGTTTATTTCCATAGTTCATAGGGCATGACTTCTATATCAAGGATCGGTTCAAAATGTTAATCGGAACCAAAAAGAATCGAACCGAATCGAATCGAGCTGAACGGAACCGAACCGAATTCGGTTTAAATATGCTGGTTGGTTCGGTTGGTTCAGTTCGGTTCGGTTCGTAATCACACCCTCTAGGAACCCTGGAAAGAATTCATGCGCTATTAACTATGGAAATAAACGTATCGCCAGTTATTCACATTCGCGCTTTTGTTACTCACAGTTTTGTTACATAGCGCTTTTGTTACTCGCGGTTATGTTACTTGCGGTTTGATTACTCGCGCTTTTGTTACTCACGAATTTGTTACTCGCGGTTTTGTTATATCGCGCTTATGCTAGATCGCGCTTTTGTTACTCGCGCTCTCATTACATTACAAAATTTTCTCAGAGTGTTCCTGAATAGTTTTAGACTTTTCAAGAACATTTTCGGATTTTGCCAGAACTTTTCCAGACTTCTTTAAGACATTTTGTATACATTTCAAATCGAGGTTGAGTTCGCTTACCTAATTTTTGTTGACAATTAAATTTTCCATTGATGTGTGTAAAAATTACGTTACGCTAGTTGCTGTACCGTATATTTTCCTTTTCAAAAACCATATATTTTTTTTAAATTGAATCCCCTGTATTTTATATTTTTTTCTGATAAGTCGTTTTATATAAAATACAAAAGCGCGGTAACAATTTAAAAAAAAAATATGTTTTTTGAAAAAACTCGAAAACGCTCTAATTTTTTTTTATTTGAGCACCAAAATTCTACTAGTTTGCCAATTTATATATTTTTTTATTTTTAATAGTAACATAGTTAGCAGTAGTGGACACTTTACTTGGAACACCCTGTAAAGCAGGAAATTTAATGAAATTTGGGTTTTTCCTCGTTAAAAATGGTTGATTAGTTTTCGAGATATTTAAGTTTTTTAAAAGTACTGGAGCATAAGGAAGTACTAGGAATTACTTGGGAAATACTAGGAAATACTAGAAAATACCAGGAAATACTAGGAAATACCGGGAAGTACTTGGGAAATACCAGGAAGTACTGGGAAATACTAGGAAATAGCATTGAAATTAGAGGAAATACTGAGAAATACCTAAGGTATTTTTTCCCTTTTGTGTACAGAAATCGGCGATCGAGCCACCCCTCGACTTACCCTCGTATCTCAGCTCGACGATTTAAAATACTTGAAGCTGTGAGTGCACGTAATTCCTTACTGGTAGTGGGTCTTAGTCATGCCAACGGAAATCGGGCACAGCGCTGATTTTAGAAAATACGACTAAAATAAAATTTATGGTAATTTTTCAACTTACCCTCGTATCTCAGCTCGACGATCTAAAATACGTGAAGTTGTTAGTGGACAAAATTCCTTACTGATAGTAAGTCTTAGCTGTACCAAAGGAAATCGGGTACAGTGCTGATTTTAGAAAATACAAATAAAATAAAATTTATCGTAATTTTTCAACTTACCCTCGTATCTCAGCTCGACGATCTAAAATACGTGAAGCTGTTAGTGGACGTAATTCCTTACTGATAGTGGGTCTTAGCCATGCCAACGGAAATTGGGCACAGCGCTGATTTTATAAAATACAAATAATATAAAATTGATCGTAATTTTTCAACTTACCCTCGTCCCAACTAACAATTATAGTAGCGGCTACATGCTCCAAAGGCTTTTCTACTTTCTTATGGTAGAAATGTGGTGATCTCAACCAAAATTCGTTACTTTTTAGTTCTGACTACTGTTTAGTATCACGAAAAAGTAGAAGTTTCGTAAAAATGACCCTTTAAACTACCTGATAGGATTGTTTCTTGATAGTCTAATCTGATAGTCTGCTCTACCACAATAGCACGTTGCCAAAGTTTTACTTTCTTTTTAGTCGTTAATTCGTAGTCACCCCGACATTTATATGTTACTTAATTACCACTACAAAGTTGGGCTTAATTGAAGTCGCAAACGGGTGTATCCAACAACTACCTTATAACTTTATATTTTACTACATAGGTTTGGGTCATCATAGTAATATCTGATGTAATAATGTAGAGAAAATTACTTTTGAGGACAACCTAAAAGTCACAAAAACTTTGATTTTGTTTTTATGTCAATCCTTCAAAGTAGATACTACATCCTATTTCTACTTTAAAAACGTAAACATCTTAAAGTCGCCTGTTGGTCGCGACTAATGTTAACCTTACTTTTTGTGGCTCCTTAAATTATTGCCAATTTGTTATAATTTATAATCAATTAAAGCAAGTATCGTTTATAATAAATTCTTAGCAAAGTACGACTTGTAAGCAGAATTTTAAGTTGTGACTTAAGTGCAACTAATACAAGTGGTATAAATAGATCGAAAATGCTCCCTGATTGTCATTGCTACGTTTTCATGCGAATTGAGTTCGATTTAATCTTATTGGAATAAAGCCATAATAGCACTATTATTAGAACCGAACCAATACGTGTACTAGAGACCCAGAGAGAGAGATGTCCCAAAAATTTGGTTCTGTTGTCGCGAAAAACAAATATCAAAATTTGGCAACCCTAGTTAAGTTAGATGCTAGATCAATTTTTAGTTTTTATTGGTAGGCTTTAAGGTAGGGTTGCCAGATCTGTTTTAGGTCAAAACGGGACTAAAGTTAAAAAAGAAGCAAAAATATGGGACAAAGCAGAAAAAAAAATATAAAAATACATATGGAAAGTTTAAGAACGTTTGTGAGTCACTCAATAGTTTTATCATTTTTGTGTTGCAGTTGACTTCTTAAAATAAAACAATTCATGTGAGATAAATTGGTAAAAGTTTAAAATTTTGTGCCAAGTTCGAAAAATGGGACAAAGGACGTCCCGTTAATACCTTGTCCTCCTTGCTTTTTTATTGTAACAATGACAAAAATATAACGTTTTAACCTAAGCACATTGTACAACAGCATTCCCCAAATTATGCTGAATTGATGTACGGTACTTATATATTCAATTAAAATTTGTTTACTGCTTTAATGTAATATTTAATACCAACACTCAATTCAGCGTTGACAAACTGTTCGAAGTTGCGATGCGATAGAATGACCTAGTACCACACCTTCTGACACTTTCAATAAAAAACATTTTAATATTTTATGTATCTGTTCCCCAAATGATGACTTTCTAGTCGGACAACTTTCTTAATGAGTAAAATTAACGTTTACTTAAAATTTATTGTAAACCATGTAGGAACTCATAAACCTTACTGATTCTAATTAGAGTTTGAAATAAAGATTGGAAAATTTAATTAATTTTAATATGTTTTGTGCCCATTTGAACTATCCTTATTGAGTTATGGACGCGTTCCCCAAGTAATTTTTCGAGTATAAAGAGAACAAAATTAAATTAGGGACGTTTTTATTAAAAATGTTTCTGAAATGTGGAGATGAGTTTGAAGTATAACAATCTGACAATAATTTGAAAACTGTAATTTACTACAGCTTTATCTAAAAAAATCTTCTCCAATTGAAATTCTCCACCTCCATGATTTTTACATATGTTTTGGTATATTATAAAATTTTTTTAAATTTACTTTTATTTATTTATTTATTGGATACTTTACAAACATCACTAATTATATAGAGAAAAATTTAATGAAAAAAAGTAAATATTTATAACTTAACCTACTGCCTACCTGCAAAAGAAAAAAAGATGAAATATTACATAATGCGTAATGAATCGTTATTGCCAAATTAATTAAATCATAAATAATAAAACAAACTGAGTTGAAACCTGGTTGAAACGCCATGGAAACGCAGTAAACGACGGCAAGACGACAGTACGGATTTATGTGTGTGTGTAAGAGAGAGCGCGAGACACAAAGTAAATTTACTGAGAAGAAAAGAGACAGTGCCATAGCAAAAGGGAATTTCTATTTTACTGACTATCATTTTAACGACCAACGTATTTTCGATAAAAAACCGCCTAGTTTGTGGTAAAAACAAATATTAACTTTTAAGTTAACAGGTGTTAGTGAAGTACCACTTCTAAACAGCTCTACTGACCTATCACTTAACTACAACTCAGTTTTATCCCAAAAACCACCTTCACTTAGCTTCTACCACCCTCGCTTAGGCTTAGCTTCTACCATCAAAAAATCAACTACTACCACCTACCGTAGTAGAACCTAAGGGAAGGTGGAAGTACTTGATTTTTTTGTGGTGAAAGCTAGGACAAGTTGGTGTTAGAAGCTAAGCAAAGGTGGTAGTAGTTGGTTTTTTAGGGGTAGAATCTAAGCGAAGGTGGTAGTAGTTGGTTTTTTTGTAATAAGCTAAGCGAAGGTGGTAGTAGTTGGTGTAGAATCTAATAATTAAAGGTATTTTTGCTATAAACCTGAGCTGTAACTAAATAATAGATAAATAGGAAACTGTATGGCAGTGGTAGAGGCTTTTATTTATTAGTTATGATTTGTTTCGACCCTATACAATTTAGTCTGACGTGAAATAGTATAAAAAATCGTTGGTCAGTAATATCCAAGTCAGTAAAATTCGGGTCAGTATAATAGGCAGACCTCAAAAAGTGTTTTGATTTATAAACAAATAAAAAATGGATGGCTTTGATCTTCTGTTTTTTACTAATCTTATTCAACCTAATCTGTGCTTCTGTTAAAATGGCTTTTTGATGAATGATGCCACAAAACAACGAGCCTTCAAGTTTATTAGGTACAGTGCAAATAGTCTGCAATCAAGTACAATCTAAATAGAGAAATGATGAAGGCACGTAAACCAAAGGAAAATAGGTAAGGGAGAGAGCTATGAACCATGGGGAATACGCCCTTTTTATTAGCTTTCATTATTCAGAATAATGATATCTGTAGGCAAATATTTTAAATACTATATCTTCAAACACATCGCAGAAGCCCCATGTATAAAAATTTCCTTTTTTTGTTACAGGATCCACATTTTCAAAGACGAGGAAACCTCTACAAATGTAAATACAGCAGATTTTGGGAAGATAGGTATACAGGATAATCCAAGAACTTCTACAGAAACCTCTGGCCTAGTTTGAACTAAGGAACCAAAAAGTGTTTGAATTTAATTTGACAAAATGTTATTATTAGTACTACCTACCTACTCTGAAATTAAAATAAAGAACATAAGTCTTTTCCTTACACATTGAGCTGTGTCAGGCATCCATTATAAATGTAACCCCCACGATATCCACTATCCCCACAAGATAGTGAGGGGTTACATTCATAATGAATACCGCTGTACATGTGGAAATGTGTTAATCCTAAATCATTTTTTGTTGTAGTCAGTAGAGACCCACAAGTGGTCATGGTGCATCGAGGTCCACTAGGGCCTGCCACCACTTAGAATATAATACCCCTGTACATCCAAAAAATTGATGTCTTTTGTTTTATTTAATGGTCATGTCAGTGGAAGTCCCAGACGGGGGGGGGGGCATGTTCCTCCCTTTTTCCCGAGAATTACATAAAAAGTACAAGACACATGTGGTATTACACACCTGAGCAAAAAAATAAGGTTTTATAACTAGATAGATAGGTTCAAAAACAACCCCCTCCCCAATGTTTAAAACTCAGTTTCCACCTGTGTGCCCACATTGCCTGAAAAATCTCATTAGGTGACCTTACATTTAAACAAGTCAATCTATGTCCCGTTGTGTGATACATTTTTTGAATCAGGGTGGGCACACATAGGTGGAAACCGGGCCTCACTGCCCCCTCTAGATAATTTTTTAAATAAAAAACTACATAAGTTTTATTTATTTCATTTAAAATAACCTTTTACAATAAGTGATCAAAACATTAAAAGCCATACTAAATATATTGAGAATGACAAAGGCTGACCTGAAATCAAACAGGAAAGAAGTCAACTTAAAATTTATCTGGATCATCTCAGCAAATCCTAGGTTCAGTAGGGCAATGAATGATTGTTTTCATTGTTGATATCATAAATGCATTGCATAATACACATGTTGTCGGGTGATCTATTTATAAGAATACTTGGTGGTTGGGCATTCGTTGTAGTGCCTATCATGTACCCCAATGGTGATAAGGAGACCTCATTGGCCTTTAACAGCTATTGATACTCATAGAGTTAGTTCAATTGCAATACTTCTTTAGTATTTCTGGTTACTACAAGCAGTGATCTAAAATTTAAAAAAAACAATGTGATAAATAACTCAGATTTTATAGTTAAAATTATTTGTTTTGATTCCAATTAATAACTTTTCAACTAGGTTAGACAAGGCCATGAATACATCCTTAATCAGAACATAAACTAGGCCTTATTGTAAAAGCGTAAAAATTAGCTATGTGTTTTCTTATATCTTTGTTAATAAATACTAATCTATCACTATCATTTTTAAAGTTTTTTTACCTGAGTTTGATGATAATATTTTAAAACAAAATAATTTGTTTAAAACTTTTGTTGTTGCTCCTCCTTAAATGTCAATGACAAGTGACGTCTGTTGCTGACGGTCCAATCGGCCATATAACTTGAACGTCGTGATTTGCTTACCCGGGTGGTTGCTGACACTCTCTCGTAATTTTTTAGTTGCGGAGAAAAGTCGGTAACTAGTTCCCGTAACGGATGAGGTAGAAATTTCAATGTGCTATCTAGAACTATAAGGGAATGGAGACACAAAAGTAGTAAGTGGTACGTAGCCGTAACTTAGGCTCACTTTCAAGTAGCTCTCCCCTCTATGAAGGAATAATTTTTGTACGCCATGTTTTTTTTTGAAGGACAGAAAATTGTTTTTCTTATTTTAGTTTTGAAGCCCATTTTACAGAGATTTAGTTTTTCGTACACAAATTAAATAAAAGCTTTACCAAATATCCATACTAAAAACCATTTGGTCGGATTATCTGCCAATTATAAAAACATAACCCCAAAAACCACAACGAAAATATTCCATCAGCTACCAGAAAACGGCTAAATTTTGCAGGCGCGCCTATTTTTTGCAATAAACATAATGCATGTTGCACATAAAAATTTGCATCGCAGTTGAATTTTGACCTCTGCTCGTTAAATCTCGTAATTTTAGATAACATAGTACATATTACAGACATAACCAAACTAAAAAACTTGCGTGTTTGTTTACTGTTGTGTTCCATATTGTATTATAATAATTCTACCAAAAAGAAACGATTATATTATTTGCAACTAAATCGCTACTTTTATGCCATTACGGAAAAAAACAGCCTCTACGACGTAGTAGATACCTGGCTGCGACGTAGTAGTGTAGTTGTTACTACAGTGACTTTAAACACTTGGCCTAGTAGTCATAACCAGAAATTGGTTCCCCACTTAGGGAATTAACACGTCGCTGTATGGTATACTGAGACGTAGCGGGAATACGTTGCGGTTACCTTTAAGAAATTCTTTCTAGTTGGGGTTTCGTCGTGACAACTTTAAATGTTTGTTGGGGTATCTCAGCTCGACGATCTAAAATACGTAAAGCTGTTAGTGGACGTAATTCCTTACTGATAGTGGGTCTTAGCCATGCCAACGGAAATCGGGCACAGCGCTGATTTTAGAAAATACAAATAAAATAAAATTTATCGTAATTTTTCAACTTACCCTCGTATCTCAGCTCGACGATCTAAAATACGTGAAACTGTTAGTGGGCATGATTCCTCACTAGTAGTGGGTCTTAGCTATTCCAACGGAAATCGGGCACAGCGCTGATTTTAGAAAATACAAATAAAATAAAATTTATCGTAATTATTCAATTTACCCTCGTATCTCAGCTCGACGATCTAAAATAAGTGAAGCTGTTAGTGGAAATCATTCCTTATTGATAGTGGGTCTTAGCCGTGTCAACGGAAATCGGGCACAGCACTGATTTTAGAAAATACAAATAAAATAAAATTTATCGTAATTTTTCAACTTACCCTCGTATCTCAGCTCGACGATCTAAAATACGTGTAGCTGTTAGTGGACATAATTCCCTACTGATGGTGGGTCTTAGCCATGCCAACGGAAATCGGGCACAGCGCTGATTTTAGAAAATACAAATAAAATAAAATTTATCGTATTTTTTCACCTTACCCCCGTATCTTAGCTGGATGTCCTAATATAGAGAATTGTGTTACTAAAAGAAATTCCATACTACTACTAGGTCACATTCACCTCAGCACCAATCGTACTCAACATTGATTTTAGACAATACGATTTATCTTCATTTTTTAACTTACCCTCGTATCTTAGTTTAATGATTTAACTCACTCAACAGTGCATCTCATTTCCAGTTATGTCTGCACGTCTCAATTATATCACAACTATCTTATCAATCCAATGGTTGGGGCATTATTCTCCTATACAACATTTTACTAGTGAAACTATAAGTTTCTGACTCTCCCCCGTAACACCAGGATAGACAATTTCCATTTTTTAGTAATATCCGACTGCCTTAGCATCATAAAAAATTCTTATGTAGTTAAAATATGAAAATAAGAATATACAGCAAAAACGAACTGGTCCACTGTAATTTAAATGAATCTGAATCTGAATCTGATGCTAACTTACACCACGTGTAATTTCAGATAATCCCGTATCCCTGAAAAATTGCGACCCAAACAATAATAGACACATAAAGTTGATACGGACTACGTAAAGCGTTGTCGTTGGCGTAACAAGAAAATGTTGTAACCTTATTGTCAGAATTTTCTTTTGACAGCTCACTACATCGCTGCGCTTCGTTGTATGAGATACGAACGGGTTTGATGTAGTGAAACTACGCGTTATCAAACCCGACTCGCCGAGTTTTGTGGGAACCCATGGGCGCACCCGCATCCTGGGTGCGCCACTGGGAACCCATTGTATTTTTTATGGACAAATTAATATTAGCATCAAAATTTTCATCTTAGTTTTTTTGTTTCAGAAACAAAAATGGCTCAATTAGTACACGCCATCTACGATGGATATAGGGATATAATGGATAATAGAAGTGGTAAGTTTGGGTTTTTTATTTTTTGGGATTACGTCTTAAGGTTATTCCTGTTAAAAATCAGTCACGTGGTTCAAAATTTTACAGTCTGCTTTCCCGTTTACAGCGACCTATTTTATGGGATTTATTTTTAAAAATAATGAGTTGCAGTTTTTCTGACAGATCACTTTTTAAGTTAATTTAACATGCCGCTATCTAAATCAAACACTTTGAACTAAAATAGCACCGCCTAGCAGAAAGAGACGACTGCTAGATGATTACACTTATCGATGTTAACGCAAAAATAACAAAAATCGCAAGCAAATAATATCGAGAAACACTTTGAATTTAAAAAGACAACCCTTATCAGTAAAAGACTACTAGTAGATTTGACTTTTATGTTTTTAGTCAATCACACATACAGTACATCACGCAACAACACATACACTACATCATGATACTTAATGATACTAACGCTGAAGTAAAATTCTTAAGGAAGTGATGTATAAAAACACTTTAAGGTAAAAAGGCATCCCTTAGCAGTAGAAGACTACTACTAGATTAATTTTTTATGCTTTTTGACCAACGACACTTAAACCTCATCACGCTACACATTCACAACACATTCACCACATCACCACAAAAATAGCAACTAAGTGATGTTTATAAACATTTTTAAATAAAAAAGTAACCGCTTACCAGTAAGAGAATAATGCCAGATTGGCCTTGTATGTTTTTTAACCAAACACACATAAACCACATGACGACACTTATTGATCCCAACGCTGCAGTAAAAATATCACCACAGTGATGTTTAAAAATACTTTGAAATAAAAGAAACCCCTTTTCTGTAAGAGAATAATGCTAGTTTCGCGTTGTATGTTTTTAACGAACCGTACATACACCATATCAAGCAACAGCACGCACACCACGTCTCACGCTGCAGTAAAAAATCGCAATCAAGTAATATCTAAAAGCCGCTTGATTTAAAAAAAGTTACTCCTTAGTAGTAAGACACTACTAGTAGATTTAACTATTCTATTTTTAGCTAATCAAACATACACTACATCACGCAATAACACATACACTACATCACGACCTTATTGATGATAATGCTCCAATAAAAAATCTTAAGTAAGAAATGCATAAAAACACTTAAGTAAAAAAAGGCACTCCATAGCAGTAAAAACTACTTGCTATCTTATTTTTTATGTTTTTTAACCTACCACGCATACACTACATCACACAACAAATACAAAATATCACGACACTTATCACTATGTATTTATATTTTCCAATCACACATAGACGACATCACGGAACAACACATACACCACATCACGACACTTAATGATGCTAACGCTGCAATAAAACGTTTCAAGCAAGTGATGTATAAACACACTTTAAAATAAAAAAGCAACTCCTTACCTTTAAATTCTAAAAGCATGTCATTTTGTATTTTACTCTAATAAATAAATAAAAACATGCCAAAATATAATCCGGAAGCTACCCATGTAATTTCAAAAATACCTATGTTTATCACGTCCACTTTTATAATGCCGATAGTGTACACTACATACTACATATTCTAATGCTGTAATAAAAAATTGCAAGCAAGTGATGTATAAAAACACTTTAAAGTAAGAAAGGTATCCCTTACCGGTAAGATTGGTGCTAGATTGGTTTTGCACAATGGCGAATCCAGGGGGAGTCATTGGGGACCTGACACCCCTTCCCCCCTGCACATTCTTGACATATTTTTTTTGTTCCAGCTTATTTTAACAAAATTTATCCGCAACACCACTTTTTACTAATTTTTCATAAAATAAAAAAAGTATTTTAAAATTTCCACCCGCGGCGCATTTTCTTCCACCATGAATTTAAATTTTAGAGCTAAGAAAGCTAAGAAAACAGCAGGAAGAATATATATTTTGCTTTTTGCTTCCTCCTTGCTCCCTCCCTCCTGGAAATCCTGGATCAGCCACTGGTCTTGTATCATATTTTTTTTAGCAACCACACATACACAACAACATAAGCACCACTTCACAACACTTATTAGGGACCTATTGGAATAAAACCTGACCTTATTTTAAAATCGGCAGTATTGTGACAGATTTACATATAAAAAGCAGCTGTTTTTTTTTAAATTCGGCCTTTGTGTATTTAAGAACCGGATTTATTAGTGTCTGTTTTTATTAAATGAAAGTTAGCGACTTTATTTTTAAATCTGACTTTGGTATGTCAATTTTGTAACTCTGTCAGAATAAAGCCGAGTCTAAAATAAAGTCAGGTTTTATTTCAATAAGTCCTTATTGATTATAACGATGCGATAAAAATTAGCGGCTCAGTGATGTCCAAATACTTTAAAGTAAGGGAGGCGCTCCTTATTGGTAAGAGCCTACTGCTAGATTTGACTTTTACGTTTTTAGCCAATCACACATACACTACATCATGCAACAAAACATAAACTACATCACGATACTGTTTGGTAGTGGTAATCTGATGGGGAAGAGAGACAAACAATAGAGATGGAAAATGCAAAAATATTATACGGGGACACCTTCTATGTTTACTAATTTTACATATGTTTTATATAGGGAAAATTTTTACTTTAAAGTATTTAGTCGTGTGCACCCGGTAAGTGAAGCGAAGATGGCATATTTATTGCATTTTATATTGTTTGCGATCACGTACTTATTGAATTTTAATAAGCCTCGCTTAAAGACTACCTTTCAGAGGCGTAGATGTAAGTAACAGCATTAAATTAAGATATGCAAGAGCAATAATTGTAATTTTCCCAGTAATGCTCACAATAATTACCAATAAATTTAAAGCCACATTATTAATATTCCCGTTGCTAGGGATTTAACTACCTGTGTCACTAATTAATAAAATTAGGACAAAAAGTTGGCTATATATAATACCAGATCAAGGCTTATAGTTTTTTCTGGTTTTTGCCTTGTGAGAGTAAAATAGTGCTTATAAAATAAATAAATTATTGCCAATGTGATAAAAGTGTGTGACGAAGAAGCCAAACAAAAACAATTAAAGGAATCAGCAACTGTAGAGGATCAAAAAACAGGTCAAAGAAATCCCTTCAGTTTTTTCAGACAACCGACCAAGAAAACGTCAAAAGTTATCAGTTTCCGATGACAGCATACCTTAGGATAAGGGACGCGGGCGTGTGGAGAAGGAGCGGTAGACAAAAATGACATTCGGAGATCGCGATTGTGACGGAAAAGGAGATTCCTTTATCGACGTACTGGCTAGCGATGCCAGAAAAGCGGTTAAGGGAGAAAAGGAGATACCGCGTAACCATACCACCAAGGGATGCATGGAAGGAGGACGGAGTTGAATTCCTTAGCGACGGCACGGTCTGCTATACAGACGGATCAAGGCTGACAGACCGGAATTCGACCGGTGCAGGAGTGTGCGTGGAAAGCAAGAGCATTGGAAAAAGCTACCCGCTGGGATCCAATGCAACAGTCTTCCAGGCAGAGGTTTACGCTATACTGGCGTTAACATGGGACGAAGAAATTAGGAACGAAACAGAAAAACGCCTCTGCATCTGTTCAGACAGTCAAGCTGCGCTAAAAGCACTGTTTAAACCAACCATGTCCGCAGGTTTGGTGCAAGAGTGTGCGGATGCACTTCAGGAATTGGCCGGCGTAAGAGAGGTAGAGCTCGTATGGGTCCCAGGCCACGTGGGAGTCCCCGGAAACGAGAAAGCGGACAGACTCGCCAGGGGAGGATCCCAGCAGAAATGCGTCGGGCCAGAACCGTTCCTAGGGCTCACAAGAGGGCAAATGAAGGCGGCCCTAACAGAGTGGACCCAGACAGAGATACAAAGCGAGTGGACCAACACAGGAAACGCCAGACAGGCGAAGGAGTATGTGACAGGCTACAGCAAATCCCGTAGGGACTGGCTGCTCCGTAGAGCACGAAGAGAGGTGGGAGCCATAGTGGAAGTCCTGACCGGACACTGCGACCTACGAGGACACCTGGCAAAGATGAGAGTTAAGGAGGACGCGACGTGGGAGTGATGTTGGGCCGAGGACGAGACCTCGGCGCATTTTCTCTTATCATGTGAAGCATACAAGGAGGCAAGAAGAGAGGTATTCGAAGAGGAAGCCTTTGAGACGGAGGGCCTTCTGAATCTGAGGTGGCCCGATATTCTGGCATTTGTACAGAAGACGGGCAGATTCCTTAGCGAAAGAAGGACGCAGTAGCGGGGATGCCCGGGGGTTGGCGAAAAGGGCGCTTCATGTGCCTAGTCGCCAGGCCTAGAGCCTTCCCCACACTACTACTACTACTACTAAGTCATACGACAAATTATTTCAAGATTTTATACAGAGCATAAAGTTTTTCCAACTCTTATGAAGCTTTTAATTAAGGTAAAAAAAGAAATGATAATGATGATTCAGATTCAGAAACCGAAATTTCTATTGAATAATATATTTTTTTAAATAAGTCACCTGACCTGACCTATCGTACAAAAAAAAACGGCTTTTAGGGCCAAATTTTTTTTAAAAGAATTCGTATAATAAAGTTTAAAACAAATATATGAACCGTAAGTATAATGTATACTTATATACAGGAAAAAATTTTGTTAATTCATAATGAAAATAGTTATTTTAAGGCTAATTTTATTTTTATGTATCAAACCCTGTTTTGGTCGCATAATACCTAAGCTATCTGCAATTATATATTTATAACATATATTAAAAACGCCGCCAGTGGAAAAAGAGAGGTAACGTGTTTTCCAGCTGTCTCTCTTTCCCATCAGATTATTCCTGCCATACTTGTACTTATAATTGGAAATGCTGCAATAAAAAATCTTAACCAAGTTATGTATAAAAACCCTTTTAAGTAAAAACCACACTCTTTAGCAACAACACACTACTCAAATATTAATTTTTTTAACCAACCACACATACACTTTATCACAAAACACATCCAGACTACGACACTAACTTAAGACTCAGCTATCAGTGATGTTTATAAGTACTTTGAAATAAAAAAGCAACCCCTTGGCTTTAAACTGTAAAAGACTCCTTTTGTAATTCAATATGACAAATAAATAAAAACATTCCAGAATATAATCCGGAAGCTAACTATGCAATTTCAAAAATACCTATGTCATTAGGTTACTTACCACTTTTATAATGCCAGTAGTGTACACTATATCACGCAATAACACATACACTACATCAAGGCACTTATTGATGCTAACGCTGCAACACCCCCTAGCAGTAAGAGACTACCGCTAGATTCGTTTTTTACACATCCACACACACAAGTGATGTATAAATAAATTTAGAAAAAAAAACTTTTTGAAAACAAGCTTTTATAAAATGGACTAAAAAGCATATAATAATTTTTTGAGTGTTCTGATATCATAATAATAAAAGCGATGGGCGTATTAAAGGAAATTTACCCGTTTTTGTTTTAGCCTTGTTAACTCGAAGTTTAGTGAAAATCCAAATTCATTATATTATAGCAGAGAAATATAAGGGTAGATAATTTAACCCAACCCAACCCTACTCAAACTACCCTTATATTGTTCTGATATGGATGGACATTATTACGCTTGCTTCATGTTAGGCAGATCATCCGCGACCGGCAGTGTGTCGATTTATTTTGTCACATTAAAAAAGAAGAGTCGGCCCATCATCGGTTGTGGACGATCCACCAAATGCGCGTGGAAAGGCATTTACCTAATATTAAATACGCCCATCGCTTTTATTATTATGATATCAGAACACTCAAAACATTATTTTATGCTTTTTAGTCCATTTTATAAAAGCTTGTTTTCAAAAAGTTTTTTTTTCTAAATTTATTTTTTAATTTTTAGATTAGATTTTTTTGATATTGCAGGGAGTCTTTCCTGTCAATTTTGAAATATCTAAGTCTTCGATGAGAAGGCCGTCCAACGATTTGATACTAAACAAAATACAAACTAAAATTTTACCCCCTCTTCGCCCTCCACGTTAGAGGGAAGGTAGGCAGACAGTGATACCACATTATTGGATTGTCTTCGGAACTATAACGTTATGCGAAATTTAAAGTTAATTGGATACACGGAAGTCAGTTAAAAGTAATCAGAAAAACTTGACATTAAATCGTCCATTTTGAATCCGCCATTTTGAATTTTTGTAATCTGATTAAAAACTCGTAATCCTCATCCTCGAAAACCCCGAGACACCAATTTTGGTGGAAATCCAACAAATTAAATTTTACCCCCTCTCCACCTTCTAGGTTAGGGGTGAGGTAGGCAGTCAGTGATACCACATTATTGGATTGTCATCGGACCTATAACGGTATACGAAATTCAAAGTCAATCGGATACGTGAAAGTCAGTTGAAAGTAATCAGAAAAACTTGAAATTAAATCGTTCCTTTTGAATCCGCCATATTGAATTTTTGTAATCTGATCAAAAATTCATAATTCTCATCCTCAAAAACCCCCAGATACCAATTTTGGTGGAAATCGGACAAACTAAAGTTTTACCCCCTCTCCGCCTAGGTAGGTACCCGATGAAACCATATTATTGTATTGTCATCGGAACTAAGACGCTGTGCGAAATTTGAAGTCAATCGGATGTTTGGAAGTTCTTCAAAAATGAGTTGCAAGATTTGATTACATACATACAGGTGAAGTTAAATAAAAGCTTGTAAAAAAAGTAAGAACTTCTTAGCAGAAAAGGCTACTGCTAGATTCGTCTTTTATATTTTTTTAATCAATCGCACATACACCACATCACACAACACATACACCACATTACGACACTTATTGATGCTAATGCTGTTAGTAATGTTTAAAAGTTCCTTGAAATAAAAAAGTAACCTAAAGGCATGTTATCTTGTAATTCACTATGTCAAAGAAATAAAAACAGGTCAAAATATAATCTGGAAGCTAACTATGCAATTTCAAAAATAACTTTATCACTGACCACTTTTATAATACCAATAGTGTACACTACATCACGCAATAACACATACACTACATCACGACACTTATTGATGCTAACGCTGCAACACCTCTTAGCTCTTAGAGACTACCGCTAGATTCGTTTTTTTCACATGCACGCGCGCGCACACACACAAGTGATATATACAAAAAAATTAAAGTAAGAACTCCTTAGTAGAAACGGCTACTGCTAGATTAATTTTTATATTTTTTTAAACAATCGCACATACACCACATCACACATTACATGCACCACATCACGACACGACACATAGCTTTAAACCGTAAAAGCATGTCATTTTGTAAATCACTACGACAAATAAATAAAACATGTCAACATATAATCCAGAAGCTACCTAAGCCATGTCAAAAAAATCTACAGTGTGTCCACGGATTGAGTTCGGGTAAGGTATAAATGACAACAAATTTTTGATTTAGATTCTGATTTGCTGGGGATCGTCCTGCAGGATCTTAAACTAACATGTTAGGAAAATAAGCCAAATCAACCAATGTACAGGGTGGTTTAGTAGGTTGATTCGATAAAAAGTATTAAAAGTAAAGTCCTTTTGTTTTAAGAGGTATCAGAAAAGTTTATTAAGAAAAGTTGTTTAGAATCAAAACTTACAGCCAATTCTTAATTTTCAGAAAAATAAGGTAAAAATCGGCTATAGAAAATTTTTTATAACCGACTTACAAAATCAAAGTAGGCTGATTTTCGATATCTTCTAAAACAACGGTAATTTACTCTTAACACTTTTTATCAAATCAGCTTACCAATCCACCCTCTATATTAATTGATTTGGCTGTTTTTTTTTTAAACATCTTAGTTTGCGACCCAGCAGGAGCAATTCCCAGATCAAAGCCTAAATCGAAAATTTTTTGTCGTTTATACCTTACATCATCAAATCAGACTACTAAACCACCCTGTATAATAATTAATTTGGCTCATTTTCTTAACATCTTAGTTTGAGACCAGGCAGGAGCGATCCCTAGAAAATCGGAATCTAAATCGAAAATTTGTTCTCATTTATACCTTACCCGAACTCAATCCGTGGACACACTGTATGTTTATCACTTACCACTTTTATAATGCCAATAGTGTACAGCGTGTCCCATTTTCGATGGGATTAAATGGGAAACTCGGTTATTATTAAAGATATTGATTTTCTGATTGCACCTTACCGTGCTCATTTTTTGAGCCCTTAAAAATGGTGTAATCAGATTTTTGCTATACCCCCTAGTTTCGCTAATACAGGGAGTTTTTGAAAAAATTGCATTTTTAATAATCCCTTATATCTCGCTTACTTTACAAGATATTTTTATTCTGTAAAAACCTTTTAATAGCAACTTTTTTAGAAGAAAAAAATGACGTTGTCAATTTTTTAAAATATTGTTTAGTTTTTGAGATATTGTATTTATCATAAAAAAATTAAATACGGACCTGGATTTTTTTTATTACTATTTTGATTGGTTTCATGCTCTTATTATAACAAAATAATAAAAATTTTATATTTTTTTGTTTTAAGGTTAAAAAAAATTTTTTTAATATTTAAAAAAAAAATTTAGTCCGAACCTGGAAATTTCCAACATAAATATAAATTATAAATTGCTAGTTGAATGATTTTTAGTTTAACTGTTTTCATACTTAGCAAATTAAAATTGTTTTACGTCAATTTAAAGATTTATTTGAAACAAAGTCTACGACAAATAAAAAAAATAATAAATAATTTTTCTTTAATGATATAAATGCTCAAACTGATTGCCATTATGTGTAAGACACTGTTGGCATTTTTGAGTAATTTTTTTTGCGTATTTTGCATAAAAATATTTCTGCCGTTTAAATATTGGGATTTTGTTGCTTGAATAAAGCAGTCAAACATATCACATTTTTCAAAATCTAGATATGGTCGATTTCTGGCCATTTTAGAATAATTTTGAGTGAGCTATTCACAAAAGTGACAAGTAAAATGACAATGTCAGTTCCACACTTTTGTTTTTCCATGTTAAAGTGATTTTCATGAGTTGCTTTGCTACCATCAAATAATTACTAGGATATTATTTTTGTAACTTTTTAACGTTTTTTACTTTATTTATAAATCTTTTTATTAACGTCTCAAAACAGATACACTAAAAATCGTTCAACTGGTGTGTCTTGCAATTTTTAATTTATATTTACGTTGGAAATTTCCAGGTTCGAACTAAAATTTTTTTAAAAATATTAAATATTTTTTTAACCTTAAATCAAATAAATATTTTATCATTTTAAGATAATAATAGCATGAAACCAATCAAAATAGTAATAAAATAAATACAGGTCCGTATTTAATTTTTTTATGATAAATACCATATCTCAAAAACTAAACAATATTTTAAAAAATTGACAACGTCATTATTTTCTTCTAAAAAAGTTGCTATAAAAAGGTTTTTACAGAATAAAAATATCTTGTAAAATAAGCGAGATATAAGGGATTATTAAAAATGCAATTTTTTTAAAAACTGCCTGTATTAGCAAAACTACGGGGTATAGCAAAAATCTGATTACACCATTTTTAAGGGCTCAAAAAATGAGCACGGTAAGGTGCAATCAGAAAATCAATATCTTTAATAATAACCGAGTTTCCCATTTAATCCCATCGAAAATGGGACACGCTGTACACTACATTACGAAATAACACATACACCACATCACGACACTTATTGATGCTAACGTTGCAGCACCCCTTAGCAGTAAGAGGCTAACGCTAGATTAGTTTTTTTTCACACACACACATACACACAAGATATGTATAAAAAATTTAAAGTAGGAAACTTTTTAACAGAATCGGCTACTGCATTTTTTATATCTTTTTACCCAACCGCACATACACCACATCACTCAACACACACACCACATCATGACACTTATTGATGCTACTGCTGTCAGTAATGTTTAAAAGTACCTTGAAATAAAAAGGTAACCCCTTAGCTTTAATCTGTAAAAGCATGTCATTTTGTAAATCACTACCACAAATAAATAAAAACATTCCAAAATGTAATCCGGAAGCTAACTATGCACTTTCAAAAATACTTATGTTTATCACTTACCACTTTTATAATGCCAACAGTGTACACTACATCACGAAATAACACATACACCACATCACGACACTTATTGATGTCAAGGCTGTAACACCCCTTAACAGTAAGAAGCTACCGCTAGATTAGTTTTTTACATATATACACACAAGTGATGTATAGAAAAAAATTAAAGTAAGAAACTTCTTGGCAGAAACGGTTACTAGTAGATTCCTTTTTTATATTTTTTCAACCAACCGCACACACACCACATCACACAACACATACACCACAACACGACACTCACTGATGCTAATGCTGTCAGTAATGTTTAAAAGTACCTTTATATTAAAACGTAACCCCTTAGCTTTAAACTGTAAAACATGTCATCTTATAGCTGACCATGCCATTTCAAAAAATGCCTATATTTATCGCTTAACACTTTTATAATGCCAACAGTAAACAATCTTAGAAATAGAAAAATAAATATAACGCAGATTGAGCAAGGGAGACTTTAACAGGCACGATTTTAAAAAACATTCTAATTAAATATATATAAGGCTGAAGCCACAATTAAAATTACAAGCAACTAACGTTCATAAAAGGCTCTCATTTTACACCAGACATCAGTCAAACGTACTAAGGGCGTCTTACTCCTGTATTTAGTCGCTTGTATTTTTCCTTGTGCTTGGGCCTTAACAGAGCTTCACTGCTTATTCTTCAAGGCTACCTCTAGGGGTTGAGGCTTACACTATGCTTGTAAGTTTATTTCGTTCTAAAGGCTGGCGACGCAGTCTTCGTGATTCAGTGACCGTATATGCTTGTTCACCATAACGACCTTTAGAGGTAACTGCGTGTACTTAAATCTGTGAAAAAATGGCGTCCGTTTCGTCGCCCCTATTAGAGGTTACGCAGTAGTCGAAGCGCTATCTTATTATTTTTCTATATCTATGCATGGTGTACACTACATCACGCAACAACACATACACTTATTGATGCTAACGCTGCAATAAAAAATCGCAAGCAAGTGATGTATAAAAACACTTTAAATAAGAAAGGCACCCCTTAGCAGTAAGAGACTACTACTGGATTCATTTTTTATATGTTTTAACCAACCAATCATACAACACATACAACACATCACGACACTTATTAATCCTAACGCTGCAATAGAAAATAGCAACCCAGTAATGTTTAAAACCCTTTGAAATAAAAAATTAATAATGTACAGTGAGAAATACAGTGGGGGTCAGGCACATCCATTGGCATTAAGGTTTTTTAAGTTTTACCCTTAAAACCTTTTTTTTTTTCATAAAAATTACTTAGTATTTCAAAATTTCTGATTTTTGCTGCTAAAATAAAATTCTAACCCCTTGGCAAAAAAAATATTGCTAGATTCGCCTTATATATTAAACTAACCAAAGTTACACTACATCATGCAACAACACATATGCCACATCACCAAACTTATTAATGCAAACGCTGTAATAAAAAATCGCAAGCAAGTGATTTATAAAAACATTTTGAAGTAAGAAAGCCACCCCTTATCAGTTAGAGACTACTGCTAGATTAATTTTTTATGTTTTTTTTAACTAACCGTATATACACCAATTTACACAACAGATCACGGTACTTATTGATGCCAACGCTGCAATAAAAAATAGTAACCCAGTAATATTTCAAAACAGTTTGAAATAAAAAAGTAACCCCTAAGCAGTAAAATAATGCTGTATTGGTCTTATACAGCAACGGAATCAAGGGGGGGGGGGACAAAGGAATCCGGGCATCCCCTCCCATCCTTGACATTAAACTTTTTTTGAATTCCATGGAAAAAGTACCCCCGCAGCACCCCTATTTTACAAAAGAATTTATAAAATGTTCGCCCGCGGCGCATTTCCTTTAATTGTGAATTTAAATTTCAGAGCTAAGACTTATTAAAAACAGCAAGAAAAATATAATTTTGATTTTTGCTTCCTCCTTGGCCCCTCACCTCTGGAAATCATTGCTCAGCCACTGATATTGTATATTTTTTAGCTAATCACATATACACTCCATCACGCAACAACACATATACCACATCACGGCACTTATTGATGCTAACGCTGCAATAAAAAATCTCAAGCGTTAATGATATACAGGGTGTCCCAAAAGTCCGAGTCCACCCAAATAACTTTTGAACTAATAAAGAGCGGGTGTGCCGCCTCTACGCTAGGGGACGGCATAGAATCGGTCAACTTAAAATTTTTAAATTGAAACCCCTATCGAGTGATACCTCATTTTAAAGGACCTTGAAAAACTAACATTTTGACATAACTGTCAATCGTCTACGTCGAATCTGTCAAAAGCTATGGACTGCCAAACCTATTTTTTCCCATTTTTGTCAAAATTAACAAGTTTGTTGTTCTAAACAAAAGCCCGATTAAGTGATATCTTGTTTAAAAGCATTTTGGCGTAACTGCCCCTTGCCTATTTCAAACGTGTCAAAACCTATCGACTGTCAAACTTATTCTTTTACCATTTTTAACAAATTTTACAAGTTTTGTCTAACCATAGCTTCGAAAGGGCTTTCAAAAACAAAAAACTGACTTTTCAAAGATCTTTTAAATAAAATATCACTCAGTGGACTTTTTGTTTAAAACAACAAACTTGTGAATTTTTACAAAAAAAAATAGTTTGGCAGTCTCTAACTTTTGACATATTTAACACAGACATCTGAAAGTTATGTTAAAATGTTAGTTTTTCAAATACCTTTAAAACGAGGTATCACTCCATAGAAGTTTCAATTTTAAAATTTAGTTATTTATTTATTTATTTATTGAACAAAGATATCAACAGTAAGTACCAGTTACAGATATCTGCTTAAATAATACAGGAAGAGTACAAAAAAATCATAAAAATATGCACACACACTCACTTAATTTAAGATTAAAACGCCTACAGCAAAAAATACAAAGCACAAATACAAAGAAAAAAGGAACCATTTAGCTAAATTCTGAAAAAATTTTAATTTTAACCAATTTTAATACTTGATATTTAAAATTTATTTAACCTAACTTTCACTTTTAAATTTTTAATAAAATTTTATCTGTCATACTTTAAAACATATCAAGATTTATGGTTTTTACTTATTAGATAGAATGGTAATTTTGGACAACCCAAGTGTACTAAACTAGTAGACGAACCACTGACAGAGGTCACTATCGCGGATAAAAAAAAATAATAATAAAATTATTCATAGATTTTAAAATTTACAATAAATTAAAATTAATAAAGTCACAAATAAAAACAAAAATATACCTAAACACGATTACATTGAGTTCAAAATCACATAAAATTTAAAGTAAAGTAACACAAAGTTAACCAACACGTAATTTGTCGTCAATAATTTTTTTGAATTTTATAAGGTTGATTGTGTCAATATCAATATCTGAGGCATAAGTATTAAAAATTTAACACATTTTGTATATTGGAGAAATTTTGTATAGATTAGTTCTCGGAAAAGCTATATAAAAAGTGCACACATTACGTGAGTTTACTCGATTTATGGCAACCCTTGTTAATTTAAACATCGTGCAAAGAATTACTTTGTGTCGTCTTTTTTTCAATGACAGCCGTCCAAACACACCCAACAGGTACTCATTGTCACACCCTCTCTGTGGATAAGTACCATATTTTCGAAAATAAAGGCATTTCAAAAATTTTCTTTAGACTCTCTCAATTCCCGAAATCCATACGTAATATAACGGAGACCAAATAATTGAACCATATTCCAGTATGGGCAAAACCAAGCTGTCAATAGATGCAGGCTTATGTTTATATCATTGTTCTTTGTATTTCTAGATATAAAACCAGAAATCTTTTGAGCACTCTCAACTTTACTTACAATGTGTTCTGTAAACGTGAGACTTACATCAAAAGTTACTCCTAGATCTTTCTGAATATCAACTCTTTTGACTTTAGAGTTATACTGAAATGGATGTTTGTTAAGAGTATAAGACATACATGTACATTTGTCCACATTCAGACTAAAACTATCTGTTGTACACCAATCTGCAATACTGCAGAAGTCATTTTGAAGAGTCTCACAGTCTCAAATGAAATCAATAATACGAAAACATTTAAAATCATCGACAAATATTAGGCCCTCAACATCTTTCAAGTTTGTGAAAATGCTATTTATTGCAGTTAAAAACAGGAGTGGCCCAAGATTAGAACCTTGGGGAATTCCGGAAGTGCTTTTATACAGAACCGATTTACATCCCTTGATTTCAATGTATTGGTACCTACAACTAAGATAAGATTGTATTAAATGAATCAGGTGTGAAGAAACATTCATATCAATTAAAGCGTTTAAAATTACACAGTGCCTTACCCTTTCAAAAGCTTTCTCCATGTCTGTATAGATTACGTCAACTTGCGATTTATTATTAATTGCTTCATGTAAATATGGGCAAAATGTGGTCAGATTCGTAAAAGTCGACCTTTTTGGAAGGAAACCATGTTCAAATATAATTCGTTCAAAAACCTTAGAAATAGAGCACACTATACTTATGGGGCGGTAATTTTTAATGTCTTGCCTCACACCAGACTTGTATTACTTTGCTTGTCTTCCATTTAGTTGGGTACTTGGATGTTTTTAAAATAGGATTGAACAAAAACTTTAGTGGGAACTATAAGTATTCACGACACCCTTTTAGAATATAAGCCGGTACTCCATCAGGACCTATAGCCTTGTTACCCTTTATATTTTTAATAGCTTTATCAATTTCCGTTTCGCTTACTAAATTGTCGCAAAAATAACATTTAGGAGGAAAAGTTTGACAACTAATATCGGCGTCAATAATAAAGACTGATTTAAAAAATTCGGCAAAGCCATTGGCTACATTTTGAGGCTCTGAATAGGTTTTGTTATTAAATGTCATCTCCTGAGGAATATCGGGATTTTCTTTAAGGCATTTTATATAAGACCAAAAGAATTTTGGGTTTGCTTTTAAACTATTTTCTACATCATGCAAATACTCACTGTATGCCACTCTCATTTTATCTTTGATTATTCTGCGTAAATTAATAAATTTGGATCTCCAATACATTGATCTAAATCTTTTTGATTTTAGAAAGTAGCGATGCTTTTTCTTAATAAGAAGAATTATTTTCCTATTAAACCATACCGGATATTTCCTATCAAGTTGTGTTGATTTTGGAACACATTTTTCAAAAATGTTTCCGAGAATATCGTAAAACATTTCCATAGCTTCATCTGCATCAGCAGAATTTTTTAGAATATCCCAATTTTGATTTTTAAACAGTTGTTACATCAATAGGAAATTAGCTTTTTTAAAATTATATTTAGTATTAGAAATTATTTTACATGACTGAATTTGAGACTTTGTTGTAAGAGAGATTGCAAGACAAGGATGTTGATTGTCTATTAGCAAGAGGGCATCCTTCAACTCGGAGACCTCAATGTTATCAAACGATGATATCACAAAATCAAGAATTACACCATTGGTGTTTTTTATTTTATTTGATTGGGAAAATTATTAAATGCTAAGAAAGACCGTAAAATATTTAATTTATTACAAGAAGACAAAGAATTCAGATATGTAGGAACATTAAAGTCGCCCAAAATAATAAGTTCCGAATTAGTTTGGTCAATTAGTTGAGACTTACAATTTAAAGTTGACCGCCTAATGCAGGGGCAGCACACTTACTTCTTCATAAAATAGATATTTTGATGTTATAAATCACTGCCAAATATGGTTCAGTTATATTCAATAGTTCAGAAGATATTTGGGTGGACTCGGACTTTTGGGACACCCTGTATATAAAAACACTTTGAAATAGAAAAGGCACCCCTTACCCGTAAGAGGCTGCCAGATTTGTGTTGTTAACCAGCACATAATAACACATACACCATATCACGACACTGGTGCTAACGCTGAAATAGAAAATCACAAGTAAGTGATTGAATTAAAGAAGTAAGCCCTTAACAGTATGGAAATTAATTAAAAAAGTAGCCCCGTAGCAGAGGCACAGTGAGACAGGCCAAGACGCAGAGTGTAGATAGATAGATAGATAGATAGATAGATAATTTATTCATGTTAAAAAAAATCTTACAATTTTTTACATTCGTCAAAAAAAATTTCAATATCAGAGCAAAGTTCCAAAACATTGTAAAAAATTCTGACTAAGTAAATAAATTGTAGGAGATTAAAAATTTTGATAAAAAATAATTTTAAATATTATTAAATATTTAAACAGACAGAAACAAATTTAAAAGAAAAAAGACACAAGCCTAATTAAAAGTTACATAAAAAATTTAGAAAAAACTAAAAAAGACACTAAACCAAACATCACTGGATAAAAAGACAAATACATCTTTAAAAAAAAAACTATAGTATATTGTTGGTATCACACTCTAGAAATTCAGCCTCTGAAAAATAACTATTTTTAATCAAGAACCTCTTTACTGTTTCTTTGAAAGGTTTTGCTGAGAGGTCCCTGACACCTGCTGGCAATTTGTTGAAAAGCCTGGCAGTTGTATATTCAGGCCTGCACTAAGATTTTGTCAAGCGACAGAAGGTTGGCCTTAAATCCCCCCCATGACGTGTTGGATAGTCATGTATGTCATGATGTGTGTCAAAATTGCTTCTATTATTCTTGACATAGATAAGATTTTCATAGATAAAATCTGAGGGAAAGGTGAGAATGCCAAGTGTTGAAAAAGGTGCCCTGCAGTCCTCGCGATACCCCAACCCTGCCAGTATTCTTATTGCTTTTCTTTGCAATGCAAAGATTCTCTTTGCAGAGCTAGCCTTACCCCAAGCTTTTATACTGTAGGTCATGGTGGAGTGGAAAAGCGCATAGTAGGCTGCTTTTAGAGTGTGAAGCGAGACAGAGCCTGCAAGGTTTCTCAAAAGAAAAACGCTGGTTCTCAGTCTCATGTAAACTACTTGAACCTGAACATCCCATTTTAGTTTTGGATCCACGTGGATACCTAGAAGTTTGACACTTTCCTCATTGTCCCTGCCATGGGTGTCTCTGAGGGAGAATATCATTTTTTGGGTTTTATTTACGTTTAATGACAGTTTGTTTGAGTCGAACCACAGTTTAGCCCTTAACTGTGCCTCCAACGCTCCCTCCTCAGCTTCTTCAAGCTTTTTCTTACTGCATTTGGTGATTGTCATCAACGTACAGACAAAACTTTGCCCCAGGATCACACATTGGCAAATCGTTAACAAAGATTAGAAAGAGTATGGGACCCACGATTGAGCCCTGTGGGACCCCGAGAGTCATGATCTGCTCCCCTGATTACACACCCCCCACCATAACAATCTGAGGCCTGTCTGCGAGGTAGGATTTAACCAAATTAGGGCTGTTGTTCAAATTTGTATATTGACAGTTTTTTAAGCAGGAGGTTGTGGGAGACACAATCAAACGCCTTGCTGAGGTCAAAGAACTGTGTGATGTGGTAGTTTCCGTCCTCAAAGTCATCCATGACAGTTGACACAAGGTCCATGATGGCCATGGTTGTATTTCGCTTTGACCTGAAACCAAATTGACAGCTTGAGAAAATGTCATTTTGTTCAAAGTGTTCCGATATTTGATTTGCCATACATTTTTCCACCACCTTTGACAGAATTGGCAGGAGTGAAATGGGTCGATAGTTGGATACATCTAGCTCATCACCCTTTTTAAAGATGGGTGTGACTATAGCCCTTTTTAGGACTGCCGGGAAAACCCCATGTTGAAAACATTGATTAATTAGCTTTGTTAATAGTGAAATGATGATATTTTTTAAATGTTTAATGTGCTTTACAGAAAAGCCATAAATATCTGCACTATTTTTATTTTTTAGATTTTCAATTATATTTTTGACTTGACTTTCTGAAACCTGATTAAAAGAGAAAAAGTTATCAGGAAGATTGATGTTTTTTAAGTTTTCAAGGGGGTCAATATCATTTTGTTCTATTTGATTTGCGATTTGAGTTGCTGTAAAGTAATCATTAAAATTTTCTGGTTTTAATTCTAGTTCTCTGTTTTTTTATTTGAGCGGCCTCGTTGTTGATTTATGATACTCCACATGCTTTTAGTGGGATTTTTTGCAGTTTTTATCATATTGTCATTACCTTTTTTTTTTGCTACTTTTATCGCATGACGGTATTGTTTACTACAAGAGTTAAACTCCTTCCGATTTCCTGGAGTATTGTGTAAATTTTTTTATGTATTTAGGAAATTTAGTCTCTTCCTCATGTCGTGGAGTGTTTCAGTGAACCATTCCACTTTATGTGGACTGTTTTGTTTTACTTTATAGGTTTTTTCAGGGAATGATTGTAAGAAAGATGTTCTTAATTGCTCCAAGAAAACAGAGAACTTTTTACTGATAGTTGAATCAGCACTCTCAACAAACTCCCAGCTAAAGGATCCTATCATTGACAAAAAAGTTGCCAAGTTTTGTAGTAGGTCTAAAAGTTTTTCTTTCAAGTTGCTTTGATCCATTCCCCTGTGCTCTACCTATGTCAAAACAGACAGCCTGTCCAGCATGGTCAGAAAGTCCTGTTTCCAGGACCTCTGCCCCTACCACCCTTTCTGCACAGTTGACAAGAACATTGTCCAAACATGCATTCCTTCTTGTTGGTTCATGTATCATTTTTTCAAAACCATAGCTTTCTAAGAGATCACAAAGTGATGAAGTATTTTCATCATATAAGATGAAATCAACAATCAAGTCTCCTGCAAGGACAATGCTTTTGTCAAGGTCAACTTTTTGAAGTGAACCCTCCAGGACCTCCAAAAAAGTAGAAAAACACCCAGATGGAGACCTGTAGATAATTAGTGAGATTAGATTATATGGTTTTATCTCTGCACAACACAATTTCACACATTTTTTAACATTTGTACTAAACAAGTTTTTATTTTTGCCTATAAGTACCATCACCTACGTAGTGTTCGCGAGCTGAGTGGCTGCCAACAATATACTTATCTACATATATAATTTTTTAAAGTAATTTTTCCTTACTAGTGGCGTAATACCCAGAAAAAGTTGTGTTTGTAAAATGAATCCGCCACAAACATATAGATTTTATTTACAAGAAAGGTATGGGCCTAATATTTGCTTCCTTTTTAGAAATTTAGAAAATACATATAAGAAACTTCAACATTCAGAAAATAGTCTGACCTTTCTTTGCAGATGTAGAGAGCATGATATTATTCCAAAGAGTTTTAGACTAAAACCTCCATTTAGAAGTAACAGAAGTGAAAGAATATTGCAAAGAACAAGTTTTGCTTTATTAAGAGAAAGAATTCAATTTCATAGATATGAAAAATGGTCTTTGAATAATAAGATTCAAAATTTAAAACATGAAATTGAAGAAAACGTATCCTTTTTTGATTATGATCATATTTTAAATTGTTGCTATAATAGTTATTTATTTCATTTTAACCAACAAAAAAATATTCACGTAAATAAATTTATTAATTTAAGAAATGAACAATTAGAAAATCAACTGAATTTTAATATTAATAATAACTTATTAGAACGTACAGTAATAAATATGTCAGACAAAGTTTTAACAGTTTCAGAAAAATCTCTTCTTTCAAAAGGTTTAAATTTTGCTTTACCACCAAAAAATCCTAATAGGTTACATTTTGTAATAGGTATTGAAGAAGTAGCAAAAAGCTTACCTGAAGAAGTTGCTAATGAATTTAGAATTAGATCAAAATTAGTTTTGGAAAAACCTTTAAAGATTAAACAAAATATTTCAAAACAAGAAAAACAAGCTTTAGTATCCTTAAAAAATGATAACTCAATAAAAATTTTGCCAGCCGATAAGGGTAATGCAACTGTTATAATTAATAATGACACTTATAATGAAAAAATTGAAAATTTAATTCAACAAGGTTCTTATAAAAAACTTAATAAAGACCCTACAAAATCAATAGAGAGAAAAATTTATTCTACTTTATATAAGCATAAAAATTGTTTTCAAGATAGAGAACGTTCTCAGTTAGTTCCTCATTATAGCAAACCACCTCATTTCTATGGCTTACCTAAAATACATAAACCTAATGTTCCATTTAGACCAATAGTAAGTAGTATGAATTCTCCATGTCATAAATTAGCAAAATATCTATTAAACATTTTAAATCCCTTGGCGAATAACACTAATTCTTACATACGAAATTCTCAACATTTTTTAGAGAAATTAGCTGAGATTGAGTTTAATAATAATCATTTAATGGTAAGCTTTGATGTTGTAAGTCTTTTCACTAATGTTCCGGTAGATAAAACCCTTTTAATAGTAAGAAATCGTTTAGAAAATGATCAAAGTTTAAGAGAAAGAACAAATTTAAATATTGATGCAATTTTAGAGTTACTTACTATTTGTATTAAAACTACATATTTTCAATGGCAAAATGATTTTTTTCAACAAGATTTTGGCATGGCAATGGGCTCCCCACTTTCTCCTTTAATGAGTAATATTTTTATGGAAGATTTTGAACATAATATTTTGCAAGAATATCAGTATAAACCCATAGTTTGGTTTAGATATATTGATGATATTTTTAGTATTTGGCCTTATGATGAAAACAAACTAAATGAATTTCTATATTTTATGAATAACAAAGAAAGTACTATTAAATTTACATTAGAAAAAGAAACTGATAACAAACTTCCATTTCTAGATGTACTTGTTGAAAAACAAAATACTTTTCAAACTTCTGTATATAGAAAACCAACACATACTAATAGATATTTAAATTTTAAATCAAATCACTCTACTATAATAAAAAGAGGTGTTGTTAAAAGTTTATTTGATAGAGCAAAGATAATTTGTTCTGATAATAACAGATTTTTATTAGAAAAAGAATTAATTAAAGAAGTTTTAATAAAAAATTCCTATCCTATAAATTTTGTTGAAAATTGTTTTCATAGAATAGAGTTTCCTAGAAGAAGAAATGCTAATATAATTGATTTAGATACTAAAAAATTATTGATTCCTTTTATACCAGGTATATCAGACAAAATTAGGAGAATAGCAAATAATTATAATATAAAAACAGTTTTTAAGACAGAAAATAAACTTACATCTATTCTAAAAAAAAACAAAACCAATAAATGAAGAGCAGAATTCAAAAAATGTAATTTATAAAATACCTTGTGAATGTGGTAAAATTTATATAGGTGAAACTTCTAGGCCACTTGAAGTAAGAGTTAATGATCATAAATATAATTTGAGAAGGGGTGATTACGAGAAATCCAGAGTTTGCCAGCATTCTTTTGAGAGTAATCATAGAATTAAATGGGGAGAAACAATAATTTTACAAAAAGAATCTAATGACATTAAAAGAAAATTAAAAGAATCAGCATGTATTTATTTAAATGAAGATAACTGTCTTTCAAGTATTTCTATAGATATAAGTAAAGGTTGGCTTCCTATTCTCAGACAAGATTTGCAAAAAGGTTTTTTCAAAATTAATTAATACTGTAATGAAATTCTGATTATTGTTTTTTAAATAGATTTTGATATAATAGTAATATAATCCCACAATGATCATAATTTTGTAAAAATTTCTAAATGGTTATAAAAAAGAGACCTTATTGATTCTAGTTTTAATGAGTCACCCTGTTCTGTTTATTTTTAAATTTGAAAACATTATTGACTGACATAATGTCTTGAAATAGTATCATGTTACCTTGTGTTTTGTTTAGATTGGTCAATTGTTTTTGATAAACTTCAGAATATTGACAATTTGTCAACGATATAATAATAAAAAATATATTTGAACAAGAAACATTTAAGATTTTGAGACAAAATATAAATAAAAAGCTTGAAAACGATTGTAGATTGACAATCGAAACGTAGCATATTCAAATTCAATTAAAAGATAAGTGGTTTAGGTTTTACTAGGCAACTATTTATTTTTATAGAAAGCCACTGACAAATTAGTGATTTTTATTTTTCTAGGAGAAACGCAGTGGTTTTTTATAATTTTTTAAAGTAATTTTTCCTTACTAGTGGCGTAATACCCAGAAAAAGTTGTGTTTGTATAATACATAAAAAGACTCTTCACTCTTCAACCAATGTTCTGTTATGGCCACAATATCAAACTCCTTGTCAGCTAGAAAAGCTTCCAGTTCATACATTTTGTTTCGTATGGATCTGACATTACAGTGTAATAGGTTTATTACATCACGGGAGCTGTCCATTGTCTCCTCGGCCTGGAGGATGTTGGTTTCTTCAGGTTTAAAAAATCAATAATTATAACGCCTTTGGGCATGATTTTTTACGTTGTCTTTTTCTTCCTGTGGTACACCAAGTTTAAAAGAGCTGTAAACTTTCTCATTTTTAGTTTTTACTTTTTTACAGATACAGTTTACTTTACCATTCGATTTAAGGTAGTTTAGAACATCCTCAGGTGTAGTTTCTGTGTCAAGTCCCGATATAAAAAGTCATGAGGGCATCGTAGCAGCCCTGAGCCCTGTAGAGTCTACATTGCTTCCTTTTATGGGATTTGGTCTCACACCTGACAACAACAAGATTCCATCCCATTGGATCACTATCACGAATTTCCAAATTTTCGGATTTTTCTGCATTTTGATTGTTTTTGTTTACGTTTTTGCCGTTGCGTGGTATCAGCTGATTTGGACGTTTTATCGGCTGGTCTTTCATGTTCAGTGTTGCCGTGGGTCAGCTGTTCCTGAACAGTCGATTTGGCAACGTTCGTGTTTGTAGTTTTTTCACAGTCCCGTGGTTTTTTCTTTGGTCGATTGCTTGTTTGGGGACTCTGGTTTATTTTCGATGCTCAAGATATTTATAGCCTCGCTTACCAGATTTTTTGGCGGCATCTTTTTAACCTCACTTTTTGCGTTTTTCAGGGTTTTCTTCAAATTTTGGTTTTCAACGGCCAAAAGGCGATTGTTTTATTCAAGAACCAGGTTCTTCTCCTCCAGAAGTTTTATTACCATTTGAAAGAGCTCACGTTTATGCCCTCAGGACTCTTGAACCGCATAGTCTGGTACATGTCTGCACTTTGCTGATTTTAGTGTTGCTGCTTGTATAAGACACACAGAGTGGTAGTTTTTTTGGCATTTGCCGCACTTAATAAAGTTTTTTGTCACTTTTCTACAGTGTTTGCACTCTTTATCTATTTTTTCAACTCTATCTTTGTCGATTTTTTCGGATACTTTGTTTAGATCGTCTTTACTGTCGGCCATCTTGACCGTAAACATAATCCTGTAGATGGGACCTCTTGCTTCGCCTCTCCTTGTCTTGCCACGCCTCGCTGTTCTCAGGGTAACTATTCTTTGTCTTGAACGATGTGATAGTTCCCATCACATGCTTTAGCCAATGGCAAGCTTTAAACTAGCTCCGAGCCGTCACGTGCTATGTGAAAAGACCTCCATTGCTCAAACTTCTCCTACGATCCTACCGCGGAACGTTCAGTCGATACGAGGCAGGAGAACAGATTTCACTTCAAACGCGTAAAATTCACTAACCCTCAAGAGCGGGCGACTATGCCATTGGTCGAGACAAGTCATTTCGCACAACACGTGACCGTTTAGAGTTTGCTATTGGTCAAAGCCTGTGATGTGGATGGTCACATCGTTCAAGACCCAGAATAGCGACTCCAGGAGTTCTGCAGCTGACACTCTCACTAAATTAGCGAGAGTCTGTATGCTCGTACTCACGTATGATTCTCTCGGCTGAGATAGTCGGGGAGACATAGCGAGAGCACTTGGACGAGAGTGTGGAACCGGTATAAAAAAAATAAGGCTAGATTCGTCATGTATGTAATTTTTTAACCAGCGACACATACACCACATTACACAACAGTACATAGACCACAATACGACATATTAATTTAAACGCTGCAGTAAAAAAAGCAACCCACTTTAAAGACGTCACCCCGTAGCAGTAAGAGAATATCGCTAGATTTGCTTTAAATGCTTTATATTTAACCAACCACACATAACAGCACCTACCCTACATCATCACACTTATTTATCCTAACGCTGCAATAGAAAATCCAACACTAGAATCACTTTTAAATAAAAAAAGCACTCCTTAGCAGTAAGAGACACTGGCGCCGCGAAGACCTATTTTTCCATAAAGTTTTGATTCTAAAAAAAAAGTCCTCTTTGTTTCGAGCAAGTTTCTCAACTTCCCTTAATTTCTAGTAACATTTTTCCTGTGCATAAAATATTATTTAAACCACGTGACTAAAGTGCCCTTTAATCCCTAGTATAATGTTTTCAAAAGCCTTTTCTATAGGCATTGCCGTGATTTTCATGTGTGTTATTTTATTATAAAAAACACCTAAATGTTATAGTAAGTGATCTAAACATATTAACCTTATAAAAATTGTTATCATCTATACAATCAATTTCCTAATTATATGAATTGCCATGTAATAAGTTTAATACAGCTGACTGCATGATAGTTGATGCCCTCTTTTTATATTTTATAATTATTTAAAAGTAGGCCTTTTGGCAGGAAAACATTGAATAACAGCATGGAAACCATTGGAAATAAAAAAAATACTTATATCGAACCCAGCAAAAAAAATACACTCGATCCAATTTATTCAGGCAAACTTTTACAGGTGGATAATGGTTTTTAACGGTCTTCAACGAAACTAGACCTTTTATAGAAAAAAGTTAAATTCAAAAGTTATAGGTAGTTAGATAATAAAAACTTTTACAACTTATATATAAACCATTCTTACCTTCCTAGACCACGCAGCAATGGCTAGAGAACGTAGTGTTTTCGACAAAAATATGTTTTTTGAGATAACGCTAAAAATCTGTTATGTGGGTGTATTTTGACCTATCCCAGTAAAATCGTCGTGATGTCTGTCTGTATGTGTGTATATGTCTGTCCGTAACACGATAGCTCCTATAAGCCGCTAAACCGATTTTCATGAAATTTTCCATTAAAATAGTGTTCAATACTGTAACGCCAGCAATGCTAATAACAGTTTTTTGACAGTTAATTTTTTTTTAAATGCTAACATTTTAAAGGAATGTCGGATCAATATGCGTTTTTTGTACATTTTTCTCAAACATTTGTGTTATAACTAAACACTTCGTAGGAGCTTTAATTTTGGAGATGTTTACAAAAAACTCTTTTCAAGGTTCATAAAGCATGCAGTTTACTTGGATTGTGCTAATGGGCTAGGAAGGAATAAGGAGAAAAATTATCACTGATTTAAAAAAAACAGCTTCTAAAACTTGACAATTTAAATTTTAAAAGTAAAACAAAATGTGGATATGATGATTTAAAAAAATTAAAAACGTTATTTTTACCAAATTTCTTTTTTTTTCGATTTTTCCGGAAAGTTTTAGTTTAGGCACAAAAATGGTTTTTAAAAAAGTTGTAAACTTTTTTATTATCTAAACTTTATGATATCTATATCTTTTATATTTAACTTTTTTCTATATAAGTTAAAAAAACTTTATCCAACCCAAAAAGTTCACCCCATTTTACTCTATTACTTGTATTTTTATTATAACTGAACCCCGCCCCCCAAAACTTTTTTAAATACGCCAGTTTAGGTATCCACAGTGTTTTTATTTTAATATTTCCATAAAATGAATGTGTGGAATGGTACCTTAGCATGTACAGATGTCAAAAACATTCAAATTTCTTTGATAGATGTAAATAGGTATTCCAAAAGTAAAAATAATTTTGAAAAACTGTAGGTACATTTCAAAACTCGTCTTTTCGAAAACTCGAAACTACGAAGAATGGCATATTCAGATGCCCGGTCGGAAAACTATCCTATCCGTTCTAGAAACTGCCCGGTTAAAAAAACTATTCATTCGGAGAAATGTCTTTCAACAATTTCTGTTCATGAAATGAAAAACTGATCTGATATAGTTTTTGCAAAGTCACGTGAAATGCTCCTAATACGGGGTTTTATCAATTTCATGAAATTTTGCTTCAATCTGCCCTTCAAAAGTTATCCAAATTCATATAAAATCTTCCTGGTATATATTCAAACCTACCGACAGAGAAAAGGCGCGGCTCTTGGCGGTCCTAGCACAAAGTACTTGTTTTCTGACCGACCCAGCACAGGTGGATAGACGGCACAATTTCATCCCTACCGACATAGAAAAGGCGCGGCTCTTGGCGGTCCGAGCACATATTTGTTTTCTGACCGACCCAGCACAGGTGGGTAGACGGCACCTGATTGGCAGATTTTTTTGAGATACGCTTTTAATTGCTTTCAGGTGTTCGTTTCGGGACCCCTTTAATCGGCAGTATGCAGAGTTAGAAAATAAATCAGTGTCGTTTCTGTAGGTGTAGGAATAGAAAGTTTTATTATCTATTTTTATTTCTTTAGTTTACGCCATAATTAAATTAACTAATTTTCATGAGTATATCTACCGCCGCCCATGTCACTTTCTTTAAAGGATATGCCGATGGTCGGCTTTAACCTTTGTTCAACCGAGTTTGCAAAAACTTTACCAACATTAATATTCTAAAATACTACCTAAATATTATATTTGTTTACACAGCAAAGAAAAACAACACAAAAAATGAATGCGGCATGGGCAAATATGTTTTTTTTTAACTTTATGTTTCCTTTTTTCAGATCCTAGAGTAAAAGACTGGTTCCTTATGAGTTCGCCCCTGCCCACAATGTGCATCTGCCTCACCTACGTGTACATAGTTAAAGTTTTAGGCCCTAGACTTATGGAAAATAGAAAACCTTTCGAATTAAGAAAAGTTCTCATATATTACAATCTGTTTCAAGTACTATTCAGTTGTTGGCTGTTCTACGAGGTAAGTGTTCCCGATTCCCATCAAGATCCATATTTTTCCAATTCGGGTGTTAGAAATTTTATTGCATAAATTGCGCAACGTCAAACTCTGGATGAACAGTAGGATAAATACTCTGTGAGAGTAAGGAGAAAAATATCGGTGAATAAAACAATTATAAATCAATAAATACACGATCACGTTACTAAGTAGAAAGGACTGAAATCAAGACGGAGTGACAGTTTCAGCAAGGACTCTCGTAAATCTACGCCACTAGAGCTACGGTTGAAGATTAAAAGATAAAAAAAGGAAAGGGAAGTAAAAATCTTCCCCGTAGTACTATTCTTGAAATTTTTACAAATCTGAGAAAAAGGAAAAGTCTCCCTAGAATAAATGCACCTGACTGGTTTATACATGTTATGCCACTTCCTTTCTTTTAATAGAACAACTTTCATCAAAAATCGTGCCACCTGTATTAATAGGAAGAGGAATTGCGTCGACAAGTAGTGTGCGTATTTGATAAATCAAATTTATTTGTTTGCCCTAGATTTGTGGAAATTTCAAGAATAGCTACATACACAGATGGCAAAGCGTTGCCACCTCAAAGGATATGAAGCTTGTATGAGTTATTCGTCAAACAGGACCAAGAGGTACTGTAGCAAGGCGCTGCAGGGAATCTCAGTAAAACCGTTGTTTAATGTTTCGATTATGATAAGAACAAAAGTGATTGGCCAAGTGTGAAAATAAAACTAAACTTCTCACCTACAAGCCACCACTGATGCATTCCAGGGACATTTCACTTATCTTAAGCAAAATCACAACAACGCATGCCTCGAATATAGAGCGAAAGAGAAATCAGCATTTCGTTTCTTGACGCAATATGATTATCTATACACATTTATAGTGTATTAGAAAAGGAATGTTTGAGTTGGAGGGTGAAGAACACTGAAGTAGAGGCGAGAAAGCGAACTGATAGAAAAGGAGTATTTTTGGGGGCTACCATGTCTAGAAACTCCTCTTCTTTACTCTATTACTTGTGTAGAACATGCTTCAAACTTATGTGGCACTCTACACTTTAAACTAAAGATTAGTGTAAAAGTAAAGATGCATCCTAGCTAAGAAAGTATATGGGTGGGTGACGAAAAATGAATCCTCGTCACTGTTACTATTTGTACGTTTTTGGATACTATGGGAGAGAGGTTTTAAGGATTTAAACTTTATAAAGTCGGAGTTCATCGGTATGCGATTTGATTTGTGTTTGTGATAGCGGTATTCTTGACAAACTTGGGTGCAATTGCCAGCCGCAGAAAGATATAGTTTTTGTTTTCGCCTTTACACATTTTCTCGAAAAATATGTGGTTTTTCAATAAAAGGTCAGAGACAAAAGAAAAGTTGACTTTGAAGAAAAAAATAAACGTTGTGACCCAACTGCATTAAAATACATGTTTTTGTTTTAGGCATCGATGGCAGGATGGCTTACAGGGTATAGTTATAAATGTCAGCCAGTAGATTACTCAGCTCGACCCCTAGCAGTAAGGGTAAGTAAGGTTTTATTTTTTCCATTGGGTATATTGTATTGTGTTTGTTTTGATTGATTTGTAAACAAAAAAAAGTATCTTAAAAATCTTAAATATTTATTTGTGAGGGTGATTTGACAGGGTGTCCCAAATAAAAGCAACTACATAAAGATTTCGGAAACGGTAAGAGATACGAGTTTGTTTAAACAAGAAAAAAATTGCGCTATGCTAAGCCCAATCAGATGCCGTATCAAAACTAAAAATATCTACAGGGGTTTTTAAAATATCGAGAAAAAAATAAAAATTGTGTTTTTTTAAAAATTGAAACATTTTTTTTCTAGGCCTTCTAGTTTTTTTGAAACCATAGACAACTTTGTTATTTCTTATGACCGCCATATTGGATTTATACTTCAATAAATAGAGCATAAAATGAGCTATTCAACCGTGTATAATAAGCCTATCCTTGAATGACGGAAAATGTGAATTTATTAAAAAAATAGTTTTTCACTTAGTTGGCTATGAAACAAATGCCGTAGTTGTGTTTGTTGTCATACCTACGTAACCACCTTTTAAAACTTTTCCATTTATTTGATTTATATGCAAATCTTTAAAGCACTTATTTTTTAATTTTTCTCTGGCTACGAAATAATACAATTTCTTAAAAATCTATCTTTTATTTTAAAATAAAAGTTTGCATTTATTATATAATTTAAAATAAAACTAAAAACCGATAACAAAGCATTGAATTAAATAAGTAAATGTTCTAAAATTACACGCTTGTTATTCATGGAAATCCTGCATCGATGAATTAGAGATATGCATGCATCTTTAACCATTTGTTCAGGAATTTCTTCTATGGCTTGAACAACGGCTGCCTAAAGTTCTTCTATCGTATTATAAGTAGTAGAATACATTTTATCTTTTAAGTATCCCCAAATACAAAAATCAAGAGGCGTAAGGTCCGGCGAACGTGCAGGACAGGCAACTGGACCTCGATTTCCGATCCAGTTATTTCCATGTTGCTGATTCAAATAGTCGGTTATGATTTTTGCATTATGTGGAGGTGCTTCATCTTGCTGGAACCACATATTTGCTACATCTTGAAGAGGCAAATTTTCTAAAATTTGGTCAACGTAATTTTGTAGAATTTCTAGATATAGAGGTGCCGTCAAATTATTATGAAAAATGTTAAATAGTATCTGTTCGTTTATGACTCCTAGCCATACATTCAAACCCACCTAACTTGATGGTGTACCTCACGATTTAAGAACGGATTTTCATCGGCCCAGTACACGTCGTTATGTCTGTTAAACACCCCGCAGTTTGTAAACCTACTTTCATCGGACCACAGAACCTTAAGCGGAAATTGAGGGTTTTCTTGCGATTTTTAATCATCCAATTGCAAAGTACTTGACTAAGATGTGTTGCATATGGATGATTTTAATTTTTTTAAAATTCTTTGTGCAGTTGATTTGGGTACTTCAACATTTTTTTCCATTTTACGACACTTTGTAAAACCAGAGCTTCAATATTTTCATCAGGTTGTCGATTACGATTTTGTTTTTTAAAGGAACCATATTCAATTAAATTATTTCTAAGTATTCTGAAGATTGACAAACCTGGTTGTCGTCTTTCTGGATATCTCTGAAAGTACATATCTCGAGCTCTTCCAGCATTCTTATAATACAAAATATAACATTTATTCATATCTACTTTCTCCCAATTTGGAAACCTTTCCATGTTAAATTTGATTGATAATATGACTCAAAAAAAATCTAAAGTAATTTGGAAAGTTTAAAACTCCAACAGATAAATCAAATAAATGACAAAGTTTTGACAGATAGTTACTTAGGTATGACAACAAACGCAACTACGGCCTTTGTTTTACAGCCAACTAAGTGAAAAACAGTTTTTTAAATAAATTCACATTTTCCGTCATTTAAGGATAGGCTTTTTATACATGGTTGAAAAGCTCTTTTAATGCTCTATTTATTGACGTATAAATTCAATATGGCGGTCATAAGAAATAAGAAATTTGGCTATAGTTTCAAAAAAACTAGAAGGCCTGGAAAAAATTTGTTAACGTCATTCGATTGGCCGTAGTTGCTTATACAAAACTAACAAATTTTATTAAATTTCTTTGTAAGATAGCGGCGATATTTCAATTTTTTCAAAAAACACAATTTTTGTTTCTGCTCAATATTTAAGTAACCCCTGTAGATATCTTTAATATTGATACAGCACCTGATTTGGCATAGAATAGCACAACTTTTTTCTCTTTTCAACAAACTCGTATCTCTTACCGAAATATGTAGTTACTTTTATCTGGGAATCCCCGTATATATGTACATATAATTATAATACTACTACTACTATGTCGGTTTAGAACGTTTTTCTACGTTGTCCGACGCCTATTCTCCACCTCCTTCGATCCTCCTAATCCATTTTACAAAACGCAATCCCATTTATAAGCTTATGATTACTTTTTATCCTCGGACTCTTCTCGTTATCGTATGATGTGATAGATCATATTGTGCGAAATATTTCGCGTCGACCAATAGCAAGCAGAAAAATAGTCGCGACCTGTTCAAAAACACTGAATTTTGAACCATCATTACTCGGTTGCAGTTAATAAAACAGCTCTCATACCCTGAAGCAGGTTGTTTGATGTTTCTTGAGCGTTTCACAAAGTATGCGTAATAGGGACCTTTTTGCAACATTCAGAGACTGCTATTGGCCAAAGATCTTCTTTTCGCTCAAAATGATGCATCACATCCTATACAGCCTTGAATCGACCGACATCCAGGGGTGAATGTAACAAAATTTGGATACACCAAAAAAAGCACTAAAGCTTAAATTAATGAAAAATCTGTTCCTTTAAAAGATTAAAGGATGTCCATTTGAATAATTCATTTAAAAACTGACGAAATAAAAACATTTTTAAATAAAAAAAACACCCAACTGCTAAATTTACTTGTAAGTACTAGTCGCAGTTGAGTTCAAAATTGTACGACATGCTTCAACTTTTAGTTTTGAAGCCCAAAGCGCACTTAGGAAATTAAACAGTTCTGTATTTTCATGAATCAGGTTACTGGGTAATTTTGTACCCAACTGCGAATAGTAGTTACAAGTAACTTTAGCAGTTGGGTGTTTTTTTCATTTAAAAATATTTTTATTTCCATCTTTTAGGTTTAATTCTTATTCAGCCTTATAAAAAGCACTATGCATTTACAATTCATTTAGTTTTACCCAAAAGGTATGTGTAGATTTTCTACGGACGCGAATAGTGTTACCTTCCATTAAGTGAACGTGGAGGAGAGAGAGGGAGGTGGGAACTAGTAAAATGATGTTGGAAAAAAGTCTTAAAACGTGTGCAGAAAGAATTTTTGAAATCGCTCTATTTTTGTGAAAGGTATAGCTACAACTATTTCTAATAAGAAGGGAGGAGAGAAGAAAGGGAGGGGGAAACTAGTAAAATAATGTTGGAAAATAGTCTTCAAGCGTGTGCAAAAGAACTTTTAAAATTGCTTTTTATTTGTGAAAACTATAGCTATAACTATTACTAATAAGGATGGTGGGAAGGAGTGAGGGAGAGGCAGGGGGGGAACAAGTAAAATGGTGTTGGAAAGAAATCTGAAAGCATATGGATAAATCATTTTTGAAATCGCTCTATATTTGACAAAATTATGCGAATATGGTTTTTGAACAGGGTGGGGGAATTACAGGAGGGAGAGGTGTGGGAGCTGGGATGACTACAAAGTAACTACAGCAAATTAGAGAACATTTGCAATGTGTAATCAATGGAATTCCAAAAAAGTCGCCTGAAATTTAGATAATGTGTATGCCTTAAAGCCTACATCATGTGACAAAATGGCGCCGGAAGACTGCCATATAGTTAAAAAATATATACCCTAAATCACCTTCGGGATCAGTAGAAATTCAACGACACCTTTTTTGTCAAAATCAGTTCAGCCGTTTAGCCTCTAGCGTGACACAAACATACTTACATACATACAACAATCGAAACATATTAAAAAAAATATATTCCTAAGAGATTTTTACAGGGTGCTATTGAATAAAATATTAATGTTTAACGAGGTTATTCTTGGGTCCATTAATAGAAAAAAAACTTAACATAAATGATAACATTTGAGATACAGTTTGTTAAATATTTTCACAAATTCTCCTTTTCTATTAATATCTGACACTGTTCTAATAGTCGCCAGTTTTCTATATTATTTTTTCAAAATATAGAAAGATTTTTGGTGATTTTGTTTTAACTTGATACATACTTAGATATAACTTGGGGATCAATAAATGAATATAATTTTCACGGCACACAAAATTATAACCTGTGACAAAAATTATAGTGTTCTATTTGTAAATAGTTGCTATATTTCGTTTTAAGAAAGGTTTTTGAATATTTTTGTCCGTACAATTAATATATAGGCTGACGGTAATGAAATACTATATTATAAATTATGTAACGCAAAACTTTATAGGCTCTTTATTATTTTTTCTCAATACGGTATTAGGGTAAATGGTGCTTTATATTTGCTATATATTTTCATAGTGGTTATTACATTATTGGCGAGTTTAAACCTATATAAAAAATACCATATTTTTTTTTAGGAAATTTTTTTACAAATAAAAAATTGCCTAGGAATGCGCGCAAAACTGTTTATAAAATCTAATAAAGGAAGGTGTCTGCTATCATGCCGAAACTTTTAAGAAAATATCGATTTAAATTAGCGTATACTTTAAAAATCAAGAATTTTGTCCGAACATACTAGGAATCAATACAAAAAAAATTCATAATAATTAAGTTGACTTTAATTGTTTTTATTTTTTGTATTCTAAATTCCGTTTAATGCATTTTACTTTAATGCATTAAGGGTCAAACTTTCTAGATAGAAGGGGGCGATAGTAGGGTGATAACATAATACGTAATGTAAAAAACTTAATAATTTCATTGCTTAAACTCCATTCCCTAAATAAATATGATGGGACCACTGGGCGTCGCCAACTCGGCTTTGCCAACTGGGCGCCGCCAACTCGGCGCCGTCAACTGAGCGCCGGGCCAACTCGGCGCCGGACTAAAAAATTTTTTTAAGTAAAGGAAACTTTCAAGTTTTAGACAAATCGGTTTAAAAATAAAGAAATCTGCCATTTTGGATCCGCCATTGTGGTAATAAAAAACATAAATTGTAGGTTACCAAACCAGGTTACCAAACACTACAACTACCAAGATTCAACATTCGACTTAATGGATTTAACTTTACTTAACAAAATCAAATTTCAAAAAAATTGCGTAAAGAATTTTTAAAGATGTTTTTATATAAATAATATATTTTGTTTTTCATCTACAGATTTTATAAAAAAAAAAAAATTCTCCGGCGCCGAGTTGGCCCGGCGCCCAGTTGTCTTAGACCGTGTTTTCCTCTTGTGTGTTAAATTAGAACGTAAAATAATTATTTTTAGAAATTTTAGAAAATTTAACAAATTATTCAGTTTACAAAATTTTGAGTAAAAATAATGTTATTTTTTGTGAACACAAGAAAGTTATAGAATCTTTACTTCGCCAATTAAATATTCCAGAAAATGACCTTGCTCCATTTTCTGAAAAATTACGTAAGTTTTGTAACAAACTAGATTCTAAATGAAATGCTTCTCCTAGAACATCGTCAACATTTTTGGTTGGCCAGTTATCGGCGCCGAGTTGGCGGCGCCCAGTTGTCCTAGACCGTGTTTTCCTCTTGTGTGTTAAATTAGAACGTAAAATAATAGTATAAAATTATGGATTTAGAAAATTTAGCAAATTATTCAGTTTACGAAATTTTGAGTAAAAATAATATTATTTTTTGTGAACACAAGAAAGTTATAGTATGTTTACTTCGCCAATTAAATATTCCAGAAAAAGACCTTGCTCCATTTTCTGAAAAATTACGTAAGTTTTGTAACAAACTATATTTTAAATGGAATGCTTCTTCTAGAACATCGTCAACATTTTTTCAACAAAATGCCTTATGACGAAGTCAACCATTTTCCGTAAATAAAATAAATGACGAGAAATATTCTGCTTGTTTGGCAGATCCATTGCCTTACATTTCACGATCATTTTTAAGTTTATCTGACCATGAGAAAAGAAGGAAATCTAATATTAAAATTTCTCCACCATCCTGAATATTTATGAAATGTCAGTTATGACATTAAATTTCTTAAGTATTGTGGCTTTCCAAAATGATTACAATTATAAAAATTGGTCAAATTTTTTTTTAGAAGTGAACATTTGTGAAAGACTCATTTTTGGTGACCATCCTATATAATAAATTATTAATTTATAAAAAAAATCCAGTAAAATTTAAAGCTCCAAAAAATGTAGGTGATATTTAAGTAAAGTAAGGGGCATTTAAAAAAAAATATTTTTGTAAAACACATTATAATTTTGGTTTTGAGTTAGGGTAAATGTGGGAGAGATGCCGCACTTTTTGTTAATTCAAAATATTTTTGAAAATTTTTGACCTTTTATTAAAATCAAAGCAGGAGTACGTTCACAAATTATTTATTTACAAAAGTACAAAAAAACTACAAAGTATTCTTAAAAATAATACAAAGAAAAAATATTTTTCTAAGAAGGTTTTTTGGCCAACTCTCCCACATGGTATGGGTAAGTTGCCGCATGCAGTATGGGAAAGATGGCTTATGGAAAAATGCTTTAAATTATTTTTTTTTACACCAGTAGCCTTATTCAAATATCGGCCACAAGCGTTACACGTGTTGGGATACATAGTACATGTTTCGTGTAGCCAGCGCCCACATCTTACACATTGTATCCAGTCAACTTTGGATGTAGTAGCTTCATAAAGCTCGAAGCATTCAAAACATTCATTTTCATTAGCTTCACTCTCTGCACTGGAAGAATGGTTTGAAATATACTCTTCAGATGAATCTGATGAAGATGATGATAACTTTAGTTTCTGCTTCTTTTGATTTTTTTTGGGTTTTGGTTATATTATTTTCATGCGTCATCTCTCCCTTAATCACAATGCGGCATCTGTCCCCAAGGCGTGGGATAGATGCCGCACATAAAAATATGTCATTGTTTGCAGTCGACAATCTCGTAATCTAACTAAACATAACCTTACATATATGTTTGAGTATCCTAAATAATAAAAATAGTTTAAAACAGTATACAAACGGATCAAAATCAAAATTTATTTTTGCTCTATAAAATTTTTGGTACTTACTTGTGCGATCACAACAAGAAAATTATAAAAAACTTTGGTGTATTATAGAAAAAATGGAAAATTTTAATAACATCTTTTAGCTACATTTACACCTGACCAAAAACATTCAACTAAAGGTAGACCCCGTATAGAAATCCTAAACTTCATCACACACAAAAAGCATTATAGTGGGTTTACACATGCATGAATTTAGTGGCGCCAGTGTTCGCGCCAGTTCTATTTGCACGCCAGTAAAGGTTTACACTATTGTGCGAAAATTAAAAAGAGTGGCACGCCAGTTTCATTTTTAAAGTGTACACGATACGCGATATGTCGGTCTAGGACAACTGGGCGCCGCCAACTCGGCGCCGCCAACTCGGCGCCGGACTAAATTTTTTTTTTTTGATAAAATGTGTAGATGAAAAATAAAATATATTACTTATATAAAAACATCTTTAAAAAATCCTTTACGCAATATTTTTTACAAGCTTTTATTTAGCTTCAGATGTTCTGTCTAACTAACTATCTATCAAATCTTGTGAAGCGTTTTTGACACACGTAGTGGTCCCATGACAATACATTAAGAAAAAAATATCCTCCCACCCTACCCCCACCCCTTCTATAGAAAAATGTGTTTTTGACACACTTCCCGTTATCCGATTTGGATAAAATTTGGTATACACATAGTGGTCCGATGATAATACAACAATAAAAAAAAATATCCTCCCACCCCTACCCCCACCCCCTTCTATAGAAAAATTTGTTTTTGACACACATCCCGTAATCCGATTTGGATGAAATTTGGTATACATATAGTGATCCGATGACAATACAATATTTAAAAAAAATATCCTCCCACCCTACCCCCACCCCTTCCATAGAAAATGCGTTTTTGACACCCTTCCCATTATCCGATTTGGATGAAATTTGGTATACATATAGTGATCCAAAGACAATACAATATTAAGAAAAAAATATCCTCCCGCCTCTACCCCCACCCCCTTTCATAGAAAAATGAGTTTTTGACACAATTCCCATTATCCGGTTTGGATGAAATTTGGTATTCACATAGTGGTCCGATGACAATACAACATTAAAAAAAAATATCCTCCCACCCTACCCCCACCCCTTCCATAGAAAATGCGTTTTTGACACCCTTCCCATTATCCGATTTGGATGAAATTTGGTATACATATAGTGGTCCGATGACAATACAACATTAAAAAAAATATCCTCCCACCCTACCCCCACCCCTTCCATAGAAAATGCGTTTTTGACACCCTTCCCATTATCCGATTTGGATGAAATTTGGTATACATATAGTGGTCCGATGACAATACAACATTGAAAAACCACCACCCTCATCTATTGAAAAATGCGTTTTTGACACCCTTCCCATTATCCGATTTGGATGAAATTTGGTATACATATAGTGATCCGATGACAATACAATAATAAGAAAAAATATCCTCCCACCTCTACCCCCACCCCCTTTCATAGAAAAATGAGTTTTTGACACACTTCCCATTATCCGATTTGGATGAAATTTGGTATACATATAGTGGTCCGATGACAATACAACATTGAAAAAAATATCCTCTTACTCCTACCCCCACCCCCTTCCATAGAAAATGCGTCTTTGACACCCTTCCCATTATTCGATTTGGATGAAATTTGGTATACATATAGTAATCCGATGACAATACAATATTAAGAAAAAAATATCCTCCCGCCTCTACCCCCACCCCCTTTCATAGAAAAATAAGTTTTTGACACAATTCCCATTATCCGGTTTGGATGAAATTTGGTATTCACATAGTGGTCCGATGACAATACAACATTAAAAAAATATATCCTCCCACCCCACCCCCACCCCTTCCATAGAAAATGCGTTTTTGACACCCTTCCCATTATCCGATTTGGATGAAATTTGGTATACATATAGTGGTTCGATCACAATACAACATTGAAAAAAAAATCCTACCACTCCTACCCCCACCCTCATTTATTGAAAAATGCGTTTTTGACACCGTTTCCATTATCCGATTTGGATGAAATTTGGTATACATATAGTGATCCGATGACAATACAATAATAAGAAAAAATATCCTCCCACCTCTACCCCCACCCCCTTTCATAGAAAAATGTGTTTTTGACACACTTCCCATTATCCGATTTGGATGAAATTTGGTATACATATAGTGGTCCGATGACAATACAACATTGAAAAAAAAATCCTACCACTCCTACCCCCACCCTCATCTATGGAAAAATGCGTTTTTGACACACTTCACTTCAAATGACTTTTATAAAATTTGGTATATGCATAAAGGCCCGATGGCAATACAGCCCAAACAAAAAATATATTTCTAACTCTACCCCCACCCTCTCCTTCCCCCAATAGAAAAATGAGTTTCCAAATAACTCACGATCAGCGATTTCATTATAATCTAGAATAAACTCTATTTATTTACTTCTGCATTTTTCTGCTAGATTGATTCTTGCAAATAGTTGTGTTAATTGATACGGATATCTTATCGTAATAACATCGTCAAAATTATATATATTTTTTTTAATGTTGTATTGTCATCGGACCACTATGTGAATACCAAATTTCATCCAAATCGGATAATGGAAAGTGTGTCAAAAACATTTTTCTATGAAAGGGGGTGGGGGTAGAGGTGGCAGGATATTTTTTTATTAATATTGTATTGTCATCGGATCACTATATGTATACCAAATTTCATCCAAATCGGATTATGGGAAGTGTGTCAAAAACACATTTTTCTATAGATGAGGGTGGGGGTAGGAGGGGTAGGATTTTTTTTTATTGTTGTATTGTCATCGGACCACTATGTGAATACCAAATTTCATCCAAATCGGATAATGGGAAGGGTGTCAAAAACACATTTTCTATGGAAGGGGTGGTGGTAGAGGTGGGAGGATATTTTTTTTTAATGTTGTATTGTCATCTGACCACTATGTGAATACCAAATTTCATCCAAATCGGATAATGGGAAGGGTGTCAAAAACACATTTTCTATGGAAGGGGTGGTGGTAGAGGTGGGAGGATATATTTTTTAATGTTGTATTGTCATCTGACCACTATGTGAATACCAAATTTCATCCAAATCGGATAATGGGAAGTGTGTCAAAAACATTTTTCTATGGAAGGGGGTGGGGGTAGGGGTGGGAGGATATTTTTTTCTTAATGTTGTATTGTCATGGGACCACTACGTGTGTACCAAATTTCACCCAAATCGGATAATGGGAAGTGTGTCTAAAACTCATTTTTCTATGAAAGGGGGTGGTGGTAGAGGTGGGAGGATATTTTTTTCTTATAATGTATTGTCATTGGATCACTATATGTATACCAAATTTGATCCAAATCGGATAATGGGAAGCGTATCAAAAACTCATTTTTCTATGAAAGGGGGTGGGGATAGGGGTGGGAGGACATTTTTTCTTAATATTGTATTGTCATCGGATCACTATATGTATACCAAATTTCATCCAAATCGGAAAATGGGAAGTATGTCAAAAACTCATTTTTTTATGAAAGGGGGTGGGGGTAGAGGTGGGAGGATATTTTTTTAATAATATTGTATTGTCATCGGATCACTATATGTATACCAAATTTCATCCAAATCGGATTATGGGAAGTGTGTCAAAAACGCATTTTTCTATAGATGAGGGTGGGGGTAGGAGTGGTAGGATTTTTTTTATTGTTGTATTGTCATCGGATCACTATGTGAATACCAAATTTCATCCAAATCGGATAATGGGAAGTGTGTCAAAAACATTTTTCTATGGAAGGGGGTGGGGGTAGGGGTGGGAGGATATTTTTTTCTTAATGTTGTATTGTCATGGGACCACTACGTGTGTCAAAAACGCTTCACAAGATTTGATAGATAGTTAGTTAGACAGAACATCTGAAGCTAAATAAAAGCTTGTAAAAAATATTGCGTAAAGGATTTTTTAAAGATGTTTTTATATAAATAATATATTTTATTTTTCATCTACACATTTTATCAAAAAAAAAAATTTTAGTCCGGCGCCGAGTTGGTCGACGCCCAGTTGGCGGCGCCGAGTTGGCCCGGCGCCGAGTTGGCCCGGCGCCCAGTTGGCGGCGCCGAGTTGGCGGCGCCCAGTTGTCCCATTCCGCGATACGTCGGCTGAACTCTCGAAAGCCTGCAAAATAGTCGCTAAACTTTTATTGAAAAAAAAAACAAAAGAGATTCAGGAAAAGGAACAACGAAAAGGCCGTATCTGCATGGGTTAAAGCATGGATTGCTAGTCGATCTACTTTGGGTGCTTCCGAAAAACTTTTAGGAGAACTTGCAGCAGAAGATCCTGCGAGCTATAAAAACCATCTTCGAATGACAAAGCAACATTTTGATATTCTTCTAGAGTTTCTCTTATTTAAACAACATTCTTTAAAATTCGGTCTGCTACTTTAAACCATGGTACTTTTGGGGTGTATACTTCATTTGCACCGGCTCCGGAACGTTGGCTTTTTTTAATTTTTGTCAATTCCAAAGCATATGTGTTTCTTATGGATCATATTTTTGCTTTTACTTCTGCAACTTCAAAGCCTTCAATAGTCATTATTTTACTAATTTTTTGGGAAGCATTATCTCGACTATCTTTGTTTTTATACGAACTACTGTGTACATCCCATAAACAAGGAAAACATTCATAGCCTTCAAGAAACTGTATGGTCAGTTCTGCTGACCACTTTTTTAGCCATATTAAGCTATAAAAACAAAAATAAACAAAATTTTTACGCTCAAACACAATGAAAATAAAATATAATGTAAAATAATGAACTTAAAACTGGCGAGCCGACGTGCAAGCACTTGTTTACACATGAAAATTTTCCTTTTCTTCGGGCATGCGTCACCACTGGCGCCAGCAAATTCAGTCAGCTGCAGACTTTTTTGATACATGCATGCAAAAAAATAACTTGTATGCAAGTCGGTGTTTACACTTGCAAATTTAACTTACTGGCGCGCCAGTTTTTATTGGCGCCAGCAAATCCATGCATGTGTAAACTCTCCTTTATACTGGGGGTTTCATTCAAATTCGCAACAATGTTGCCAGTACTTTTATAACTTGTAATTTTGAAGTAGGTACATAAGTAAAATGGTAACTAATAAAAATCAAAAGAATATTTTGTTTTTGAGTTCGGCTTACGTTTTGGATTGCTATACATGTACCTGTAATAGAATATGTTTACCATCCTATGTGAGAAAAGGTATTGTTTTCATTGATTTTTTTTTGAGATCTTATCATTAATAATGTTTTTCTATACAATTTGATTCTAGGTTGTAAGTATAACCTCTAGATATTTATGTATGCATGTCTGTCTGTGTGCCTATATGCACATATGTATATAAATGTTTGAAAAAAAGTTTTTTTTTAAGTTAGAATATGTTATCCAATAATCAATCGGTAAATTTTTGTTTACATAGGTACCTAAACTTAATAAAAATCATAAAACATTTGCTTTTTAAGTCCCTGTTTATATAGATCTACGTGGCGGTTTAAATTCTTACCTATTTTGAATTAAAAGGAAAGTATAAATTAGAAATAATCAGCTAAAGTTGGTTTTTTTCGAAGATTGTTGATTGTCGATTTTTATAGAACGTACAACGATTAGTATGAACCAATTTGAGCTTGTTTTTTGCAGGCACACAAAATAACTAGCGGCTATATCCTGTAATGCAAACCATTTTTTTTAACTGCACATGCGCACCTCTCTCTTTCTTATCACATAAAATTATCTTCCTCTTACTAACTTCACACATGCTCGACCACAGCTGAGAGGGAGATAATTTTATGTGAGAAGAAAAAGTACGGTAGCGAATGCGCAGTTTAAAATATTGATTTGGTTTTCAGTTTTCTGAAAAAACGGGAATCCATTTAAGTGTGAAAAACATTCAACTAAAAGTAAGTTTAATTAAATTTCTTTGGTGTGAGGTTAGAGTTCATAAATAGTTTATTAGTTTTGTCTTCCTAGGTGGTATTTAAAAAGTTATTAAAACCAGATGACTAAACAAAAAAAACACTTTTAACTATTAATTATTGTTCTCACTACAAATGTTTTCGGTATAAAAATAACTCTTGCTTTTAGTCCAAATAAATTTAAGTTAAATGTTTTGATCACAAAAGTTAAAAAAACCTTTTCTTTATATAATATATATATATATATATATATATATATATATATATATATACATATATATATATGAGAGGAACATTCAGCGAGCAATATGATGATGCAGATGAAGGCCAGTATTATTACAATTTACAATTTTTTTTTGTCAACAACGATTTTCTCTGCGACGTTTTGAGTTTTCCAGAGTTGCCCAGGGGAAGGTTGTAGACTAATTTTTTTAAGCTATAATATATATATATATATTTAGCTATAATATAGATAAAGAGAAAATCGTTGTTGACAAAAAAAAATTGTAAATTGTAAATTGTAATAATACTGGCCTTCATCTGCATCATCATATTGCTCGCTGAATGTTCCTCTCATAGTCGACTCGAGCCGACTTCACCCGAATGAGCGTTACATAGCCGAGCCTGACGGCTCAGTTCAAGTCAGTACCCACAAAAACTGCTAAACGCGCCTAAAGAAGTTTACACTTCAAAAATTCCTTTACAATTTTTCTTTAAAGGTTATAGCTCTAGACTTACATGTATAGAAGATAGAGGGCACCAAAATTGACAAAAATCAGTTTTTTGCATTTTACGCAAAAACGGTAAGTCGTAGAGAAGAATTTTATTTAAGAGAAATATTACCCATACGAGTCTTTACAATCAATCTCCATAGTCTATAGGTCTACAACGACATGTTTAGAAGGTAGATGGCGGCTAAGTTGTCAAAAATTGTGTTTTTTTTATTTTACGCAAAAACGGTAAGTCGTAGAAAGAAACTTTATAAACATAAAAATGTTAAAGGACACAATTTTCTACATTCTTTCCTTTTGGGCCACAGGTTTACAACTACGCGTAAAACACATAGGGCGCCAAATTTGCAAAACAAAAATTATTTTATTCAAAAACGGTAGGTCCTAGAAAAAAACATTATAGACAAGAAATCTCCAGGACGCCATTCTCTACAATTCACCTATGTGAGTCACAGCTCTATAATTTATGGTTTTTGCGTAAAACGCAAAAAAGTATATAATGGGCATTTTCGGCACCCTTTGTCTTTAACACATGTGGTTGTAGAGCTGTAAATTGTCATTGTCGCATTATAGAGAATTGTGTCTTGATCATTTTATGTCAATAAAGTTTTTTTTTATGACTTACCGTTTTTGCGTAAATTGCAAAAAACATAATTTTTGGAAATTTTCTTCTAAACATGTGGTTGTAGACCTATAGACTATGGAGACCGATTGTAGGGAATCCTATGGGTAATATTTCTCATACATAAAATTTTGCCCTACGACTTACGTTCTCGCGTAAAATGCAAAAAACTGATTTTTGTTCGCTATTTTTCAGAAAAAAAATTAATAGCGGCAACCATGTAGACCAAACGTCACCCTTGCATCATTTATCGTTGCCTTTAAGAGGTTATCCGAATAAACGTGCGTTTTCGTTGTTTTTTTGAGATATTTATCACAAAATAAAGATTTTTTTTATTAAATAACTTTAAAAATGCCTAAGAAGTGTATTCTGTGTGACAAAAGTAACGAGAAGTGGCTGGATTTATCATTTCACCGGTAAGTTTAAATCTCTTCCAGAAACTGTCATATTGTTTACGATTTGGTAAGTCAGTGGTGTGGTTTATAACTTTTTTTACAAAATATTAGTGATTTATTTTACAAAGAAGGTTTAAGAAACATTATTTATTGTTACAAATTCCCTTATTTTCCCACCTCTAGTGTTTGGGTTTTTTTGGAAAACTTTCTTAATTTATTCTGGCAATAATATATAACTCAAAAATATATTTCTTATGTAAACAACCATTTTCACTATGTAATGTTATGTTATGTCATGCTACTGTACAGTTATTAAACATTTTAAAAATATTCAAATTTATGAGTTTTCTAGGTTCCCCACTGATCCAAACAAGAGAGAGCTTTGGAGGGAGATTATTGACCTTAATAAGGAAAAAATTCTGTCAAAATGGGCATGTCTTTGTTCTGACCACTGATCCTCAGTATGTTCGTTTAGCACCTACTGGTAGACACTTTCTTGTACCAAATGCCTTGCCCAAGAGTGAAAACTTTGAGTTTTTGTCTTCTAGGTAAGAAAGGTCAGGTGTTAAAGACTAGTTCAAATTAAGAAAACTACTTACTACTTACTAGTGGTTAGTAGTTAAATATTCAACTATCTCTTTTTATTATAAAGTATACATAATATATTATCACTGGTTGCTTTTGATGTTCGATCATCATGTCATGATGTAAAAAAGTAGTTAGAATTAACAAATATAACTATAAGAAGAAAAAAGGTAGTACCTACTTTTACACAGCAATAAAAAGAGTTTTAACTTCCTTTTCACTTACTTACTTATTAAAAAATTTAATTAAAATATTGTTCCTAATTCTTATATTTGTCAAATTTAATAATGTTTGTATATACAGGGTGTCCCATAACTTAGGGGCCATAGGCCAACAAGTGATAGAGGAGGTCATGTCTGATAAAAAACTTCCTATAATGCATGAGTCAAAACTTTCTTTGTTGAGATACAGAGCATCAAAGTTGGCAATTTTTTTAACTTTTGTGATAATAACTTAGTAAACGCAGTAAAAATATGAAATTGGGTATTCTTGTATTAGAACAAAAGCAATAAATTGAAATTAATTAAAAAAAATTAATTTGAAAAAAGTTAGTCAGTCAATTTTTTTAGAAAATACTATTTTTTTGGTATAAACTTTTATGAATGCCATATTAAATGCAGTGTTTTTTAAATATTTTTTGTTAATAAAAACAAGTCTCTAGCGACACATAGTAATGAAATATTATTGATATTTTTTAAAAGAGAAACCAAAAAATTAATTTAAAAAAAAATTATTATTTTTTATACATTTTCGAGGTTATTTTGACAGCCTGTACCTCCTCCACTTGTAATATTATCAAAAAAAGGAGTACCACATTTTTTAATCACAATTAGCTGAGTATTCAGCTGGCTGTGACAGATTTTCTTTTGTATAACCCGTTTTCACCCACTTCTCTTTAAAAATCCTATATCTTAAAAACAGATGTATGTTGACCCCATGTTATATAAACTTTTTTCTTGGAAATAACCTCCTCTATCACCTGCTGCACTATGGCCCCTAAGTTATGGGACACTCTGTATAATAATCACTTAATTATAAATAATATTTTTTTATTTTGATTTTATTTGGTAAATAAAATTTAAATAGATATTTTTATGGAAATCAAAAGTATTTTGTTGATAAAACTGAATAAGTCATATTTTTAACATTTGCAAATGTAAAAAAACACAGACTCATACCAAATATTTTCTAAAAAAACTAATTGCTAGAGTTTAATAAACTAATGAATGGATTTTGGTAAAATGCTCTGAATTTCGGGATTTGTGGATAATTTGCGTTATTTAGTTTTTTTTTCTAAAATTAATTTTAATATCTACAAACAATCTTTACGGGTACATTTGACTTTTTTTAGTAAATGCAATTAATCATCTTGAAAATTTAAAATTTTTGTCTTATAAATTATTTTTTTAGTTCCATTCAAATATACGGCCTGATATCCAATTTGATGATTTGATTGAATTCCCTAACAGCTTAAAAGATGATACAATGCAAACTTGGTAAGTTTAACATTAGCATACAGCAGGAGGTGTAAAAGTTATGGTATATGTCATAAAAGTGATTAATATGGGCAAAAGTTTTGAAATATGGTATTTTTAAAATTTCTTATTTATAGACTATTCTTTCTACAATTCTCGGGACATTTTTGGGAGATACATAACTTTTATGTCTATTTTAAATAGAACTTGCTATGTTTGCCTAAAATTACATAAAAAAAACCTTGCTTTCTTTAATATGACAAAAGCAGACTACATGATTTTGTGCGGAAAATACCCAAAACACTGGAACTGGATTGATTGAAGTTTTCAAATGCATTACTTGTGCTTTGATAGCTGGTACAGGATCAGTTTTGTATAAAATTTTAGGGGGTTTCTCGACTTTTGGTCAGTACTGTTTGTTGGTACCAATAAAAGAAAAAGTCTTAAAGCTCACTACAAAATATAAATAAATATAAAAGGAAGGTCAGGTTTCTTATGTGCTGATGGATGTGAAGTAAGTTAATCTAGATCCTAGGTAGTTGCATATTGATTATTTTTATGTATTAATAAGTTAAGTCTTTATTAAACTTTATGTACCTATTATTTTTAAATACTAAAAACAATGAAAAATTAATTGCTTTAAAAAGTTATATTAAAATAATTTTAATAAAAAAACATAGTGCTTTTTATTTCAAGACAAGAGTTTTGCTGATAAAATATAACAAAAAAATCTACATTATAAGTATAGGCTGTCCCATTTTTATCATTTGGGTGGTTTCGGGAACTTTTAGAGAAGATTGAAGAAAAAACGACTACACCTTAGTGTGCTTTAATTTGAAGAGAATAATGATGGTAAACATCGCACATCAATATTATAAACATAGAAACCGAAAATACCCAAAAGTGTCGAAAATGCACCTGTACACTAGGGGATCAAATAGACTCTTTAAATCCTGATGCAAAAATTTTGATAAATATCTCAAGGTCTGAGTATATAATTCGAGTTTTTGACTTTTTTAACAGAACAAATCTACTTACTGTAAAAAATGTACTAAGAACAATGTATTACCAAGGTGAAAGAGTAAAAAACACCTTTGACAATTTGAAATAAAAAGAAACCCTTTTACCTGTGTTTTAAATTTTAGGGATTAAAGTAACACTTTTCTATATCCAGAAAAAAATAATATAAAGTAGATTTCTTATCTTTAGGGAAAAATAATAAAAATCAAAACTACGGATATTACCAGCTGTAAATAAGTTATTGATTTCTAATATTATAAATCGATAAAAGAATTAATTCTGTAAAAAGAGTCATTTAAATAGAATGGCTGTCAAAGCTGTACCGGTAATATTTTACACTAATTTAAATTTTATAATTTTGTGTTCAAAAATTTTATAGGAAAATGTCTATAATTTATTTTATTTTCAACAAAATCTGCACGCCCATGGTATTTTCATCGAATTCTCTTTTATACCTATTACAGTGTTGCCTGCGAGGATTCGGCAAAATTTTCTGAGATTTCATGCATGATGAATGAATTTGCCTATTAAATAATGGGGATGCGTCTTCTAGGGTTCCTTGAATTTCTTTGCACCTGACCTTGTGCAATTGACAACCAATTTCTAAGACCCACAGTGTTGCCAGAATGGCAAGTGCGACAACTCTCCCTCTGCGGCATCTCTCCCACATTTACCCTATGCAAAGCAACAAATTTTTTTAAATATCAGGCGCTACAGTGAAACCTCTCCTTGCGGACACCTCTATTAAGCGGACACTCCCTTTAAGCGGACAAATTTGTTGGAACCAACCCTTTGCCTATGTCTTTACATATAACATTCCCTCCTATAACCGGACACTCTAATAACCGGACGCGGACAATTTTTTTGTTTAAACAATTCTGAAACCTCCCTTAACCGGACGCGAACCTCTGATAACGGGACGAAGCGCTGCATGACATGGCCAAAAATATTATGTGGTTTGTTGGGAATTAGCTCTTTCCGTTTTAATGCGGAGGCTTAATACTTCTGTCGTATTTACAACATTATTTTATTCGGCGGGACCGCTGTGTTTGGTGTTCAGTTGGGTAATAGTAGATCTCCTTGAAATGGCGCCTAGTAAAAAAACTTCTTAGTTTATATGGAAAAATGGAAGTTGTTAACGTTTCGGAGAAGGAACATCTATCAGCACGAAAGATCGCCGAAAAATTTAATATCGGAAAATCTCAAGCAGCGAAAATTGTTAATAAATATATATCAAAATTTCGCAGTTCCCTCTCTTAAGCGGACACCTCCAATAAGCGGACAAAATCGACGGAACCGTGAGTGTCCGCTTATGGGAGGTTTCACGGTACTCCTTATACAATATTAAGGCGTAAAAAAGTCATTTCTAAGTTTTCCAGATTGAAAGTACCAAGTAAAAAACCTCATGTCCAACCGTTCCCATAATACCGTTTCACTGTGCGGCAGCCCAAACTTTTTTTCGGCCATATGTTCACTTTGACAACTTTATCGCTATAAAAAGCATAACGGTGAAAAACATATTTTTTTTACTTTGGATTATTGTATCAAAAAGTTATAAATTTGGAATTGAAAAAAGATTGTGTTTTTCCAAAATCAAAAAAAAAAACAATTCTATTATCTCCTTATGAAACGAATTCAATGAAGAATCAATTATTAACATTTGTTGCATAAGCCAATAGGATTGTATTTTTGTATATTTTCAGAAAAAGAAATACATTTTTTTTATATTAATTTTTTTAGACAAACCTCCGATGCAAAAAATATGTTTTGGACCTTTCATAACGTTTTAAGCGGTGGAATAAGAATTTGAGAATACCATTGTTTGACAAAGATATACCTGTCAATGTGAACTTATATCCGAACGAAGTTTAGGGCGTCGCGACTCCTACGCCGACGCCGGCGCCACAACAGTTAATATGTATTCGTTTGATGGTCCCCGAAGTCATACCTAAGTGTGTACAAAGTTAAAAGAAAATCACAAAAATCTTCAAATAGTTTTGACAAAACTCCCGACTATAAATATTTTTGTCAAATTTGGTAGGTATTTTCTATTTATTTTTGGAGAAAATAATGGTAGGTAGGGGCGAGGACGGTAACTAGGAACACATAAGGAAAATAATAATTTTTAATATGAAAAACTCAAAATAAAACCTACAAATAGGTCAATGGCAACGCAAAGTTTGATTGTACTTAGGTAAACATCAGTTTTGAAATATACTAAAAATATAAATTCTGCGCCCTAAAATCAGGCTAAGCAAAAAAGTTGCAGTTTCCCAATTACCCGACATTGCCGGGTAATTGAAAACAGAAGGCGGATAATAAAGTACAATAAAAAATAGCAACAAAACTAAAAATAAAAATAAGTAAAAACGCTATCAAGCTTTTTTAAGAAACTGTTCAAAAGCACAGATTAAAAGTGTAATTGTTAGGCTTGTCTGCACCACTATACAGTGCTCGACTTCGAACGTTTAGCCTTTATGAAAAGCGTATAAAAAAGGATGAACTTATGGACAGCAAGACGTCAGTGAGCGACAAAAGACGCGCATATTCAGGAGCGTTTGCCGCTGTTACTCAAAATTCATTAATAGTTTTTTATTATATTTTTTTTAAATTTTTTTTTACGGGTATGCGCACTCGCAAGGAGATCCGTATCACGCTCGAGAAGCGGCAAGTGCGCGGAAATGTTGGTGTGTGTTGGTTTTGAAACGGTTCAGGTTGTAACCTGCAGGGAAAACTGTCGCAGGGAGTTTATTCCACAGCGATGCTGTTCTCCAGAGATATGAATTCTGATATAATGAGGTTCTTGGTGCCTCTATTTTGACAATAAGTTGATGGGTACCGTCTGTTTGACGTGTTCGCCTAGTAGGTGCTACTCCCGGGGGGATCATACGTGCCAACTCTTCAGAGCATTTTCCGTGATAATACCTGTAGAAGAGAGATAGATCGCCCACAGTTCTTCGATGTTCGAGACTATCCAAGCTACGGGTAAGTGCGGGGTCATTGATCAGCTTGATAGCTCGTTTTTGCACGGTGTTCAAAAGCATTAAGGTATGTTTGGGTGCCGCACTCCATATATGTGAGCAGTACTCCATAGTTGGTCGAATCTGGGCTTTGTAGAGCGTCAGCAGTTGGCTTGGTGTATACAGATGTCTTGTACGAAATAGCACCCCAAGCTTTTGGGACGCCCTTTTAGCTATATCTGCCACGTGACTGTGCCAAGACATGTTGGTCTCTGCAGTGACTCCTAAGATGTTCAACTGGCTCTGCAATGCGACAGCACTTCCAGATAGCATGACCGGTGCTGGTGTTTTTTGAAAATGGGGCTGCTTGGGTTTTCTGCGCGTTGAACTGTACAAGGTTTTTGTTGCCCCAGTCCTCTATTATCTCCAAGTCGTTATTTTTCTATGATATTTCAGTTAGTCTAAGGTAATGGAATTCACGTGCGGAGAGACATGTGGGTGGTATGACTGAGGAGACTAGATTGCCATCATCTGCAAAGCAATAAAGTGGATTTACTGTTTTATCTATGAGGTCATTTATGTAAATCAGAAAAAGTGTTGGCGTAAGGATTGCTCCCTGTGGCACACCAGCATTTATTTAGTAAGAGTTGGAGTTCCGGCCATCTAGTGCAAAATAAATGGATCTATCCTTAAGGTAACTTTCAAACCAAGTGCAAAGTCTCGGCGACAATCCCGTTGCTTTGAGCTAGTTGAGCAGATTTTCATGCCAGACTTTATCGAATGCTTTAGATATATCTAAGGCAATTGTTCTTGTTTCACCTCGCAACTCAATCGCTTTTTGCCATAAGTGAGTGACGTTTGTAAGTAAATCGCCAGTTGACCTATATTTTCGAAATCCGTATTGCTTGTCGTTGATAATTTTGTACTTTTCCATGTACTTAGTTAGGTGATTGTTCACAACTTTCCATTACTTTTGATATCACCGGAAGTAGAGCAATTGGTCTATAGTTTAACGGATCTGTCTTTTTTCCTTTCTTTGGAATGGGTTGTACTGCGGCAGACTTCCATGATGATGGATATACTCCTTGCCTATAAGATAAATTTTGCGAAAGTTGGGGTGAGTTCGCTAGCACAATTTTTGAGTACTATCGCGGGAACGCCATCTGAACCCATTGCTTTGTTTGTATCCAACTTTTCAAGGGATTTTCGTATTTCTCTGTGACAAAAGGGTACCTCTGGCATACTGTGGGAAACCCTTTCAATGAACGGTGGAGTTTTTCCATTTGGCACTGTTAGGTTTGAGTTGGAGGAAAAGATTTTGGCCAGCATATTGGCTTTTTCCTCTGATGTTGTGGCTAAGTGAGTATTTTTATCTGTAAGTGGTGGTATGGATGACTTGGTGAAGTTTGATCCAACGGCTTTTGCAAGAGCCCAAAAGGACCTAGAACTACTTGGACAATTCAGCAACCTGTTTTTTATTCTTTGATTGTATGTTTCTTTGGCGGCGTCAATAGTAATTTTGCAACTATTTCTGGCTTCTATAAATTCTGTGTGGTTTTGAGCGGTTTGTTGTCGTTTCCAAAGGTTATATGCTTTGTGTTTTTTCTGTACAGCCGTTTGACACTGGCTGTTGAACCAAAGTTTTGCATTAGCTCTGCGTTTTATTGTATGTGGGATATATGCATCCATTCCAGATAAGATTACTTTTGTTATTTCATTACAGCAAATAGTGGGATCAGCTGTTTTAAAGCAAACCTCTTGCCATGGAAATCCAGGTAAAACTGTTTAAGGTCATTCCATTTTGCCGATTTATAGTGCCACATTTTACGAAGAAGTGATTGTTGGCTTGGCGGTATGAACATTTCGCACTTTGTTCTTATAAGTTTATGATCGAATGAACCAAGTGGGGGATCTACTTGAATTGTGTACAAGTCAGGATTTGTAGTTAGGAACAAGTCTAAAAACGCTGCAAATGCACCCCTTTCTGAGATACGGGTAGGTTCATCGACAAGCTGCGTTAGACCACAACTTATGGCAAAAGCTTCTGCTTCCCTGCCTTCATTATCTGTTTTGTTGTGGTGTTTTAGCCAGGGTATATTGTGGACGTTGAAATCGCCTAAAAAAGCAATTTCCGCATGTGGATAGTTAGACTGTATACTATCACAGTTTTCGGATAATGTCGCAAAAAAGTTTTGATACTCGGTGTTACTTGGCGGTCGGTAGAGGCAGCAAATGAACTTGGTGATGACTTTGAGGTGAATTTCAGCCATATGATATCGAGGTTCGCTGGTTCTAGCTTCTCCTCTCGATGACATGAAAGGTCATTTTTAATGTACACACAGATCCCAAAATTATGTCGAAATCGGTGGTGTAGGTCATAGCCGGGATAAAGATAGTTCACAGTAGGTGTTGCAGAACTGATTTTAGTTTCAGTGCGAACAAGGATGTCAGGTCTTTGTTTTTCAAGATGTTGGTGAACTGAATTCATGTTGGTACTTAATCCTCTTATATTGTTAAAATCAATTCTGAGTTGAGTTGTTGGTCTTCTTTTAATATCTTTGCATGAAGGACCCCCAGGATCACCCGACGCCCGGAGATCCGAGTGGTCGGGTATTTTACCTCTGGAATATTTTGATCCTGGAGGCGCCATCATGCTATCTGTTACTTATTGTTGAAACCGGACTGCCAGCGCAGTAGCGGAACGTGGTGATACCACTTAGCGCTACTCACTTCTGGCATGGTGGTATCTCACCGGTCGACGCCCAATGAGTAAAAAGCGTCTACCACCTGTCAGTTACTAAACAGGAGCAAGCACAGTAAGATTTCCACTTTTAAAAGACGAAGAAATAGTCATTATTATTTATTTCATTATTTTAGCTTTAATCAGGAAAAATTAAATCGAGAAAAATTCCATTTTTTAATAATTTTTTCTTAGACAATAACCTTGCTCTTTTATTAAAGTCGCGCTTCGCGCCGTTCGATCTCCTCGCGGCGGTTCACGAAGTCAAGTTGCTAAAATAGTTCAGGCCTTACGGGGTCCGATACTGCGTTTAATGATAGAAGCACCACACTTGGTATGGATAGGCATAAGACTCGCTCAAACATTTTACAAAAGGGAACCACCCCCTCACCCGTGGCAGGGGAGTGGTTTCCCGCCTTAAACGTGCTTTTTGATAGTTTTTTTCTAATAACTTGAAAACAATCAACTTTTTCAAAAATCTCTCAGAAATCATTTTTCAAGCGGATACAATTTCCTTTCCAACCATGTACCTTAGTACCCTCTGACGGCAGTGGTGCACATTCCATTCGCGTACGAAAAAAGGGGAAAATTTTTAAAATATTTTTTTTATCTATTTTTTGTGGTATTTTTTATCCTTAACACTATTCTTTTTGTCAAAAAAATATTTTTGTTTAAAAGCTCATTGTATACAGTTAAACAATTATTAAGGTAGGCATGTTTTTTTTTAAGGAGCCGCCTTGAAATAAAAATAAATGTGTTTGTAGAAATCCTTAAATCAAACAAAAATTTTGATCATTCATTTTTGTAATTGTATACTCCCCCAATAATATAACGAAGGGGATCCACCCGCCGACTGTTGGCGGGGATTGGTCCCCCCTTAAATATTTTTTTCACATTTTTTCTAATAAACCGAAAAATGTCAAAAAAACATTTACGGTAGGTATAGCTCGCCCCACCAAGAGTGGGTGGATGGTTCCCCGTCGTTATATTTTCTGGGGAGTATACTGTATATTAATACCAAGTGTGTTGCTTCTCTCATTGAACGCAGTGTCTGTATTAATACTGTTCCAAAAAGGTTGTCTTAAATGAAGATTCAAGTGTATACCAAATTTGACCAATTTTGGTGCGTCTATGCCAGATCTGCCGCTGCCTTGAAGGGCGAGCGATATACATCGTTGGAAAGGAAATTTCTTCAGCTTTAAAAATAAGTTTTAAAACCAGACATGTGGGACAGTAAAATTTAAGAAAATTAAAAAAAAACAAGTTTTTTCCACACCTCTCATTTATTTAAATGCCTATAAAAGGTGCGCCACTGATGAAAGGGGGCGTGTTATACATCGTTAGAGAGGACTTTTCATCTGCCTCAATAATTGTTACTTAGTTATTTTGCCCAAATATTTTAGAGAGTAGAGAGCACTTTTGAGGGGGTGAGAGGGGGCATGCCTCTCCCACTTTAAAGAAGGTTAACTAGAACAAGTCAGTGTTAAGTTATTACTAACCAAAAATAATATTTACTCACTCTCATTTTTACTTACTCAGTTACAAAAATTAATGTTCAAAATTTTTGTTTGATTTAAGGATTTCTACAAACACATTTATTTTTATTTCAAGGCGACTATTAAAAAAAGATACGTCTAGCTTAATAACTATTTAACTGTAAAGAATGGGCTTATAACTAAAAATAAAAATAAAAAAATACCACAAAAAATAGATAAAAAAAATATTTTACAAAATTTTCCCTTTTTTCCTACGCTAATGGAATGTGCACCACTGCTGTTAAAGGGTACTAAGGTACATCGTTGAAAAGGAAATTGTATCCACTTGAAAAATGATTTTTTAGAACATTTTTGAAAAAGTTGACTGTTTTCGAGTTATTAGCAAAAAACTATCAATGCCAGCATAAAAGCACAAACGAGTAAAATTTATTCGTCTATGCTGTACACTTAATTACGGATTCGCAGTATTGATTATTAGTCATATAGTTCAAATGATATCTAAGAGATGGCGCAACAGCAATTAAAATCAAGGTGTTTTGAGGTTTTTATTAATCGTCGTCTTTGGCCTACTGAGCCGATAAGAGTAACGTCACTAGATCGCGGAAAGAAAACCATTTTCTTGAACTGCTAACTTGACAACAGCGCTAAACTACTTATCTCTCTTAGTGCCATTTATTTAAATAGCGATCTTACTTCAATTTACATATTTTTTAATGGCAAACGATCGTTGACGAATCCTGTATAGTATGTGAATCTACCTACCAGAATTGATGCAGCGAAACCTATTCGTGTTTTCCAATTTCACCCCCAATCACACATGATTATCATTATCTTCAACTAAACATCTTCAGGATCGATATTATATGAATGTAAAATATTACCATTTATTTTATTGTAGAGTAATTGGGAACATTCTAACGGGTTATTATACAGAAGTAAATGTTCTTCAATACCCGACTTTGCTATTTAACTTTTTTTTAGCGCTGACCTATTTTGTTTTCTTTAGTTCTGAAAATAGGCATTTCAGGGTAGAACTGACATTTCGTAGTATGAGTCAACCATATAAAAAGTAATACAGTTACATTTATCTGCATACCTCATTTTCCGAATAACAAGAATTACATCACAGCTGCTGAAAACAAGAACCTGTTTATACAAGGCTTGAATTTCGACTAAGGCCAAACTGCTTGCGCTGTGAGCACTTCCGTACTTGGTCAAGTGTCTAAAATATACATGCACTTCAAGAGATGCTAGTACTGGTTTTAATTGCGTGTTCCCCATTACACGCTGTTCCTTATTACCCGTCGCGCCCCTATCATTGTTTTTTTTTCAGAACAAACGCTTTTTTCCTTTTTTTTTTTCGTTTGGCGTTCAGTTTTTTTGTAAAAATATAAATTTATTCAATTGCATCTCGCTAGACCCCTTACGGGAAAAACAATTTATTATTTTTTCAAAAATTCCCGCACGAATGCCACTGGTCAAAATAAAAAAAACAAGTTACAGGTAAATCAGAAAATGCCTCTTAATGAATAAAAAGTGTGTACAAATTTCAGAAAAATATCTACAGCAATACCACAGATATTAATAAAAAATGAGATTTGTTGAAAAATTTTAACACCCTGTATCTCAAAAGTGTTGTAGGAAATTACTTCATGTTATTCAAAAATACTCTCTATATTTGTATTTATTTTTTTTATTTTTCTTTTAGATGGCGAAAGGTTGTTGGTGGTACTACTTCTCCAAATTTACGGAGTTTTTTGACACGGTATGTATTCTGATGTAATTTCTTCAATTTAGTAACTAATAATATTTTCCACTAACTCAAGTTTTTAATGGTTTTCAAATTAAAATTAATAGAATATTTAATAGCTATAATTTTAATAAAACACTGTTTAGGTATATAAATACCCGTTACTAATGATTTGACAAAAAAAACTAAATAAAATATTTATTGACATAGGAAAAATCTCGTTTGCCAAATGTTCGCAAATACAGGTTTTTTTACCGGTCGAGAATTTTTTTAGGGGATTCACAAATTTTATTTGCGTAGGTTTTTCTAAATGCGTTTTCAAATTGATTATATATAACTACTTATATTTAAAAAACACTTTTGAAGCTGATATTAATTGGGCCAGCTCACGAAAATTATATGAATAGTATCGTTTGGGGTACCATTTTTAGCTCACACATATACTATACTAGTGTGAGCTTTGGTAATCCTAATTATTTCGAGAAAAAAAAAGGTGCTCCGATTTCAAAAATTTTTATATATCTTTGCGTTTCAGAAGATTTTGAAACTTTTTTGTTGCTCCGTCTGTCTGTCTGTATGTCTGTCTGTCTGTCTGTCTGTCTGTCTGGCTGTCTGTCTGTCTGTCTGTCTGTCTGTCTGTCTGTCTGTCTGTCTGTCTGTATGTCTGTAACGACCAACGCGCATAACTCAAAAACCGCTTGGCCGATTTTAATGAAATTTGGTACCTAGGCTGGGTTTTGGGCCGAGATGGTCCCATTTAAAAATGAACAAAATCCACCGAACACAAACCAAATAAAAGGGTGGGGGTAGATTTCAAAAATTAGAGTTTAAGTGAAAATATGGCGTGTGTGATATCAAACGAAAGGTAATTGAGTCTAGAGTTAAACAAAATACATTTTAATTTATTTTAAAAAAAGGGTGGGGGTATATTTTAAAAATTAGAGGTTAAGTGAAAATATGGCGTGTGTGATATCAAACGAAAGGTAATTGAGTCCGGAGTTTAACAAAATACATTTTAGTTTTTGTTTTTTTTAAGGGTGGGGGTAGATTTCAAAAATTTGAGTTTAAGTGAAAACATGGCTTGTGTGGTATCAAACAAAAGGTAATTTAGTCTGGAGTTGAATAAAATATATTTTAGTTTTTAGTTATATTAGCTCACACGTACACTATAACTACAGTACCTAGTGTGAGCTTAGGGGCCCATATATTGGCAGAGTTTCTTTGTATGTAAGGCATTAGATTTTTAAAAGAAAGTTGTACACAGGACAGTTTCTACGGAATTCCTATCTTTATTTTTTAAATTTCAGCCCGCATTTTGAAAATTTCAATTGAATATTTCCATAATATCACCAACAAAAACTTACCTACAAGTAAATGTCTTTCGAATTAACGACAGTCCGAGAATTTTGCACTGTCTAAAACCCGGTTCCTACATATCACGGTGGATAGAATAGACCGGTGTTCGGATCTTATATATTATATATTATTATATATATTATATATTATATATATATATATATATATATATATATGTCGAATTTTTCACGTCACGGGTGATCCAGCTGATTTTTGTAGACAAAAGTTAGATATGATATGAACAACGGAACAACTAATATTTTTTGAATATTATGAAAACTAAGCATTTTTCCTACAGTTTTCTAGTACATCCTTATAAAATGTAATTTTCTAGACGTATTGTCGTTATTTTTTTTTATCCCGCATTATTTTTTATTACACAAAACTTAAACTACAAGTCAAACTGAATGTGATCGTTTAGTATCAAAGGTGAACCGAGGACTTGGGAAGTATACAAAGATGTAGGTCAGCGGATTATTTTTGAAGCTGAAACGAACACAGTATTTTCTTCGAATTTTAATTTTTGTGTAAAGAGAAATAAAGCGGGCTTAAATAAATAACGACTGATATGTCTGAAAAATATTATTTTTTAAGAATATACTAAAAAATAGTAGGAAAATTGCCTTAGTTTCCAAAAAATTCAAAAAATATTAGTTGTTCATATCATATATAACTTTTGTTTACAAAAATCAGCTGTACCACCAGTAACGTGAAAATTCGACAAATATATATATATAAAATCCGAACACCGGTCTAATCTATCAACCGTGCCCACCTACGACTTTCTCGTGCGTGCCCGCGCACGCATGACGCGTGAGCGGGCACCCACGAGAAAGTCGTAGGTGGGAACCGGGTGTGATTGAATTGAATGCAGTTACAGTAATCAAAGTAACGATAGTAACGCATACATAAAATGATTACTTACTAGTCGAGTAACGATTAGTAACGAGTATTCAAAAGTAACGAAAATCAACACCTCAAATCCATAACGGATCTGACAAAAAAAAATTGTCGAAAATAATACCTTCTCTAGCCATTACTGTACGGGCTAGGAAGGTAAAAATGGCATTTAAAATTTTATTTATTTCACTGGAATATTTTTAAACCCTTAAGAAGCCAGAATTTTTGCACTGCCCCTGACGGGGATACTGGTAGACCCCAAAATGTCTCTGAAGACGTGACTTTAAAATACGATTTTGCCTTAAAAGCCTTTAGACCAGCGGCGTATATAAGGGGCACCCCAGGCCCCCAAAGCTAAGATTTTTGTAGATATTTTCCACATATTTCATGAATACAAACATAAAATAGCATAAAATACGGCCACATGGGGTCTCGAGGCTCCCCCAAAACTGTCTCGGGCCCACCTTTTTTCTATATACGCAACGGCTTTAGACCCTTCATAAAAAAGATTATGGACTCTAATTTTCTGTGATTTATAGTTTTAAAGTTTGTTGGATGGTATCCCTAAAGACTGTTTTAAAAGAACTGACTTTTAGAAACCTTATTACCTACCTTTTTCCTCAGGTTTTTGTTTCTGAGCAGAAACCACTATTAAACATTTTTTGCGATATAATGCGTTATAGTCAGAGCGTATTATTTTAAAAGGCTTTCCGTTTTCGGTCTAGAAGCAAATCATATTACTTTTTGTCAACAGACCATTTCCCCCTAATTTGACCCCGCTGAATCCGAATATCTCTGTTACCAACTTAAAAAATCGACAGGGACGGAGAAAATCCCCCCACAAACCCCCAAAAACCTGTTTTTTTCAGTTTTATGCACTTTTCTCGAAAACTAACCTTTTTATCAAAAATTGCAAAGAACAGTTTTTTGTGGAGAATAAAATTTTCTTTCCAACGATGTATTGGTCAATAAGGTTAGGAAAAGCAAGTAGCTCTTCAGTGGCGTACGTAAATTGGGATTATTTAGAAAAAACATGTTTATTATAGGTTTTTCAAAATTTTCTTAAAAACTACACTTTTTAGGAAAAAATATGTAGTATACTTTATTGTAGAACGTAACATTTTCTTCTAAAAACTTTATTAAAATGTCGGGTTGTTGCCATATTTAAGGCTTCAGGGGCGTAGTAATATAAACTTATTTTCAAAAATAACTAAAATAATCAGTTTCTCTTGCATATTTAAATATCTTTTCTAACTAAGATTTTCAGAAAAAAATGTGCCTTTATTCTTTACTGAGGATAAGACAATTTCTTTTTAAATGATATATTATAAAGTGAGGTTAATGTTATGATAAATACTTCAAAAAGGTTCTTAATTTATACCTACTAAAATAAAATGTTTCCAAATTAAAATAAACTGTTTTTGATTAGATTAGATATTTTGATTTATCTAAATAAGTTCTTTAAAGCAAAAAAACACCGGTGGTTATAAGGGGAGGGGGCATAGGGGCCATGGCCCCCCCTAAGCAATATTTTTGTGCAGAAAGTAACAGTAGTAACTTTGACACAGGTGTTTTTGGTTATTTTTTTAAGCATATGGAACTAAAAATAAAGTAATGAATCTTATGCAACGGTTGGGGGGGGGGCATAATCATAATTAGGTACTCATTGGGATCAACAACCAACCTGTCAACCTGTTAGGAAGAGTTTTTTACGCCCCTGGAGAGTTTTCTATAGTATGGGTCACATTTGGTGACACACTGTTCAAAAGGACATTTTATTATCGGGCCCGCCGCCGAAGACATAAAAGGTCGAAAGTAGAAAAGGTCAAAAAAAATCGACAAAACAAAATATTAAAAATACAAATTTACCGTATCAAGTCGAATTGACCTATCCAGTCGATGTGGACCCGCGGCCGTACTTTCGATCTTTTGTACTTTCGACCTTTTGTACTTTCGACCTTTTGAACTTTCGACCTTTTGTTTTTTGATCTTTTGTACTTTCGACTTTTGTACTTTCGACCTTTTATCCGCCGTTCTTTATTATCCACCGAAAACCTAATAAGACACAAAATTGATTAGTTTGGATTGATCTTAAATAATTTCTTTAAATTAGGAAAACCACTGGAGCGGTAAATATAAAATAACTTCCACTTTGTTATACATCGTTTGAAAGGAAATTTTATTGGCTATGACGGAGTATAGAACATATTTTTTGATAAAGAGCTTGGTTTTTAAGAAAATTGAATAAAACGTATGAAAATCATGTTTTCTTAAATGATTTGTTGAAATCACCCCCAATCACGGACGTCGCTGGTGAGTTTGCTATAAGTCAAACCCCACCGAGTTTCACATTTTTAAAAAGGGAATTTTTCTGTCTACAAAAAAGTGTAGAACAAGTTTTTTCATGTTAACATGGTAATTTAATTTACGGATGCCCCTGAAGTTTTATTTATAATACCGATTTAATCATCTTATACGTCATTTTGAAGGAAATTTTATTGAGTATACCAAAATGTAATACATGGTTTTCTGTAGATATTAGTTTTTAAAAAAATTAAATAAATCTTGGGAAAAACATAGGTATTTTTTCAACTTTTTTAAATTACTTCAATTAACGGACGCCGCTGGAGAGCTTGCTATTAGTCTAACTTTATCAAGTTACACCATGTTGAAAAGGGAATTTTATTGTCTACAATAAAGTGTATTATACATTTTTCATTTCATTTTTCATTTTTAAGAAAATTTGAAAACCTCAAACTTTCAAATTTTGAGGGTCTGGGGTGTTTTTGGAGGTTTTTGCAGCCATTAAAAAAAAATAGGGGGAATTGCCCATTTGCCAAAAAGTAATATAAAATGCTTCTAGGAAGTGGATTTTCCCGAATCTTGCCTGAACTGTCAGTGAAAAAATCGTTTTATAATAAGTCGTTGCTCATCGCCATAATACTGTAGCTATCTAGCCAATTTGAGTATTTGTTGATTAAGCATGTTATGGAATAAAAAAACATTATTTAAATGGTAACGTTGTATCCCTTATGCACGATTTTTGAGAAAAAATCAGTTTTTGTTATCAAAACATCGAATCATTGCAAAATTGTGTCTTATAGCTGGCTTGGACAGCCTGCTATCTTCAAAAACGAGGACGCTGAGTAATATATCATAAAAACGGACTTAAAAGCAGGTTTGTATGCCTGTCTGTCTGTAACGACCAACGCGCGTAACTCAAAAACTACTTGCCCGATTTTATTGAGATTAAGTACCTAGGTTGGGTTTTGGCTTAAGATGTTGCCATTTAAAAATGAATAAATTCTACTGGACATAAGCCGCAAAAAAGGATAAAAAAATTTACCTATGTTTTGTTAGATAAAATTTAGTATCTAGATTAGGTTTTGAATCTAGACGGTCCCACTTAAAAATAAATAAAATCCAGCGCACAAAAGCCAAAACAAGGGGCGGGGTTTAATTTTAAAAAATACCGGATGGGCCAAAAAAACCGGACATTTTTTTTCTATAACTTTTGAACTATACCATCGAATTTAGTGGGACAAACCGCACTTGGCAGATAATTAATCAGGGTTTTGACTAAATATATTTTTTTGTCTGCAATCTCAAAATCCAAGATGGCAGACGAAATTAAATTGTACCCTTCAATGATGCTCGTTTATTCTTGTGTTGTGAACATGTTTTAATTTTTAGCTCACACCTATACTATACTATAGTAGTGTGAGCTATGGTGATCCTAATTTTTTCGAGAAAAAAAAGTTGCTCCCATTTCAAAATTTTTTATATATCTTTGCGTTTCAGATGATTTTGAAACTTTTTTGTTGCGCCGTCTGTCTGTCTGTCTGTATGTCTGTAACGACCAACGCGCATAACTCAAAAACCGCTCGGCCGATTTTAATGAAATTTGGTACCTAGGCTGGGTCTTGGGTCGAGATGGTCCCATTTAAAAATGAACAAAATCCACCGAACACAAACCAAATAAAAGGGTGGGAGTAGATTTCAAAAACTAGAGTTTATGTGAAAATATGGCGTGTGTGATATCAAACGAAAGATAATTGAGTCTGGAGTTAAACAAAATACATTTTAATTTATTTTAAAAAAAGGGTGGGGGTATATTTCAAAAATTCGAGTTTAAGTGAAAATATGGCGTGTGTGATATCAAACGAAAGGTAATTGAGTCCGGAGTTTAACAAAATACATTTTAGTTTTTACTATTTTTAAGGGTGGGGGTAGATTTTAAAAATTTGAGTTTAAGTCAAAACATGGCTTGTGTGGTATCAAACAAAAGGTAATTTAGTCTGGAGTTGAATAAAATTTATTTTAGTTTTTAGTTATATTAGCTCACACGTAAACTATAACTATAGTACCTAGTGTGAGCTTAGGGGCCCATATATTGGCAGAGTATTTTTATCGGTTCGGTAGTTCTACTATTCTAAAAAAATCTTTTTGTTTCAACCATTGTTTTGAATATTATACGATTGCCTTGCCAATCATACCTACTTATAAATTCATTATTACTGAGCCAATTTTAATGAAATAAAAAACATCCTGGTAAGAATTAATTGCTTTTTAAATATAATGATCAACATTTGTCGCTGTCTTAAAATTTCAGATTGCGGACAGAATTATATTTGACTTCAAAATGACGTGTTTATTCTTATTTTCTGAAAATGTTATAGTTTTTTTTTAATTTATAGAAAAGCACTACACTTTAGGTGACATTCTCTGTTGGTAAAAAACGGTACTAGTGCCCCCCCCCTGGATCCGCCCTGTTTCTTTTAATACCTGATTTATGTATTATTTTCTAAACCAGGGGAAACATTTTGCAAGTTTAGGCTACAAATTCAGTATAATTTATTAATAAAATTTCGATGAATAACAATAGACACTTTCATGCGCTGCAAGCAAAAATTTTGAATTTTTATTAGCAAAAACCTTAATTTTTACTCATTTTTTGCATATTTAAAAATTATCGGGGGGGGGGGGGCAAGTGCCCCTAGTGCCCCCCCCTGGATCCGCCACCGCACAACAAAATACAAATTAGTAAAATCGGTTTGATGGTTCTCAAAAAAGCTATTTTTATTTTAGCCATTGTTTTACAGATTATACGATTGCATTGCCAATCTTGTTTGCATTTATTTTCTTATAAACTTATTAATACCGATCTTAGTGAAATGAAAAAAATCATGGTGAGAATTGATCGTCCTTTAAACATTACAATCGAAATTTAACGCCATCTTAAAAGTTAAGATGTCGAACAGAATCATACTTGACCCTTTAAAGAGGCACGTTTATTCTTATTTTCCGAAAATGTTTTAGTTTTTTTTAATATAAAAGAAAAGCACTACTTTTCTCCCGCTTAGCAAGGTACAAAATCAAGTTGCATCATGATATTTATTATTTCACTAAAATCGGTTCAGTAATAATGAATTTATCAAGAAATGAATGCAGACAGAATTGGCAATGCAATCGTATAATTTGTAAAATAATGATTAAATCAAAATCAGATTTTGTGAGAACCACCACATTGAAGAATTTATAAGGAAGTAAATGGAGACATGATTGGCAAGGCAATCGTATAATATCCAAAACAATGGTTGAAACGAAAATATTTTTTTCAGAACCACTAAACCGATTTTGCTGAATTGTACCGTAAGCGTCAACAGTTATAATGAAAAAAAAAATGTCCGGTGGTTTTTGGTCCACCCGGTAAACTATAGTTTTTTTTTTTGCTCAGTGGTGTTATACTGGGGGGGAATCTCCCATCGGACGCGTCCCTGGGTGTCGGATAGGGGGTTATTTTCACGGACCAAAATGGTCCGTGAAAATTACATTATACGTTAATCGGGTGAGGTTAGGTGCCCAAAAATAGGCAGATTATTTATTACTTGATTTTACACTAAATATAAGTTCTTTATAAAATGTTTGACGTCAAATTGTTTGAGAAAATTACTTCTTGTTAAACTATATAGCTTCACGAAATTATCACGTTTTTTATGTTCAGGGAAAGTAAAAACAAAACCACAAAAACTTATAGGTACTACTGTGACATCAAGTACTATAAATAAAACCCTATGTAAATTTGCTCTTGCTAGAAATCTATAATTATTATAAATGAAAGTGTTTAATTTACAACGGTGTTAATTAGGCTTTTTTACGCTGTGGTTTGAAATTTTATTAATGATTTATTGGGAACATAATTTTAACAATATTTATACTAGACTAATATCAACATGTTAATTACAGCATCCAATAACACTGATGAAAAAATATAACCTATTTTTTTTAACTAAACTTAACCGAACCGAGTGTTTTTGGTGATATTGGCTCCTAGTTTTAGATTTCACTTATTTGTCACTTATTGTGGTAAAAAGATAGCTATGGGAACTCACAGAAGACCACTTCGCACTCCGGCGACAAAAGTTATACAAATCAAAAATCGCCGTTTTTGAGTTAGAACCAATGCGCGAAAGGCAAAAATTGACTTTATCTACCAACAACATTGTATTAAATTAGCTTTAAGATGTCCGGCTAGATAGTGTTTATGACTCTTTTAATGACGCGTGGGTGAAAGGTGGAAGTAACATCGTATGCAGGACGTTTATCCTTGAATGTCCGGTGCATTCATTTCTCCGTGTAAATAGGACTGATGGTGAAAGCGTTCCAAGTTTACCCATGAAAGTGAACTTTTCGCTCACCTACTTTTCGCTCACCTCACCTCACGGGCAGTCAAGAATAAACGTCCAGAAGCGCCTCAAGTCCAGTTATGCACTGGGATTTAAACAAGGAGCATGATCTGTATATTACTTCTACAAAAGTGTAATACTTATTTCGAATTATGTCGTTCTTGGTGATGCAAATATAGACATTTCTGGAAATTATTTAGACTTAATATAGTTTCGCTGACTGACTTGTCTCAAAAGAAAAGTAATATTTAAATTTATGACCCTTTTGGTGTCTTAAAAGAGGTAACATAAAAAACGCCTCAAAATAATTTTTTTAAGTTTATTTGTTTTTTAAGTTGGAAATTCCAGTTATATAATAAAATAGATATATATTTTTATCAGTGGCGCACTCAGAATTATGTCTTGGGGGTGGGGGGCGAAGCGTTTGAGGGTGACCCGGAGCTTCATGATGTCGTATTTTATGCTATTTTATCTTTTTATTCATGAAATATGTGAAAATTATCTAAAAAAATCATACCTTTAGAAGGCCGTGCCCTGGGCCCCGACCCCCATGGGCGCCCACGTTTTAATAACAAACAACAATAATTAGTTAATAAAGAAAATAATCACCTAGGTATGAACGTTAATTAAAAACTACCTAAATAATGCAAAATTCAATATTTTTTGTCAAATATTTATGTTTTTAAATATAATTTAAGTGTATTTTATTTTAAGTTACTTAAAGCCCCAAAATAGATAAACGGCTAAAAAAAATCTAATTTTAAATAAATTTGAAACAAAAATAGTACCTATGTGACTAGACGAGATGCTGGTTAGTTTTTAGTAAAAGGTGGGGTGGAGGTTTGAATTAATTTTTATGAAATCTGGTCACAACTTCGTTAAGTTAATAAATAATAGGGACTTATAGGAATAAAGTCATGTAATAATAGTGTCAGGCCGTATTTTAACATTATACTTGTTTAATGGCGACAATTTTTTATACATTCTTAGGTAGAATTATTTTATAAAAAATACTTATGTTTTCTAATTAAAAACATAATTTTTAATATATTTGTTTTACTTTATTTCAGGAAAATGTATACATTCTTTAAGAGTTTCATAAAATTTAAAAAATGACATAATTAAAAAATTTGGATTTTTTAGAAATTATACTGATTGATTATTTTTTTAAAATATTTCCCTCATTAATGCAGCATTTTAACTTTTTTCCAAGCAAAAAATATTTTAAAATTGCTTTGGTGCGACGTTCTTTAAAAATACAATGTGCGACAAAATTTGATGAAAAATTATATTCGGGGAATATCCGCCAGAAATTTGTTGCTCAGTCCCTGATTCCAGGACCGAGAGGATGTATGAAATTTAGCGCGAAAACTGCACTTGATAGAGAATTAATCGTTTTGACTAAATATATTTTTTTGTCCGCCATCTGGAAATCCAAGATGGCGGACGAAATTAAAATGTACCCTTCAAAGATGCTCGTTTATTCTTGTATTGCGAACATGTTTTAATTATTTTTTAAATTAGTGAGAAAGCTGCATTCTTGCCCCGCACAACAAGGTATGTTCATAGCAAAATCGGTTGAGTCTTCTAAAAAATATATTTTTGTTTCAACCATTGTTTTGCATATTATACGATTGCCTTGCCAATCATGTCTGCATTTATTTTTTTATAACTTCAATACTACTACCGATTTTGATAAAATAAAAATAACCCTGGTGAGAATAATTGATAGTTTTTTAAAAATCATGATCAAAATTTATCGCCATCTTCACATTTAAGATGGCGGACAGAATAATACTTGATTCTTCAAAATGGCGTGTTCTTATTTTCCAAAAATGTTTTTGTTTTTTTTTTTTAATTTATAGAAAACCACTACTTTTCCCTCACATAGCGACGTACAAGTTAGTAAACTCCGTGTGGTGGTTCTCAAAAAAACTATTTTTGTTTCAATCATTGTTTTACAGATTTTACGATTGCATTGCCAATCCTGTCTGCATTCATTTCCCTATAAATTTGTTATTACTAAACCGATTTTAGAGAAATAAAAAAAATCATGGTGAGAATTGATTGCTCTTTAAAGATCCTTGTCGAAATTTTCCACCATCTTGGAATTTAAGATGTCGGACAGAATCATACTTGATTCTTCAAAATGGCGTGTCTATTCTTATTTTGCGAATATATTTTAGTTTTTTTTTATTTATAGAAAATCACTACTTTTCTCCCGCATAAAGAGGTAAAAATTAATAAAATCGGTGTAGTGGTTCTCAAAAAATCGGAGGTTGTTTTAACCATTGTTGTACAAATTATACGATTGCATTGCCAATCCTGTCTGCATTCATTTTTTATAAATTCATTATTACTAAACCGATTTTAGTGTAATAAAAAACATCATGGTGCAAACTTTAAAGATCAATCAGTTTGCGCCATGATGTTTTTTATGTCACTAAAATCGGCTCAATAATAATGAACTTATAAAGAACTGAATGCAGACAGGATTTGCAATGCAATCGTATAATTTGTAAAACAATGGTTAAAAGAAAATCAGATTTTGTGAGAACCAATTAACCGATTTTATTAGCTTATACCTTGCTAAGCGGGAGAAAAGTAGTGCTTTTCTATAGATTGAAAGAAACTAAAACGTTTTTCAGAAAATAAGAATAAACACGCCATTTTGAAGAATCAAGTATGATTCTGTTCGCCATCTTAAATTTTAAGATGGCGGTAAATTTTGAACATGATCTTTAAAAGGAAATAAATGCAGACATGATTGGCAAGGTCAAGCGCGGATTTAAGGGGGAATAACGGGGTAATTACCCCCCCCCCCCCTAGAAAAAATATTATAAATTTTTTCTAATAAAATAAGGGAAAACAGTATAATTACCCCCCCCTAGAAAAAAAAATTAGGTTACAAAAAAAATTCATCGACTATTACCCCTCCCCCCTAGATTTTCACCCAGATCCGCGCTTGGGCAAGGCAATCGTATAATATGCAAAACAATGGTAGAAAAAAAAAATATTTTTCTTTAGAACCATCTAACCGATTTTGCTGATTTATATCTTGTTGTGCGTGGCAAGAATGCAGCTTTGTTACCGATTTAAAAAAATAATTAAAGCATGTTCGCAACACAAGAATAAACGAGCATATTTGAAGGGTACAATTTTATTCCGTCCGCCATCTTGGATTTCCAGATGGCGGACAAAAACATATATTTATTCAAAACTGATTAATTATCTGTCAAGTGCAGTTTGTCCCATTAAAATCGATGGTATAGTTCCAAAGTCATAATGAAAAAAAAATTGTCCGGTTTTTTTTGGCACACACGGTATATGCTTCATAATTCATAAACTACTAAATTTTATTGACAATATGTATATTTTTAAATTAATCCGTTTAAAAATTAGCATAACATGGGCTTACTTGTTTTTTTTACGTATGATATTTTTTGGAATATTTTCTTATAAAAATAAAACGGAAAATTTGTTTTTGAGTTCAAATTTAAATTAATTAATAATATATTTGTTACGCAAAACCGGCAAAAATTATATGGAATATTTAAATTATAAATTTTTAATGGCTAAAATTTTTTCCATCTACTAATAATTATAAATATTTTAATGAGGATATTCAGCTTTATACGCAATATAAAAAATCACTATTATCAGTATTACGTAGATAAAGGCCAAAAGTTTTAGTTTTCTTTACCTTAAAAAAGACCACACCAAAATTGGCAATACTCGTTTGGAAATGGCTCCAGCTTGCCAAAAGTGATTAGCATAATCTGTTCGAAATCGGCTAGAGCCAAAAATCTTTTTCAGAAGCTGGAGACCGCCACCAGAATTGGCAATACAGTGAAACCTTCTATAAGCGGACATTCACGGTCCCGTCGATTTTGTCCGCTTATTGGAGGTGTCCGCTTATGAGAGGGAACTGCGAAATTTTTATATATATTTATTAACTATTTCCTATTGCTTGAGTTTTTCTGATATTAAATTTTTCAGCGATCTTTCGTGCTGATAGATGTTCCTTCTCCGAAACGTTAACAACTTCCATTTTTTTCACGTAAACTAAGAAGTTTTTTACTAGGCGACACTTCACAGAGATCTATTACTACTCAACTGAACAATAAAAATCAAACGAATAAAATATGTAAATACGAGAAAAGTACAGTCTACTCCGGTTATAACGTACCTGGGTTATAACGTACTTTCGGTTATTACGGACATATTTCATTGGTCCAGCCAAAGTACTCTTGTTTTTCACCAGATATTACGTACCTTTTATACCTTCTACTTCGGTTATAACGTACCATATTTTGACTAATTCCGTTATAATATATATTACATTAGTATAGGTATAAAGATTTTACTAGTTTTTAGTTTGAGTTCAGGTAGTTTAGTTAATTTTGTTTTCTTAGTTTTAAATGTTTTATTAGTTACCATTTTATTCCAAATAAAAAATGTACGTTCTAACATGACTTTTTAATTGTGTTTTTTTATAACGAACGTCTGCTTATAAAGTACATATTTTCTGGTCCCTTGAGGGTGTGTTATAACCGGAGTACACTGTATTTAGTCTCTGCATTAAAACGGAAAGAGGTAATTCCCTGGCTGCAGAGTGCGTTGTTGCCAACTTACTAAATAATATTTATGCCCATGAGGTGCAGCGCTCCGTCTTGTTGTCAGAGGTTCGTGTCCGGTTAAGGGAGGTTTTAGAACCAAAAAAAATTGTCCGCGTCCGGTTATTAGAGTGTCCAGTTATAGGAGTGAATTTTATAGGTAATGAAATAGGCAAAAGCTTGGTTCCAGCAAATTTGTCCGCTTAAAGGGAGTGTCCGCCTATTAGAGGTGTCCGCAAGGAGAGGTTTCACTGTACTTACTCGTTGTGATTAATCCAAGGGTTTCCTAATCTCAAAAACCAATATTTTTTTGTTCTGTTTTGGCATTTTTTTGTGTTTTGTGTGCAATGGAATATAGCAAATTGTAGGTTGTATGTTTTTGTAACGTGTTCCAGATTTGAACAGAGTGAAGTTAAAAAAGACCATTCATGCATACGTGGTGAAAAAAATAGGAGTTTTAAGATATTAGTAACACTACCTCCAGTTTGGTCAAATAAATCAGTCCCTCTTTGTAAACCAAACTCCTTTTATCTTTTTTTATTTATGATTTCTATCTATCTTTATCGGAGCTCGAACATCCACGATACTTATCTGAATGACAGTTGACAGTGAGAGAAACGGAGAGCATTTTGCTTGCGTTCTTGTACCTAAAGCCCATTACACACAAAAATGCATAGCCCATCACGCACAAATATCATGGATCACCTTTTGTTAGGTGATCCGTGCAAATATGCTACGCGTTATGCGGCCTATGTTTGTGTTTGATCGGCTCAAACGCCAAGCGCGGATCTTAACCAAAAGCTGGGGAGAGGGTATTGGCCGACGGTACCACTATTTATGCAATTATTTATTCTTTTAGGGGGGGAGGGGGGATAATTATGCCGTTGATCCGATATTTCTTAACGAAAAGTCCTTTTTTTTCTACACGGTAAAATTTTTTATCTACGATGAAAATACGTTATTTTCTTAAATAAATTAATTTACTCTAAAATAATTTGTTTTCAATTAAAATATTTCTTTTTAGTTCAACGCAGCGTTTAATCTTGAAATGAGACTTTATTTTTCTTCTTTGATTGTTTTGTTTCAGTATACTACATTTTGCAACAAAGCAAATTGTCTCCATAAAAGTAATATTTTGCGTCCAGAGAAAAAGGTGCCTTAGAATAATTCAGTTCCAATTTATATTAAAACAATTTTTGTTTCACATTAAAAGACATTTTTTTGTGCAATATCAAGAAAATATTCTCTTGGTAAATAGGAAAGCACGAATTATTTTACTTCAAAGCAATTTGCTTTGAACTAAGACAATTTTTTTACCGTGTAGGGGGGAGGGGTAACTACCACGTTACCCCCGCCCTCTCAAAGCCGCGCTTGCTAGGCGCCATGCAAGTTTTTAGTGTTTACACAAATAATGGATTTTAAAGTTTTGTTTACAAAATTTTACTTTGATTATATAACGAACTATAAACTATTTACTACCTCTATACTAATAATTAATACAACTTTTTTAAATTTATTTAGAAGAAAAAGAATACATTTTTAAAGTATATAAATATAAACAAATATTGGCAGTCGCGTAATTCTAGGATAACCTTTATGATCAATATTTAAAGGAAAATAAGATACAAAAAATGGATCAACGTTCACATACAGTAGATTATTTTTGAGACTTTTTACAACTTTTTTTCGTTGGCCTATTTGTAATGGTAAACAGCTGATCATTGTCAAAAAGTTATCTCAAAAATTATGATATGGAGATTATATTCATTCTAAATATATGAGATATTCTTAATCATGACAAAAACATTTCATGTAAAAAAAGCCAAGTACATAAAAGTAAAGCCAAGTTCTCCAATACAATGCGGTATATTGTTCAAAACTTTTGCAATGCTTTATTACAAATTTTGAGGCTCTTGAATTTTTTCCTACGGTTTTATCATAGTTCATATCAGTCTTCCAAAGCTCAGCTCTAGCGTTTCTGGAAGTGGGCAATGTTACTTTTACATAACTTTACATTTATAGAAGAGGGAAGCAAATGAAAATTTTGTGGTTTTTTGATTTTTTTCCAAGGTTTTTGTCATAATTTTTATCAGTCGGTCATAATTCAGCCTTATATCATGTCTGGAAGTACAGTAGAATTTTGATGATCTACACATGAGTAACTGAGTGAGTGAGTGGTAATTTTGACGTTTTTTGAATACTCGTAACTACTTTACTACTTTATGGAAGTTCATAAAATTGGAGGGGTTGTTAACTTTATAAAGATCTACGACTGAGCAAAGTTTGAGTTTCGTAGCACATTCCGAAGGAAAGTTTTAGATAGGTCATATATGGGCTAACTTGGTTGGGCACTGCCGTGCCACTAGATATATATTGCTAAAGAAATATCTCGGATCAAAAAAAGCAAATGGATTTTAAGCAAGAACCAACCTTAAATGTGTAATTTCGTAAATTATTTCTTTCTTTGAAAATATTGAGTAAAAAAAAATCCGTCAAAGAGATTAATTCTCGGAAAAATAATCAAACCAGTCAGTGGAATCATTAGTCCATATAACTCAAATTTCACAAAAAATAAAGACACAAACTAAAAAATCAAAACGCAACGTATTCAATATTAATTTTTTAAATTTTATTATTTTTAAATAAGAGATAAAAAAACTAAGCGCTCATGAAATTCACTTGTTTCTTATAACACTATCTTAAACAATGCTAACAAATGAAGATAGGTGATGAGAAGGGAAATACTAAAACAAAAATCTGAATGAGTGAAAAAAGCATTTATTTCTGAACCAAGAAAATGTACAATTTTATGGAGGCTTCTTCTCTACTACTAAATTATAATCCTAAAAACTATATTTATTACAATATTAGAAAATCGCAGTTTCACTATATTTATTCTTCATAAAAAGCCTTTTTTACCGGAAAGGAAAACATAATCACAGTGTGTGTCTATAATAAACATAATATATAAAAAAATTATTATATGTTAAACAGATGTTTCTTTAACAGACATTTACATTTTTTGAATCATTGTTCTTTATATAAGCTGGTAGATTGTTGTATATTTTTACCCCTTTTTATAAAATTGAGGACGAAAAAAGCTTTGTGTGTACCTGTGGAAGTGTTAGGTCGTTGGATGTTCTAGTGATGTAGTTGTGTACTTCAGATCTATTCGATAAGCTGATGTTAGAGTGTTTTGTACCATGCTTCACATTGTGAATAAAAGTAGATGCCTGAAGTAGATAAATGTGGCTCAATGACATGATATTATAGTTTTTATAAAGATATTTGGTTGGACATCTATGGTGTAGAGAGTAAATGTTTTTCAGTCCCCTATTTTGTAGTGTTTTGATTGGTTTGATATATTTTTCACATGCAGAGAACCACACTAACAGTAAATATTGAATGTGAGAATGTACAAGACTATAATATACAGATCTTAAAAATTGTGTGGGTAAAGTGTAGCTGAGTCTTTTTAATATACCTATTGGAGCTCGTATCTTCTTTTTCAAATTGTCAAGATGACCAGACCAAGAAAGTGTTTCGTCCATTATTATACCTAGATATTTAATATGCTTTGCATATTTTAGTGTCTGATTTCCGATGACTAAGTTTGGTCCCTGCTCAGGTGTTCTACTCGAGATGAACATGTAATGTGATTTCTCTACATTTAAAGTAAGCTTATGGGATTTTAACCAGTTTAATACTATTTCTAAATCTCTTTCTATGTTATTTATTAAACTTAAATGAGACATGTCGAAGTACACTAAGAGTGTATCATCTCATATCATATAGCTTTAATGAACCTTTCAATTTTAGACTGGATAGTGAGTTGACATAAATTAGAAAAAGTGTGGAAGCTAATGTTGATCCTTGAGGTACACCCCACGTTATTTTTCTTTTGCTACTTAATTTGTCATTTATGCAGACGCACTGTTCTCGCTCAAACAGATAGCTTTTGAAAAACTCATGGCAGGGACCCCTTATGCCCATCATAGACATCTTTTTTAGCAAAATCTTGTGGTTTACTGTGGCAAATGCCTTCCGCAGGTCCAGCGCCACAACAGCGCATTTTAGTTTTTTATCTATTTTACTTTGTATTTCAGTAACTGTATCTATAACTGCACTGCATGTGTCACTGGAGCCACGGAAACCATACTGACCTTTATAAAAAAAGTCTTCACTATTTAAAAATTTTACTAGCCTCAAATTAGCAGCTTTCTCTATTATTTTAGAAAAACAGCAGATAACGGATACTGGTCTATAATTGTTAACTGATTCACTATCTCCATCCTTGTGTATAGGTGTAATTTTTGCCACTTTGCATGCGTTTGGAAACACTCCTTGTCGTAGGCACTGGTTTATCAGTTTACACAATACCTTTGAAACTTCATCTTTGCATGCCTTTACAGACTTTGTATCTATTTCATGCACACCTGTTGCCTTTCTGATATCAAGCTGACTAATATAGTTTTTGATCTCATCTATAGAGACTGGGACGAAAAACATGTTCTTTGCCGATTTTTTTTCGAGACTCACATCAAAACCTGTGTAAGGAATTTCTTTTGCAAGGTTTTCCCCTATTTCAGTAAAAAACTTATTACAGTAGTCGCCTATTCTTACCTGATCATCACAGGTATCACCATTAATTTTCATTGTCTTTATTGTGTTTTGCTCATTGTTTGTTTTGTTAGTGACTATTGAGTCGATAAGCTTCCATACTTTCCTAGGGTTTCCTTGAACTTTTGCGAATTCTCCATTATAATAGGCTGTTTTTGTTTCTTTAATTTCGCGTTTTAAAGTTTGCTTTGCTTCTTGATATTGCTGAATCATGTTTAGATTGTTAGGCAGTCTTTGAACTTTCCTATAATAATATTCTTTATGACTGATAAGTGTTAGGAGTCTAGCTTTATTACTAGAGAACCATCTTTGTTTTTCGATTCGTAGTTTTACATTCTTAATTTTAGTTTCTATATTTCTCGCAAAACACCTCACCAAATTCTCATAGTTCCAGTCCACACTATTTGCTTCGCTATAGTTCATTTTTGAATCTGGAACATCTATAACACATTACCCATTAAAAGAGATCCTAGTAAAAATCTAAGAACATTCCGCAGGGGCAAATAAGGACAAAAACTGAGGAAATCAGTCTTAACGAGGACTTCATACAACTCTTACGTACGTCGATTTAATAAAATGACGTATATTGGACAGTCAGTATGTAATAAAATATTCATTGCCTACAAGTTGGTAAAAGAAATCTAAATAAGATGCATTAAAACCACATAAGGTGTTTAGATGACATTAACCTTGGTCAATTAATTACTATGCATTCCTTGGTATGTGTAATTTTGAATATTACAACAAAGAATGCAAAACAAACAATTTAAAAATTAATAATTTAGTCTCAATTTTTTTTACCAGTTCTTACCCTTCTCAATACATGAATCTAACGGACGGAAGCGGAACGTATTAAAATCAGCAAAAATTCAAAAGTAGAGGGCGTTTGACACAATATGATAATGATGTTTGTCTGTCTGTTTGCTCAGCAAAATCTCCAGAACTACCTAAACGAGTTTTTTGAAATTTTTAGAAATAAAATTTTTATAATATAATCTATTTAAATAAAAATAACACCCAACTGCTAAATTTTCTTGTAAGTACTAGTCGCAGTTGAGTACAAAATTGATAGGTATACCTATAATGTACGACATGCTTGAACTTACTTTTAGTTTTGATGTCCAAAGCGCACTTACGAAATTATATAGTTTTGTATTTTCATGAATCAGGTTATTGGGTAATTTTGGACCCAACTGCGACTAGTAGTTACAGGTAGATTTAGCAGTTGGGTGTTCTTTTATTTATTTATTTTTTTATTTCCAACTTTTAGGTTTAATTCTTATTCAGCCTTATTAAAAGCACTATGCATTTACCATTCATTTAGCCTTACCCAAAAAGTACTTGTAGATTTTTTACGGACGCGAACAGTGATACCTTCAATTTGGTGAAGGTGGAGGAGGAGAGAGTGAGGAGGTAACTAGTAAAATGTTGTTGAAGAAAATCTTAAAGCATGTGCAGCAAGAATTTTTGAAATCGCTCTATATTTGTGAAAGCTATAACTTTTACTAATAAGGAGGGAGGGGAGAACAGAGGAAGGGGGAAACGAGTAAAATGATGTTGGAAAAAAGTTTTCAAGCGTGTGCAGAAAGAAATTTGGAAATCGCTTTATATTTGTGAAAGTTATAGCTCTAACTATTACTAAAAAGGACGGCGGGGTGGAGAGAGGGAGAGGAGGGGAGACCTAGGGGTGGCTCGGTATTTCCTTTTGGTGTAAGGTTAGGGAAAATACCAGGAAATACTTGGGAAGAACTGGGAAATATACTAGCAAATACCGGGAAGTGCTTGGGAAATACTGGGAAATACTATTGAAATTTGAGGAAATACTGGGAAATATCGAAGGTATTATACCGTAGGTATTTCCTTTTGATGTACAAAAATCGGCGATCGAGCCAGCCCTCGAGGGGAACTAGTAAAATGGTGTTCGATAAAAATCTGGAAGCGTAGGCAGAAAGAATTTTTGAAATCGCTCTATATTTGATAAAATTATGCGAATATGGTTTTTGAATAGGGTGGGTGGAATGACATGAGGGGTGATGGATGGGAGCAGTGGGGACTACAAAGTGACTACAACAATTTAGGGAACATTTGCTAGGGGTAATCAAAGGAATTTCAATAAAATCGCCTGAAATTTAGATAATTTGTATGCCTTAAAGCCTACATCCTGGGACAAAATGGCGTCTGAAGTCCGTCATGTTGATTCCTGTTTAAAAAAATATAGCCTATAGCACCTTCGGAATCAGTAGCCATTCAACAAATCCTTTTTTGTCAAAATCGGTTCATCCGTTTAGCCTCTAGCGTGACACAAACATACATTTTTACTTACATACGACAATCGAAAACCATTACCCTTCCTTTCGCCATGCTGCAGTTGGGTAAAAAATACCTCTTTATGAATAGAAAGTGTGTATCAAATTTCACAAAAATATCTACAGAAGTATCAGAGATAATAATAAAACAGGAGATTTTTTAGAAACGTCAACACATTTCTCTCAAAAGTGAAGACATTTAGAACATTTGTTTATATAAGAATTATATTAAAATGGACCCAAGAATCACCTCCTTTATTATTAGCATATAATAACACCCTATAGTTGTCAAATTCTTATCAAATATATACTTTTACATGGGCGACGATAAACCAAGAAATTCTTGTGCTTGGTTTTTTGTTTAATATTCCTGCAAGCAAGAGTCAATTATTAAGGCCCAAAATATCCGGTGCAGAAACGGCCTTGAGTACCCTGCAATTCCACTTTCAGTTATTGGCCTTATATTTTCACATTTTGGGTCTATAGCAGACATATACTACGACCATGGCGGGTACAAGTACTATTACTAAAATAAATGCCTAAAATGAAAGTAGACCAACATATTATGGTTGATTCTATTCTACTAATAGCGTGCAATATTGGAAATTTGCAATTCTCGATTTTTACGTGGATATAAGCGGTTAAAAGTAATATCGATGGTTGAAAGGCAAAAGGGCATAAGCGACACATTATTTTTTTTTTAACATTTTTAAATTTCTTTACATTTATTTATTTTTTCTGGAAAAAAGAATGGATCCTGTTTTTTTTTTATTAAGCCACAAATAACACTTTAAGTGGCCCTGCTGTAAAGTTTGAAAATTGTCGCTTATGACCTTTTACCTTTCAACCATCGATATGTAAAGGTCATGTCATTCATGTTGATTGATAACTGAAAAAAGGATATCTCAAAAATTATGTGATGGAATGTAGGAAAGTTTACTTGTCCTTAACTCAAATTTAATAAATCTGTCTTTTTCTTCGTTTATTTTTCTTTTAACTTCTGCATGCCTTGTGGGTTTTAGCTGGATTCACGAAAACAACTATCTGGCTTTCGGTACGATTTGTCCCTATTTGATGAAGATTTGAGCAATTGCAGTTTTAAAATTATTCCTATGATGCTTTTTCTTAAATCAACCAGTCTTCCAAACTAGTTTCCGGGAAGCATTAGAACAATTAGTGTTTATCTGTTTTGGCTTTTTTATCAAAAATTTTATAAATTATTATCTTAGTACTCCCCTATGTTATCACAGTTTAATATGTCTTTAGTTGATAATCTGAGTCTATATTTCCACCTCTGCTTTATTATAAATTATTTGTGTCTGGGTTTACCGCATTTTTCACCGGTTTAGACTATGTTCACAAAATCAGAACAGTATGGGGTCTCCGAGATTGCACGATGCACAAATTGCAATTTCTTACAAAGTTTACTTGTACCCTTTTGTCGTAAAGTTAAGTTTTGTGTGTGTAGGTTTAAGGTAGATTAAATAGTTAAGGCAAGATTTCGAAAAATCCACTTTTTAGAAGCATTTTATATTACTTTTTGGCAAATGGTCGATTCCCCTTATTTTGACCCCGCTGAATCCGAGTATTTATTTTTTCTGGAAAAAAGAATGGATCCTGTTTTTTTTTTATTAAGCCACAAATAACACTTTAAGTGGCCCTGCTGTAAAGTTTGAAAATTGTCGCTTATGACCTTTTACCTTTCAACCATCGATATGTAAAGGTCATGTCATTCATGTTGATTGATAACTGAAAAAAGGATATCTCAAAAATTATGTGATGGAATGTAGGAAAGTTTACTTGTCCTTAACTCAAATTTAATAAATCTGTCTTTTTCTTCGTTTATTTTTCTTTTAACTTCTGCATGCCTTGTGGGTTTTAGCTGGATTCACGAAAACAACTATCTGGCTTTCGGTACGATTTGTCCCTATTTGATGAAGATTTGAGCAATTGCAGTTTTAAAATTATTCCTATGATGCTTTTTCTTAAATCAACCAGTCTTCCAAACTAGTTTCCGGGAAGCATTAGAACAATTTGTGTTTATCTGTTTTGGCTTTTTTATCAAAAATTTTATAAATTATTATCTTAGTACTCCCCTATGTTATCACAGTTTAATATGTCTTTAGTTGATAATCTGAGTCTATATTTCCACCTCTGCTTTATTATAAATTATTTTTGTCTGGGTTTACCGCATTTTTCACCGGTTTAGACTATGTTCACAAAATCAGAACAGTATGGGGTCTCCGAGATTGCACGATGCACAAATTGCAATTTCTTACAAAGTTTACTTGTACCCTTTTGTCGTAAAGTTAAGTTTTGTGTGTGTAGGTTTAAGGTAGATTAAATAGTTAAGGCAAGATTTCGAAAAATCCACTTTCTAGAAGCATTTTATATTACTTTTTGGCAAATGGTCGATTCCCCTTATTTTGACCCCGCTGAATCCGAGTATTTCTGTTGCTACCTCGAAATTTTGACAGGGGCTGAGATATTCAAGATGGCGGCCAACATGGCGGTAAAAGTTTAAATTGCCGCAGTAAATCCTAAATTGACACAGGTGTACATTCAAAATATATATTTATACTAAAACTAAAAAATAATGCCATATTAGTTTTTTTTTAATGGCTGCAAACACCTCTAAAAACCCCCCAGACCCCCAAAATCTAAGAGTTTGAGATTTTTTCACATTTTCCTAAAAAAATGTATGATATACTTTATTGTTAGATTAGAGTGGCGTCCGTTAATTGATGTAACTTAAAAAAGTTGAAAAAGTACACTAGTTTTTCCCTAGATTTTTTAAAACTTATGTCTACAGGTTAAAATGATGTATAACATGATTGTATTGGTTTTATAATTAAAACTTTAGGGGCATGCGTAAATTAAATCAATTTTAAAAAACCATTTTTGTTACACGATGTATACCAAAGTAAAAGTTATTTCGTAGTTACTGCTCCAGTAGTGTCCTTAATTTAAAGTTATTATTTAAAGTCACCAAACTGATCCATTTTTTTACAGGTTTTATCCAATTTTCTTAATAACTTCTTAAGATAAAATGTCTTACAAACATAAATTTCCTTTTAATCTGTGTACCAAAAAATGTAATAGAAAATATGGCTCACTCTTCAGGGACGCCCGTATATTATGGTCATATATTTTCATAAAAAGCTTGTTTTTCTTTAAAAATACAGAAAATATGTAACAAAAATTGATTATTTTGGTTATTTTTGAAAATATATTTTTTTAAGTACGGAATGGATACTTTCCTGTGACATAAACCCAACATTATATTACAGCTTTTAAAAGAAAATTATATTTTTTACAGTAAAGTATAGAACATACTTTTTTCCAAAAAGTGTAGTTTTTGAGAATAAAATCTATAATAACCATGTTTTTAATAAATAATTCCAATTTACGGACGCCACTGCTTGTTCTAACCTTATTGGCCATACATCGTTGAAAAGGGAATTCTGTTCTCCACAAAAAATTGTTATTTACAATTTTCGATAAACAGGTTAGTTTTTGGGGGTTTGGGGGAAAGTTTCTCCATTCCTGTCGATATTTCGAGTTGACAACAGGGATATAAGGATTCAGCGGGGTCAAATTAGGTGGAAATGGTCTGTTGTCAAAAAGTAATATAATTTCCTTCTAGACCGAAAACGGAGTGCCTTTTCAAAGTTTTTGCTCCAACTTAAAGACAATAAGTAAGAATGCGCAGTAGTGTTAGAATCACCCATATCGGTACATGCTTCACAGTTTCTGCTATGCAGAAATTAAAAATTTGTTTGGTTGCCAATAAATAATATTATTTTCGCAACTCGGCCTAAGTAGCGTAGTTTATCATTTTACGAAATTTAACTTTGATTTACAAATTTTAGAAAATATGTTGGTATACCTACTAATAATAATAGATCGTAAATTTATTCAATACCTATCTATTAAAGTACGAGCTATTACTAAAAGCTTAAAAAACTTTACAGCAGCTTCCTGTAAATGTAAAATATCTCAATAGCACAAGATTTAAGTTTTAAGACGACCACAAACCAGACTTAAAAAAAAACTTGAATCTGTGACCGTGCTTTGATATTCCACCTATGCTTTCTCAGAAAATAAAAAAATAATCCAGAGCTGTCTATTTAGTTAAGGAAGACACTCTGTTGTGATTTTGAGATGTATCTATCTCTTAACCTCTAACTGGGGGGATTTTGACCCTTACTATTGTATGGGGAAAGTGGGTTAACTAGCAACTTGGGCAAAGGGCTTGTCCTTAACTAACGTAACGCATTAACGCATTAAAAATTAAAAAAAAACGCTCAAATTCTAAATAAATAATACTTTTTAACCCCCTGACAATTTACATAATTTACGTAAAAAATAATAAATATTTATTGAATAAACTTTTAAAAAATATATTTTATGTCTTAGAGATATGTATGTATATATACGAGGGGGGGGGGGGTAGCAAACGTTACGTAATATTGTAGAGGGGTCAGACGTTTCGTTACAATGAATGGGGGAATCAAAATTTCGTAATTTTAGCTTGACTTAATTTAAGGGCAGGTCCTAAGTACCTAGTAGTAGGTAGAGACCCTGTATGTATGACATATTTTTACATAAGAGAGACGCGACAAACCCATTAAAGTCACTGAAATTAACATTTTTTGGTTATGTTATTTTTGTGCCAAGTTCATTGGCATTTCAATTGTCAGCGGTGAGTGACATCAATCATCATGCAATATATAAACCAACACGTTTGTCCGCACCCCCTGTATAGGTTTTGTTAAAAATCGTTTATTTTTATTTTCCCACGCTTATGAATTAACAAGGACAGAAGGTGCGTCTCTCTCTAAACATCGCTAGAGTATAGAGGACCGATATTTTCATCCTTTGATTTTGACTTAAATAAATTTGACTTTGAAGAGATTGTCGCGTCTCTTTTGTTTCAAATATGTCATACATACAGGGTCTCTAGTAGTAGAGAGGTAGTTAGAAGGCTTTATTTTAAAAGTTGACCATTGTTTTTATGTTAATTTCTGAAAAGGTTTGCCATAAATCAAATAGCAACTTATTGAATACGGCTTTAAATGAGCTTAAATTCGGGTTTCAAGCTTTTAATAATTTTTTTGAAATAATGGCAGCTGAATAAAGACAATTAAAAAGTTTTTTCAACGTGGTGAAGATTCATCTTTTCTATTCGAATTTAAGAATCAGGGGTCAGGTTTCACCCGTCCGAGGGGCTATATAAACCAGCAAACAAACCGAACCCCTTACAAACAAAATTGACGCATTTAAATATTTTTTTTATTAGTTACTAAAATAGAGGTACATACAGGGAAAACTTTTGATTGAAAACCCTGTATTTAAAACAAAATAAAAAACTTATTTTTCTTTATTAGGGTATAAAGTACTTATTTAAAAAAGTGTTTAAAATGATAAAAATATTCATAAGTATAAAAAAATGTCAATAAAATAAGTAAAACTCAAAGGTTATAACTTTATTACTATTTATAAACATAGGAATTTGTCATGCATAAATTATAAGTAGGTAGAAGCACGGATCACCTTTTGTTAAGGTGATCTGTGGTAGAAGGTAGTTACTAATTCTAAGAAATGCATAATTTTCCATTAATACTTAATTTTTTTTTTAGTTTTATGACAATAATTTAAATTGTTATGCTTTAAAATGCAATTAAGATGTTTTTGAAAAGTGTTCGCTACTGAATTTTGTATTTCAAGAAATGCATAATTTACCATTAACAATATTTTTTTTGGTTTTTATGGCATAAATTTAAATTGTTATGACTTACAAATATAATTAAGATGTTTTTGAAAAGTGTTTGTTCCCGAATTTTGTTTTCTTTTAAGTTTTGTTGTATAAAAATACTCGCATTTAGTAAAACTGACTGATATCCTGATATCCCAAATTTTTTTCAGAAATATCTTATTACTTTATGCCTGTTATGAAATATGTTTAAGTCAACATTTTGGAAAATGACATTGTCCAAAAATTTCCACGGAAATTGCATAACATTGGAAATGTGCAGTTTTACTATCATAATAAAACGCCTGCATCTCAAAATTCATTCTTGGAAAGTCTAGTCTATCTTCAAAATTTTATTTTTAGCCAATTTTTTAAAACCAAAGCTATCGTGCGTGACGCCAGAAAAAATCCCAAACCTTATGGATTTGGCATTTTTTTAGGTATCATGCACTAAAGATTTTGTTAAAAAATTGCCTTCAAACAAAATTTCGTTCAGTTAGGCATATTACTACTGAAAATCAAAATCTCGAACACCATTCAAATGTCGATTAATTCAAAACTAGATAATCACAGTGCCTCGTCCAGGAATTTGTCTTGGGGGAGGGGCGAGATCACATTATGTCGTATTTTATGCTATTTATTTTTTTTTATTCATAAAATATGAGAAACATATTTTTAAAAAAAATTGGATTGGGAGGGGGGCGAGTCCTGAGCGAGGGGTGGCTCGACCGCCAAAGTTTGTACACCAAAAGAAAGTACCTACGGTATTTCCTGAGGTATTTCCCAGTATTTCCTCAAATTTCAATGGTATTTCCTAGTATTTCCCAACCACTTCCCGGTATTTCCCAGTATATTTCCCAGTACTTTCCAAGTATTTCCTGGTATTTCCCCTAACTTGTACACCAAAAGGAAATACCGAGCCACCCCTCAGTCCTGAGGCCCCTCTTGGGTGCCATCAAAATGTCAATAATCAAAATCTTAATTCTTATATAAAATTTTAAAAATAATATTAGAATTTCAAATAAAAAATTGTCAATAGTTGCGGATCCAGGGGGGGGGCAGAGGGTACCGCCCCCCCCTCCCAAACATATAACTTATTTTTTAGTTTAGCAGCATCACTTATTTAAAATTTATCACAAATTCTTCTTATTTTTTTTTAAATTTCGCATGCGGCGCTATTAATCTCCTTTATCTACCAAATTTCTGATGGTTTAATGGCACTCTCGCCCCTCCCCTCCGGAAATCCTGGATCCGCCACTGATTGTCAAATAAATAAAATATGGAAATTCTAAAATAAATATAGAAACTCTAAAACATCGAAAATTAAAATGTCAAAGCTATAAACGATTAAAAATTACACGATTATTTTAAATCATGATCGTCGGACAGACAAAAAGGAAAAGGTTGGAAAAGACGTCGAATGGATACTTCACTCTCACCACCACAACAAAGCTCGGGCACTGGAGAGCCCTCCAATAAAACACAAAATGAAGAACCCCCAATTAAGGTTAAAAAAGCTCCATTACCTCCACCGATTATGGTAAATGGCGTAAATAATTTTAATGATATATATGAAAAGTTAAATATCATACAAGGAGTTAAAATAAAAGTTTTAAATAACGAAAATATTAAAATAAATGTACAAGACGCAGACAGCTATCGGCTGGTTACTAAAATGCTTAATGAAATAAAGCATCAATGGCACTCATACGAAAACAAACAAATAAGGCCAATTAGAGTAATAGCGAATAGGCTACACTTCTCATGTGACCCACAAAAAATTGTAGCTGATCTACACAAAAAAGGTTTTAAGGCACTGGAGGCCAGCAACAAACTTAAATGGAGAACAAGACAACCTCTTAACATGTTTATGCTCACATTTAGCCACGATGAAGATATCAACAAAATTTTTGAAATTTCCAGTATCCTTGGGATTGAAGTGGAAATAAAAGCACTAAAAACCTCAAAGTTAGTCCCTCAATGCAAAAGATGCCAATCTTATGGACACACACAAAAATATTGCGCTAAAGAACCACGTTGCGTAAAATGCACGGGGAAACATCTTACTGTAGAATGCTCCAAACCAAAAGAATCTGAGCCAAAATGCATCCACTGTGGAGGCAAGCATCCTGCTAACTACAGAGGATGCCTTGTTGCTAAGGAAATACAAAAATTGAAAAATAAACCTAAGAAACCGAATCTGATACCAAACGTGAGTACAAATAGACAAAACCAACAGACAAGAAACACAGTCACACAAAACTCTGTGACAAGGACATACAGCCAAGTAGCAGCAACAGCTACTATACCTGATATTAATATCAGTAGTTAAAATACTATGGAACAAACACTACAATTAATTTTGGAGAAATTGAACAAACTTGATGAGCGATTAACTAAACTAGAAAGTAGCAATAACGGAGCTACCAATATGCCTCAAAATGGTCAGTAATCTTAGAATCCTAGCTTGGAATGCCAATGGTCTCTTGCAACATCAGCAAGACTTGCAAGTTATTCTAGACATAGAAAAAATTGACGTCTGTCTTGTGTCAGAAACGCATTTCACTAACCAGTCTCACATTAAATTTAAAGGTTATAAAGTGTATCATACAACTCACCCTAGCAATACTGCACATGGGGGAAGTGCTGTAATAATTAAAGAAAATATATCACACTATGAGGAGATGGGATATAAAACCATAGAGATTCAAGCTACATTAGTAAGTGTAAAAACCAAAACATATACATTAGTCATAAGTGCTGTCTATATACCACCAAGGCACTTACTAAAGAAAAATCAATATCTTAATTTTCTGAGAAAATTAGGAAACCGTTTTATAATTGGAGGTGACTTTAATGCAAAAAATACCTACTGGGGATCTAGACTGACGAATTCTAAAGGAAAATAACTTTTGCAAGCTATTAGTGAATATCAATGTGAGCCGATATCAACTGGTAAGCCCACATACTATCCAACAGATCCAGGAAAAATTCCAGATCTAATTGATTTTTTTATAGTAAAAAATATATCTTTAAGTTTTGTAGATATAGAAGAAAGTTTTGATTTACACTCAGATCATTCACCTATTATTCTAACTCTTAGTAAAAACATAATAAAGAAAGAAGCAAATATCTCACTAGTTAATAAACTGAGTGACTGGATTAGTTTTAAACAAAGTCTGTCAGCAAAAAATAAACCTATCAGTACCATTGCAAACGCCAGAACAAATCGATAAAGAAGTTGATTATTTTGTTACAAATATTCAACAAGCAGCTTGGGAAAACAGTCCAAAACCAAAGAGAATTTTTAAGGGAAAAAACTATCCAAAGGAAATTAGAGACCTTATATTGGAAAAAAGGAAACTAAGAAGAAAGTGGCAACAAAGCCTTGATCCTCGGGACAAAACAAATCTCAACAACATGACGCAGCGCATTAGGCGAGAAATTCTAGTAATAAAAAATGAATCTATTAACCATTTTCTTAATGAACTTACAGATGATAAAAATACCGACTATTCCCTTTGGAAAGCAGCCAAAGATTTTAAAAGACCAATTATCCAAATTCCACCCATACGAAAATCTAACAACCAGTGGGCAAGGAGTAACGAAGAAAAAGCAGATATTTTTGCAAGTCATTTAGAAAAAACATTTCAGCCCCACGAAGCACCAGATGAACACTTTTATTTAAATGAACCCCATCAAATCGAGGACCATATTAAGCTTACATCACCAAAAGAAATATTAACAGAAATCAAAAATATTAATTCGAAAAAAGCCCCAGGGTATGATCTTATTAACGGGGTACTCATAAAACAACTCCCCAGAAAAGCTATCGTAAAACTATGCAACCTAATTAATGCGTCTTTTAGGCTTAGGTATGTACCTAAACTGTGGAAAGTTGCAGAAGTTATCATGATTCCAAAACCGGGAAAACCACTCCATGACGTGTCATCTTACAGGCCAATATCTTTGCTGCCAATTATATCCAAGCTCTATGAAAAATTATTGCTTAAAAGAATAAAACCCATCATAGAAAGACAAGAAATTATTCCATCTCATCAATTTGGTTTTCGAGACAAGCATTCCACGATAGATCAAGTACACAGAATTACTAATATAATAGAAAAAGCACTAGAAGAGGGAAAAGTTTGTTCTGCAGTTTTTCTAGATGTAGCACAAGCATTTGACAAAGTGTGGCATGAAGGCCTTAATTTTAAACTAAAAAGGTTTCTGCCAAAACAATATTCGGATATTTTGGAATCATACATATCTGATAGACATTTTAGAGTAAAACAGGAAGACTCATACTCAAATTTAAGAGAAATTCAAGCAGGCGTGCCCCAGGGTAGCGTACTAGGCCCTTATCTATACTTATTATTCACTTGTGATATCCCAAAGCCAGAAAATTGTCACTTAGCAACATTTGCCGATGATACTGGTTTATTGACGGTAGAAAAATCTATTGAAAAATGCATAGAAAAACTTCAGGATGCAGTCACCCAAATTCACAGTTGGACCACAAAGTGGCGAATAAAATTAAATGAAACCAAATCAATTCATGTTGATTTTACAAACAAAAATATAAATCACATACAAATAACAATTAACAACATTCCAGTACCATATTCGAATCAGGCAAAATATCTAGGTATGACACTTGATGCCAAATTGCGCTGGAAAGCAAATGTGAAGAAAAAAAAAGAAGAACTTGAGATAAGGTATAGAAAAATGAACTGGCTAATTGGAAGGAAGTCCAATTTAACAATTCATAATAAGTTACTGCTTTATAGACAAATACTGAAACCAGTATGGACATATGGTATTCAACTATGGGGTTGTGCTAAAGAGAGTAACATTCTAGTTGTACAGAGATTTCAAAATAAAGTATTAAGAAACATTGTGAATGCACCTTGGTACGTTCGAAATAGTGACCTTCATCGAGATCTAAAAATCGAAACTGTAGCAGAGACTATAAAAAAGTACGCAAAAAGCCATGAAGATAGACTCCATCGGCATGTGAATGTGGAAGCAATTCAGCTTCTAGACAATACTATGCTAGTTCGACGACTAAAAAGAGTGAAGCCGTTTGAGCTAGTAAACTAAGTGAATTACACATAAAACAAAATAATGCTATAAACACAACACAATTGTGAGTTACAGACTAAACAAAGCGGGGAGAACTGTTGAGTGAACCCTAAGTTTAAATCTGACTTTTCTAGTAAATTAAGTTAAAACAAAATTGCTAATTAGTCTTACTGACTAGATTGTAACAAAAAAAAACACAGTGTGTTTGACAAATAAAAAAAAAATGATCGTCGGTAAAACTCATTTATTAATGCACTATCAAACTTGGTGTACTATTAAATTTTTGGTTTTAAAAGTACTCAAAACTTTGAAATTTGCAAAAAAGTTACATCTATAATACTATAATTAACCAAATCTGTCAATACGCGCTGTTATTAGAATGTTTTTTATTACTTTATTTATAGTTAAAATACTTTTTTTCAGTTTTTCTTTGTTCTTCGTAAGAAAAATGACCACATCTCTACCCTACATGTGATCCACCACGGAATCATGCCAATGTCAGTATGGTTTGGTGTCAAATTCACTCCTGGAGGTATGTATACAGGGTTGCTGGTAATTTAATACATTCCTTTGGAGATGTGGTAAGGAGTAAATTTAACCCTAATATGCATAATGCAAAAGTTAATTGTTTTTGAGAAATTAAATTTTTTAACGGGCTTAAAACCTTGATCCCCGAAAATCTGTTGTACATATTTTTAACCTTTTAACCAGTATACATGCCCAACAATATGTTTTTATGTTTGCAATCAAATAAATTCGGGAAAAATTTAGATAGTAAATAAATTGTCAATAAAAGGTCGTAATTTTTGTATTTTTTATATAGTGCATTACAATTTCTGGCGGTATTTTTCCCATAATCTTTAAGCTACATTTGTTAAAATTTTGTTAATAAAACTTTTTTGCTATGCTATCAAAACTGCTTGACAATCCTTTCATAATTGTAGATATTTTTTAATTGGCCCCCGGCCCCTAGGGGCTGTAAGCGCTCAAAATCTTATTTTGATCAGAAATCTTTTTTTTATTTTTATAAGTACGGGACCTTTTTAACCGCTTCAATTTTTTTTTCATTAGTAAGCCTGTGGGTAATTGTATGAATTAACCTAGATCTACAGGTGCAATGGTCTACAAGATATAAGGGATAATTCAAAAACACATTTTGCCTCTATACCCCCCCTAGGAGCCATAAATATAATATTTTTTGACAACTGAAGAATCAGTAACGAAAGGTCGATATGCGTGCCAAGTTTTTTTTATTACTCTGGCTTAAACAGTTAAAAATTTAAAAAAAAAATAAATTGTGTGGATTAGTAGTCGATCACAACGGGTGTTAAAAACTTCATCAAAACGCTACGGAGGCTAATTTTTGACGCTATGGCTACTGACGAATATGTATATATAAATATCTTAAAAAAAGTAAAGGAATGTGGATTCAACACCTATTATTTTTATTTATTTATTTTTATACACGAAACAAAACAGAAACATAAATTTAAACCATAAACAACAAAACAAAAAATCCGAAACTTAGAGGCACTCTTTCAATTCTCTACAAATTGTTTTTCTAAGAATTTTTTCTAGGACAATTAGTTTTGTGCAAATTTCACTTTTTGGAAAAAGTTAATCATCTTTGACTAGACGTTTCTCCGCAACAAATATAGATTGTAGAAAATTTATTTGACGTAAAAAAGCTATTGTCAGTACCCCAAAAGTGCTTGCTTAAGGTGTTTTTTCAAAAAACTGAAAAAGGTACCAGTTTTTCGAGTCCTACGGAACGGGAACTTGGAAATGAACTACTCTCAAGGATTCTAAAAAGATATAAAAAAATTGTAAATACATGCGCATTTGCCATGTTTGCCTTTTTTTATGTCGATATTGACTGGCGTATTGTTAACTATCAAGACGAAAATTAACTACTTTAGTTTTTAAAACTTTCTTTCCCTTTTAGGTCATTCTTCATTCTTTGGATTCCTAAATACATTCGTGCATATCATTATGTACGCGTACTACCTTGTCGCTGCCCTCGGACCTCAGTACAAGAAGTATTTGGGATGGAAAAAATATCTCACTACAATTCAAATGGTAAGGAAAAACGGACTTTAATCCGTTGATAATTTTAAGGAGCTTATGCGGGCTACTAAAGCGATTTGCTAAATTTAGTTCCTTTGCGGTGTAGATTTAACTTGATTTAGTAGGTGTGAATAAGATTATGCTTTTCTTGAACTAGTATATTCAACTGGACTGCGTGTTATAACTGCGTACAAACGCCAATTTTGTTGTTCAGCAGAAAAAGCAATTAAATTTGTGCAATAGGACATGTATTCTTCACTCTCTATAGCAATTCATCGAATTGATTTATTATATTCTTCTCGTTCTTCTCGTGCGAGTTTTACCAATAGTGCAGAAGAAGCAGCACACGATTCTCCTCAAAACATTAATTTTTTATCTTCTACATTCCCAATTTAGAATGGGAACTCTAGAAACTTAGCGTAGATTTTTAATTAGGAAGAAGTTATAATACATCCCAAAAGAAAACAGAAATTGTTTCTCAAAAACTTTTGTAAAAAGTGTATCATATCAGATATGATAGTTTACAAATCGACAATTAGAAAAAATAATGGCTGGTAATTATTATTTCTTTTTGAAAATGTACAAACGCTGTTTCTTTATTAAAATTTAAAAAAAATTAAAAAAGACGTTATCATCAGGCATGTCATTATCTTTGTCACTTTCTGGGTCTGGAACATTATTCTTTGGGGGCCAATCTGCTTCATCTTCGTCCTCACTGGAACATGACAAAATATCGTAATCCAGATTGTTGTTAGCAGCAATTTTCTCTGGTTCACCTTCTTGTGCGCCTCCGGTCTAGTCTAACATCCCAATATGATTACCCTCTCAGGCAGAACCTTTAAAAATCTATAAAGTTATTGAAAATCAAACAAAAATATAGGTACACCCAACTAGGTACACCGCAATTGTTCCTAAACCTTAACATGACTGACATTAAATAAAATATAATTTCAATATTACTTACTAGTTTTTGTAAGCTTCTTTTGCGGAGTACTTATTTTGTACAAAAAACCACAAAAGTAAGGTTACGATTACTTTTACTACGCACGAGGCGCTCAAGAGAAGTAAATATCAACCTGTAGTAACACACCTGGGAGCCGAGGAGGATTTTCCACTTATTAACTCTACGGACCATACAGATTAATTGGTCCAAGGTCACATATTTTATGGTCAAGCTAGATTAATCCTAGGTTGCGCCCAGTGCACCGTCAGTGTTTCTGCAAGCGGGAAAGGGCATGTTTGACGTAACAGCCAATAAAAGCGGTTGATGTTTCGACACACACATCTGTCACATGCGCAGTTGTGAAAAATGCAGTCAGGGGTTGCTTAATTTTCTTTTATGTCCGCCAAGCTTCTCAAGCATACAGTTCACATAGGGCACCTATAGACATCCCCCCACTGGTAGTACTAAAATCTTTATTAGCAATAAAAATACTTGTACACGCTGACTTGCAAAAATTTCATTTTTCAAGAGTGTGGGATCAGAGTTCAAAAGATATCAATAAAAATTAACTTTATTAAAATCTAAAATACCAAATGTTTTATTCAACAATGCCCGGAATTTGTATTTTTAAAAAGCTCTTTATTGTAGACTATTCCGTACTCTACGTCTGACTTTTCATGTTTTTACTTCCTAGATCGCATTAAAAAATTTTTATATCTATAATAAACCCATAAAGGTCGATTGCTGTGTTAATTAGTTTAATTTATGTAAATTAATGTTATTGAAATTTGGCCAAATCAGAAAGATGTTGATGGTTTCGCTTAAATCACGGTCAATATCATTAAGCGTATTAATAACAAATATATGCGTTTTGAGATTTAAATGTTGAAGAGGTTAAGAATTTTGCAAATTACACGCAAGTCAAAAAATACTTGTTTTTTGATATATTTAAATATTTTCAATTTATCTGAATATTATAAAAAAATTAATAGTTTCATAGCCATTTTACAATGACATTATAAACAAGGGTAAGAAATAAAGACTGCATTTTTGCTAAAAACGTAGTTTTATTTTGCTGTTAAGAATTCAGCGTGGAGCAAAAGACCCAAACTCACTACACTAGTACAAAATTGCTCCATCTAGGAGAGTACCACAATGCAATGCATTATAAATAAGTTTGAAAATTGATTACAGACGAATTTGTCTCAGATACAAACGGGCAAATTTAAATTAGGTTGCAATTTCATTGCAAACCTACCATTTTACCTTATTAGGGCCTGGATAAGATTTTAATTTGGTGAGGGGCGAAAGTATGAAAAATTTTAACTTAACTCACTGTCTAAAATAGAAAATATAATTTATTAAAAGAGGAAAAGAGTACAAAGAAACTCAATGCAATGGTGAAATAGGTTTCGGTCCCTAGATGTAGTTTTTTATGTTTTTTTAGGTATATAAATATATTTTTTTAGTTAATAATTTTATAATTGTTTTTCTTATCCCACTTCATAAGTGTATAACGAGATCGTTTTTTGCTAAATACTACTTAATATTTATATATACAGTCGAACCTCTATAACTCGAACCTGAAGGGACAATCAAAACAGTTCGAGTTATGGAGAGTTCGAGTTATAGAAACTCGAGTTACATAGGTTAAAATACATGTAAAAAGTGCAGGGACCGCTTAAAAGGTTCGAGTTATAGAGGGGTTCGAGTTATAGAGGTTCGAGTTAGAGAGGTTCGACTTTATATATATATATATATATATATATATATATATATATATATATATATATATATATATATATATATATATATATATATGCATAAGCTTACACAAAAATCTGTAGAATACTTGGGGAGAGGGGGGGGGGAATGTTACAAAAAAAAGAATAATTCTACCTACGTACTTACATACCTACTATCTACTATATTACACATTTTGGATTTAATCCAAAAGGTAGACGCCACTACAAAATGTGATTGCTTTAGCTGACTAAATTTGATTTTAATACAAAAAATAATGTTCCTGCCGGTTACTATTATAGTTGTGTGTAATATTTTAGTTTTAAGGTTTGAAACCGTCCATGATTTTTTATTTTGTTTGACAGGTATAAAAAAATAAAATAAATGTTTTCAGTTTTTTTCTTGTTGGTTTATCGTTTTATTAAGTATTTTATATCAACAAATAATTTTTTAAATAAAATCAATAATAAATAAAAATATAAAAAATAAGATAAGAAATAAAAATACCCGCCACTGCATTCGGTGCACTGACGAGACCTTTCATTCTCTTCCCAACTTCTCAAAACTCGTTTAGAAAGACCTACTACCCATTAATTATTAATTATTCCGCTGCAATTTCCATCCTCTTTTTGGTTATGAAAAATCCATTGCCAATTATTTCCTGACCAGAACAATGTCTCAGACACTCCAAGCTTCCATGGTCTCGGCACTCCATAGTCTCCATTGTCTCAGGCAGTCCATGGTTTCCATAGTCTCGGGCAGTCTGTAGTTTCCATTTCCATGAATATCAGGCAAGATCTTTCCTTTTATTTTGAGAAAATTCATTGTATAAAGTCCATTATAAAAAATATTAGTTTATTAAAAATTGAATTAATCAGTACTCTAACCCTACTAAAATATTATTTAGTAATAAGTTTTATTCTAGAATTTTAATTTTACCATGATGTACACTTGATGGCAATTTACTTAAAACTATAACCTCCCTGGTATATATGGCCATAACTCCCAGGTAATATGTACTGTGATTGCCAAAGGGTAAGAATCCTTTACATAAATAAGTAGGTAATTTTCTTATAACCTTTTCCTTTTTTTTTAAATTAATTAGGTATCAGTTTTTAATAGGTATGAATTACCTTCAAGAGGTCTTATTTCTTTTTACCTTTTTGTTATACGCTACGCTTGCAGACAGGGTGCAATTATACTGGAAAGCGAGATAAGGTAAGGAAAATTGGGAATATTTGTTTTTTTTGTCCTTATATCTACAGTCGAACCCCTATCTTAAAGGGACAACCAAAATAGTTTGAGTTATGGAGATTTCGAGTTATAGAAATTCGAGTTAAAGAGGTTAAAATACATATAAAAAGTGCAGGGACCAAAGGTTCAGTTCGATTCGGTTCGTGTTATAGAGAGGTTCGAGTTAGAGAGGTTCGACTGTATTTCCGATCAAACTTTCATTTTAATCAAATCTGTACTATCATTAACAAAATTTATTAAAAAATTATTATATATGTTTAAAAAGATTGATTAAGGTTGAGATAGAATTGCAGCGAAATCTTAAATCTAATAGTGGAATGAAAATATATATTTGAACCTACCCTTCGAGATTGCCATTATCTATATTACATCTGTTTCTTTGTCAAGCATTTAGACGAAGAACTTGAAACATGCAAATTTAAATCTGCGTGATTTTTTCCGAAAACAGATTGCGCGAAATAAGCATATATATCAGGTAGGTAAAGGGCTAAAAATATTAATTGTGAAAGGAATTTTTTTTGAGGTTTTGTTGGATTAAATAAGTTAATTTACGGGCTGGTCCTCAAAACAAGGTAGTGGTAGCCTTATACATCGATGTTACCACGGATCACCTTTAGGTGATCCGTGGATGTTACGGTCTCCTGAAACATCCTCAGTACGGCACAACCAAAATAATGGAAATGCGATGAAATGAAGGTGAAGAAATCTTTAAAAAACCCGCCATTTCACATATCCGTCGAAAATAGTCAGGTAGGTAAAGGGATACAAATATTATTATGGTTGTTATAGAATGAATCTAGATATAAACTTTTAGAAAAGATGAAAAACATGTATTTTTCATATTTTTCATGCGTGAGGGTAAAGGTTTGGAGGAGAAGATTACCCCCTTCCCTACACCCTTGGCTGATAAACGCTCTTGTAGTTAGCTCAAATTAAAGTTTGATTAATTAAATGAACACGGGGAATTTTGGTAAAATATAAAATTTAAACTTCCTATTAATAATTAATGGGTATTTTAAATTTATTAATAACAAAGCAGACAACTTTTTATTAGCAAAACATACCAATGTCTTCTTAATAATAGCAGTCAGGCATTTAGAGTAAGGTCGAGGATATTTGCCTCATTAGAAGAAAGAGTGGGTTGATTTTAGTCTGTTTTATTGCAAATATTAAAATAAAACATCTGATTTTAGCGATACAATATTAAATACCATATTTTGGCAAAAATAAACTTATACTTATTTTTTATTGAATTTCCTTTAAAATCGTTTCTTATGCTTATAGTCCTCACAAAGACAAAATTTTTACAGATTGAATAAATTATGCTTTGTCTTAATTATTTTCTACTATATTATTTTCGACAATTTTATGGATCGACAAAACTACGTTTCATTTAAATTATTTTGGTCTATTTTACTTCAATTGTTTTATTTTCGGCCAAATTACGGTTCAACATTTTTTTTTCGACCAATTTACGGTTTGACAGAACTTTGTTAAATGTTTCTGTGGGTCGCCGAATTTTCAAAGGATTGATGACAACTACATAGCTACATTAGCACGAATAAGACAAGTAGGTACTTACATTAAAAAAAAAATTGTTAAAGAAAAATATTTTTTTGCAGTGAATTTTTTGGATGCCCAAAATATTTGTGGCCTAAACGAATTTCATTTCAATTTTTCGCCCAAGTAGTCGGCGCTCAAGTGGTCGGCGCCAAAACAATAGGCACCCAAACAGTCGCAAGAAAAGTGGGTTCGTTTCGGTTCATCATTGACTTCTATACCCTACGGGTAGACCCGGCATGGGCCTAAATTGCCATTATATCAAGCTTTTATCGCAATTGACCAAATACAAGTAAGAATTTAATGAGCAAGACAGGGATGAAAATAGAATTTCGGTTTGGTAAGTCCGGACACATACAACATCGCAAAAAGATTCTATTTGCTTGTCTTGGATAAAAAAGGGCAGTGGCGGCGCAAAATAAATATTTTGAATTCTACTAGCAATTTTTTATCAACAATTTTCTGTTTGAATAAGAAATAATTCATGAATACTTACTTATACTGTGTTTACAAAATTCTCTTCAGTAAAAAAAAAAGAGTAAAAGGAATTTGTTAGCATGCTAAGTGCAGTGGATGTATTAAAATTATTGTTTTCATCTTAGAACTTTATAAATGTTGTACCTTCCAGGTAAAATATTTTCTTTCTTTGAACAAGGGTCTTCTTCAACTCTTCTCTTCTTGGGTGGACTACAAGTTATGCTCGAGTCAGATGAAATTTCGGAACTAAAAATTTCAATTCGGAATGGAACAACTGGGCGCCCGGTCAATTCGGCGCCACCAATAGGGCGCCACGCCGGGTCTAATGGGCGCCGGGCCAACTCAGCGCCGGACTATTTTTTTTTTCGATAAAATGTGCAGATAAAAAACAAAATAAATATGTTATTTATACAAGAATTTCAACATCTATTAAGTCGAGTGTTGAAATTTGGTAGGTATAGTGTTCTGGTAACCTGGTAAAAATACCATTTACGTTCTTTATTTCAAGAATGGCAAATCCAAAATGGTGGATTTTTTTTTAAATGTATAACAATTGATAAAATTAATAATAAAATTAAAGAAATAAATAAAATTGTAAAACTAAAAAACAAAAAAAAAGGAAACATCAACAACAAAAAATGTTCTCTAAACCAGTATCGTCTGGGATTGTTCCTAGAATTGAAGCTGCGTTGCCGCGTTGAATTGCAAGACCTATTTGTTGTTTAATGAAGCAATTTTCACTTTTATTGTTTATTAATTTTGATAATTTTGGAACAAAAGATTTAGCTTCTTCACCCCAGAGCCCCAATGTTTCGACGCTAAAGGGTACGAAAATGTACCCTTTGGCTTCCAGCTCTTCGTATTTTTTTTGCTTTTGTTTTTCTCCGTTACGGGCAGCTTCTCCTGATTTTATTGATATTTTGTCAAGATAAGAAAATGCAAAAGTTTCTCTGCAAGTGGCGTCCCAAATTAGGGATTTTCCTCTGCACCAGGGAAACAAAGACAAACCATCTACTCGCTTTCCATCTCCCCTGAACATACCAGGAGGTTCAAGCACTGAGGGTATTCCTGCAGATACGAGAGCTCTCCTGATAATATTGTTGAGCAACCCGTGGCGAGATAAACGACCTGCACTTTTGTAGCAGCTTAGGGCGTGGTGCCCATAAATGTCTACGGTTTCGCCGCAAGTGCAGTCGTGTATCTCGCACAAAGGTTCGCCCAAACGTAACGAGATGGAAATACGAAAAGTGGAATCATCCAAAAGGTTCCCTAGAGCAGGCGAAGGTAGAGCCTGTAACCAGGCGTTGCTCTCCGGTTCTTGCAGAGCTAGAAGCCTAGCATGATGTTTGGGATCACTGGATGAATTAAAAATTGTATCAAATTTAGAACGACAAATTATATTATCAAAATCTTTTTGACGATAGATATTATTAAAAGGAATATTATTCATATTAGAAAAAGAAGTAAAAAAATCAAAAGCTTCTTTGAAATCACAGTCAGGATAACTTAAAATTTCAGGTGATAATATAGTTTTAAGAAGATTTGAAGCATCATTAACTGAGCCAAGGAATGCAGAAAAACAAAGACTCGAAGCATCACGAATGCCGAGGCCTTCCATTTTTATGGGAATGTTACATTGAGACCAAGGAGTGTTACCTATATGGCAGTTGGTAATATTTTCCAAAGATATTTTTAATTTTTTATCAAAATCTGATAAAAGATTTTGGACTTTCCAGCAAGGAGCACAGCGAAATAAATAACTTATTCGAGGTACTGCAGAAGAATGTTTTAAAAGATAATAGGCAGAGTGTAAATCAATTAAAGATGGTTTTTTTGATAATTTATTAAAAATATTTTTTTTTTGTATACAGTCAAAAGTAGATTGATTAGAAAAAGGGTTTCCTAAAAGTGTTAGGTCATCTTTATCTATTTGTAATATTGATGCAAGCTCAGGATTTTGTATTACAAAATTATTAATTCTAAAATCTTTAGAAAGAGAAGATAACTCACATTTTTTCAAATTTACTTGTAGGCCAGCAGAAGAACATTCTTTATTTTTCTAAAATCATTTAATATGATTTCTGGCTCACCAGTAAGGCTACCGTCATCTAGGTATCATAAGTTTATTTCTGATTTTAAGCAAAGAATGAAAGGTTGAATTGATAAGCAAAATAAAAGTGGACCTATAGGGTCTCCTTGTTGCACTCCTTGCTGAGAAAAAATTAGCTCCTTATTAAATGATAAAAATGATTTATCCCTGTAACAAGAAGAAATGACATTATAAAATTGGGGAATAGTCTCTTTTACTTTAAGTAGTATATCGCCTCTATTAATCATATTGAATGCATTGAAAAAATCAACTTTAAACAATATTTTTGGGCTATTATGAGGAAAAGACATAAATTTTCGAACTGCATGGACGGTGGCTTCACAGCCGGATTTGGTAGCAAAACCCAATTGATGAGGACGAAAATAGTTGCCGAGTTGTAAGTAAACCTTAGAGCAAATATATCTTGCAGCAAGCCTGCGAAAAAACATACCAACTGCGATAGAACGTATACCGCCATCTTTTTTGTTGAATGCACATAGTGATGCTCCAAAAAAAATTGGACGGATTAAATTTGGAAGGGAATCAGTTAAAACAAAATCAATAAAAGGGCAAATTGTTTCAATAAGATTATGCGATGTGTTACCTAGTTCCTCTTGAATTAAGTCTTTCAAATGTTGCGGACGAAGGGCGTCTAAACCACCAGACGATCCTGGTCTAAAGGAATTAATCACATTTTTTATTTCGGAATTGGAAATATTATTATTATGAAAAAAAATTTGATCAGGTGGATCCGGAAAAACTTCATTCAGTGAAGCAGATGGATGTTTTTCTTCCAGTTTTTCCAATGTAGTTGAATTATTGTTTGCTAATGTATCTTCTGAACAAAGTAGTCGTATAGCTTTATTGACATCGTTTTCAGAAAGTTTCCTTTTAATTTTATTTTTTAAATCGTCGACATTAGATTTCTCATTTTTGGTTTTGACTTTGACTGCGAAGGTTTATAAAAATCTTGAAGTAACTTGTTTGATAGAAATTTTTGTTTTATCCATAATGATAGATTTTGTTTTATTAAAGTTGTTAAAGAATGCTTTTTATTTTTTCTTGATTTTTCAGGAAGCCTTAAAACAGCATAAGGGAACAGAAACAAATTAAACCATGATCGGGAAGAGTTTTCGGATGTACAATTTCTTAAAAGGCTTGATAGTTCGTTTGCTATACTGGAACGAGCACCTTTTGGAATGCGGCGAATTACTGGGACAGCAGATCTAAGTTGTGCTAAATATTCGTTTATTCCTTTACTACTTAAAATATATTCGTCAGTCATTTCTTCTGAAATATGTTTAATTGATTTATGTTGTTTCAAACCTCTTTCACCTTGAGAAAGCTTTCCGCAGATAGAACATTCAATTTTATTTATACATTTTGAAGAATTAGGGGATTTGATTCTTTCTCCAAGAGGTGAAGCGCTAATTTGGGACTTATGATTGTTAATATCTGTTATGTTACTTAATCAGAAATTTAAATTTAGAACTCCAAAATCCTTATGGACTTTTGACTTGTGTATATTAAGGCCATTTTTGGTTTTAAAAGATTTGCTACATAAAAGGCATTGATTGGGCTGGTCAGAAATTAAAGGTATGGTGTCGTTTAAGGTTAAGGGAAGTTGTAAGTCAAAATGTCCACTATCAAGATTACCTGAAAAATTTATGTAAATGCTTTCGGGGTGGTTACTGCGGATGACAACTTGAGGTTGTTCTGTAAATGTTACGATTTCATCAAAAGATCTTGCAGGTGAAAAATAAAAATGAAAATTTAATTTATAAATATCTGATAAAGCAAGACATTCAAAAGCTGTTGCGTAAGTACCATTTTTTGCCATATCTGAGATATAATCTTCCTTTGAAGTGCTCTTGTTTTCATCTTGTAAGAAATTTTGAAAAATATTCCAATGATTTGAAATATAGTCAACAGCTTCTCTTCTAATTTGGGGAAAAGAACCTTCAACTCCGAATAAAAAACAACTAACTGATCGGAACAGGCAATTTCCGTCTCCAAGAACACATTTTCTTTTAAATTTTACCATACAAAAATTTCAAATTTCGAGATTTTTCTTCTATTTTTATTGACACTAATGTGACTTCATAAATATTTACAAAAATGTTCAGTTTTTGAGCCGCAAATTTGTTGTTCTCTACAATTCTTCAAAGCAGTGAGTGTCTTCTTGATGTATTCTATATATTTTTTTTTAAATGGTTGGCTTTAAAATGTATAAATAAGTAAAAAATTTGTAAAAAGTTTTTGATCGATGTGACTTTGATAATGATAATAGTTTGCAGAGTTTGAGATCACTTAATACAGTTTTATCCTCAAACTTAAAAAAATTAAAATGGCGGATCCAAAATGGCGGATTTTCTTATTTATGCACAAATATTCATCAAATATAGAACTTGGCAGTGTTTCAACTCGTTGAATATGATTTTTGACTCAAACTCAAAATGGCGGATTTCTTTATTTTTAAACCGATTTGTCTTAAATGTGAAAGTTTGCAGTGCTTGAAAGCACTTAATTTCAAATGACGGATGGAAAATGCCGGATTTTTTATTTATGCACCGATATGTATCAAATATCAAACTCATAAATAAATTAAAATGGCGGATCCAACATGGTGGACTTTGCTGATTATCATTTTTGACTTAAACTCATAAAAAAATTCGAATCCAACATGACAGCCTTTTTTATTAGTAACCGATTTGTCTTAAGCTTAAAATATTATATTTCTTTCTTTAAACTTGAGTCATATTTTGTATTAAGCTATAAAAGTCTGCCATTTGCAAGTGTGAGTCACAAATTGTATTAAAAAGTTTTAGGGCAAAACTGTATTAAGTGATCTGAAGCAAAACAAAACTTCAAGTTTGAGACAAATCGGTTTAAAAATGAAGAAATCCGCCATTTGGATCCGCCATTTTAAGTTTTTCATGAGTTTGAGTCAAAAATCGTAATCAGCGACTTGAAACACCGCCAAGTTATATATTTGATAAATATCGGTGCATAAATAAGAAAATCCGCCATTTTGGATCCGCCATTTTAATTTTTTTTAAGTTTGAGGATAAAACTGTATTAAGTGATTTCAAACACTGCAAACTTTCAAGTTTGAGACAAATCGCTTTAAAAATTAAGACATCCGCCATTTTGGATCCGTCATTTTGAGTTTTTCATGAGTTTGAGTCAAAAATCGTAATCAGCGACTTGAAACACCGCCAAGTTCCATATTTGATACATATCAATACACATCAGGTGAACATTTATTTACAGGCCAATTCCAGGCCCGTATAGGTCAGTCATTCAAGCAAAAAACAGACCCTCTTTCATACATATATGCTAAAAATATGCCATTTTAATTTTTTTAAATATGAGTCAAAGATTGTATTGAGCAGTCTTGCGTACCACAAAGTTTCAAGTTTGCGGCAAATCGTTTTAAAAACAAGAAAGTCCGCCATTTTGAATCCGCCATTTTAATTTTTGTAAGTTTGAGTATAAAACTGTATTAAGTTTAAAAATAAAGAAATCCACCATTTTGAATTTTTTATGAGTTTAAGTCAAAAATTATAATCAGCGAATTGAAACACCGCCAAGTTCCATATTCGATACATATCGATGCATACATAAGAAAGTCCGCCATTTTAATTTTTTTAAGTTTGAGGGTAAAACTGTATTAAGTGATCCCAAACACTTCAAACTTTCAAGTTTGAGACAAATCGGTTTAAAAATAAAGAAATCCGCCATTTTGGATTCGCCATTCTTGTAATCAAAAACGTAAATTTTATGTTATCAGGTTACCAGAACTCTAGACCTACCAAAATTTCAACACTCGACTTGATGGATTTAACTCTAACAAAACCAAACTTCAAGAATATTACGTAAAGGATTTTTTAAAGATGTTTTTGCATAAATAATAATATATCTATTTTGTTTTTTATCTGCTCATTTTATTAAGAAAAAATATTTTAGTCCGGCGCCCAGTTGGCCCGGCGCCCAGTTGGCCTGCCGCCCAGTTGACCCGCCGCCCAGTTGGTGGCGCCGAGTTAGCTGCGCCCAGTTGTCCTAGACTGCAACACATTTCAGGACAAATTATTTTTTAAAAATAATCTTGTAAGTGCGGGGAAGTGACACTTTCTGAATCAAAATGTGTAAGGGTAAAATCGAACGGTCGCAGAAAAAACTATCTATCGTGACGCTACTGAACTTTCTCGTGTTTTAGCAAAAACTATCCGTCAAGACGACTTACCCAAGAAATGTTGTTTTTTCATCGATTTTTTTTCTTCTTTTGCACAAAACACAATTTCGCACCATGTTTGAACTCAAATAGTTACTTCTAGACTTGTTTTTAAACGTTTTTAAGGTTTCTTTTTGTAATATTCCCGCACGAAATTCAAAAAAATTCATTTCCGTACTTAGATAACATTGTCTATCAGTTTTCCCTGTACAAAACGACCAGCAGGTTGAATCACTCAAAATACGGCAGGTGGATTAAACGTTTTCTGTCGCACTTATGCCGTCAGTGTGAAAGAGATAAAAGTACCCATATATTATCTAGGGTATTATTGGCATGCAAAATCAGCCTATCTTTGTCCGTTTCACATGTTCAATAATGTCTATCTCTGTTTTTTTTGTAAAAGAAATACCCGCCCCTAGAAACCAAATTGGATAGGGCCAATAAAAAATGCCTTGTCTTTCCGTCTCTAAGGCCCTTTTAGGGCCTTTTTTTGTTATTTACGGCTATTGCCCAAACGTCGAGCGCTTAGATAGTTGGTGCACAAATGATGGATGCCAAAAAGGTCTGCGCCTATACAGTTAGTGTCCAACCAGAAGGACCTCAAATGTTCAGCTGTGAGCATCGCTTTCAAGAGTATATCTACGAAGCACTTGACATATATTGCAGTTCCGCGTAGTTGGCAGAGCGCATTAAAACTTAAAAGACTTATACTTATATAAACCACCAGTGGCGCACCCAGGAATCTGTCTTGGGGGGGGGGGGGCCGAGGCCTCTTGGGGGGGCCCGAAGACTCATAATGTCGAATTTTGAGCTATTTTTCGTGGTTTTTCAAGAAATATGTGGCTATAAGATACACTAATTCGTTTTGGTCTCTGATGCTTCGGTCAATTAAAGAATCAACTGCAAACAAATAAATTTTCTTTAGCTTCAAAAAAAAAGTGTTATTACTGTTCTTAGTGGTACTAATGTAATAGCTATGTAGTCGCGTCATACATCAGCCAATGTTATATACTTTTTATAGGCAGTCTCACAAAATTGGTGTTCACAAGTTTTTTGAAAAAAGATGTGGTTTTTGAAAAAATAATTGTTTTAATTAAAAGAAAATACTTTAAAGAAACTACTCCTATTCTGACACCCTAGAGGGGTGTTACTTTTTAGACAACATAGATAAGTGATACACCAAATTAAAGCACTGATCCTGTACATTTAAATGCGTGTACTAAATTTTGTAAGCATCAATCTCTTAAGGGTGTTTTTTTCCAGAAATGAAAAAAAGCACGTATTTAGATCTATTTTGGGGTTTGATGACTAAAAAGTAGATGGTTAAATTATGTCCGATAAAGCTGGAAATTAGTGGATTTAAAAAACCAACGTAAAATTTACTCGTATTTTAATTTTTTGAAAAATCCTCACCCACCACCCTTTTCAAAATTTGTATTTTACGATTTTTTTAAAATTACCCAATATTGTTCACAAATGGGAAAGCAACAAATTATTTCAGAACTGAATAATTTTTAATTTATCAAAAAAATTAGCACCTAGGCAAATCAGATAAAATTACACTGAGTTCCGCCACTCCAGGATTTCAGAAAGGAAATGGCCAAAGAGGCAGCATAAACAAATATATATATATTTTTTTGGAATTTAGCCCCACTGAGGATAGCCTAGACTTTTTACGCAAACTCATAAGCGTCCTTTTGTGTTTGTAATACATAAGCTTTTTATCTCACTCAGCCCGTAATTGCACCCATCTCCATAAAACCCAACCTCTTGCCAATCTAATCTCATTGCCAACCTTAGGGCAGGGTAAAAAAGGGCTACGAAATTGGTTTCGCAGACGCAATAGAAAAAAAAAGGGACGTCAAATATTTGTTTTGTCCAGGGCACAAAAATTTCTAGGGTCGGCCCTGAAACTAATTATTTTGGTTTAAAATATTACTTAACCAACTGATTATTTTCCAAATCTATAAAGTGAAGCAGAGATATGACCACTAAGAGAGCATAAATCTTAATAGTGAGATCTTGAACAACCAACAATAATAATACCGATGATATCTTTATCGCAGATGACAGTCTACTTGGACCTATAAATATTACCAAAAAGACGATTCGGATTTTTTTTCTATTATACATCGACAAATAATAAAAAAATTAACTGGTAAGACGTCCACAAGACATTCTACATGTAAAAATTGGCTATTGTATACCTGTGGTCCTTTATGAATCTATAAGCTAGCTCCTGCCTGATGCTAAAGAACAACACATTTATAAATTATTTGTGCTCTAGTGATTATAAATTGTGAGTTATGAGCTCTCCTTAGCTCATAGCTGGTTACGTCGCTGCCGCAAAAAAACCTAATTTAAAAACTTATTTTTTAATTTTCCTTATTTCAGGTTCAGTTCGTTTTAGTCATGCTGCACGCATTCCAGCTATTGTTCATCGAATGCGACTACCCCAAGGCCTTCGTCTGGTGGATCGGTATGCATGCTGTCATGTTCTACTTCCTGTTCTCCAACTTCTACAAGGAAGCTTATTTGAAGAAAAAAGAAAAACAGGTCAGTTTTTATGTATATCTTAGTTTGGTATTTCTTTTAGTAGGTATTGAATTTATTCTTATTTATCTTTTCGTAAGCCTTACACTCTGTCAGAGGTATCTTGATCAATTTTCGTCTTCAGTTAAAATACCTATCAGCATTCTTTTCATGTCCGTATACTAGCAACCATCACTGGTCGTTAAAAAATTTGATTGCTGATTTTTTTAGTCAAACGTTTCTAGTAGTAGGGGAGGCCGTGAGGATTTTGGGAATTTATTTTCTTTGTCAGCAAACATCGATAAAACTTGACATAACAATTTTTGACAATTTTGCCAGAGATATTTCCCATATTTAGAGATAATTCGTACTAGTTTTTAGAATAACATATATGCATTATTAAGGAAAAAAGTTCCTCAAATTCATAACTTTTTTTGAATTTTGCTAAACCTTTGAGAATTCTAAAATATTTAGGATAAGAATTGGAGATAAAAAAGCAACGATACTTTCCTTTTAGGAACATTGTCAAAATAGCAACGCCATCCTGAATAGCTAATATGGTTGGTGTACTATATTTTCAAAATTTATTTTTTCTTATTATGTGGCCTATTAAAATGCGTTGTGTGACATTTGTGGCAGCTTAAAGACGTTGCCGCCATTTTGTGACACTGTAATTAGGATAGTGACAATTCGCCAACTTGTGACACAACAACACCATTGAATAATTAAACAAATATCTGGAAGCAGAACCGTATTTTCCAGCTCGGTAAAACATTGATATGCCCGGTAACTTTTATACAGTGGAGAAGGGGGGGTTCAGAAATAAGAAAATTTTAAGTGCGCCACATTATTTAATACCAATGTTTTACAAAGAAGATCTTAAATAAAATACAGTTCAACCCAAACGTTGTAGCTAAACAATGAAATTCTACCTACTTCCGAGGCTTCCAGAGTATTTGTGTAATTAAAAAAAACCCAAAAAAAATTGACCAATAAACGAGATAAAACTCTAAAAGATTTTAACTGAATCAAAATGACAAAACTAGAAGCACTTTACAGGTAGATGGACTCCTTTAACAGGTCATAGTGTACCTACATCTGAGTCAGTAGCATAGGACTCAATTATATGAATGATTGTAAAAAAATATACCTCCAAAATCGTTCCATCATAGGGGAGATCTGGACCAAATATCTGCTGTCATCATTCTACGTTGGGTAGAATGAGACAGACAGCAACCCAGTCCGAGATCCACCCCATGAGGTAAAACAGTGTAAAGAAACCGCTAAAACATATAATCTCATCTCTCTTTTGTCTCCGCAAAGTTGGTCATTGGGTTGTACAAATAATACAAATATTTAGTTCATCTTGTATAATTAGATTGTAAAACTTGAGAAAAATACCAAACAAGTCAGGGCCAAAATAGCAAGGCACTTTAAATTTGACAGTAAAATTATCTTAAATAAATGAAATGAAGGAAACAAGTCAATGTAGTAAATATGCCGCAAAACCAGGGTTATGACGTCATACCTTATCTTGCGTTTACAAGAAATGTTGAAATTATACTGTGAAAACTTATATATGAAAAGATTACGTCTAAATTATATTAAAAATTTATATATGAGGAAAAACATTATAGTTAAGGCTTGCTCCTACCTTGGTCCTTGATTATTTTGTGTGTATAAATGTGTGTTCTAGTTTGTAAACCTAGAGTTGTCCAGACACCTCCTCACTGCTACTGCTGCTCCTGGTTTGCCCGCGCCTCCCCTAATGCCCGCTTAGCACATCACGCTAGGGCAGCACATGGTGGTCAAAATGTTGGTTCTTGCCCGAGCGTAAAACCCTGTGGAAAATGAAATGTTTCAGTTTCCTGGTGAACCCCATGTCGACTCAATAAAATACAGCAGACTTAAACAGATGAACCAAAATAACCCTACGCACCTTTCCCAGGGTTAGAACTGGCTCGTCCGGCTTCCCACCAGCGTCCAGCACCGCTGCCGATGGAATGGACAGGGCTGTAGACAAAGGAGAAAAACAATATATAGTTTTTATCCAACACGTGGTTAAAAGAAAAATATAAAAACGCCAAAAATTCCCCACGTCTCCTGTCAAAAAAAAATACATTTCACACGAAAAACAATTACAATCTGGGAGGCAATTATTATCTTGAAGAGTCCTCAAATAATAAAAAAAAATGAAATAATAAAATCGAACTTACCAATGCTCTTTCCGTGCAAATGGCGTAGGCCGACTTAAATCCCTCTATGTAGAGGATATGAGCCGTCCACGAGATACGCCTCACGACGGACTCACTCTTTACAGTCTCTGGGACAGAACCTGCAGTTTTTGCAGTGCCACTACACAAAAACAATGGCGATCCCAGAAACTGTTGTCGACCCAGCCAAAATTTGTTAGCAAAGAGAGACAAAGCACTTCGTCGAGAATACCAGAATAATGAAGTGGCCGGAAACCGTTTTGTAAATTTGGTGGGGAGTGGGGACGGTAAAACGCAATAGCACCAACCTAATCTTCCCGGTTAAATTCAAATAAAGGATGCAAACCTATTTATAAAAAACTTTTCCGCCAAAAATAAATCTCTACCTTCAGTGGCAAGACTGGAAGAAAAAACCCGCTAACCAATGAGGACATACAGCAATAGTTCCATACAGGTATATAGGGGGCAGCACCGACCAAGGGGATAGGAAGTACGTAAAACGCACCTTGAGGTGTTGTCGGATCCATTTCCACGGTTGAAATTTTTATAACAAGGACGTCGAGACACCCTCCATATATTTGACCGAACATTTGCCTACCGGACCCCCACCAACATATCAAGTAGAAGAAGAATAACCCGACGGACTAGAAGAAGCTCAGCATTGAAACCATCAACTGTAAAATCAATTACTGGAGATCAGGGCATGCAGCAAACCCAGGAATATTCGAACACTCAACCAATTCCCACATGAGCAAAGCTATACCAAGTGTAGAATTTAGTTGTATTTTAGCTACAGTTTTAGTCACAAGTTTCCTTTGCTCTTTATATATGTTTTCTCTAAGATTCACATGGTTTGACGCCATTCTTGTAAAACATTTCTACTGTAATAAAGTTGTTTCTGAACCTGAACCCAAAAATACACACTGAACTACTGCTAAGAAGCTCGGCACAAGAGTGTTCAGATGTTAACTCACACGATTTCGTTTATTCTTTTAGTCTTGGTTTTTATCCCTCGTTTATCTCCCATTTACAAAAGTGCATAACTCGTATTTATTTTATCCTTTCCCTATCAAATTAATAAAGATATCGGTTGTTCCTGGTCGACCCAAATATGTTTTTGTACTATCAAAACTAGTTAATCCGTGAAGAATATGAGGTTCGGATTGTCCCAATATCCTCGAAATAAACGTAAGGGAATGAAATGTTCATCTAAATGTTTCCTTCCTGTTACTGAAACCATTTGTTATGCGGCAACGCCGCCATTCCCCAGCATAACAGCTGTTTAACTTTATGAGCGTCAAGAGAATCACAAAATTCCACCGATAAAAACAAAACAATCAAAATTTTTATGTGATTTTCCCGAAGCCTGTGATCTTAAATTCCAATTACGATGTCCAGATAACGCGATGTGCGTAGTGTCCACAGTAATTCGATGGAATGCCTCCTTTTAAGGTAACTTCCTAGACCCTATATAACCTCCAAACCTAGCTCTATAAAATACCCTTACTTTGTGTACAGAAAGACGAATCAAAGAGCCTTGATTATTTACCTAAATAAACAAATATGTAACGTTGTCTTAAACGTAAAAATGACACGTTACATAATCCCCCCCCAACTTCAAGACGATTAACCTAAAAAGGTTAATCGGAGAGGTCCGCCGCCGACTTAAGGTCTTTGGCATGCCAACTCCCTGGCAGTACTTTACCCGATGGTTCCTGAAGCTCAAATATCCATGGAGAAATTTTATTCCTAATCACATAAGGACCAACGAATTTCGGTGCTAACTTCTTCGAGAAAAACTTCGCAGCATCTGACAAAACATAATTTTTCTTCCAAACACGCTGACCCACAGCAAAGTTGGGTACCCTTGTCCGCAAATTATACTGAACTACGTTTTTCTCTCCAGCCACCTCTAACCTTCTCTTAACATCAGCATAGAGCTTCCGGAAACCTTCGTTCTTACTTTCAGCTGCGGATTGTACACCATTCTCTTCAGATAACAAAACTGGGTTGGAGTAATCTTTACCTGATAAACACATATTCCTACCAAAATTAACAAAGAAAGGAGACATCCTGGTTGTCTCATGGGTTGCAGTACGAATCGCGCAGGCAAGTTTATGTATTTGTTCGTCCCACTTCCTGTGGTTGTCTTTCACATAACAACATAACATGGTTTTTAACGTGCGATTCGTCCTTTCTGTTGGATTTGCTCTGGGGTGATAATACGGATTATACTGAATTTTAACCTGATAACTCTCAGCAAAACGCTTAAACTCATTACTTTTGTACTGAGGGCCATTATCACAAAGTATCAAACGGAGCACTCCGAAGACCATAAATACTTGCTCCTCAAGATGCTTAACAACAGCTTGAGTAGGGGCTGTTCGCATTGGAAAAACTAAGGAAAACTTACTCAAATAGTCCGTAACGACGAGAATCCAGCAATTACCCTTTGTTGAACGAGGTAGAGGTCCACATAAATCAGTCGAAATAATTTCCCAAGGACGAGTTGGTTTTGGGTGAGATATCATCTGATCAGATACACCTTGTGTATCACCTTTATGAGCTGCACAGACAAAGCATTTCTTTACAAAAGTTGCCACGTCCTGGCGCATTTTTGGCCAATAATATTTTTCTGCCAGTCTGTGGAAGGTTTTATACACACCCATATGTCCTGCGGTAGGAGGATCGTGAGCTTCTCCAATAATTCTACGCCTATGATCTTTGGGGACTACCTCTTTCCAATATTCGTTAGATGGTGAAAGTTGAGGGTATTCTTGTTTGACATATTTATACAACTTATTATCAGTGTATCTCCAGTTCATAAATTTTAACGGTGATTCTACGACCCTCTTTACCATCTTTTGGTACCATCGATCTTTAATTGCTGTTGAAACATCTCTGGGCTGCGAAATTGTATCAATTATAGGTACTGCACGAGACAACATGTCCGGGACAACTAAATCTTTCCCTTTCCGATGGATTACTTCAAAATCATATTGCTGCAGTTTTACAGACCAACGAGCAAGTCTTCCACTGGGCTCTTTTAAGCTATGAAGCCATTTTAAACTAAAATGATCTGTTATGACCTTAAATGAGATCCCCTCAATATAAGGCCGGAGCTTCTCTATCGCCCAAACCAATGCCAAACATTCTCGCTCGGTGGTCGTGTAAACACGTTCTTGCTTAGTCAAAGATCGACTCAAATAGCATATGACTTTGTCTCCTTCAGGATAAGGCTGCGTTAAACATGCTCCTATTCCATATCCTGATGCGTCTGTTTGAATGACAAATTCTTTGGTATAATCTGGACATGTAAGAATCGGTGCAGTCACTAAAAGTTCCTTAATCTTAACAAATGCTTTTTCGCAGTCTGGAGTCCAATCGAACTTTTGATTTTTTTTAGTTAGAGCTGTAATCGGAGCTATTATCGCTGAAAAATTCTCTATGAAACGTCTGTACCAGGATATTGTACCTACAACTCTACGAACTTCTTTGACAGTTCTTGGCCTCTGGAGCTCTAACATGGCTCTAATTTTATTAGGGTCAACTCGGATGCCTCGACGGTCCACTACGAAACCTAAATAAGTCATTTCTGGCCTACACAGTTGGCATTTCTCCCAACTTACCGTTATCTTTGCATTCTGCAATCTTCGTAGGACTTCCTCAAGAATTCTAAGATGTTCAGAAAAGCTCTGTGTGACAATTACGAGGTCATCGAGATATACGTACACGTAGGGGTCTAAATCGTTTCCTATGATGCTATCTATGAGTCTCTGCCAAGTTGCAGGTGCATTATGAAGACCAAATGGTAACCGCTTAAATTGGAAGAGACCTCGTCGACAGATGAATGCTGTTAGTGGCTTCGATGATTCTTCCATTGGTACTTGCCAATAAGCGCTTTTGATATCTAAAGTTGACAAGTATTTAGCATCTTTCAACTTGTCAAGAGTCTCGGATACGAGTGGTAAAGGATAACTATCACGCGCCGTCACTGAGTTCTATTTGCGGTAGTCTATGCAGAACCGATATTTCTTTGTGTTTTTCTTTTGTACCATTACCACTGGTGAAGCCCATGAACTACTACTACGTTCTATCACATCCATTTTCAGCATTTCGTCGATTTCGTCATCAATAAGTTTTTGAATGACCGGTGAGACCTTATATGAACGTTGTCTTATCGGTGCTGCATCTGTTGTAATCTTATGCTCTACCCTATCTGTACATCCTAGTGAGTCACCCATAATAGTCTTATATTTATCGACCAATTCCTCTAGTCGTTCTGATTCATAAGGAGTAAGAGTAGTTTGTTGGTCTGATGTTTCTAAAGAACAAATCACATCTTTATTATCGGCAAAGTGCCACTCATTAGTACTTAAGTTCGGTACTATCCCCATCGAAATCCAAAAATCTAATCCTAAAATCAAAGTGTGCGGCAACTCAGGAACGACGACGACCTCTATTAACCTAAATTTATCCTGAACTCGCATAGGAAGTTGCACTGTCCCAATACTACTCGTGCTTTGACCATTTGCCACAATACAACTCGTCTTCTTTGTCGTATCAAGTGAAAAACCAAACCTCTCGATGATTGACCAACCATGATTCCCTAAAAAGGTACGTGAAGCCCCGGAATCCAACAAACCTAATAACTTATTTCCGAGCACATCCACTTCTAAATAAGGCCCTTCATCTTTACGAGCATGACTTATCACATAATCTAAAACGTACGTTAGCCTATCGGTCGATGCTTGTTCAGGCTGACTCGAAGGTCGACCACCTACGAACGCCTGGGTCCGTTTCCCTGACGATTACAATTACGATATTCTCTTACTGTAACCCCTGCCTGACCACACGAATAGCACTGTTTGCCTCTAGGTAATGCGCACCCGATTGCCATGTGCCCTGTTTGGTTGCATCTATAACATACCACGTCCCTGTTCGTCCTACCAGATCCAACACCCTGTGGTTGTACATCCCTGTCATTTACACTAGACTGACCACTAGCTGGTTGCTGTCTATCTCTATCAGCCCTAGCAGCAAAATTGCTTGCTGGCTGCTGCCTATTTCTGTCGAATCTATTAGCAGGATGATTTAAATTCTGTTGGTTCGATGTCCCGGCACCTGGTATTTGAATTGCATCAACCCCTGTTGAAAAATCGTCACTGTCGCTCTCTACGTCAACGTAGGCCAAGTCAGGTTCGATTGATTGGTTTCTCCTAGGTGTAAAATTCTCCTCTTCTAAACCATATCTCTGGTCTATTCTACGACACAGATCCTTTAAATGTGATAGACTATTGACCTCAGTAGCAATTAACCCATTTTTATAGATGTCCGCGATATTTCTGAAGACGATAGCTAATTTCGCCTCTTCGGAAACAGGACAGCCAAGTCTTTGGAAATATGTGTTCATGACAGCAATATAGGTCCCTATAGACTCTCCAGGGCCTTGTTTACGTTTTTGAATCTCCTTCAATAGCTTCTCGCCATATGAAGAAGGAAGATATTCTGCCATGAACCTCTGTTCCAGCTGTTCCCACGTATGGACTTCTCTTCGAACATCTTTGTAAAAAGTATAAGCTGACTTTTCAAAAAGATCAATGCCCGAATTCAGTTAAACCTTTTTGCTGACTCCTCTCGCCTGACTTAACTCGTCCACTCTCTCAAAAAATGCGGTGACGGAGATCGTACCCCTCTCGCCTGTAAACTTTAAGTTCCACTTATGCGGAGGTACAGGTGCAACGTGATATGAGGTACCAGGATCACTTGACATTGGTACTGGCGACGAACATGAAAATGGTCGTGACTGAGCAATTGGTGCTATGCTACTTTGGAGGGCAGCTAAACTCAAAGGAACGGTAGACGGTTGTTGATACTGAAAAGCTGTTGTACCGTAATTCTCAATCGGCATAGGGAGTGGTGCTTGTACTGATGTTTGAGTTGGGTTTGTAAGCACTTGCATTTGCAATGGAGCAATGACCGACGGTTGATTTGTGGGCTGTTGAGCTGGTCTTTGTGTGCTCGAGTGCTGTGGTTGCGGGAGTTGAGACTGGCTGGGAATGTTGCCAACATTTGTCGAGTGATCTGAGCTTCGACTCGTTGATTGGGTTTCAGATGCTTCATCATCATCTGAGTTCACGCCAACTCTTAATAAATCTGTTGCTTGGCTCTGCAACCTCCCAATCAAACTCAAGGTTTCCGCAACCAGTATGCCTTTTGTTTGACTTTCTTCAAAGTTTGACGGATTCATGTTATTTATCCTGGCTAACACATGTTCCAACCTTACAGCGATTTTCCTAAACTCTCCCCCTTTGCTCATACCAGAGAACTTCTCTACCAGCGGTACCAGACTATCAAGCTTCTTCATGCAGCTAAAAGCATCCTGGCCAAATTTAAAGGGATACGGAGGGTATCTCATACTTCCATCAGTCCTTTCTCTCTGTCTAATCAATATGAGCTGTTGCTTCATCTCTTCCACCGATCCAATGGCTATGCCTCTCCATGTTAATTCGTAGATTAACTCGTCCTTGACTAAGTACCTTATGTCAGTCAACCGACTCAAAGAAATAGCCATGGTGCCTTTTATATATATTAAAACTTTAAACTTTAATTAAAACTGTTAATTATACCTCCCAATTACAAAAACTAAACCACGCAATAACAAACATAAAGTTCACTTTAAATTCACCAGTGAAAATCACTATAAATTTTCTCACAAATGTAGAAAATATAAAACTTAAATACGGGCAGACGCGAACAAAACCGAAAAACACCGGAGCAGTAAGAAAATAAAATTTATTTGCATTTAAAAATGTAATCATAATTTATGTTAAGTATTTGTACAACCAACTATGACGTCCAACCTTGCAGAGAAAAAAATAAAAGAGAGACAAGAGTTTTGGCAGTGTTTAGGTCTTATGTTTCACTCCTGCGTGAGTAAAACAAAAAAAAATGATTGCGCTTATCCTAGCTGAACTGGATTAAAATTAAAGTTAAGTGATGGTTGTTTACCTCAGCAACCGAATAGGTAAATTTATCCCTAAATGGAACGTACAACAGACTACCTATAACAAAAATCCCAAAGCTGTTGTACACAGTTAACGCTAGGGTATACTCCTGCTATTGCAGAACGGCTCCACTAATAACTCCTCAAAAAAAAAACCCAAATCGCCGTATACAATGATTTTTCTAAAAAGAATAAATCAAAACCCACTTTAACCTGCTTACCTACTCTGAGTTTACACGAAACATGCATTGCTTAAGGTCACATCATCCCTTAATATATAAGTGAACGCAATAAACATCGGAACAGATGTTCATGTTATAGAAATCGTGAAATATGCTCAATTAAAAAAAAACCGCTCGCTGAAATTGCGTCGAATTAGACTAGTAAGGATGTTGTGTGTAATAAAAAAAAATTTAAAGAAAATTAAAAAAAAAATTACCGATGGTAATAAAAAATTTACACAAATAACGTCTTGGTAGGACTGCAACTCTCTAATAATCGTTAAAATGAAATTCCCAATACTTTAACTAAATTGATGTAAACCATGGTCAAGAAGACCCTAGGATCGTACCGAAAGGTGTCCAAAAAAAAAATTAAAAAAAAATTTTTGGTGTCGACCACAGTAGTCCAATAGTCAAAAAAAATTAATTAGTGACTCACTAAAATTTTCAAAAATTACTCCACTCTGATAGGTGGTTTGGAGTAGGGAGAAGAAAAAAAAAATTTAAAACAAATGATGATAGGTTGTTAAAACGTGAGGGTTCGAAATAAAATTATATTTTAATTCAGAAAAAAAAATATTTAAATAAACTGGTAGAACCATTGTAGGGACAAGGTGCTACTATGCACCAAGGAAAAAATGTCCAACAAGAAAATCAAGTCTCCCTTTTAAAAAAAAATATTAAAAAAAAATATTTAAAAAAAATATTTTCAAAAAAAAATTAAAAATGTTTAAGTGGGGTTGCAGCTCCTATTAGTGAACCTTAAAAAAATTTTTTTTTATAAAATCAACACCAGAAAAATCTTATTCGAGTTGTCATGCAACAGTTTTGTTCTTTTCCTTTAAAAAAACAGTTGTCAATTCCCTTCCCTCTCCCAAAACTGTGGCAATGTGAAAAGTAAATGAGCTAGAAAAATTAATTTACTATACAAAAAAATGTTGAAAATTAAATTTACTTAAGAATCATAAGGTATAAAAATCGTAATTGCAAAAAACCAATCAGTTTAGGAAAAGTAAAAAAAAAATATTTATGTTCAAAAAAAACAAACGATGTTAGTATATTTGTTCAAAATTATCACTAAAGGAAATAAACAACGTGAGTACTTATTTACTGTACCACTATAATAGTGTGAACCTAAGTTTTAAACTTTGCACTCAACTCCGTAAAGAATTATCTTGTGTGTACTTTCAAAAAAACAAATATGAAAACAATTTCAAGGTTCACCTATAAGAAAGTTGTAAAACTAAATCTGCCTACTCAAGTGTCTTTACACACAACATCTAATCAAAAAAAAAATTTACTGCCTAATGCATTCTCAGATCCCTATTCCTGGTGTTTACGAGATATAAAATTAAGTTGGGCTCACTCCACAACTATCAGTCAAAGCAAATCTACCAAATGTCCAAGGGCTAATGAGACCCCATCACCTACAAATGATATTTTGAAATGAAACAGTTGGGAATAATCCTGCGTAAAAACCAGAGAACAAAATCAAGAACCAAAAACTATTACATTAATTTTAAAAGAGCGTAATAAAACTCCCGGCCCCAATTAAACTTTTGTTATCTCAACAAAACTCGGCCTAAAACCAAAAAACTTTTTATTAGACATTTCCCCTATTCCCTAAGTATAATGTCAATAAAACCCAAAAACTTGTGATTTCCATTCCAATCCCATCTGGACCCTATATATTTTTTAAACGGTCAAACACCCACAGGCGAAACAATATCTTATTTCAAAGAAAGGGTGAAGATATTTTGAAGCACCCTGTGAAAATAGGACACTATTATGGAAAATTGTTCAGATCAGTGTTCTTACTACTTTTTAACCTAAATATATCTAGTTCCCTCATATGCATGTTACTATTATATTATATTAATTCCTATCATAACTAACCAGATCACAAAAGTTGTCTTTCTCCGCAAATCTGCAAGGTCCTGGAAGATGTGAGATTCAGCCTGTAGGCCAAATTTGGATGTATTTTAATTTAGCGAAAACCGAAGTTGCGAAATCCTAAAAAGATTAGCAGGAAGTCCTCGTTCCTCGATTTCTACACTCCGAACCAAACATTTCTTCCATTTCCACTCAGCTCGCGGGAGGAAAACCCCTAATTATTGCAATACGAAAGGTACTACTATCATATTATGCATAACAAAAAAAAATATATGCCCTCATCATTGTTTAGTCACATCAAAGAAAACCTATTGTTTTTAAATTTATTCTTAGGTTGGAATCTTTTTTTTAAAAATCAATCATCTTAAATTTATTGTTTAACCTGAACACTTTCCCATTTATTCCACAAAAGTGTATTGTAATTTAAAAATTTGCTTCATTATTTGAGGTCACCAGTATGAAATTATTTTAAAATTAAAAAAAAATGAAATAAAAAAAATTATTTCCCAATTGTCCACAACTTCCAAGTTTTCATCCCTAAATACCTAGGTACTATCTCAGTCTAACACCATCCATCGTTATCCAACATAACGCTTTAATTTCAGAAGCAACAAAACGAAGATTAAGTGAAAGAGCCAAGCAAGTAAGTTGGAAGTTGCTTTACAATGGGCGCAGATGACAGGCCCCCTTAAGTACACGCCACTGTCCTGAAATGCAAACTAACGAAAAAACTGAAGACTAGCATATCTGCCGTCAAACAACATTTGGCATGAAATTAAAATAATTTCATATCATACCAGTATCCTCCAAAAACAAAACGTTTTTTACCATAAGACCCAAACACTTAACCAATAAATCTTGTTATTTAAAATTATGATTCGGGAGTAAAAAGATTTATTTATTCCTGCCTGATCAACTAAGACAAAAAAAAGTTCACCTTTTTGTAACTCAAGAAGTTCCTGTTTGGTCCCCTAAAAAAAATATAACCTGTCTGGTCACCTTTTAAAACTACGACCACTATACAAACCGTTTTGACCAAAACAAGAATTCGAGAAGTTATGTTAACAGAAAGGAAATAATTTTTTTTCGAAAAATTAAATTATTTAAAAAAAAAGTAAAATTTGGAAATATTTTTACCAATTACCACCGACTAGCATTTATATTTAGTTGAAAGTCTCTCTTAAATTCACTGACTCAAAATGACATTACTTCAAAAAAATGACTGAACTTTACAAATGAACTCTACAAATGAACTAAAAAAAATCAAAAAAACTTATATCTATATCTGTCTCAGTTAAACATTTCTTTTGTGGTATTATATCTAGTTGGGCTTCAAATTCATTTTCTCTGTATTCAATCTGGAGCAGGCAAAACTTCTCAAGGCTCAAACATAAATGTTTGCTCTCCAATGGCCATGACCAAGCTATGACCTGAACGCAGAAAAAAATACAGAAAAAAAAATAAATGTGTACCAGAAAACTTTAATTGATAGAAATACCCGTAGGTCATTTTTAAAAAATGCACTCCAAAGCCCAACGCTGTATTTTCTACCAAAAAAAATTTGACCAGTCACGAAACACAACTAGACAACTAAACCAAAGACCTAAAAACTGTCTTTCAAAGAAAATACCCCAAAAAAAAATGTCAACTGGACTTTTGGCATTGATCTTCAGCCAAGGTGTCACTCTAGGGGTTTTAGCCTTGTGTTTCCTAACCTCCCGAGCCGACACTAGTAGTAGTACCCTCCTCTGACCCGATGTAACTGAGTGACGTAAGGTCTTAATTGTCATCCAACAGTTACCACCAAAAAAACAAGAAAAGAAAATGACAAAGCAAAATAAACTCATTTTCCCTTTCTTTCATTACTAATTAATACTTTCAACTAAACAAAGCTACCATTTGTCAAGCTATATTTACTTTAAAACAACTCAGCCAAGAAAAATTTGTGTGAAACCCTGTAAAAATATTCCAATTTTCAAGTGGTGATATCCCACAAAAAAATTAAAATGACCAAAAAAAACTTGTTGACCTAAATAAATTGACTGCACTAAAAAATAATCGGTGAAACAATTTCTATCTTATCACAAGCAGGAAATAATAACATATTAGTAGTAGGCAACCTGCAAAAAAAAATTGTTAGAAAAAAGCACACTACTTCTGGCATATATTTAAACCTAAAAAGACTATGTCTGGAGGTCCATCCACCTATACTCTTTCCTACAAAAACTTTAAAGAATTAAGAAGATGAGTTGGACTCTGTTCAATAAAAACTCCTATGTTTTTTTTATCCACTTATTCTTCCTTAATAAATAAAAATGAATCTTTTATTTTCCAAGAAAAACTTGTGAAGATAAGCTAATAAAAAACTAAGAGGATTACTAAAACAACAAACCGAGTTCCAAATCAACGTTCAAATATTACTAAAAAAAATATTTAAAAAAATGTTATTTCCAAAAACCAATGATCTTGTTTTTATGAAAAAAAAATGATTGAGTGTCAAAACCACCCACAGCCACTGAAAGCCTCTAACCTGGCTTTGGCTGTACCACAAAAAAATTTTCTCAAAAAAAAATTTAAAAAACATTTGTCTTTTTTTTCCAAATTCAAAAAAACCAAAAAAAAATTACATCAGATGTTAAAAAAACTAGCCAAAACACACGTAGGGCGCCAATTTGTGGCCTATTAAAATGCGTTGTGTGACATTTGTGGCAGCTTAAAGACGTTGCCGCCATTTTGTGACACTGTAATTAGGATAGTGACAATTCGCCAACTTGTGACACAACAACACCATTGAATAATTAAACAAATATCTGGAAGCAGAACCGTATTTTCCAGCTCGGTAAAACATTGATATGCCCGGTAACTTTTATACAGTGGAGAAGGGGGGGTTCAGAAATAAGAAAATTTTAAGTGCGCCACATTATTTAATACCAATGTTTTACAAAGAAGATCTTAAATAAAATACAGTTCAACCCAAACGTTGTAGCTAAACAATGAAATTCTACCTACTTCCGAGGCTTCCAGAGTATTTGTGTAAATAAAAAAAACCCAAAAAAAATTGACCAATAAACGAGATAAAACTCTAAAAGATTTTAACTGAATCAAAATGACAAAACTAGAAGCACTTTACAGGTAGATGGACTCCTTTAACAGGTCATAGTGTACCTACATCTGAGTCAGTAGCATAGGACTCAATTATATGAATGATTGTAAAAAAAATATACCTCCAAAATCGTTCCATCATAGGGGAGATCTGGACCAAATATCTGCTGTCATCATTCTACGTTGGGTAGAATGAGACAGACAGCAACCCAGTCCGAGATCCACCCCATGAGGTAAAACAGTGTAAAGAAACCGCTAAAACATATAATCTCATCTCTCTTTTGTCTCCGCAAAGTTGGTCATTGGGTTGTACAAATAATACAAATATTTAGTTCATCTTGTATAATTAGATTGTAAAACTTGAGAAAAATACCAAACAAGTCAGGGCCAAAATAGCAAGGCACTTTAAATTTGACAGTAAAATTATCTTAAATAAATGAAATGAAGGAAACAAGTCAATGTAGTAAATATGCCGCAAAACCAGGGTTATGACGTCATACCTTATCTTGCGTTTACAAGAAATGTTGAAATTATACTGTGAAAACTTATATATGAAAAGATTACGTCTAAATTATATTAAAAATTTATATATGAGGAAAAACATTATAGTTAAGGCTTGCTCCTACCTTGGTCCTTGATTATTTTGTGTGTATAAATGTGTGTTCTAGTTTGTAAACCTAGAGTTGTCCAGACACCTCCTCACTGCTACTGCTGCTCCTGGTTTGCCCGCGCCTCCCCTAATGCCCGCTTAGCACATCACGCTAGGGCAGCACATGGTGGTCAAAATGTTGGTTCTTGCCCGAGCGTAAAACCCTGTGGAAAATGAAATGTTTCAGTTTCCTGGTGAACCCCATGTCGACTCAATAAAATACAGCAGACTTAAACAGATGAACCAAAATAACCCTACGCACCTTTCCCAGGGTTAGAATTGGCTCGTCCGGCTTCCCACCAGCGTCCAGCACCGCTGCCGATGGAATGGACAGGGCTGTAGACAAAGGAGAAAAACAATATATAGTTTTTATCCAACACGTGGTTAAAAGAAAAATATAAAAACGCCAAAAATTCCCCACGTCTCCTGTCAAAAAAAATACATTTCACACGAAAAACAATTACAATCTGGGAGGCAATTATTATCTTGAAGAGTCCTCAAATAATAAAAAAAAATGAAATAATAAAATCGAACTTACCAATGCTCTTTCCGTGCAAATGGCGTAGGCCGACTTAAATCCCTCTATGTAGAGGATATGAGCCGTCCACGAGATACGCCTCACGACGGACTCACTCTTTACAGTCTCTGGGACAGAACATGCAGTTTTTGCAGTGCCACTACACAAAAACAATGGCGATCCCAGAAACTGTTGTCGACCCAGCCAAAATTTGTTAGCAAAGAGAGACAAAGCACTTCGTCGAGAATACCAGAATAATGAAGTGGCCGGAAACCGTTTTGTAAATTTGGTGGGGAGTGGGGACGGTAAAACGCAATAGCACCAACCTAATCTTCCCGGTTAAATTCAAATAAAGGATGCAAACCTATTTATAAAAAACTTTTCCGCCAAAAATAAATCTCTACCTTCAGTGGCAAGACTGGAAGAAAAAACCCGCTAACCAATGAGGACATACAGCAATAGTTCCATACAGGTATATAGGGGGCAGCACCGACCAAGGGGATAGGAAGTACGTAAAACGCACCTTGAGGTGTTGTCGGATCCATTTCCCTCCATTTGACCGAACATTTGCCTACCGGACCCCCACCAACATATCAAGTAGAAGAAGAATAACCCGACGGACTAGAAGAAGCTCAGCATTGAAACCATCAACTGTAAAATCAATTACTGGAGATCAGGGCATGCAGCAAACCCAGGAATATTCGAACACTCAACCAATTCCCACATGAGCAAAGCTATACCAAGTGTAGAATTTAGTTGTATTTTAGCTACAGTTTTAGTCACAAGTTTCCTTTGCTCTTTATATATGTTTTCTCCAAGATTCACATGGTTTGACGCCATTCTTGTAAAACATTTTTACTGTAATAAAGTTGTTTCTGAACCTGAACCCAAAAATACACACTGAACTACTGCTAAGAAGCTCGGCACAAGAGTGTTCAGATGTTAACTCACACGATTTCGTTTATTCTTTTAGTCTTGGTTTTTATCCCTCGTTTATCTCCCATTTACAAAAGTGCATAACTCGTATTTATTTTATCCTTTCCCTATCAAATTAATAAAGATATCAAAGTGGCGGAGCCTCGGTTGTTCCTGGTCGACCCAAATATGTTTTTGTACTATCAAAACTAGTTAATCCGTGAAGGATATGAGGTTCGGATTGTCCCAATATCCTCGAAATAAACGTAAGGGAATGAAATGTTCATCTAAATGTTTCCTTCCTGTTACTGAAACCATTTGTGATGGGGCAACGCCGCCATTCCCCAGCATAACAGCTGTTTAACTTTATGAGCGTAAAAACAAAACAATCAAAATTTTTATGTGATTTTCCCGAAGCCTGTGATCTTAAATTCCAATTACGATGTCCAGATAACGCGATGTGCGTAGTGTCCACAGTAATTCGATGGAATGCCTCCTTTTAAGGTAACTTCCTAGACCCTATATAACCTCCAAACCTAGCTCTATAAAATACCCTTACTTTGTGTACAGAAAGACGAATCAAAGAGCCTTGATTATTTACCTAAATAAACAAATATGTAACGTTGTCTTAAACGTAAAAATGACACGTTACATAATCATCTAATCGGTCGCGTTCTTGAATATGGGAGAGTTTCAAGTTCTGATGCGATCTACATGCCATCAAATAAGTTCTTCTACATTCCGGTGTAATCGATGTTTGATAATCACAACCGCAAATCTCAAGTTTTTAAAATTTCATAAATATTTTGGAAGAATGTTGCCTAACAGCGTTGCGGCGAAATTTACACTAAATTTATTAAAGGATAATGATGATTTATCCAGTTCATCAGATTTGGACGACGAACTTCTTTTAAGTGCACGAAAAACTTATGCAAAAATCCTGAATTATGTCGAGAAAACGGTGGAACCTTATGGTTTAAGCGACTTTAAATTTCACTTTTGAATGATCCGAAACGCGATTATGATAGGTCATAAAATTTTAACGCATCGGGTTCTTCTAATTTTTGTTGGCCTCATCGCTGATGGCTGTTATAATCATATTATGTTTCATCAACTGATGGCATCGATGGGAACAGTCAGATGAATTTCACATTAGTTTTCCCCCTATGTATCTTAAATTGCTGAAAAGGTCCAGAGTGGCATCTTCCGGATTCTTGAACTAAACCCCTTAGACTAACGAAACCAGCAATTAAATTTTTTATATGTATATCGTAGCTTAAATCTAAGCTAGGCTCGATTTTGTCATTATATTATCTTCCACTGTATTTGTGAATCCTTTACCAATAAAACAGCACGTCCAAACTTCAATTTTACTAAAAGCCCCCCCTTACTACCCTAGTACCTATTCATAATATTAAATTTATTTTTATTTTATTTATAGGCTGCCATGCAAAATGGCTCAGCAAACGGCAAAGGCCCATCCAGATCGAATGTTGGCATTTGTTTCCCCACTCAAACGGCACTTCATGATCACGATCATGACGACAGCAAAGAAATACCTGCTCAAAACAATAAAAATCTTAGCAACAGTTACTCTCCACTGAAAGAGGAGGATAATATAAGGAACCGGAGAAAGATAGAGAATGGACGGCAAATATAAGGGATAATAGTTTTTAATAAATTAAGTTAATGGTGATTAGAGTATTTATTTAGCCATGGTATAAATAAACTAATGTAAGGCTGTAGATTAAAATGCTTAAATTTCTTTTCTGTAACTATTTCCGTAACTTTGACTTTTTGGTAAAAAATTGGTTTATGCTTGAACTCCTTTTCCCAGAATATTGGTTTTTAATTTTGAGACGCTCACCGTTATTTCGCCATGTTAGATTGTAAGATGTAATAAAATTTAAATTGTAGCGCTTTCAAATGATGTTGACGATTTGTCAATTTTGACGTTATCTAAATTAGGGTTAATTTTCTTTTCTAATTTAAATTTAAGAAAAATCTGGATTTGGAACTATTAAAAGACCCAGACCCCCTTTATCTTAAGTTGACGTATTGGCTTGTTCGGGGTTTTTTTTAACCAATCGAACATATTTCATCTTAGTGAGCTTAGATAACTGATAACAAGTGTCTTTAGGCTTATAAAATAGATCGCGAGAACGCATTAATTAATATCCTCCTCCCTTAGTTCATTTAAGATAGATTGGTGTTCATTTAAAATCAAAAATACCGGCGTTTATGTAGCAGTCATTTACAGCCCGTAAATCAAATTAACGGTCACGGATTTTCACACATACTATAATAGTATGGTCGGCAGGAACATGCGCAATATACTTTTTCCTCTTTTTCCAAAAGTTAAATATTGGAACCGAAAACAGTAAAGAAATATAAGCATAAATAGGCCTTAGTACGTGGTAAGGGCAACCATTTTTCAAAAGGTTTAAGTGAACCAATACCGATTTGTGAATCTGAAATACCTTGCCCTAATTTATATGTCGCTCTCTCCTGAGCATCACACAAAAGTGCCTTTGGTTGTTATGGGGAGTCTACACAGGTCGATTTTTGCCGTCGGATAAGTTGCTTCGACATTGCCGTCATAAAGCCGCGTCCTTATTCCATTTACAGTATTCAGGTTATGCAATTCTTCCATGCATCTCAAAAAGTTACATGTCGATGGCCTAACTGCAATACCCCGTATCTAACATTTTAATAATTTTTAGATTATTTGTGATTTAGGTTAAATGAGCTGGCATACTGACATATATGCGTGGGAAATCACAAATATAGCAAATATATTTTTTTATACCCAATAACGCTCTATGTGTTACTTAAACGGTTTTTCGCTTCCCCTGTAAAGTTGAATTTTTTCAGATACGGGATATTGTAGTTAAGCCATCGATGCAACGTCTTTGTTCTGATTCACACATTATGTGCGAAATTAGAAATTGCTAATTTATTTCCAAAGTTACAAGCATGTTGCTGAATGTTTGAAAACATTGTGAGCATTCCATGTAGCAGATTCCAGATTTTCTTATTTTCCTGCCGAATATCCAATTTCTTGAAGATAAGCCAAAGCTTCTAAGACTCTTCTTTAAATTTCCAGTCTTTGAGGGCTGATCTTATTTAATCTCTGGCCAGCCTTAGACACGATTAGTTGACAACGAAACTGCTCTGATTCTCTTTAAGACCATTCTTTTACAGTAGTTCTCATATGGTCTGGAACCCACGTCGTTGTCTCGGTCAGTCTTTGGAGTGCTTCAAATATTCAAGCAATACTTTTGGGGCGGCTTGCCTGATCATTTTATTTTCTGATCCTATCCTTTTCTCCTCAACCGCAGTATTCTTGACATACTAGGGAGTAAAATCTTTAGATATACTGCTTAACCCTGTCGCATTTTCAATATTAAGTCTAGAGTCGTCTGTAATGCACAATAGGGATCCCGCCAGAAATATCACTCAGTCGTCTTTCCAGTTTTCCCTTCTTGGTTAAAGATGTATTTTCTTGTAAGTGTTAAAAATGGCGAAAGACAAGGAAAACAAACCAAAAGTCGAGTGATCCGCAAATTTAAGATTTTTTGTGCTGATCAAAAATTAAATTTTGCAGTTGTATGATGCGAACCTTGGAGCATTAGCATCACGTCAGTCTTTTAAAATCTTATGCCTCACACGACAAAAATCCACCTAAAACAACCCATTATTATTTTCACCTAAATGTTAAGATATCTTGATCCCTGTAAGCGTGATGATTTTAATTTGTTACACTTACCATAGAGTAATAGTATGTTTATATTTATGACAAAAAGGAAATGCTATAAGTGATGCACAATGGCCTTGAATTTTTCTTGCCAGATTCTTGCAAGGCTTTCCTGTTTTACGGATATCGGCCAGTAACGTGAATGACCAGCTTAACAAATCCCCACCGCAGCTTCTTATAACCTGAAATTTCATTCAGCCACGTAGCCAGAAAATTCATTCGGAGGGAGGGGGGTGTCTGGAGTTCTAATATATACACAAATCAGCACCCCCTGGACCACCCCCTGGCTACATGCTTGATTTCATGGTTCTACAAAACATTTTAGGTCTTCCACGATTTTTTTAAGCATCTTGAAATTATGAAACTTAAACTTTACTTAAAGATGGTGGAAGCAAGCTTTTAAGAAGTTTTTGTTAAGCTTGATATATACGTTATTGCGGAAACTTAAAAAAATCGAAGAACAAAAATAGTAAAAAATTACATTGTCGATCACCAAGCACTGCATCTCTTTTTGTTATTATACATAATAAGTAAAAAATAAAAGGTAAGTGCAAAGTTTTGATCGATATTTTGAAAATAGCTTGCAAAGAATTGATCTGATTGATATTTTTTATATTATTTTTAAGGGGTATCTGTTGATACTTTTTTTTAAGTTTTAAGGCGGCTACTTACTACGTGCTACCTGGCAAGTAGCCAGTAGTGTGAACGACGACTCGCACTGACTTGGAGAGTTACTTGCACTAACCATCGCTTGTCTTGAAACGGGTGCAAGTCAAAAAAAACTTACGCTTTGAATTAGGCACGTAGTGTGTACAACTTGGCCATTGACAAGTACCTGTCAAGTAAATTTCAAGGCAAGTATCTAAGCAAGTCCCGCGTAGTGAGTAGTTGGCTTTACGCCAAATTTTAGGTGATGCCTCGACAAATTTAGATTTTGTTTTAAATTATTAGAATAGAATTGCCGTACTGTAAATAATTTTTTATATTTACTAAGTAGCAATTGTATATATGTATGTTTTAAATAAAAATAAAGTACAAGCATTATATATTTTACAAATATTTAAATTTATTTAATATTCCCTTGGAACAATGCATTTTTCTGCAACTAAAAATATAAGCTTTACTGAATATTTGATACTGCTATTTTTTTATTAGGGCATTTTTTAAGTTTCGAGAACTATTGTTAAAATTTGTTTACATTACATCAAAAATGTTTTTAAGCAGGCGATTATTGAACGCAAAAATTTGACATCAATTAAACCGCATACTAGGGAAAGTCGGGACAAACCCAGAGGGGGTACAGCCGTATGTATTAAGGTCACTCATCATTAAGCAAGCTTTACAGGTAGCGAAGCCTGACTTTGATTTTCTATTTTTGAGTTATATTTCTTGGCATGTTTTTATCGGTTTCGCATTGGCGGCTCGTTCTTATTTTAAAAATGTGGTTTTAACACAGTCTAAAGATCTATTTAATAATAAAAGAGTTTCAAGGTACTTTGTTGCAGCATAACTTTACATAATTTATACAGTTTATGTACCTTCAGACTGTGTAAAACAACATCTATAAAATAAAACCGAGCCGCCAATGCGAAACCGAGGAAAACATGTCAAAAATAATAACCAAAAATAGAAAATTAGACGGATGCTTCGCTTTCTGTAAAGCTTGCCTTTACGATGAGTGTCCTTAGCCCTTCTGCAGCATGATCAAGACACTCGGCGGCACCAAATAATGCTGACGCAAACGATTTTTATAGTTCCTAAATATGCCTGTATTGTGATTTTACCATTATTCGTTTTTGGGTTTGTTAGATTGTTTTGATGACATATAATATTAGGAGCAAAACTGGATGGGGTAAAACCGAATAACAAAAAAGTAATAGAACCCTGCATCAACAGGAAAATAAATACAAAAATTCCACGTACAAAAAACAGCAAGGCAGTACCCAAGGAACAAGAAAATATAAAAACAAAAACATACTGATGGCCCTCTATGTTTCTATTGATAGTAAAAATTTTGTATTTATCGTATTTTCTAGTCAAAATATTTAACAATAAAATAACAACTGTAGATAAATAAATAAATAAATAAAAATTAATTATTTAAATTAAAATTAATTAATTAAAACGTGGCCGATCCGGAATGGTCCCGAGGATCGAAGCGGCCTGATCGAAGCCTGAATAGCCAGGCAAATCAGCAATGAAGCTCCTGGTTAGTGACTCCCTGCCACATTTTTATTCTGCCAGAAATCTCACCAATGAGTCGCTTTGCTTCTTCACCCCGGGGCCCAAGGTCTGTACACTAAACGGAACAAAAATAAATTTATCCGCCAATTCTTTATATTTCGATCTTGTTTGTTGTTCTCCAATTATAGCCGCTTCCCTGCCTTATTCATGCCTTCAAGGAAAATACTAATTTGGAGTATCTGCTACAACTAAATATCTGTGTAGAATTTCATCTTATAAACGGATGTCAAGAAAACCTACCAGCACGATTGGAAGAGCACAGGCTATGATGACCCAAAATATCAACTAAATGTCGGCAAGTGCAAGTATGTTGCTCACACACCGGTTGGCCTAAACGAAGCGCAACAGAAATGCGGAAAGTGGTAATATCCAATAATATAGGCAAAGGAGGAGAAGGCAATGCACAAAGCCAGGCATTACTCTCACGGTAGAGCACTTAGTCTAGTTTTGGATTTTGGACCATTAGAATTTCAAATTTTGTCTAAAATTTTATTTTTGGGACACGGAGACGGTAGATTATCCAAATTACAAAGATTACACGTCAATAGCAGGGTAATTTTGATTGAGAAAATTTTGTGGAAATATAATTGATGTTAAAATCTCAGTATCATTGACTAAGCCTAAAAAGGCAGAAAACGTTAGATTTTTAACATCGCGAATAATGAGTCCTCCAATCTAACTGGAAGAGAAGCAAGAGACCATACTTCCTCGCTAAAAGTACAGTTTGATATGTATTGCATTGTTTGCCTTCAAACAAGATTTGCTTTTGAGAGTAATTCTTTTGCTATCTAACAAGGAGAAGTTCTTAAAATATATGATAACCTGGGAATAGCTAAATAATTTTTTAAAAGGAAATAAGCTAAATGAGAGTTTATTTATTTTAATTTTCTTTCATTTTATTAATAATACATTTTTCAATGCAATTTGATGATAAAGGAAATCCTAGTAATTCTCTATTAGAAAAATCACAAATTTTTATATTCTCTACAAGTTTTTTAAATTTTGACATTTGTTCGAAAAAAATATAGTTTTGAGACATTTGAGGGGTGTAAAATTAAAGGCGGCAATCTCCATTTCCAAAATTTTCAGGAACTGCAAAAAACTGTGGAACATAATAGGACGCACTTATATCACTAAAATGTCGAATGATTTATATAAATATGGTTTGGAATCTAGTGCCAAGAAAAAATTGCCTAAGTAGTCAATAATTCTTTTTTTAATATTTTTAGTTTGGAGTACCTACTTACCTACTATGAGGATATTGCCGGTTTTGAAAATAATCTATGGTTTGAAACTAGCCATACGAGTACATAGTGTTTGAGGTGTTAATAATAAAGATTTCTGTGTTAGATACTTATTAAAAAAATATATATTCTTAAATTAAACAATATTATGAATATCAATAATTAAACTAAAATAATATCTGGAAGCTCAGGAATATATTCTCAAGATTGGGCGGACTCTGCCTCCTCAAAAGGATCTTCAAGCTTGGAGATTCATTAACTTACATGACACAAAAAATAAATATTTTCTTGGTAAAATATTTTGTAGTCACTAAAATAATTTAAACGACACACAAAAATAATGTGAAACCTTCCAAAAATACTCATGGACTGGACCATGACTGGACTGAATAGCGCGTGCCATGTGCGTGCGTGAATCCTATGGGTCGGAGCGGAGATTGCCGTGTTTGGTACGCATTCAACCACAGCCTTCGTAAACTAACGAGCCACGAACCAGAAGAAACGGCAACACAGCATGGAGGCCGGTCATTTTCGTCCACGTGCGTCGCCCACCTAGCTAGTTACTGGCCGTTTCCGCGCAGATAATATTTTTTTTTACTTTTAGTATATTTCAAATCGCGTTACCAAATAAAAAAACTGTTCTGGTTTTAGTGAAATGTGTGGTGAACTTAAAATTATATTACCTACTTAATAAAAGCTGTGTAAAAAAGACCTTTTGTACACAGGTAATAAGTGAGGTTAGATGTTTGTTTTTGTTTGGAATTTTTGGTCTGTTTTTTCTTTTTAAAATTTTAAACATGCCGCGAAAGTGTTGTGTACCCGGTTGCAAAAGTAATGATGCATCTATGATTAATGAAGAGGGTCACGAAACAACTTTTAGCTTCCCAAAAGAAAATGATCTAAAAAATGCTTTACTTCAGGCCATACACAGAGGAGATTATGTTGTGACTGCATCTTCAGTGGTTTGTTGAAAACATTTTGACATAAGTGACGTTGTTAGAACCGAGATAATTATGGATAAAGAGGGAGTACAAAAGGAGGTGCCACTAACATTCCCCAAGTTAAACAATGGGGCAATACCTCGGCTATTTGAATCTCAACCCGAGTATATGTTAAACCCCAAACCTCCAGTAAGAAAAAATACTGACGACAGGCGAAAAAAAATTGAAGAAAAGGAGGGTATGGAAATATATATAAATATATATTGCGTTTATAGACTTCCAAAAAGCTTTCGATATCATTGGGCACTGGGCAGTAAAAAATCTTTAATTAATAGCCGAATAGATCACAGATATACAGACTTAATAGCCAATATATATAGTGAAGCAACAACATCAATCAAAATCCACAGAGGAACTAAGCCAATCCGCATGAGAAGAGGTGTCAGGGTGACACAATATTCCCTAAATTATTTAACCAGGCCCTAGAAGATGTTTTTAAAAGCTTAAATTGGGAAGAAATAGGCATCAAAGTAAACGGACAATTCTGAACCACCAAGATATGCTGATAATATCAATCAATCTAAAAGAAAATAGAACAAGTAGAGGAATATAGGACAAATTATTAAACTGAAAAAAGAAAAGCAAACAGCTGAAATCAAGAGACAAGTAAGTAAATTAAGCTACATATTAAGAAATAAAAAATATCCTCAGTACCTCAAAACAGAAGTTTATAACCAATGTATCCTTCCTGTACTTATCTATGAATCCCATACCTGGACACTTACAAAATCAAACATGGATAAGGTAACAAAAGCCCAAAGATCAATGGAAAGACAAATGTTACATGTAAAGCTAACAGATAGAAAAAGGAATGAATTGATAAGAAATAAAACAAGTAAGGGATGTCAGAGCAGAAGTAGCAAAATTAAAATGGAAATTTGCTGGTCATATTATCAGACAGAAAGACGATTGATTGAACAAATGTATTGTAAACTGGAGAACTTGGCCAAAGATGGATTGACGAAGCCTAAATGGAATAGATAGATAGAAAAAAGGGTAAGTTCATTTAAAGTTGAAATTAACATGTTACCCCTTAAACTAGATTCATAGTTCTGTAAAGTAAGCAGTCAGACATAAGAAACTATCGCACAAACATCCTGTTGTTCAAACTTGACAGTAATAACTTAGCAGTACGAAAGGAACCATTTTTATTTCTTACTGCTCACTTCATACTGCTTACTTCACGGTACTATGAATCAAACTTTAGGGTTGTTCTCACAAATTCTTTAAAAGTAATTTCTCTTCTATCTGTTTATTCTGGTTTTGTTACATATTTTTTAACATGATTAATGGCCACTGATATTTATTTCCAAATATTTTGTTTGTTTTAAAAATTAAATGTAATATGTCTAAACACAGTTTATTAGTTTTTACAAAAAAAAATACAAAATCGCCAAACTACAATCAAAACAAATAGCAGATGTTTATATCTCCCCATGTATATATCGGCCCACCAGCCGGCCAATTTGCGATGTTGCCTTTTCTGGTTCGTGGCTCGTTAGTTTACGAAGGCTGCGATTCAACTATCGATATTGACAATTTTGCAGGGTTCGAAAATAGCATAATATTTATATAAATATCATATCACATGATATATATCGGATTTATATTAGATATATATCTGATATATATCATTATCAAACTGAATGCTTTGGTTTTGGCATATTAAATATAAATCACTACTTCCTAATAAATCAAAAGTACACACAGATGGAAAACACAGTAACTGCTCTAACCGCTCTAACCTGGAAAAATAGAAAACAAAAGAAATCGTCGCGTGGGGGATCTACCAGATGTGAAACAGGGGATTCCCAGTCAGCTCTGCGATGCCTATGCGGCAGCCGAATCGATCGATACTACACCTTTACAGATGCTTATACTTTTGTACAGGGGCGTAGGTACTGACAAATTTTCTGATATTTAGAATGGTAGAAAACATTTTTAGTTTAATAAGTAAAATTATTGAATATATCGGATATATATCACTTGATATATATCCGCGGAACCCTGCAATTTTGATCCCAACGCTAATTTTTTAATGAGATTTGAACAAGGATATTACCGTTTTTGGTTTTTACTTTTATCTTAAAGAGAATGAAAATACCAATATGGTATCCCTCAAAACTTAAAACATGAAAAATTGGAGATTGCCACTTTGATTCTACACCCCTCATTTACTAGAATTGATTTTCAGTCCTAAATTTTTGGATTTAATAATAATGTTTTTAAAATCTTCTTGCGAGTCAGGCAAGATCCGCCCAAACTACCATCATCTAGATACCAACCACTAAATTCAGATTTTAAAGAATTTATAAAAAATAAAAAAATACTATAGAAAGGCGCATTGGCACATCAGTAGGTTAAGCGCTTAAAATGTAGGTACCTAATAATTGGGTATGTAAAGGGTGGACAGGTTGGGTTATAAAGGAACTTAACAGTTTTGATTTGTCTTATAGTATGGGGCACAATCAGATTTTGCAAATCTTTTCTTTTTTTTCTAAATATTTTGAAATAGAGACGGTACTAAGTTTTTGAACCGAACCAAACTTGATGCGTGGCGCACCTCACGATTTAAGAATGGATTTTTATCAGCCCAGGACACGTAGTTATGTCTGTTAAACACCCCGCAGTTTGTAAACCTGCTTTCATCGGACCACAGAACCTTAAGCGGAAATTGAGAGTTTTCTTGCGATTTTTGTATGAACCAAACAAGGTTCTTCTTTCTAAGTCACCATCTCGAAGTGCTGGACTAATATTTGTTGCATATGGATGATATTTAAATTTTTTAAGAATTCTTTGTGCAGTGGATTTGGGTACTTCAACATTATTTTATAGTTCATGAAGGAAGATGCAAGGATTGTCAACGACACTTTGTAAAACCAGAACTTAAAATATTTTCATCAGGTTGTCGAATACGATTTTGTTTTTTAAAGGAACCATATTCAATTAAATTATTTCTGTAGTAGTATTTTGAAGATTGACAAACCTGGTTGTCGTCTTTCTGGATATCTCTGAAAGTACATATCTCGAGCGCTTCCAGCATTCGTATTACACAAAAATAACATTTATAAATATCTACTTTCTCCCAATTTGGAAACTTTTCCATGTTGAATTTGATTGATAATGTGACTCAAAAAAAATCTTAAGTAATTTAGGAACTTTAAAACTCCAACAGATAAATCGAATAAATGACAAAGTTTTGACAGATAGTTACGTAGGTATGACAACAAACGCCACTACGGCCTTTGTTTCACAGCCAACCAAGTGAAAAACAGTTTTTTCAATAAATTCACGATTTCCATCACCCAAAGTTACCCGTTGTTATACATGGTTGAAATGCTCTTTTAATGCTCTATTTATCGACGCATAAATTCAATATGGCTGTTATAAGAAATAACAAAGTTGGCTAAGGTTTCAAAAAAACTAGAAGGCATAGAAAAAATTTGTTAACATCATTGATCGTAGCTGCTTATATGAACCGAACCGAATCATATTTCATTAAATTTGTTTGCAAGATGGCGGCAATATTTCAATTTTTCAAAAAACATAATTTTTAGTTTTTGCTCCATATTTTAGTAACCCCTGTAGATATCTTTAATATTGATACAGCACCTGATTGGGCTTAGAATAGCACAACTTTTTTCTCATTTAAACAAACTCGTATCTCTTACCGTTTCCAAAATCCCATTGTAGTTGCTTTTATCTGGGACACCCTGTATAGTAATTTCGATTGTCTTACAAATAACCCCTTCACTTTTTTGATTTCGGTCAATTAGTTTCAATCAGTGGTCTTAGAATCACTTAAAAAATTTCAACGATTCTTTCAACCACCTTAAAATTTAAAGCAGGAAAAAGTTGCTACCCCAACTTAAAGTTTTTTTCTAAATACGCCACTGGAAATATTTACTATCAAAGTTACTATCATTCCGAGAATTGAAAGGTATCACATGACCTTGTTTATTTGTTTAAATTAAAAAATTTCAAAATCAATGAAAAGTATCTTTTTTGACATCAAAATCGACGTTTTTGAGGAAACAATAGACCTTGGAAAAAACAAAGTTTTTTTTTCTGTCTTGACATTTTTAAAAAATATACATAAAAAGATCTGGTTGGCAAAGATGGCGCAGCGTCATCTTTCCCGAATTTGCACTTAAAAAAACTAAAATTTAAAAAATATATTAAGATGCATTTTCTAAGTTAATACACGGTAAAAAATTTTGTCTACAATGAAAATATGTTCTTTTCTTGAATAAAATGTTTTACCTTAAAAGAATTTGTTTTGAATTAAAATATTTCTTTTTAGTTCAATGAAGCGTTTAACCTTAAAAAAACTTTATTTTTCCTGTTTAATTGTTTTGTTTCAGCATAATCTATTTTGTAACAAAGGAAATTGTCTTCATATAAGTAATATTGTGCTTCCAGATAAAACAGTGCCTTAGAATAATTTAGTTTTAATTTATAACAAAACAATTTCTGTTTCACATTAAAATAAAGAGGCAAGACACTTTTTGTGCAATATCAAGAAAATATTATCTTGGTGAATAGGAAAGCACAAATTACATAGGTAAACAAAAATATATTTCTTAAAAACTGCCCTGGAAGTTTTGACTGATTTTTGTGTTTTTTGTTGTGCTGAATCCAAATCTGTCAAGCGTTTTTCTCTATCACATCCAGATTTTTTCCTAGGGTTAACGAGGTTTACGGGGTTTATAACTCAATGGTAACACCAATGGTGAAATAAGCCTAATTTAATTTACAAAAAAAGCAAACTTATATTCCAAAATATAGTTAATAAACAAAAAATATTATTTACAAACATACCAGAGATATAAGACCTGATAGGCAGCAATTGTTTTCCTGGTTGGATCGTTTCTTCTTTCTCCGAATACTTCTTTTCGTGCGTTTTACTTATGTTTCTTCTGGGGTTTCCCGCATTAACAACCAGCAGAAATCAGCCATCATATTGGTGTTCCACCTTCCCTGATACCTTCTCTCTGCGTCCTTGATATCTTGGTGAAACCTTTCACCCTGTTCTTCACTATAGTCTCCCAAGTTTTAGGGGAAGTAGTCAATCTGCGAATGCAAGAAATGCACATCCGATCTACAATAGCTTTGTAGTTGGCATCCCTTCTATTCCCCAAAAAAATAAGCACAACTTCCTTGAAGGAGTCCCAGGCTTCTTTTTCCTTTCCTGACATAGTTTCAGTGAATGATGTGTCAGCAATAAGTTTCCTTATATCAGGACCAACAAACACTCCTTCCTTTATTTTTGCTTCGGACAGGCGGGGAAACTTTAAGTGAAAACATGCACCATCTTTGGCGAGGTACTTTACGAATTGTTTCATAAGACCCAACTTGATGTGCAGCGCAGGTAGTAAAACTTTATGAGGGGGTAGCAAGCTCTTTTGAAGAACATTTTTGTCCCCCGTTATTAAACTTACCAGTTCGAGTAAATCTTTTTGTACCCAATGGAGATCTCTAGCCCTGCTATCCTACAGGCAGAGAAAGCAGGGATATTTCGTGAAACCACATTGCTGTCCCAATAGCATAGGTAAAATTTTAAGATCTCCAGATATCATCCATTTATGTTCGTCATAATGAATTTTTGGAGAATTGTGATCAAATTTTCGTCTTTTTCTTTAAGAATAACAGAGCGTGCCATTGGAACTGAAGCGTATGTATTGCCATTATGCAGAAGGACAGCTTTTATGCTGACTTTCGACGAATCAATAAACAACCGCCATTCTGCAGGTTCATAGTTCAGTTTAAAATTTTTCATCAACCCGCGTACATAATTACAAAAATCTAAATCTTCCTCCTTGGTAAAATAATTTACAAATTGTGTGGTTCCTGTACTAGGAAAAAGTTTTGCCTCGTGTCAATTAATTTTTGTTTAGGCCGGGAGCCTAACAGTTGGGTAGCATCTTTTTGGGAGACCTAAATCTCGGACAAAATCGTTTAACTCAGCTTGAGAGAAAAGTTCAGGTCCGGGTTCAGGTTCAAACTCTGAAGTACTAGACTCCTCTAGAGTACCCATCTCATGAGTTTCATCATCACAACTATCCACAGATATGGATTCTAAAGATTTTGGTCTCTCAGGTACAGAAATTTCATTGCCATGCGGTGTAGGTCTAATTGCTGAGGGAAGATTAGGGTAAGATATTACGTTCTTATTTTTCAAATTGTATCCCTTCACATCGCAAGAGCAGAAATAGCAGTCACTTCCATGGTATTTTTGTTCATGCCACATCAAAGGTATTCCGTAACGAAATGCTTGTTTTTTGCCTTTTAGCCATAAGCGAAAATCTTCGACACAAGTCTTACACACTTTGTGCGGAGCCCACGGTTTGTCCTGATCACCTAACTATAAACCGAAATAGGCGAAATATATTCTTTTAACAAAAGCGGTAATATTCCTCTGCCGTTTTTCAAGGTACATTCGCCGCATATGTAGCAAAAATTGTCTGGAGAGTTTATACAACCTCTATTAGCCATCACAACGACAGCACTTGTAACTTGTTACACCGTATTACTTCTTATAGAGCTGGATCACGAATAAGCCAACAAGTAAATAAAAACCTGCGAGACACCAAAATAAATGCATAGACAGGTTTTTACAAGCTTAAAAGAATAAGCACGTGTCTCTACTCGATATAAAGGCAAAATTATTCATGACATATAACTAATAAACAGATAGAAAACTGACCTATTTAGGTAAATTGGACCATCATAGTAATACTCATATGAAGCAAAAAAATAAATTTGGCTAGAAAACGTGACGTGATTGATTTTTATGGGTATTTTTTCCGGATTCAGCACCCAAAAATCTATCAGGAACAGTGGAAAAATTTGAGGCAGTTTTTTGGTCGTATACCTGTGTTATTTTACTTCAAAGCAATTTGCTTTGATGTAAGCCAATTTTTTTTACCGTGTTAGCAATCAGAAACAAAATCAGGGATGGTAGGGGCTAGTTATAAACAACTCTTAAAAAATAAAATGCCAAAATACGGCAGTTACTTGAAAACACCTTTTTTACAAGCAACAAGCGTTTTGCTGGTTTTCGAGCTCCAACGAAACTGAACCAAAGATATCCAATTTGAAAGAGATGTTGAGATTGTGAGGACATAGTAAAAGACCAAAAAAAAAAAAGTTTATGGACGAATCCTCTAATAACTCTGGACTTGAGATATTTGCTGAGACTGATTCCTAGGTAGCAAGGTGACGTTTCTTTAACGTCAAAAAATGGTAATTTTTAATGATTTTGACGTTGCTAACCTGACGTGTAAATGACCTTTTTATGACGTTCAAGGGCACACCCAAAATGACGTTAGTTTTAGACGTCTTTAATATCACATTATGGGATCGAAACAGAATATATCAGTTACCCATTTATGAGTTTTTTTAAACCCGTCTGCATATATGAAATATTCCCTGCAGTTAAGAACACTGAAGGAAACTTAGACCTGGAAGTCCTGGAACAGGTAGAAATCAAAATAGACCTAAACCTAGACTTATACATCTCCACTCGAAATCGAAAGAAGCCTCGAAGTTTGTCTTGATTTAATATTATTTTACATACATACCCCTACATCTCGTATAAATAAAAATTAAATCTTCTATATCTAGGCAACTGAAGATGATAAAACAGAAAAAATTCCACTGTTGTATGTCGTTTGACCAGTAGATTGTGCAATGTATTTACATTGTTTGCATATCTTAAAAACTAAACAAGACTATATCAAAAACTGCATTTTCAATTTTTCAAGTTTTAAAAAAATATATGTTTCCAATATTTTATAAACTAAAGTAAATATAAAACAACTTTTTATAAATGTTTTTCTGGCGTTTTTACTATCTCCAAAAATATATATCGGTATGGGATTTTGCCATCGCAACTACCAACACCGTAAAATCCATCTTCGACAGGGTGATTTCGGTGACCATAAAATATTTTTTAAAACATAAATATAGCAGCCTTAAAATATTTAAACTATTAGCCCCTGACGTTGTTCCACTACTGTCCAGACCAAATAATAAGCTAGGTACCTAACAAAAATGTTTAACTTAATGTTTAGTAGACAAATTTTATTACAGGTGTTGATAGTCCAAGCAAGGGCTATACCGAGGAATGCCGTTGTGGCATATACTTAATACTCCAAATCTAAATGTAACTGTAGTAGTGTTAATTAAAACTTAATTCTAATATAGATACCCATTGGGGTGTAGAACTTGTCAAGTTTTAACCCATGGCAACTTTTATTTCGTGAAGCACACATTACGAAATAAAATTATTAAGCACACATTAATTAAGCATAAGTTTGTCTTTATCGCAGACCAATGTGCGGGATTCGTTAAGGACATTATACACATTTAGCACCAATCAAACGGCGATGTTAGTAGCTTAAAACTTAAACTTATACCTACATATCTTTTTGGAAAGAGCAAAAACAACAAAAAACATTTTCTAAAGTTTTTTTTTATATCTACTTTAATTTACAAAATATAGGCCAAATAATTTTTTTTTAAAAATTGAAAAACAGTTTTTGAGATATGCAAATAATGCAAACACACTACACAATCCACTTGTTAATAGATATACAACAGTGAAAAAAAATTGTTTTATCTCTTGCCGTTGCCGAGATATGGTAGATTTAAATTCAAATATTTAAGGGCGGTAAGGGGGGGAATGACAGGAGGGGTGGGCGGCTAAGATAGATTTTTATTATTAGGAGGCACCCTAAATTGCGACAAATTACCTCAAATGTAGACTAAGCTCTATTTTGCAATATATCTTAATGACTATCATATCGGAAACATGCCCAGTTCTGGCGTAATGGCTTCAATCAAACAGTGCTATTGCTAGTGGGGTTTACAAAACCCCATAGATATATACCTTTTTAAAAAGAGCAAAAACGGTGGAAAAATATTTGTTCAAACATTTTTCGTATCTGGTTTGGTTTAGTAAATATGGAGAAAATTAATATACATCATATAATCAAGAGATTACTACACAAACAACAGTGAAAAAAATTTTGTTATATCACTGCTGGTTATTGAGATATTGAAGAATCAATTTTAAGGGGTTAAAAAGGGGTGGAGGGGGCATGACCGAGAGGGGGGCAGGCCAAGATATATTTTCGTAGTCAGGAGACATCCAAGTTTCAAAAAATATACCTTGGCGACCATTATCACCTTGGTGCAGGCGAACCCCTTTCTACGCCGCTTCACTAAGACTAATAATTAATTTACTAGAAAAGTCAGATTTAAACTTAGAGTTCACTCAACAGTTCTCCCCGCTTTGTTTAGTCTGTAACTCACAATTGTGTTGTATTTATAGCATTATTTTGTTTGATGTAAATCACTTAGTTTACTAGCTCAAACGGCTTCACTCTTTTTAGTCTTCGAACTAGCATAGTATTGTCTAGAAGCTGAATTTCTTCCACATTCACATGCCGATGGAGTCTATCTTCATGACTTTTTGCGTACTTTTTTATAGTCTCTGCTACATTTTCGATTTTTAGATCTCGATGAAGGTCACTATTTCGAACGTACCAAGGTGCATTCACAATGTTTCTTAATACTTTATTTTGAAATCTCTGTAAAACTAGAATGTTACTCTTTTTAGCACAACCCCATAGTTGAATACCATATATCCATACTGGTTTCAGTATTTGTCTATAAAGCAGTAACTTATTATGAATTGTTAAATTGGACTTCCTTCCAATTAGCCAGTTCATTCTTCTATACCTTATCTCAAGTTCTTCTTTTTTTTTCTTAACATGTGCTTTCCAGCGCAATTTGGCATCAAATGTTATACCGAGATATTTTGCCTGATTTGAATATGGTACGGGAATGTTGTTAATTGTCATTTGTATGTGATTTATATTTTTGTTTGTAAAATCAACATGAATTGATTTGGTTTCATTTAATTTTATTTGCCACTTTGTGGTCAAACTGTGAACATCGGTGACTGCATCCTGAAGTTTTTCTATGCTTTTTCAATAGATTTTTCTACCGTCAATAAACCAGTATCATTGGCAAATGTTGCTAAGTGACAATTTTCTGGCTTTGGGATATCGCAAGTGTAGATAAGGGCCTAGTACGCTACCCTGGGGCACGCCTGCTTGAATTTCTCTTAAATTTGAGTATGAGTCTTACTTTAAAATGTCTATCAGTTGTGTATGATTCCAAAATATCCGAATATTGTTTTGGCAGAAACCGTTTTAGTTTAAAATTAAGGCCTTCGTGCCACACTTTGTCAAATGCTTGTGCTTCATCTAGAAAAACTGCAGAACAAACTTTTCCCTCCTCTATTGCTTTTTCTATTATATTAGTAATTCTGTGTACTTGATCTATCGAATGGTTTTCCCGAAAACCAAATTGATGAGATGGAATAATTTATTGTCTTTCTATGATGGGTTTTATTCTTTTAAGCAATAATTTTTCATAGAGCTTGGATATAATTGGCAGCAGCCTGTAAGAGATGTCATGGAGTGGTTTTCCCGGTTTTGGAACCATGATAAGTTCTGCAACTTTCCACAGTTTAGGTACATACCTAAGCCTAAAGGACGCATTAATTAGGTTGCATAGTTTTACGATAGCTTTTCTGGGGAGTTGTTTTATGACTACCCCGTTAATAAGATCATACCCTGGGGCCTTTTTCGAATTAATATTTTTGATTTCTGTTAATATTTCTTTTGGTGATGTAAGCTTAATATGGTCTTCGATTTGGTGGGGTTCATTTAAATGAAAGTTTTCATCTGGTGCTTCGTGGGGCTGAAATGTTTTTTTCTGAATTACTTGCAAAAATATCTACTTTATCTTCATTACTCCTAGCACACTGGTTGGTAAATTATCGTATCGTATGGGTGGAATATGGATAATTGGTCTTTTAAAATCTTTGGTTGCTTTCCAAAGGGAATAGTCGGTATTTTTATCATCTGTAAGTTCATTAAGAAAATGTTTAATAGATTAATTTTTTATTACTAGAATTTCTCGCCTGATGCGCTGCGTCATGTTGTTGAGATTTGTTTTGTCCCGAGGATCACGGCTTTGCTGCCACTTTCTTCTTAGTTTCCTTTTTTCCAATATAAGGTCTCTAATTTCCTTTGGACAGTTTTTTCCCTTAAAAATTCTCTTTGGTTTTGGACTGTTTTCCCAAGCTGCTTGTTGAATATTTGTAACAAAATATTCAGTTTCTCTATCGATTTGTTCTGGCGTTTACAATGGTACTGATAGGTTTATTTTTTTCTGACAGACTTTGTTTAAAACTAATCCAATCAGTCAGTTTATTAACTAGTGAGATATTTGCTTCTTTCTTTATTATGTTTTTACTAAGGGTTAGAATAATTGATGAATGATCTGAGTGTAAATCAAAATTTTCTTCTATATCTACAAAACTTAAAGATATATTTTTTACTATAAAAAAATCAGTTAGATCTGGGATTTTTCCTGGATCTGTTGAATAGTATGTGGGCTTACCAGTTGATATCGGCTCACATTGATATTCACAAATAACTGACGCCTTAAACACAACATTCCTTGGTAGATGACTTGCTGGTCATCCTAATTACCACTTTTCGACGAAAAAAAGACGTCATTTGATGACCCCTTGCTACCTGGGTTATATTTATCCTCGTAGTGACGTCGGATTTTTCCTCAAACCCGAGGCTACCATGCTACTGCAATTCGGCAGTTGGTCTGTTTTCAGTAAATGTCCACGTTTCATATTTCTTTTTCAGGCATCATCATCACCATTCATAGTCACTTAACCCTGGTTCATCAAGACTGCCCAATAAGGCTTTAACTCCCGGGTCATATACGAGCTACTAATATCTCCCTATTGAGGATTAGCCCACAAACCTATTTTTTCTTTTGGTCAATTTTTACAATTCAGGACTTGAGATATTTGCTGAGAGTGATCAAAAGGCGAAGTTTGTCTTGATTTAATATTATTTTATATACATACCCCTACATCTCGTATAAATCCAGTCTAGTAGGGGAGAGTGGGGCACATTGAGCAAAAAAACGAAAATGATAAAAAAAGTATCCTAATTTTTTTTACTGAACTTTTATTTTGTTTTGTACCTAAACTTTGACTAAAAAAGAACTTATAATGAAAAAAAACATTAAAAAATGTATTAAGGAAAATTATGAAAAAAAAACAAATTAATAAGGCTTACAACTGTTCAAATGTGCCCCCAAGTCGGGGTAGCTTTGAACATCTCTGGGGCACATTTGAACACCCTAACACTTAATAAATATCGTATTTTAAACCAAAACTTAATTACGCCATTACATTAAATGAAGAAAAATCAGTTTTAAATGATAATACTGAGACAGCACGGGCGGTTCCTCCTGCTATATCAGGGGTTGGCAGCTTTAACATTATATCTTCCTCATATATGACGCGGACATCGTCTTTTTCTGGAAAGTAAAACTTCCAAAGATCATCTTTTCTCCTCATAATTTTATTAGTGATGCCTTCCGATGTTATATTCTCAATTTGTTCAACAAACAAGCAATGAGATTTCTTCGTAGCAAATCGAACAAGAATTAAGGTGTCTTTTGATCTTTGAGATTTCATAGATTTCTGCAGCATCTCTCAAGCTCATTCTTTGCCCTCGCACAGCCTGTATTGCTGCTTCCACATCTTCTTCTGTGTATGTTGCTTTTCTTTTTTTCACATAATTTCTTACCATCTTAACCCTACAAGAATATTTTTTTGTTGTTTTTTTGGCTTACAAATTCATAAAGCACCTAATTCCATATTTTTTTAAATTAGTTTTTGGTTTAAAAATTTATAAAACACCTAATTCCTTATGTTCAAATGTGCCCCAAAAATTATGTTCAAATGTGCCCCGCAACATAACATTTTTATTAACGTGTTTTTTTTACACAAAAAAGTTTAAACAATTAAAAAGTATCAACAAAATATGCCTAAGACTTACCTCTTTCAAATAAAATATTCCAAATTTATTTCACAGAAATAAAACACCAACTGCAGCACAAAATCAAACCCTTAAAAATGTTAGCCTAAGAAGCTCTAACCTTTTACTTGCCTGGGGAATCACAGAATGAAGGCTAAACGTCACAATTTTAGTGGACTGTAATTCCCCGGCAGTGTTGCCAAACTATGATTAAAGTAAAAATTTCTCCAATTTAACAGCAAACTCTAAAAATGAGATGTTCTAATCTGCCCTGTGTTCAAATGTGCCCCAGTCTTTCCTACTGACAACATCTATGTATGTATGAGTATATGTCCCTTGGACAAAGTTTGCAGTGTGGGTAGTGACCAATATATGACGTGGTTAAGACGGTAAAAACTACACGGCGAAAAGACGTTAAATAACTGACGCCTTAAAGACAACATTTCTTGGTAGATGACTTGCTGGTCATATAGATGACCACTTTTCGACGAAAAAAAGACGTCATTTGATGACCCCTTGCTAACTGGGTTATATTTATCCTCGTAGTGACGTCAAATTTTTCTTCAAACCCGAGGCTACCGTGACTGATACTGCAATTCGGAAGTTGGTCTGTTTTCAGTAAATGTCCACGTTTCATATTTCCTTTTCAGACATAATCATCACCATTCATAGTCCCTTAACCCTGGTTACGCTCGTACCGAAGACTGCCCAATAGAGTTGAAACTCCCGGGTCGTATACGAGCTACTAATATCTATAAACATAATATTTCTAATATCCCCCTATTGAGGATTCGCCTACAAACTTATTTTTTCTTTTCGTCTTTTGACTATGTCCTCGCAATATCCCATTCAAATTTTTTACAATTCGGGACGAGATATTTGCTGAGACTTGTTATATCTGTTCTCGTAGTGAGGTAAAATTTTGCCTCAAACCGGAGGCTACCGTGAATGATACTGCAATTCGGCAGTTCGTCTGTTTTCAGTAAATGTCCCCATTTCATATTTCCTTTTCAGACATCATATTAATAATCTCTTAACCCTGGTTACGCTCGTACCGAAGAGTGTCCAACAAGACTGAAACCTCCGAGTAGTATACGAGTCATTAGTATCCCCCAATTGAGGATTCGCCCACAAACATATCAAATTTGGTTTGGTGCATTTGTAATGACCATATGAAGAGCACAGGGAAAAAACGTGCAAAGTAATTTTTTGTAAGAAAGTGGGTTATATGCCAAATGTAGTATAATGTGTATTATTATCTGGAATATTCAAACTGGGAAAAAAACAGGCCGTGTCACAAGATATTACTAATAATTCATTTGACTAACAGGGAAAGAACGTGCCAGTTTTAAACTTTCAAAACGTTATATCTCCAAACTAACTAAGAGTGACTTTGCACGTTTTTTCCCTGTTCTCTTCATATGGCAATGAATTATAACTATTGCCGTATGCACCACAGAGGGTACAAACGAACAATTAGCTACGTACCTACCCGTTAAGACAAATTCAGCTGCGGCAATTTTAAAAAATGCTTCATCTGACCCCACTTTCCCCTCATACCACTAGTAGCAAAGAGATCCGTATAACTGGTATCTCTTTCCTAGCAGTGGTAGACGAATGATTAGCCATGACATCGCCGTAAAGGACCGTGGAAGAATTCTAGCTTAAGCTAGAGGATACCATTGGTTGGAAGGAAATAACAGTAATACAGATCCTTTCCAACCAGTGGTAGACGAATGATTCTTTGCGACTTAGTCAGTCACCGTGGAAAGAATCCTATATAGCTTTAAGACTGTATGCTGATTTCTTAGTAGGCACACCATACTGCAGAAGCGGCTCGCTGATTTTCAAATTTCAAATTTCATTAAAATGTTAAACTTTTGGTTTTGTGAACAATCTATTAACATGGGCGTGTCTAACTTATTGGTTGCCTGAGGCAAAGGGAAAAATTGCTGCTCCTCATTTAAAAACATCTCGTGCAATTTTTTTCTGCGCCGTTGGAACTAAATTCGTTTTATGCACTTTATAGATCCAAAGTGTAGGTACTTTTAATCTCTCCTTTGAAGTACTAAAATAATACTTTTCAATCCTCCGGAGATTAAAAGCAGCCGCTAAAATCTAGTAAGTATACAACACATAAAACTTTAAGACCTACGGTCGGGCTAAAAAATTTCGCCATGGGTTTAAATGTGCCCAGTTTTTAGGTTTTCAATGCGCTATTCTTGTCCGCCATCATATAATGATTTCTCTACAATTGTTTTATATATTTATATATTAATATTTTCCCACTCCCTATACCCATCAACTCAGGGGCGCAACTAGGTTATTTTGGGGGAGCTTGGGCCCCAGGCTTTCTACCTAGAGAATACGAAAAATACTACAACAAAAGGGGCTGTGAGATGGCTTATTACACCCTAAGATAAAGGGAAGAATGGCAATATAAAAAATTTTTTAGAAAAATAATAAAAACATTTTTAGACAAATAATAAAAAATGTTTAGATCTTTTTAAAGAAATCGCGAACATTTTGTAGATATGGCGAAAATAATGGCGCCGCAGGCCAAAATCAGAGAATTTTTTTAAAAGATATTGGGGAAATTTTTGGGAAAAAGGAAACAAACGTGTGCAAGCGAAAATTTTTGAAAAATAAAACCATTTCATCAAAAAAAGTCGCCGCAGGCTAAAAATTTTGAAAGAATGATATTAAATTAAAAAGTTTTCGGAAATTTTAAAGGAGCGGTTCAGAAATTTTTACCGACTTATATGTAGTTAGTTAAATATGCCTTCTATATATATATAACATAGGAAGTATCTGCTCACAAAAACACCTCTGAGGAATCAACTTCCTTTTTCAAAAACTTTCAAAACAAGAGTGCAATTAGCTAACATAAATAGTAAATACCTAAACATATGCAAAGTTACTTACTGGTTTCTTCTGCACCACATAAATTACTTTTATTAGATTATTTAATTTTTTAGAGAGCGGCAAAACTTTGAAAATAATAGGATTTGGTTGCCCTCTGCAACGGCGTAGCGTGCCTGAAGGGGCGGGGGCAACAGCTAAAAAGGGCGCCCATCAAAAAATCAAAAATTTTGCGACCAAAAAAAAAACAAAAAAAAAACAAAAACAAAGGTCATCATGTCTTTAGTTTCCTTTGCCGGCCTTGCTACTTAATACAGCTTAGGGCGCTTCGAGCACCCGTGGGGTACCAGTAACCTCGGGGCGGGGGGGGCGCTGCCTCGTTGCCTCACCCTTTGGCACGCCTCTGTTATTAAAGAATTTTTGGTGGCTTTAATTTGACAGTAGTTTAGCTTATTATTTTTGATCTTGATCTTAAACTGACAATGTAATGAAATGAATTACTGCGTACGAGTAAATTAAAAAAATTTCCTACTTTTGTTTTAATAAATTTAACATTTATTAACATATTAAATAAATCTATTTAAACTGACAATTTCATAGCCATATATTAATTAATTTATTGCTACGATAACAAAAATTCAAAATTATTAAATTTATATTTAAACTACCCTACTTATAATATAATCAATAAAAAACATCTAATATAATAAATAGCACACTTAAGTTTTCATACAAGTCTTATAAATTGTTTTATGCTAAATCTATTTATGTTTCAAATTTATATGTTCTACCAAATTATTTGTATATTTTACTTTAAACATTTAAATATTAAAGAATATACAAGGTTTAAATTAGGCATTTTTTTAATGCGATGTACAAGTAAAAACAAATATATACAAGGTTTTCTATAACTTAGGGGCCATAGTGCAGCGGGTGATAGAGGAGGTTATTTCCGAGAAAAAAGTTTATATAACATGGAGGTCAATCACATCTGTTTTTAAGATATATAGGATTTTTAAAGTTGAAGGAGTGGGGGAAAAAGTTTTTGAAAAAAATAAGAAAATCTGTCACAGCCAGCTGAATAGTCAGCTAATTGTGATTCAAAAATGTAGTATTCTTTTTTTTTATAAAATTATAAGTTGATAAGGTACAGGCCGGGGTACGGGGTAGACCTCGTCAGATGTCTATCAGGTGAAATGAATCGACCCCTGCCCTCCGTAGATTCCAGGTACTCTCTGACCCGGAGAGTTAGCACCTGTTTAGGGTCCCATTCCCAGGGTTACGGGAGAAGACCACATCGGTATGAAAGGCGGAGAGGATGGACCTCGGTACGGTGATCATAGCGCAGGTGGCAACCCTTTCTTTTAGGGATAGTATAAAAGAAGAAGATGCTGCCTTGTAGTACCGGCGTTGGAATCGTCAAAGGCTAGGGGAAGAAAACTTCGATCAAAAATCACCTGGTCCTCCAGGTTGGGGGTTGGGGCATTAGACTAACTCTCTGATACCCGGAAAAAACGTACACTGTTAAAAAACCCAATCAAACGCCTCGGAAAGAAATGAAAAACCTAAGACGAACCAAGCAAAGAAACAGGAATATGATTTTTGGTACATGGAACGTACAAGGAATGAGTCGAAAAGTGAATGATATAGTCCATGAGTGCAGCAGAATGAAGGTTGACCTTGCTATACTAACAGAAACGAAGAAGAAAGGAAAAGGATCTGAAAACCTAGGACAGTATGACCATTTCTATAGCGGAGTGGCAAAAGAAAAACATGCGCAACAAGGAGTATCTATTTTGGTCAACAAAAGATTTAGAAAATATATCACCAACTGGGAAGCAGTAAATGAACGGCTAATAAGAATGAATATAACAATAAAAGGAATGAGACTTACGATTTTTGGAATCTATGCGTATAATGACGATACAAATGTAGCCGTGAAAGACAATTTTTTTGAAGAAATCCACAATGAAATATCAGCAGTAAGTACATCTAGAGAAATTGTAATATTGGGAGATTTAAATAGTAGAACAGGTAACAGAGTAAATGATCTGACAGTTGGCGAATATGGAGAAGATGTTGTTAATGACAATGGAAACCGGCTTATCACAGTATGTGAGCAATTAGACCTAAAAATCCAAAACGGTTTTTTCCAACATAAGAAAATACACAAATATACCTGGACCAAACCCTCACAAAACCTGAAATCCGTCATTGATTATCTTATCACTGAACAAAAGACAAAACTAAAAATTCAAGATGTCAGAACAAAGCGTGGATCAACATGCGGAAGTGATCACTATTTTCTGGAGACCAAAATTCTCTTTCCTTATCAAGGCCGAAGCCTCCATCAACAAAATCTTGACGATACAATGACACTGTCACTGTCAATATAATCTACTAAGCCTAGAACATGACAGCGTAAAAAACTTATACAAAAAGAGACTGAACGAAAAACTTAATTCAAGTTCAGGTGAAACCCCAGATGAGGAATACGAATGTATCACATTAAGCATCCATCAAGCTGCAAAAGAAGCACTAGGATTAGTGGAAGAAACTCCTAAAAGAACAAAACCATACTGGTGGGATGCTGAGATTGAAAGTGAAATAGAGGAAAAAAGGAAATTGTATCACACGTACTTATCCCAAAAGACAGATAGAAGCAGAGAAGAATACAAAATCGCGCAATCAAAGGTGAGAAGAATGATCAGTGATAAGAAGAATCAATCATGGATGCAAAAGTGCCAGAAAATAGATTCTTACTTAGGAGGTAGGAGAAGTACCGAAAGCTGGAAAACTATAAGATCGATCAAAAAAGAAACATGCAGAGATATTATTTCACCAATACCAGACAAAGAATGGGATGAGCATTTTAAAAAACTTTTAACTGAAGATAGAGCAGAATTCAAGGAAGACGAAAGAGACAATATCATTAGAACGATGGGATCTCCAGTACCCCTCACAATTTCTGAGGTCAAAAACGTGTGCAAAACCTTAAAAAGCGGTAAATCTGCCGGACCCGGAAATATCCCATCTGAACTTATTAAATATGGCACTGAAGAATTGTTTTGTAGATTACGGAATCTTTTCCAAAGATATTTAAATGGAGCTGTAGTACCAACTGAGTGGAAAACGTCATATATATCCACAATACACAAAAAAGGAAGGAAAGATATATGTGACAATTATAGAGGTATATCTGTAACTAGTACGCTAAGCAGAATATATGGCAAAATAATAAGAAATAAAGTGGAGAGCGAATATAAAGATATGAAGGCAGAAGAACAAGCTGGTTTCAGGGCGGGTAGATCGACTTCAGATCATCTCTTTTGTATAACCCAAGTTATTGAAAAGAAAATGGCATACGGACAAGAGCTCCCTCCATCTGCTTTACGTAGATTTGCAGAAGGCATATGATAGTATACCACTAAATCTACTTTGGAAAGCGTTGGAAAAGACAAACATAAGCGTACAACTAATTAAGGCCATCAAAGAGTTATACCGCAATAGTAAGGCAAAAGTTAAAATGAAAGCAAAACTAACCAAGGGCTTTCAAGTAAATAAAGGTCTTAAACAAGGTTGCTGTATCTCGCCTACGCTCTTCAAGATATATTTGGAACAGGTCCTTAAAGTCTGGAAGAGAAAATGCCAAAACATGGGAATTCCGTTGAATGAAACCACCTTGTATACTTTATGTTTTGCCGATGATCAGATAGTGGTGGCTCAGGATTATGACGACCTCGAATATATGACACGAAAACTAATAGAAGAGTACCATAAGTAGGGACTAGAGGTTAATATCAATAAGACAGAGTATATGTGTATTGGTGGAACGAAACAGGATCTAATCTTAAATACTGGGCAGCGAATTCAGTCCTGTGATGAGTATAAATACTTAGGTCTAAAAATTACAGCTGACGGAACACTAGACAAAGCTATAAAAGATAGAAACGTACAAGGAAGAAAAGCAATAACTTTATTAAATGGAATAATTTGGGACCAAAGTATATCAAAACATAACAAAAGGCTTATATATAACACCATTGTAAAAAGTATTATTACATACGGCTCAGAAGTATGGCCAATCAAAGATAGAACAGAAAAAATGCTTTCCGCTACGGAGATGGACTATTGGAGAAGAGCAGCAGGGAAATCAAAAAGAGAAAGAGTTACCAATCAAAGAATAAGAGAAATTATGACAGTGGGTGAACGTACTCTAGTGGATGATATAAGAACAAAACAACTGGTGTGGTACGGACATGTACAAAGAATGGATGATGGAAGACTACCTAAACAAATATTACAATGGAAACCAACTGGCCGAAGAAAACGAGGAAGACCAAGGAGAAGCTGGAGAGAAGGAATAGATAGTGAAATAAGAATAAGAGGCCTAGATGATGAATTATGGGCAAACAGAAACGAGTGGAGATTGGGTATCGGAAGACGTAGAACGTTGTGAAACCGATAAATATATATATAAGATACAGGCTGTCAAAGTAACCTCCAAAAATGTATAAAAATAATAATAAAAAAAAAAATTTGCTTACTTATCCTTTTAAAAAATATCAATAATATTTTATTTCTATGTCTCGCTAGAGACTTGTTTTTATTAACAAAAAATATAAAAAAAAACATTGCGTTTAACATGGCATTCATAAAAATTTATACCAAAAAAATAGTTTTTTCTAAAAAAATTGGCCGACTAATTTTTTTACAAATTATTTTTAGTTCAATTTATTGCTCTTGTTCTAATACATGACTTTGCTTAATTACATATTTGTACTGCGTTTTTTTTTTAAAGTTGTTATCAAAAAAGTTTAAAAAATCGCCAAATTTGATGCTCTGTATCTCGACAAAGAAAGAGTTTTGACCCATGCATTATGGGAACTTTTTTATTAGACATGACCCCCTCTATCACCTGGTGGCCTATGGCCCCTAAGTTATGGTACACCCTGTATATAACTTTTGGTCAATTTTTTTTCTCATAGAACTTTTTAAACAGTATTTACTAAAGGGTGCTAGGTACTAAGCCGATAGACTTAGTCCCGACCGGTATAAAATTTGGTTCGGTTGGTTTAACTAATTTTTTGGTTCGGTTCGGTTCATGCATTAGTCTTCTACATATCTTTTTTCGTTGTTACATTGATACTAAATCCAACCAAAACTTAATTAAAAACATATAAAACATATTTTGGTTTACAAATGTCCTATTGTTGATTAAATAAATTTAATTAAAATCAGAGTAAGTCAGTGTACACCATTTGCAGGGGCGGATCTAGGAACTTTATTTTTGGGGGGGATATTATGATAAATATTGCATAAAACTATTTTTGGGGGAAAATTTCCCCTTTTTCCCCTTCCGTAAATCCGCGCCTGCCATTTGGCAGCTATCTGTTTTATTTTATATGTTAAATATTTGGACAAATTGGGGTTCACCGAAGCGTTTTTTATTTTTATTCGGAAGAGTATTCGGAGAATTCTAATATAAAATGCGCTTTTTATTATAAACCAACATAGCACAATCAAGTGTTTAATACGTAAAAAACGCGTGAGAAAAAAAATGTTGATTTTAAAAGCTGCTAGAAAAAAACGTTTATTTCATATAAGAAAACAAGCTTAATAGGTCATTCATTAACGTTATAAAAAATAACGTTGCTAAAAATTGCGTTGTAATAACGCCATTATTAAATCAAAACGCAATGTTTTACGTTATTTTGAAGTGAATTCTAAGTAGATCTTTATCAACGTCAAAAACGTCAAAATCACATTAGGTTCTCGCCTTTTCTACACGAATTTTAAAACACGTTTTGCATGGCTTTTCTATCAAACATTTTTGAAATTTTACGAGAAGCAGCGCCTCCAATTGGCGACATTTTTCAATTCGACGGAATTTATTCGGGAGTGCTTGGACCTCTAAATTCCAAAACCCAGTTAATGAACTGATCCTTCACGATCACGACGTATTAGTTATTAACCTGTATTTTTATCAGGTTATTAATATTGTATAAAAGTGTTTACTGTTGAAAAATCTTGTTTGGCTTCTAAAGAAAACAATGTATGTATAGAGATTTTGTTTTGCCTTGAGCGCCAAATTTTAAGTTGTCTTAAAGTGTTGTAGTCTTAAACTAGTGAACTTTTAGAACTTTCATAACTTTCATAACGTCACTTTCAAGTTTAAAAAGAGTTATTAAAAAAACGTGACAAAAAAAAACGCAGAAAGTTATTACTTTTCACAAGTGTTTATCTAGACTGCTTTTAGAACATGTTGTGAAGACCTTTTTAAGTGTGAATTTGGCACATGAAAATAACGAGGATAAAAAAGACATTATATACACAGCACCAGAAACTTCAGCAAAAATTACATTTTTATACCTTGATTGTTCCTTCTTTTTAAGTTATCTTTAAGCATGTAGATTTAAGAAATCAAAGATTAAATGGTGTGAGGTTGTTTTCTAGTAAACAGTTAATTTATTATTTTTGTTCACGTTAATTTAAAGTTGATGTGAGTTTTGTGCTATGTGGGAATACTTATTTCGTATTTATTACAGTAGGTAATGTATCTACATATTATTTTTATAAATTTACAAACCTTAAACCACCCCTTAACTGTCGCACTAGAAGACTATTTTATACGGAATTCTTAGGGCGCACCCAGGAAGGAAAGGGACCTCGCTTCCCGGCCTCCAAACCTAAAATTTTTTAAATATTTTCCGCATATTTCATGTAGAAAACAAAAAAATAGCATAAAATACGACATCATAGGCTCTCGCACCCCCCCCCCCCCCCAAGAAAAATTCCTGGGCGCGCTACTGATGCAGAGACTAGCGTTTTCTCAAAATGACATATCGTTACATACATTTTTATTCGTTTTCTTTTATTTCAAAAGATAATAATTTTCATGAGACAAAATCACTTTGGAAATGCTTTTATGTTATTCACGTTAGTGTAACTAGTACTTAATCCACTCTTGGTTGTAAAAGTTGTTCACAAAAAATTGCTCAAACCAATAACACCGCACGACTCTACGTCAAAGCTTGGATCGCACTAAGTGAAACTGCACTGCAGCCAGGGGTGTGCCTAACTTTTTCGTAGCCGTTGGCAAAGGGCAAAACTGCTGCCCCTCATTCAAAAACAAACATCTTCGTGCAATCGTTTTTTTCTGCACATAGTAGGGGAGGCCGTGAAGATTTTGGGAACTTAATTTCTTTGTCAGCACACATCAATAAAACTGTTACTTGATCAATTCTAAGCAAAATTTGTTACATTAATTTGGGGGGGGGGGGGTATCCAATGGGTTTAGGCGCAAAATGCAAAAAAGTTATAAATTCGAGGAACTTTTTTTTTAGTAATGCATATATGTTTATTAGTGAAAGCTACACTTAAGCTAAGTATAAAAAATAGTATGACTAATCTCTAACTATAGGAAATACCTCTGGCTAAATTGTCAAAAAATTAAATATTAAATTTTTGACAATTTTGCCATAGATATTTCCCATGTTTAGTCATACTATTTTTTATACTTAGCTTAAGTGTATGATTCACTAATAAACATATATATGCATTATTAAGAAAAAAAGTTTCTAGAATTCACAACTTTTTTTTAATTTTACGACTAAACCCGGAAAATAGGAAGGGTTTATATAGAAATTTTTTCTTTGAATTGCTAAATGAACAATTCTGTTAATGTCTGCTATAACAGTAAGAAGTAGTTTATTTTATGCACTTCATAAAAGTCTACATTCAATTCCTCTTTTGAGGTACTAAAATGATACTTTTCAATCCTTTGTTTTTACTCTGTGGAAATTACTCAAAAATCTTAGGCTTGTCGTACCGTAAGAAAATTCTAAGAAAGAGACCTACGCTACGGCTAAAATATTTTCGCCCTGGGATTAAGTGTGCCCAGTCGAGGTTTTTAATGTACTATTCTTGTCCGTTGCCGATCGAGTCACTCCTTGGCATATGGTTGTTTTTGTAACATCTCAACAAAAAAATTTGATTAAAAAGACTGGACGATGGATCCTAGCTATGGATGGAAAGTCTCAGTATAAAAAAAAACTTGAGAAGGCGAAAAATGCTACTACAGAAGAAGCTGTGAGATATCTTAACTCACCCTAAGATTATGGAAAGATCTTCAATAAAAAAGCTACTATAGGAAAAAAAAGAAAAACTGGCACCGCAGGCTAGAACTTCAGCCTGTTTAACAAAGAAAATTAAAAAAAAATAAGTTCTTTTCGGCAAAACTGGCGCCACAGAAGAAAATGGTTGCAATGTAAAAAAACTAATGAAAAATTGAAAATAATTGCGCAGTAGGAAAAAATTTAAAATTCAAATACTTTTCGGAAAAAATGTAGAAAAATTTTGTTTTCGCTGCAGGACAGTTTTACATAGTGCGGTCTAAGCATAATGTTTGTTCGTCGCCTGAATGCCCCATAAGCAGTCCTCGTTTAATATAATAGGCCTCAATTTCTACCTTTCTAGCCCGTGCAGCAATGGCTAGAGAAGTTGTGTTTAACGAAAAAAACAATTTTGTGATAAAGCCGAAAATGTGTGATTTGGGCTGTCCGGCCCACGATAGCTCCGAAACCGCTAAACAAATTTTTATGAAATTTTCATGAAAAATAGCGTTTGACATTCTAGCAAGTTGATTAGATTTTGGTCGAAATTCATCAATAGCTTTGATGACAGTTTTTTGACAGTAAAATAATTTAAAAAAATGCTAACTTTTTTACATCATGCATCAATATGCGGTTCTCGGAACATAGTAGAACAAATCTTTTTCAATAATTTGTAATAACTTAAGACTTCGTAGGGTTCTTCGTTTGTGAGATATTTACAAAAAAACTGTTTTCGAGGCTGATATAGCGGGGAATTTACTTGGATTGTGCTAAAGGGCTAGAAATCCATTTATTTTTTCGTTGTCGCTCACCCCTTTTCAGCATTTCTAGACCTTTCTCGACATTTTTGCAAGCTAAGTTTTATTATATTATTATTTTTAATTTTAATTCAGGCAATATATGTAGGTACGGAAATATCAGTGACGCAGCCAGGCATATGTCCGGGAGCCGAGAGTCTTGGGGGAGCTCGAGAATCTTGGAGGGCTCGAGACCCCACAATGTCGTATCGTGCTATTTTATTTTTTTATTTAAAAAAATATGTAATTTTTTTGAATTTAGGATTGTGGAGGCCTGGGCCCCGAGCCCCCCTTTGGGTGCGCTCATGAAAATATTATTGATGTCTGCTTTTGTTTTTCGGCTTTTGAGTTCTTCGTTCTTCGCTTTTTGAAGTGTAAACTTCTTTAGGCGCGTTTAGCAGTTTTTGTGGGTAGTGGATTGAACTGAGCCGTCAGGCTCGGCTATGTAACGCTCATTCGGGTGAAGTCGGCTCGAGTCGACTAACTGTGAGAGGAACATGCAACGAGCGATATGATGATGCAGATGAAGGCCAGTATTATTAATTTCGCCTTGTAAAGTTTACACTTCTGCCGTGTGGTCTTAAGCACACACAATTTTTTAAAAATTTATTTGCTATATTTTTTAGGTTATGTTAGTATTTCTACGCTCAAAATTATGTCGATTAAATACTAACATTTTGGACAGACTTCCAACCGGTCCATGCCAATCGATGTGCTTAACATGATAAAGTCGAACGCCTCAACAAGGCTCAAAGAACGTAGGTTGTGTAACCATTAATATGTATACAGTTTTATATACTTGTAGGAGAGAGTATCTCTCTGACTCTGACGCCACCTTTTGGTAAAATATGTAGATTAAAAGTAAGTACTTAATTTTGTAGAAAAGTCATTTCAAATATTTTTCTTAAATTTTTTTATATAAATTAATATTTATAGCAATTTGTTTAGTTATTTATTTTATGTTCGTAAAAAAAATCTTGCTTAAATTACTGGCATGGAGAACATTTTTGCCCTTAGCCTACTTGATGCCCTCGTAAACTCGTGCATTAAAAGTCGGCCTCGAAAAATGTTATTCATCACAGTGGCGTATTTAGAAAAAAGTTTATGTATGCGTATTTTATGCTATTTTATGTTTGTATTCATGAAATATATAAAAATAACGCTCCCCTTATATACGCCACTGATTCATCACGCCCTTTGTACAAAAATAACTATATTTTCATTTCTTGATTTTAGTGCAACAAGGGCTCAAATTCATAATATTGATTTTACATAAATTACATACATTCTAGAGAAGTAAGAATTTATGTGTATAAAACTAAAAAACATTTACAAAATTTATAATAAAAAGTTTATACTTACTTAGTTAGGTATTAATACTCTTAATTCTCTAGAACGAAACTGCAAAACAACTCCAGTTATTACAATACTTGCGCCAAAAATTTTAAGCTAAGCATTTCCCTAATTGTAAACAGTCATCAGGAAAATGCAGCCTTTTAAAAAAATTTTGTCTATTTTTTTCAGTGGACAACACCAGGAAATTAAAAAAGGATTGAAAGGCCTATAAAATTATAAAAAGTTTGAAAGAAATATGTTTAGTTAAGTGTACAGAGTTGTTAAAGCTAGATCTAGGATGCAAAAAAGCAATGTTGGAGTACCTATAGATAGACAGAAAATTAGGTAAATGAGAGAAAAAAAGACGAGCTTATAATAGAGTTTAAAAGCGCGTAAAAGGCTTCTAGAACCGATTTTCGTGTGCACTTCATGCAGACACAATTTAAATCATTTCTTACACCCTAAGAATGCAAAATCGACTCGTCGTCCAAAAATCGTCGTGTGCAGGGGGTGGTGGGGGTAGTTTTTCCAAAAATTTGGAATTTTTTTTTTTGCATTTTTTGAATCTATAAAGTGTGCTCATAACTCCACCAAAAGCATATAGTAATATTACTATCAGAAACATTTATTTTTCAATGTTGAAAATATCGTTCCCAATGCTTTTATATGGAGTTCCCTATTAAACAAGTGCTCGCCCTGAAAACGCGTATTTATAATAATGTATAACTTGTTATAACTCGAGAACCCTTCGCTTAATCAAAAAAACACCTTTTGTAAACTTTGTGTATCAAAGATCAGGGATCACAATGATTTTTGAAAATTGTCAATTTTTTTTAAAGTAGCTAGCAAAGCAAAGAGTGAAGCCATGAACGCGACGAAGGGTCAGATATTTTACAAATGCACAGCGGGCCAGGCGAAACGCGACTCTACGTCTTGAGACAAGTCGAGACACACATAAGTTCGTTTTTCGTTTAACTCTCGCGGTTACAGATGTTTAAGTTACTTACTTGGTTTTTTGCTTGTGAATTGCGTTATGTATAAATGTTGTGCTTGTGTGATTTGGCCGTGAAGGGCCAAATATCAAAGGCTAGGCGTGAAGAAAAGGGAAATTTAGTTCTATATTAGAATGTGACTCTCGGCCCTACGGGCCTCCAATTTATTTCTATATTAGTATGTAACTCTCGCCTCCCGCCCCCCCCCCCGAAGTGGACTATTTTTTTAAATCAAGCATTTAGGGTACCTCCCCCTTCCACTTTTTTCAAAGTTGTGAAAAACGAAAATTTTTTCTATAAGAATCATAGCAATGTTGGTTTTATTGAGAAAACCAAAAACCAAATCGGAATCGGTTTAGTTGTTTTTGAGATATCATCGTTTGTATGTAAAACTTTGAAGGGTCATATCTCAAACTATTTTTTTGCTCGACTTCCGGTGACTTGACAGCCCTTGACTGAACCTATTTCTACGGTAAAAATATTAATTTGTGGCTTTAGATGTCACCCACTTAGTGCATTGATGCGCAATAGGTCCCTGCGTTTTTAAAAAACAGCATTATTTTAAATTTCAATTATTTGCCTATATCTCGAGACGTCAAAATGAAAAATTTATAATAACTTTATCGATATGGCCTACGAAGATCTATAAACATCAGAGAAAAAAATTTTGATTAGTTTGGTACTTTTTGAGTTTTTGCCAAATTTGCCAAAAAGTGGTGCTACTTTAAAGTGTTATATTTTAAGACGCCGACAATAAATTTTCATTATCTCGACGGCGACAGATGCGTCCGTTAAAATTGTGTCTTCCAGGTGTAAACTAATTACGCTATGTCAAATTTTCTGTTTTGACATATTATGCCTATAGCGGGGAGTGGGGGGTCAAATCAAAAGTCTCGATTCTAATATAGTATTTAACGGGAGGCGCGTAGTTTCCCTTTCAAATATGGATTAAATATAAAAAACCTTAAATTGGTTATATTTTGACAATTTATATCTTAGAAACGATTTTGCTGCATCACTTCCGGTGACTTGACAGCCATTGATTGAACCTATTTCTACGATAACAAAATAAATTTATGTGGCTTTAGATGTCACCCACTTAGTGTATTGACGCGCAATAGGTCCCTGTGTTTTTCAAAAACAGATTTTTTTTTTAAAATTTATAATAATTTTAACGATAGGGCCTACCAAGATCTATAAACATCAGAGAAAAATTTTTAGATTAGTTTGGTACTTTTTGAGTTTTTGTCAAAAAACCATCAAAATTTGCCAAAAAGTGGTGCTTCTTTGAAGAGTCATATTTTAAGACGCCGACAATTTATTTTAATTATCTTGACGGCGACATATGCGCTATTGTGTAGGCTTGCAAAAAAAAACATACTTTATTACCGTTAAAATTGTGTCTTCCAGGTGTAAACTAATTACACCTTGTCAAATTTTTAGTTTTCACATATTATGCCTATAGCAGGGAGTGGGGCGCTCAAATCAAAAGTCTCGATTCCAATATAGAATTTAACGGGAGGCGCGTAGTTTCCATGTCAAATATGGATTCCCGGAGGCCCGTAGGGCCGAGTCACATTGTAATCTAGTGAACATGGCTCCCGTAGGCTAGTAGGGCCGAGAGTCAAATAGAAATAAATTGGAGTCCCGTAGGGCCGAGAGTCACATACTAATATAGAAATAAATTGGAAGACCCCGAGAGTCACATTTCAATATCAAATTTAACGGGAGGCGCGTAGTTTCAATTTCAAATATGGATTCCCGGAGGCCCGTAGGGCCGAGAGTCACATACTAATATAGACATAAATTGGAGGCCCGTAGGGCCGAGAGGCACATTATAATATAGAATTAACCTAAACGCGGGTAGTTTCCCTTTTAAATATGGATTCCCGGAGGCCCGTAGGGCCGAGAGTCACATACTAATATAGTGAATATGGACGACTGGAGGACCGTATGGCCAAGAGTTACATACTAATATAGTGAATATAGACTCCCGGAGGCCCGTAGGGCCGAGAGTCTCAATCTTATATAGAACTAAATTTCCCTTTTTTTCACGCCTAGCCTTTCATATTTGGCCCTTCACGGCCAAATCACACAAGCACAACATGTATACATAACGCAATTTACAAGCAAAAAACCAAGTAAGTAACTTAAACATCTGTAACCGCGAGAGTTAAACGAAAAACGAACTTATGTGTGTCTCGACTTGTCTCAAGACATAGAGTCACGTTTCGCCTGGCCCGCCGTGCATTTGTAAAATATCTGACCCTTCGTCGCATGTCAGTGTCTGCCGCGTTCGTCGCGTCATGGCATCACTCTTTGCTACTTAAAAAAAAAACTATGCGTCCGATTGACATTTTTCAAAAATCATTGTAATCGCTGATCTTTGATACACAAAGTTTACACAAGGTGTTTTTTTGATTAAGCAAAGAGTTCTCGAGTTATAACAAGTTATAAATTATTATAAATACGCGTTTTCAAGGTGAGCAATTGTTTAATAGGGAACACCATATAAAAGCATTGGGAACGATATTTTCAACATTGAAAAATAAATGTTTCTGATAGTAATATTACTATATGCTTTTGGTGGAGTCATGAGCACACTTAATAGATTCAAAAAATGCAAAAAAAAAATTCCAAATTTTTGGAAAAACTACCCCCACCACCCCCTGCACCCGACGATTTTTGGACGACCAGTCGATTTTGCATTCTTAGGGTGTAAGAAATGATTTAAATTGTGTCTTACATTTTAGCAATGAAGTGCACACGGGGTGACACGATAGAAGCGGCTTTTAACTCTACTATTAGGCCGAAGTGGCCATTCTAGAATAAAAGTAGAGATTTGGTAACATAATTCTGATTATTTTTTTCTGATTTTGTATTTTAAAACATTTTATGTTAAGATAAAAACTTCTTGTATTTACTCAATTCTGGGACTCTCGAATTCCGCTCGAATTCCGAGTCCGTTTGCTTCAAAATTGCCGTCAAAGTAAAGAGCTCAACGGGTCCTCATAGTAAATATTTTTTGCATATGTAGCGATGTATAATAAGCATCTTTGAAGGGTACATCTTAATTTTGTCTGCCATCTTAGATTTTGAGATGGCGGACAAAAAAATATATTTAGTCAAATCTCTGATTAATTATCTGCCAAGTGCAGTTTATGCCTTTAAAATCGATTGTATAGTTTAAAAGTTATAATGCAAAAAAATATATTTTTTTGGCCCACCCGGTATATATTTTAGTATACTTATAGGAGAGAGTTACTCGCACACACCACCTTTTCGTAAAATTTGTAGATTCAGACCACGGATTCAGACTAGCTACTAAATTTTACAGAGAAGTCATTTTAAATATGTTTCTGTAATTTTTCAAATAAATCAATATTTATTACAATTTGTTTGCTTACCTATTTTCTATTCGTAGCAAAAATCTTGTTTAAACCACTGCACTGGCATAGAAAACATTTTTGCGCTTAGCCTACTTGATGCCCTCGTAAGCTCGTGCATCAACAGTAGCCTTGAAAAAAATTATTCATCACGCTCTTTGTACAAAAATAACTAAATTTTCTTTTCTTGGTTTTAGTGCAGCAAGAGCTCAAATTCATTCATAATATTGATTTTGCATAAAATATGAACATTCTAGGGAAGTAAGAATTTATGTGTATAAAACTAAAAAACATTAAAAAAATTTACAATAAAAAGTCCATACTTAATTAGCTAGGTATTAATACTCTCAATTCTCTAGAACGCAACTGCACTAAAATCAAAAAAAAAGTTACATTACTTGCGCCAAAGTCTTAAGCTAGGCATTTCCTTAATTGTAAACATTCATCAGGAAAATGCAGCCTTTTCAAAAAGTTTTGTCTATTTTCTTTGTTGAACAACAAAAGGAAATAATAAAAATATTGAAAGAGCTATTGCAAGGACATTTGCCCACAAAATTATAAAAAGTTAAAAAAAAAATATGTTTAGTTAATTGTACAGAGTTGTTAAAGTTAGATCTAGGATGCCAAAAAGCAATGTGTGAGATTATAGGTAGACAGAAAATTAAATGAGAAAAAAAGACGGGCTTAGGCCGAAATGGCCATTATAGAATAAAAGTAGAGATTTGGTAACATAATTGTGATTATTTCTTTTCTGATTTTGTATTTCAAAATATTTTATCTTAAGATAAAAAATTCTTGTTATTTACTCAATTCTAGGACTCTCAAACTCCGAATCGGTTTGCTTTAAAATTTCCGTCGAACGCAGCGGGTCGTTATAGTAGATTTTTTTTGGATATGCAGTGATGTATGATAAATAATGTCAGTAAATTTAATAAACACAGATGCCCAGCGGCGTAGCGTGGGGGGGGGGGGCGCGGGGGGTTCGTCGCCCCCCCCGCCCCGAGGGTAGTAGCGCCCCATAGGTGGCCGAAGCGCCCTCAGCTTTATTAAGTCGGGCCGGTAATGGCCAATTGAGTGGGTGCCAAAGGAAACTAACGACATGAAGACCTTTTTTTTTTTTGGTCGCAAGATTCGTGAGAGGCGCCTTTTTGACCTTTTTGTTTTTTTTTGCCTCAAGATTTGTCATCAGTTTTCAGAGGCGCCCTTTTTAGCTGTCGCCCCCCCCCCCCCCCCGCCCTTTCGGGCACGCTACGCCGCTGCAGATGCCGGAAAATAACTTCAGTGCATATCCATAAAATTTCTACTTTAGTCTCGCGTCTTATTGCAAATATGGCACTAACATGATAAAAAAATACTGCTACCGGAAGAACTGGCACAAAATCTATATAGCATTTCTGTTTGATTTTTTATACAATCCGACTCCTATATCGCACTTTTAGGAACCTTATACACCACTATATTTTATTTAGTCCATTTCAATTCTTAATAGGCCAAAGACACTTAAACAAAGATCTAAAAAGAAGAACTCGGGAGTTACCCACATAGCACAATCACGTGTTTAACACGTAAAGAATGCGTGAGAAAAAAAATGTTAATTTTTAAAGCTGCTAGAAAAAAACGTTTATTTCATATTATATGAAAACAAGCTTAATGGGTCATTCATTAACGTTATAAAAAACACCTTTGCAAAAAACGGCGTTGTAATAACGTAATTATGAAATTAAAACAGCAATGTTTTTACGTTATTTTCAAGTAAAGTAGATTTTTATCAACGTCAAAATCACATTAGGTTCGCGCCTTTTCTGCACGAATTTCAAAACGCGACTTGCATGGCTATTCTACCAAATATTTTTGAGATTTTACTAGAAGCAGCGCCACCTATTAGTGACATGTTTCACTTCGAAGAAATCTATCCGGGAGTGTTTTGGCCTTTAAACTTCAAAAATCAGTTAATGAACTGATCCCTGATCCTTTACTATCACGACGCATCAGTTATTAACCTGATAAAGACACATTAGTATTGTGTGAAAGTGTTTACTGTCGAAAAATCTTGTTTAGTTTTTATAGAAACAGTGGCGGATCCAGGGGGGGGGGCACTAGGGGCTCTTGCCCCCCCCCCTAGAATTTTTTTAATATACAAAACATGAGTAAAAAGTAATGTTTTTGCTTATAAAATTCAAAATTTTTGCCTGCGGCGCATGAAAGTGTCTATTGTTATCATCGAAATTACAACCACTGACTAATTCAATAAAATGCTGCTTAAAAAAATATATACCGTTTTTTAACAAGAGAGAATGTCACCTAAAGTGCCCTCCCCCCCCCCCCCGAGAAGCACCTCTGGATCCGCCCTTGTATAGAAAACATAATCTATGTATAAAGATTTTGTTTTGCCTTAAGCGCCATCTTTTAAAATTCTCTTGAAGTATTTTAGTCTTAAAATAATGAACTTTTAGAATTTCCTTCCGCGTCACTTTTAAGTTTAAAAAAAGTTATTAAAAAAAACGTGACAAAAACAGGCGCAGAAAGTTACTACTTTTAACAAGTCTTTATCTAGAGGGCTTTTAGAACAGGCTATCGCGCCTTGTCCTGATTAAAAAAATTAATATAGAGAAACAATGTGACAAAATAATACATGTTGTGGAGGACTTTTATGATGTAAACTTGGCACATGAAAATAACGAGGGTTAAAATCGACGTTATTTACGCAGCACTTGATTCCTTCTTGTTTTTAATTTATTTTTAAAATTTTAAATAACTTTATTATTTTTGTTCACGTTAATTTAACGGTAATGTGACTTTTGTGCTATCTGGGTAATTAAAAATGAGCTCATAAAAACGGATAAAATAGTCCCCAAATTAAATTTAATCGAAAACGTACTAAAGCTTATAACTTTTTACAAACAAGTTGGCTGCGACTGTATAGCAGATCCATTTCGAACTCCATTTCGAGGTGATGCTGAACCTCTGCTAGTGTCTCCAGAGGACGTTATATTGGTTCTACTTGTCATAATTATGGCTGACGTGGAAGCATTCTCCTTGTCCACCAATGGACCACTAACTCCGTCTTCGTCTTGGTTAGGACATATCGAGGTGTTCCTTGTCGTTCTAGCAACTAAAAAGAAAAGACGCATTCAACAAACAAAAGAAAAGTTAAGCAGTTTTCGTAAGACGCGTGAATAACAGCGATTTTAACCTTCGTAGCCCGCAGAGAGCAGGCAAGAAAAGGCATTGTTTTTGACGAATTTAAAAAACCCGGAAAATAAACAAATGATGCTCCTTGATAACTGTAAGTTATTTGTTTCTTGAAAACCACAAAAGCTAAAGAAGATTTGCTTATAAAAATTGATGTAGAATAATGTTGTGATTATTACAGCACCAAAAAATCAAAATTGTCCAAATGTTGGTTAACGGTATAGCTTATGCACGGCAGTATTGGGATCAGCAAAAAAAAAGTTTTTTAAATTTCACTCAAAATTAGTTATTATTTGGGTCAAAAATGACCTAAATACAAACTTTTTCCATGGTGTCTGTCTATCTGTCTGTCTGTCCGTCTGTCTGTAACACGATAACTCGAAAACCGCTTAACCAGTTTAAACCAAATTTGGCACAAAAATACTGTGGCACCCGGGAATTTGGCCATTAGTTTTTGATGGTAGGCTATTGGGATCAGCAAAAAAAAAGTTTTTGAAATTTTACTAAAAATTAGTTTTTTGGGTCAAAAATTACCTAAATACAAACTTTTGTCATGGTGTCTGTTTATCTGTCTGTTTGTCCGTCTGTCTGTAACACGATAACTCGAAAACCGCGTAAATAATTTAAAGCAAATTTGACACATAAATACTGTGGCACCCGGGAATTTGGCCATTAGTTTTTGATGTGGGTGGGGGTTGATAAGGGGTAGGAGAGGGATTAAAAATTCTAAAAAATCATAAATCCAAAACCAAAGTACCTAACTAGGGAAACGCGGCTTTACATTAGGAATAATATTTGCAACATATTTTGTAATAACATCAAAATCAGTCAAAGCCGCAGTTTTTGAGATATAAATAAAATTATAAAATATTTTTCGAAAAATCAAAAATGTCTGAAACTGAAAACAGCTGGCGTCAACTGAGTTGGACAAACGGCCCTAATTTTTATAAACATCAAACTTATAAGGGCATGTGCTATAATTGTGTAGCTAATATAACGTCATCTAAAGTCGGTGTTAGATGTGATTTATGTCTCCGAACACCGAACATACCACATATCATGTCTGGACGAACCAAAGTGCCACAATTCAAGTCTTTTTTGTTATAACTGCATTAATAAAAAAATAAGTAACATTAAAGTGCCTGTTTTTTTTCTCACCTCCTTAGGCCAATAACTGTCGCAAGTGGCTTATAACTGGTGTTTATCAGAGTTTATTTAAAAATAAATACAATTTTTTTAAAAAATTGATTTTTTTTGCATGAGTACAAAAAAAATGTTTTTGTTTGCAGTTTTGTTTTAGTTATTGCACAATAAAGCGGCAGATTTCCTTACGGGGCCAATCACTGATGCTTTTACCCTACATGAAATTTTCTTGAAATTTCGACACTTAACAAACGTTCGTTAACCCTTTCAGTCACGAATTATTTCTATCAGTGACAAAAATCTCAAATAAGGGTTTTTCTTATCAAAGTGTAGTAAAATATATTTTGACTAAGTTGTGTAATTTTTGATGCAGTCGTTTGTAAAATATAGGGTGTATTGAATTGAATACAAAATTACTCAATGATAACAATTTGTCCTCTCGAGAGAGGTTTTTTTGGGCATTTCGACGGAACTACAATAAACAAAAAGTCAAACCATGCAATGAAAATTTTTTTCTTAGATCATGATTATAGTTTCCCTTGAGTCAGAGTATATTCAATTGAACACAGGTGTTTTTCAAAAATGCTGGAAGCAAAACTAAAGCACAACCATCCTAGTTTATATCAAAAAAACAAAATACAATGTGATCTTTCTATGTTGTTACAAAAATTTAAAATTTTCTCACTGTTAAAATAAAAGAAAACAAATTGTATGACGTCCTTGGAATAACGTGACGCACTAGCAAATAAAAACAAGCATATCTTGTAAGTTTTTAAGCAAAAAATGGCCACACATATCTTAAAATCATGGCCAATTGGCGTACTATGACTACTATCTTCTCACAAATTTTTAATACAGTTGCTTAAAAAAATTATGAATCTGAACGTATTCAATTGAGTACGCAGTAACTGAAAGGGTTAAACTTTCTCATTCTAAATTTAGTTATGTTATTCAATTATTTATGTTGTGTAAGAGTAACATGTAACAAATGTTATTAACATGAGTGCCCGGGCCCCCTCAAACCTAAGATTTTTTAAGATATTTATGAATAAAAACATCTGAAACTTACTAGTACGACATAATAAGGCCATGCCCCCCCCCCCCAAAGACCTCGCCCCCCCCCACACATATTTCTGGATGCGCCAATGGTATTAACTATTACATTGCCTTGTTGTAAATTGTGTTACGTTAATTAAACGTGATGTTGGGAGCAACTTCTGTGTTACATACGTAAAATAAAACATGCTTTCTGTTGTTAGCACTAGATGTCACAGTATAGTCAACATCTTTAGGGTCACTACATCCTGGAAGGCTGGAGATACTACGTCTTCGTGATGCAGTGACCCTAATAACCTTTGGTACTATAGCAACTGTCAAGCTATTTTCATTTATTTATTTTTTTAATTTCCCTAAAACGTGTGTACTTTATATACTATAATCCTTGATAATAAATAAGGAAAGAAATCCTCTAATATTCCTCTTACGTCTTAGAATGGACATTAGATCTAAGATGTGTTTGTATTATCCGGATAGTTAATACCAGATTTTTTTATAAAATGAACTCTTATCCTGAAAATGACATAAAAACATGTTGCAGTATAGTTGTCAAATAAATGTAGTCATATCGTAACAAAGTTAAAATAATGTCACTTGAATGTTAAAACAATGTATCTGTGTAACAAAGACATTTATTCTATGTATCAAAAGAAAATTGCCTGGTGATTGGGTATATAATTTCAAAGCGGGATTGTCATAATGCTACGTAACAGAGAGGGGACATTTAACGCGGCAGTGATGTAACATTGCTGTATATGTTACTGAGTTGGTTAGGCAACAAAGTAACAAAAATGTGTTAATGCAATGTTAATATTACAAGGTTGTGAACACTGGGTGTGTATTTATCGCATCATTGCTTAAATAATACAGAGCTTGTAAGCCGTTTGCAAGCGAATAACTTGTAAATTACCTCTGGTAATCCCTTGGTTGACTTTTAAAATCAGGTGTTTAGGCCCTTGACCTATTAACACAGAAACACCGCTTGAATAGCTTTTTTTATAACCGGTTATTGTTTGTTTGCGGGTACCGGTAGACCTCGTCAGATGTCTATCAGGGAAAATGAATTGACCCCTGCCCTCCGTAGATTCCAAGTACTCTCCGACCCGGAGAGCTCGCACCTGTATAGGGTCGCTTTCCCAGGGTTACGTGAGAAGACCACATTGATATGAAAGGCGGAGAGAATGGACCTCGGTACGGTGATCATAGCGTACGTGGCAACCCTTTCGTTTAGGGATAGTATAAAAGACTACAGCTGTTGCCTTACAGTTTGGCGTTGGCTCGTCAAAGGCTAGAGGAGAAAAACCTTGATTAAAAATCCTGGCCCTCCAAGTAGAGGGTTGAGGCATTAGACTGATTCTCTAATACTTGTTAAACAAAGCAATTACCAAAAAGCCTAAACAAAGCCTCGGAGCAATGGAAGGAAACTCTCGAAGACGAAAAAAGCAAAGACAAAGGACTATGAATATAGCTACATGGAACGTACAGGGAGTGAATCAAAAGTTGGACATTATTGCAACCGAAGTGCAGAATTGTAAGATCAATATTATTGCACTCACAGAGACAAAAAAGAAAGGAACAGGTATGAATAGTGTCGGTAATTTTGTCCATATATTCACTGGAGTCTCAAAAGAAAGCAGAGCAGCCAGAGGGGTATCCTTGTTAATAAAGAAAAATCTAAAGAATAAAATTACAGACTACGATTGCATTAGTGAAAACATACTTCGAGTGAACATGAAGATGCTTGGACATAATATAAGCATAACAGCAGTCTACGCACCATTAGATGACGAAAGAGTAGCTACAAAACAAATGTTCTTTGACCAACTGGATGAGACTATCACCAAAATCGGTAATACCATAGAAATAATTATTTTTGGCGTTTTTAATAGCCGAACTGGTAGACAAACCCAGAGCAAAGTAATAGGACCGATTGGAGAGGAAGTAACAAATGATAATGGCTTAAGACTGATGCAATTGTGTGAAACCCACAACCTAAAAATAAATAATGGTTTTTTTAAACATAAGGATATTCATCGATATACCTGGATTCAGCCAACAAGAAATCTTAAATCAATTATTGAAAAACATCCTGTATTTGTATTAAAGCGGTACAGAGAACCGTTTCGCCTTCGAACGATAATACACGCGTGTTAGCGACTCTCCTACCACATTCATGTGGGGTGCAAAAAGCACGGTTTAACAGCGTGTCCTCCCATGAGTTCCGCTTCCTGTATAAAAATGGTAAGTGAAAATGCATTATTTTTACCTTACATACATTTGTTTATTGCTACACTAACCTAGAAGGTAAACTAGACCATTTCAGAATCCCTTGTACCAGCTTAGCCTATGACCTTATTCCCTTAAAATTACAGTCCACATCTGACACCGTTAAATTCCAGACAACTCTCCTTTCTGGACCACCAGGGAGCCCCATTTGGGGCTCCCTGGTGGTCCAGAAAGGAGAGTTGTCTGGAATTTAACGGTGTCAGATGTGGACTGTAATTTTAAGGGAATAAGGTCATAGGCTAAGCTGGTACAAGGGATTCTGAAATGGTCTAGTTTACCTTCTAGGTTAGTGTAGCAATAAACAAATGTATGTAAGGTAAAAATAATGCATTTTCACTTACCATTTTTATACAGGAAGCGGAACTCATGGGAGGACACGCTGTTAAACCGTGCTTTTTGCACCCCACATGAATGTGGTAGGAGAGTCGCTAACACGCGTGTATTATCGTTCGAAGGCGAAACGGTTCTCTGTGATGCTGCAGCAGATATCGCTACTGCGTTCATTCTCCCACATGGCGCCCAGTGGCGTCGTTAATCCATAGGCGTAGGAGAAAAGGAATAAGTAGGAAGGAATGAGATTACGAAGGTCCATATTAAAGGAACTAGGAACCTTAGTAATTCAAAATGCATTTTATGTAAAGTAAATTAATTATAGCAAATTGTAATATTTGCCTCTAAAACCGCGGGAGTTTCAAATGCAAATAACCCAGTAATTTTAAGTACTTAATTAGTTAATTAATACTAAATAAACAAAAAATAGAAAATGCTCTAGTGAATCACCAAATAGCCTAATTCGAACCAATTTGGTAAATTATAGTAAAAAGAACATATTTACAAAAAGGAAGGCGGGACGAACCATTTCCCACCCCCCTGAGAATGCCCAGGGGCATTTCAGAGAGTTTAATTTGTAGGCAGGGCGCATAGTTTTACCAAAGGCCGTTTGTAGGTACCTTTAGTAGTCTTTACAATAGCAACCCGTGGAACATTATCAGAACCTTTAATAAGGTCTTCAATGCGGCCTAGGGGCCAATCCAATGGAGTGGAATTTTCATCTTTGATCAGTACCATAGTACCAATATCAATGGAAGCAAGAGGTTGGTGCCATTTGGCTCGCTGTTGCAAAGTGTGCAAATATTCGCGATGCCAGCGAATCCAAAAATCGCGGTGCATTCTTTGCAACAGTTGCCACCTGGACAGCCTGTTTAACGCAATATCGCAGTAGTTTGGATCGGGTATTGTACCTGGAGGCCTCAAATTTAAAAAATTATTAGGAGTCAAGACCGCCAGATCAGTAGGATCGGTGCTTAAGGCACATAAAGGACGTGAGTTCATTATGGCTTCAACTTGGGTTAAAACCGTATTTAATTCCTCATAGGTGAGTATTTGATTTCCAACTACCCTGTGAAGATGAGTCTTTAAAGATTTAATGTTTGATTCCCAAATGCCTCCCATGTGGGGAGCAGCAGGTGGGTTAAAAGACCAAACTATACCTTCCCCCTTCACGCAATCAGAAAAAATTTGTCGCAAGTATTTTTCAGAGGCCACGAAGTTGGTCCCGCAGTCTGAAGAGATCTTTGAGCATAGTCCTCTTCTAGCTATGAAGCGGCGCAGAGCAGCCAGAAAGGCTTCTGATGTCATATCAGAGACTAACTCTAAATGCACGGCTTTAACAGCGCAACAGATAAATAAACAGACATATGCTTTCATGGTTTTTGCACCTCTGGTCCGACCAAGAGTAATCGTGAACGGACCACAAAAATCTATACCTACATTTTCGAACACCTTTGCTTCGGAAACTCTAAATTTCGGTAGGTTACCCATAGGGGGTTGAAGGGAGTTAGGTTTAGTTTTCCAGCAAGTATGGCAAGAACTTAAAACTTTTCTCACTACCTTTTTAGCAGACAATACCCAGAAGTTTTGCATTAGTAAAAAAGTTGTGGTCTGTATACCACAATGAAGATTGCTGCGATGCAAATCTAAAATCAGTAATTCAGTGAATTTTGCACTAGAAGGCAAAAGAATTGGAAATTTTTTATCGTATGATAAATTTGAATGGCATAAACGGCCTCCAACACGAAGCAAATCGTAGCTTTCATTATGCAAAAATGGACATAATTTTTGAAAAGCTTTTGGAAGCTGTTTCTTATCTTTTAGTAATTCAATTTCTTTTTGGAAAGAAAAAGATTGTACGCATTTCGAAATAAAAAGTAAGCTTTTGTAGTAATCCTGATTTGTAAGGTAATCAGTAGCAAAATTGTATGAGGGATTTTTAAACTTTTGTAACCCTCGCAAAAAGTAAGCAACTATTCTCTTAATTTTAAAAAGAGAACTGTATTTTTCAAACAAGTTGTTTACATAATATTCAACTGTTTGTTCGCAAGTAAAAACGTTAAAAATATTTTTTCGCTGTTCTTCCAAAACTGCATTCCCATCGTAAGTAACTGTCATAAAATCCCAAGTATTTGTAGGTTGGTTTAGAAAAGAAGGCCCTTCTAACCAAAAATAAAATCTTTGTAAATCAGAGGGATACATTTCCCTAGTACCGCAGTCAGCAGGATTTTGTTCAGTAGGAACATAATGCCAAAACTCAGGGCTAATTCTTCCTTGTATATAGGCAGTTCTATTCGAAACAAATGTTTTAAATTTGTGAGGAGATCCCTGAATCCAAGATAAGGTCACTGTGCTATCAGTAAAAGCAAGAATTTTATCAAATTTAATTTTTTCCGAGAACGTTTCTAGTAAAAAATCCATTAATTTAGCCAACAAAACAGCTCCTAAAAGCTCTAGTCTTGGTAAAGTTAGTTTACGACGCAACGGTGCGACTCTAGATTTACTACAAACAAAAAAAACTTTAATGTTTCCATCAGAATAAAAAATTCGAATATAAGCGACAGCACAATAGGCCCGTTCTGAACTATCGCAAAATCCTACTAGCTGGATTTGACTAGCATTAGGCAAAATTATTTGACGAGGAATTTTAACAGAATGCAAAAACTTTAATTCATTTTTAAATTTTTCCCATTTAAAAACAATTTCCGGACTGACAGGGTCGTCCCAGTTTAAGTCTTCTGCCCAGCAGTATTGAACAATTAATTTTAAAATTAAAACTATTGGCGCCAAAAAAGACAGAGGGTCGTAAATGCGGGCCAAATTACTTAAAATTGTTCTTTTAGTGCATGTTTGGAGAGAACAGTCGAAAGTATAAAAAAATTCATCAGTATGAGGGTTCCAATTTAAACCGAGAATTTTCAAAGTTGAATTTTCAGCATCTAAATCGAGAGAAAGAGCCTTCATCGAAATGTGTGACTCAGGAAGATCGGATAGTAACTCGGGACAATTGCTCGCCCATTTACGCAATTCGAATCCACCTCGGCTAAGTAGCTCGATTAATTGATTTTTCATCTCAGTGGCCTTAAAAAAGTCATCACTTCCCGAAATCACATCATCGACAAAAACTGCCTCCTCAATGATTTTTGAGGCAAGAGGAAGGTCCTCATGCTCTCTAGCAAGTTGCAGCAAAGTTCTGATAGCCAAAAAGGGGCTACAAGAGACCCCGAATAAAACTCTATTTATTTCGAAGTCTTGAATAGGCTGGTTAGGATCAAACCTCCAAACTATTCTTTGAAAATTAGTTTGACTAGGGTCAACTAAAATCATCCTGTACATTTGACGGATGTCGCAACAAAAGCAAAATTTATGCAAACGATAAAGTAATAAAATTCCCTTTGTAAAGGAGGCCCAGTATAAACAGCGTTGTTGAGCGAGATTTTGCCAGGGGCGTGCATGCTCGCATCAAAAACCACCCTCAGGGGGGTGCTAGTAGAATCTTTTTTAAACACCGCATGGTGTGCAATATAAAAATGATTTGAAATTTCGGTCGGCAAAGGTGCAGAAACCGGTTGCATATGATTATTATCTAAATAATCTTGTAAAACAGAGCTGTAGGCAGCATAAAAATCAGGGTTTTGTAGCAATTTCTTCTCAAGGGAGAAAAAACGACGTACGGCAATGGATCGAGTGTCGCCAAAATCTGGAGCAGTAACTTTAAATGGTAAAGATACAATATATCTCCCCTCCTCATTTTTTGAGGTAGTTTTCAAAAAATAATTTTCGCAAAACTCATCTTCGGGGTCAATGGCCTTGACATTAGGTATGTCATCTATTTGCCAAAATCGTTGTAGATTTTTATCTAAATTGACAAAAGAATCGTTCATTGACGTAGTAAAAAATGTTTTAATTTGATTTGTAGTTGAAGGTGAAAGTGAAAGATTGCCCATTATTCCCCAACCAAAAATAGTATTAATGCAGACGGGGTTGTTGGGTCCCGTAGACAAACGACCATCTAGCAAAATGTAAGGGTACACATCGCCGCCCAACAATAAATCAATTTTATCGCTTTTATTAAAGCCTGGGTCAGCTAGTTCTAAGTTGGCGAGAAAAGGAAAACTTTTAATCGAAAATGAGGAATGAGGTAAATCACTACAAATTTTATCGAGTATTATCGCATCAAAATTAAAAACAAAATTATTATCACGCAAAGAGGATATATTGCAATTAATTCCAGATTTTGCCGAAGTTGTCATTCGATCTAAGCTTTGTAGAGTCATGGCGATATTAAATTTAGGAAGGCCCAAACTATCAGCACATGACTTAGATATAAATGAAGATTGAGCACCAGAGTCACAGATGGCGCGCACTGTGTGCCAATTTTGAAAAACATCCTGTATTTGTATTAAAGCGGTACAGAGAAGTACTTCGCGATCATTTAAAGACATACCAGTAACAATGGTGTTAGTGGTTCTATTAAATTCGGTAGCCACGGGGCTCCTCGGGGGTTGCACTGCAGAAGTAGAGGGGCTACTCGCAGAACTAGGTGTAGAATTAATAGGAAAAAAATGTAAGAGACTGTGATGAAATTGGCCACAATGTAAACATCTTTTTTCTGATTTGCATTGCTGGGGTAAATTATGCTTTGAGGCCAAACAGTTGACACACGCTTTATGTTGTTTAACAATCTCAAAACGTTGCTGGGGAGTTTTCGCCAAAAAATTAGGACATCTGTATATTATATGATCGCCACTTTTACAGAGAAAACAAAAATTTTGAGGGTTTGGAGTATTATTTAAGCCACTTTGGCCATTTGGAGACTGGGAGGCATTTTTGGAGGCTCTCTGAGTATTAGCAAACAAAGCAGATCGATTTTGAAACTTTGCTTGATTTTTCTGACTTGAAATTGACAAATCTTTATTTTTTAAGTAATCTTGAGTTTGTTGTATTTGTTCCAACGCAATGCAATGGCTAGAAACAAAAGCACGAATTTTATCATAAGAGGGGATCTCATTGGAGCAATAATTATGCTCAAATGCCTTGCGCGTGGTTAGGTCCAACCTATCCAAGAGCATTTGTGCCATAATATAATCCCAAAACTCCGTTTTAAAACCCATGACTTTTAAAGCACTTAAGTTTTTCGAAAAACAATCAAGCAAATTCCTCAAATTCGTAGCATTCTCTTTAGTAAGAGGAGAGAAGCCTTCAATTGCCTTCCAGTGAAGGTAAGCTTGTAATCGTTTATTTGTATACCTATCCACCAAGGTGTGGTAGGCATTTAAATAATTTTCAGCAAGGATAGGAATGTCAGAAATGACATCCAGGGCAGGGCCCTTTAAATTAGAAAAAAGCAAATTGAATTTTTCAAAGTTTCCCAGCGACCTATTATTGTGCACGGTAGCATTAAAGGCTTGCAAAAAGGTTGGAAACTCCTTAAATTCCCCTTGAAAAAGAGGTATTTTTATCCTAGGCAGTAAACCATGCTGGTCTGTGGAGGCACAGGGACTGCCCATGGGATTTATCGTACTGCTCAAAAGCCCTCCATCTTCAAAGGGTAGTTCGAAAAGTTCGTAAAATATAGTGGAAATCTCGTCACAGCGTTTGCAAAAGTCCATAGCCACTTTGTTTTCTACTACTAAGCGATCCTCATCAGAGGCTACCAACGTCAACAAAGTATTATGGTGCTTTTCAAAATCTTTTTTGATTTTTGACAATGTCCGAAATTTGACTTTAAAGCCGCTGTGATAGGCAGGGTCATTTTTTGCGAGGGTCGCGGATTCAATGATCAAATTTAGCTGTGAAATCGCACTATAGCGCAAGGCTTTAGCCTTTAAAATTTTATCCGAACTAGACATGATTTAAAAAAAAAATCCAAAAAATAATTGACAAAAATTAGGTAAACTGAAAAAAAATCAAAATTTGGACACCCTGTATAAATATTAATGTCCTACGTTTAATTACAATAATCAAACTATAAGCGCACAAAAGTAAAGAAAATACCCGATGCAAACTAATGATAACAAAAAACTTGTGTATAAGTTTTTTTATCTTCGCCTCGCGAATTCAAATAAGTAGGTACCTACTATGTATTAAATTTAAAAATAAATACCTACAAATCAAAAGCATTTAATTTGGTAAAACTATTTATCTGCCTTTACACGAAAACAAATTCTCAAGTTAAGAATTAAATTTCCTTCAAAATTTATTATGCACGCAAAAAATGGATACAATCATAGCCATTTGCAGACAGATATTATAATAGTAAATTAGAAATAGATATATTCATAGCAATTTTTACGCAAAAACGAATATAGTAAAGCATCCGCAATCGGATATAGTCATAGCAATTTGCAATAAGCAAAAATGAATATGGCAATGTGGAGATTTTTTTCGAGCAAATTGGATATAATTATAGCAATCCACAAATGTGAAGGCACAACGGCTAAAATAATAGCACTTTGCAGACACTATTTTAAACTATTTCCAGTGACAAACAAAAAAACACCCAAATTCCATACGGTTTTTTTTTTACAAAAAAGAAACGAAAAAACTTGATTTATTCGAAACAAAAAAAAGCATAGTAGTTTACAGATTTTATCTGTGTTTGGTTTTTCGCATGAAAAGGCTAAATTTATTGTTAAAAATATTTAATTTTTACACAAAAAAAAATCGCAAAATGTATTTTAGAAACCTAGGGGTTTTCTAAAGTAGGCATGTAAGAAAAACAAGGGTTTTTCTTGCATTTGTTTTTACACAAAAAAAATCGCAAAATGTATTTTAGAAACCTAGGGGTTTTCTAAAGTAGGCATGTAAGAAAAACAAGGGTTTTTCTTGCATTTGAAACCAGTAAAAAAGGCATTTAGGAAAAACAAGGGTTTTTCTTGCATTTGAAACCAGTAAAAAAAAACTAACCTAAAAAGGCAAAAAAACGATTCCAGAAATCCGGCTCGAAGGACCAAAAATGGGGCTCCCTGGTGGTCCAGAAAGGAGAGTTGTCTGGAATTTAACGGTGTCAGATGTGGACTGTAATTTTAAGGGAATAAGGTCATAGGCTAAGCTGGTACAAGGGATTCTGAAATGGTCTAGTTTACCTTCTAGGTTAGTGTAGCAATAAACAAATGTATGTAAGGTAAAAATAATGCATTTTCACTTACCATTTTTATACAGGAAGCGGAACTCATGGGAGGACACGCTGTTAAACCGTGCTTTTTGCACCCCACATGAATGTGGTAGGAGAGTCGCTAACACGCGTGTATTATCGTTCGAAGGCGAAACGGTTCTCTGTGATGCTGCAGCAGATATCGCTACTGCGTTCATTCTCCCACATGGCGCCCAGTGGCGTCGTTAATCCATAGGCGTAGGAGAAAAGGAATAAGTAGGAAGGAATGAGATTACGAAGGTCCATATTAAAGGAACTAGGAACCTTAGTAATTCAAAATGCATTTTATGTAAAGTAAATTAATTATAGCAAATTGTAATATTTGCCTCTAAAACCGCGGGAGTTTCAAATGCAAATAACCCAGTAATTTTAAGTACTTAATTAGTTAATTAATACTAAATAAACAAAAAATAGAAAATGCTCTAGTGAATCACCAAATAGCCTAATTCGAACCAATTTGGTAAATTATAGTAAAAAGAACATATTTACAAAAAGGAAGGCGGGACGAACCAATTATGCTATAGGTGGACAACACTCGCAATTAAAGTGGTATGATGTGCGAGCACTTCGTGGTGTTACCTGTGGATCTGACCACCATCTGGTAAAAGAAAAAATATTATTCCGTTTAAGAAAAACAAATAAGGACGAAAGTATTAGAGAAAATGAAAACCTAGAGTGCATCGAAGACAATCGAAAATACAACTTTAGAAGTCTAGAAATCGAAAGGACTCAAAGATTGTATTAGAACCGATTAGATCAAAAATTATTAAACACAAATCACTCATTTGAAGAGATATATACAAACATAATAAAAAGCTTGAAGGAAGCAAGCAACGAAGCTGTTGAATACCAAGATAATAGAAATAACAGAAAGATGTGGTGGACGAAGAAAATACAGGAAATGGTCAAAGAGAAAAAACGCACATCCTTGAAATGGCTCAGTACTAAAGAGCAAAGAGACCTAGAAATATACAGGGAAACCAGAAGACAGCTAAGAAATTTGATCCGCACAGAAAAAAATTAAATTTCGAGCGTAAATGCCACGATATAAATACACACGTAGGAGGTAGGCAGAGTTCTTAAGTATGGAAATTCATTTTTACAGTAAAAAACCCAACAAAAGAAAAAGGAAACCTCCAGATTATCAAACCAGAACAATGGACAGAACACTACAAGGGACTGCTGCAGGAGACGAGACCCGAATATCTGGCAGCCTCTCCGAGGAGAGACATAGAAATACATGGAGAGGAAGTAATCATCGATAAAGAAATGATAAAGAATAGTATAAAAAAGCTTAAATCCGGAAAAGCTAGCAGACCTCAGAGAAACTACTCGAAAATCTTACATATATTATTAATCAATGCATAAACGGACATCCAGTACCTAATGATTGGAAAATTGCATTCATATCCTCAATACATAAAAAAGGAAACAAGCTGGTTGCAACAATTACAGAGGAACTTTAGTCACCAGTACTCTAAGTAGATTGTACGGTAGGATTCTTAGAGATCTAATAGAGAATGATTTTCATGAACAAGAAGAAGAAGAGCAAAGTGGGTTTCGTGCAGGCAGATCTTGTAGTGATAATGTTTCTTGTTTTAAAAAAGTAATTGAGAAAAGAAGCGCCAGAAATATAGAGACTCATGTTACCTTTGTGGACCTACAAAAAGCATATGATACCGTTCCAGTAGAAAAATTATGGACGGTGTTGGAACAAACTAATAAACTAATATCAATCATACATACATAAAAGCGATAAAAGAACTATACAAAGGGTCAAAGTCTAAAATTAAAATTGGAAATCGACATTCAAAAGAATTCCTGGTAACAAAAGGCTGAAGACAGGGATGTTGTATCTCTCCAACTCTTGTTAAAATATATATCGTAGTGGCTCTAAAAAACTGGAAACGTAAAGTGCACGACATGGGAATACAACTTAACGACCGATTTACCATATACACACTACAGTTTGCTGACGACCAAGTAATTGTAGCTAATGATATAGTATATGATGAGAAAGTTAACGGAAGAATACCAAACGTGGGGATTAATAGTGAACGTGGACAAGACACAGTACTTATGTATTGGAAACGAATCCAGTGAGTTAGAACTAGACAATGGACAAATAATATCTCCATGCAATGAGTATGTATACTTGGGTGTCACAATTGGAAAAAAGAATAGTAAAAGCAGAAAAGGTTATTCGATGTCCTAGCAGTATTTTATGGAGCAGAGAGATAAAAAAGAATGTAAAATTTAACATATATGAAACAACGGTGAAAAGCACGCTGTTGTATGGAATGGAGACTTGTCGCGTAACAGAAAAATACTAAACAAAAATAGAAAGTGTCGAAATCGATGCAATAAGGATCAATGAAAATATCTAGATTAGATCACATAAGAAATGAGATCATAAAAGAAAGAATGGGAATCGAGGGAAGCACAACGGATGACATCAACAAAAGACAACTGATATGATACGACCATGTACAACGGATGAACGAAGAAAGATTGCCAAAACAGGTCCTAGAATGGCAACCAATAGGGCGCAGAAAAAGAGGACGTCCTAAACTAGAATGGCAACAGTCAATCCAAAGATCAATGAGTCAAAAAAATCTGACAGAAGATGATTGTCAGGATCGAAGTAGGTGGAGAATAGGCGTCGGACAACGTAGAAAAACGTTCTAAACCGACATAGTAGTAGTATTGTTTGTTGTTGCTTTTTGCGATTTTTTAAAGAAGTTTAGTTGGTTTTAGTGCGCTTTTTAAAAGATATATAACAATCTTCATTATTAAATTTGAATTCTTCCTGACTCACTCTGAAATACTGGCATATTTAAGTATAAACTTTACTTAAAAGTTAAGGATCATTTAATGATTCCTCTTTTTCACACTGCATAACAGTGTTTATAGGAGTACAATGATACTGTTATGGTATCAAAGACTAAATTTGAAAAATTAGAGGTAGCCATTGGAAGGGTTGATGGAACCAAAATTTTTGCAAGACAATATAGAAGGCCATCACTTTGTACAATCGAAACTACAAATTATAATTCGTGTATTTTTCATGGCCACACAAGAAACATTATTTGCAATAGGAAAATGATTTAAAGTTTCCATTGAGACTATTAACAGCATAGTCAACAGAACGCTGTACTTAACTTTATTGCTAAAGAAACAGTATATTAGATTTCTACAAACTGATGAAGAATTGGAGGAAATTGCAAGTGACTTTAAAAAATCTTATATCTTTCCCTCATAATTGAGGCACACACGCAAAAATTCAGGCAAAATTTTTCCAAAAAAGAAACAAAACAAATGATTGTGAGGTTAGAAAATCCAATAACCTTCCTCAAAAGTTTGGTAGTTACCGGTAATAAACGATGACGTATAAAGGGCTCATTCATGACGTCGCTCTTCAAGGAGTGGTATTTAACAAGGACGCTTGAACGCTAGTGGTAAATGCTAGTAATTACTAAAAATGGAAAATGGCTATAGTTTATCTGCCCCGTGTTATTCCGATGGTTTTCCGTCTAAGGACACTCATTGTATGGAACGCGAAGCCTGATATTTATTTTAAATTGTTTGGTTATAGTTTTTTGAATATTTTTCTCCGTTTGGCATTTTCTCTAGAAATACCTGAAACCCTACAAACACATCGAATGGGGACACCTTGTATACCTTTTTCAGCAGACTGTTTCGCCTTCTTAGGAAACACGCTGTTCTCCAAATGCAAAGTAGCATTGACATCTTTATTGGCAGCGCAGGTGCAAGCCTTGAGGAAACTCTTTTTAAAATTGTCACTTAGGAAGGCGTAGAGTATTGGATTAACGGCTGAATTGGAGTAGCTCAAACAGGATACCAGCAGGTGAAGGGTGATATAAAATCTGAAAAATGTCAATCAGTTAAACTTTAGGACAAAACAACTGATTAGTATATATACCTAATATGGTTGTGAGCAGATCAAACCCCGAGATAAGCAATCATAACAGACCAAAACTTAAAAATTGCAAATTCTACAACTTTTATGATATTATAGTTCACGTTTCTTTACTGCGGTAACGGTAAGTCAGCCGCTGTACCGCAATTAACAATCCAACTAAAGTTACGCGGGTATGTTGTAAATGGTGGTTTTATTGTTAATTAAACAAAAACTCTATGCATTTATTTATAACAAAAGATTGATATATTGAAAATTGTCAACATTGTGTCATATAATTTTAAGAGAAACTATTGTATTTTTAGGGTGATTACGTTGTTGAACCTTGCTGTCATTAGTGCATATTGGCATGTTCTAAAGGGCTTCTTTATAGCCCCATTGGGAATACAGCGACCATCGCGTCTGCCTCCACGTGACACCCCTGGACATGGGTGCATCATAGTTTGGTTGATTAGATATAGCCATCTGGGGCGCGATTATGAATAAAGACGCATTTTCAAGAATCATTGGGGGTTTTACGGTGGCTTCTTGTACAATTCCTGCGAAATTTTCCGATTTTGAATTATATTTTCAAATGGTAACTAAATTTATGGTGATCCTGTTTCACACTCTGATGCTATAAATGGAGAAGATGCAACTTTATGGAAAAACGCTGTAGAAGATAATTTCATTCGCTGATTAAAAACCAAAGTTGGTAAGAAGTTGATTTACCTAAAGTCAAGAAAACTTTAAGCAAAAAAAGGGTCTTTAAAACCAAATTTGCTGTAAATGGACAAATAGTAAAGTACAAAGCAAGATTAGCGGCGAAATATTATAATCAAATGCCAGAAATAGATTACAATTATGTTTACTCACCAGTTGTAAAATATGTTTTAATAAAATATAATGCTCCTCTACAAGGAGATTTGGATGAAGAAATTTAAATAAAATAACCTAAATGTTTTCAAGACGGAAACAAAAGTAAGAGATGGCAGAGGAAGGGTAGTAAAATTAAAATGGAAGTTTGGTGGTCATAATATCACACAAGAAGACGATCAATGGGAATTAATGTATTGTAAACTGGAGATCTTGGGAAAATAAAAGAAGTAGGAAGGAAGAGGTGAAGAAATATGCGGGAACTAGATGGATGAACATTGCTGCAGACAGATAAGAGTGAAAGATATTGGGGGAGGCCTATGTCCAAAGATTGATCGAACAAAGCTAAATAGATAGATAGAAATCCTCCTATTCCGTATCCTGATGTGTCTGTTTGAATGACACATTGTTTTGAGCAATCGGTGCACTCACTTATAAGTTCTTTAATCTTAAAAAAATGCCTTTTCACAGTCTCGCGTCCACTCAAACTTTTAATTTTTCTTAGTTAGAGCTATAATTGGTGCTATTATCGCTGAAAAATTCTTAATAAAAGTTCTTTACCAAGATTCTGCACCAACGACTCTACGGATTTTGGCTTTTGGAGTTCCAGCATGACTTTAACTTTTTCCGCGTCGCCTCTTATTATCTCTTATAGTTTATGTAAAGAAGAAAATGGAAAACCTGCTGTGTGTGGATCGATAAAAATCAAAACGAATTTTATACTTCACACAAAGGTATGTGTGCCTAACTTGCGAGTGTCAGAAGGAGAGGGAAGAGTTGATTTTGGTTGTTTTCTTTCTTACACAAGGTTGCATCTCTAGACGTACGTTTCTGTGTGTTTTACGTCATTAGTAGAGAACAGCAAACCCAGGTAAGCCAATGTTAACCAAAAACAACTCCTACATATGAAATACTCGCGGCGGTGCAATGCGAGTAAACTACAAGGTGTAGCGCCATCTAGCGGACTGGCTCGAGCACTCGAAAGTTTAAGCACACTGGCATCGTCTTGTCTGAGACGCCGAAGCGCCATCCATCACAAGTTTCGTCCACTAATGTGGTATTAAAACACACAGAAACGTACGTCTAGAGATGCAACCTTGTGTAAGTAGGAAAACAACCAAAATCAACTCTTCCCTCTCCTTCTGACACTCGCAAGTTAGGCACACATACCTTTGTGTGAAGTATAAAATTCGTTTTGATTTTTATCGATCCACACACAGCACGTTTTCCATCTTTCTTCTTTGCATATGCTTTGGGCAGTACGGCCTTTTAGTTGCTACGTGATTACGTGGTTTTAATACCACATTAATGGACGAAACTTGTCATAGATGGCGCTTCGGCGTCTCAGACAAGACGATGCCAGTGTGCTTAAGCTTTCAAGTGCTCGAGCCAGTCCGCTAGATGGCGCTACACCTTGTAGTTTACTCGCATTGCACCGCCGCGAGTATTTCATATGTAGGAGTTGGTTTTTGGTTAAAATTGGCTTACCTGGGTTTGCTGTTCTCTACTGATGACGTGAAACACACAGAAACGTACGTCTAGAGATGCAACCTTGTGTAAGTAGGAAAAGAACCAAAATCAACTCTTCCATCTCCTTCTGACACTCGCAAGTTAGGCACACATACCTTTGTGTGAAGTATAAAATTCGTTTTGATCTTATAGTTTATTTTTAAGTTGAATGAACCGAGCCGTTATTTTACATTCTGCAATCTCCGCAGGACTTCCTCGAGAATCCTAAGATGTTCAGAAAAGCTCTGTGTCATGATTACAAGGTCAATTACGTACACATAGGAACCTAAATCATTGCCTTTGATACTCTTTTTGAGTCTCAATACGAATTCCAAAAGGTAATCTCTTAAACCGGAATAGACCTCGTCGACAGATGAATGCTGACAGAGGTTTTAATGACTCTTCCATTGGTACTTTTAATATCAATAGTGGACAAGTTTTTCCCATATTTTAACTTGTCAAGAGTCTCGGATAAAAGTGGCAAGTTCGATTTGCGGCAGTCTACGCTGTAACAGAACTGAACCGAACCTTTCTCGCCTGTGAACTTCGGGTTCAATTTAGGTTGACGAACTTTTATTTACGAAACTTTATTATTTGAAACAAAACTTATAATTTTACCTCCCGAATAGTCCATAAAACAAGTAAAGTTCACTTAAACTAACTATCACTTTTCTCACAACTATAGAAAACATAAACCTTAAATAGGAGCAGGCGCAAACAAAACCGAAGAAGACTGAACCTAAAGAAAAAAATCTCTTTTTATGTTGAGTATCCGTAAGGCGAACTAATTTAGGTTTGCGACAGTACATAGCGGCGGCTTGTTTTGCGTGATGTTGTTGCCTTGTTGCTTGGCATTAAAGGCGTATTTCAGCCTTCCAATGAAGTTGCGAGATCCGTAAAATATGGTAGTCGTAGGAAAAAATAAAAGACGTAGACACTTATCACTAAGACTAATTAAAAAATTATTACAAAAACTTTTTGTATCACGTGATTGGACGAAACCTATTCTAGTTTCACTGGACAACCAGCCATGACGCGCGAACCTTGTAGAGAAAATAAACTACTTAAATTCTAAATTATAAATAAAAAAGTAGTTATTGGTAAATGGGCCTTATTTCGTGTTAGGAAACCAATGTTATTTTTATATGCTAATTAATTTTTTGCTGCGATACTGCTCTGTTTTACTATGTAACGCAGTAGCCTGACTCAAGTAAACGTTTAGCGAATTAATGCCTTTTAAGTTCTTGGCTTGTTATGAGGTAGCAAAACCTATATAAGTCGACCAAGGGGTCCTACCCGCCATGCCAGTAAGGTTTGCGGTTTTTGATAATGAAATCTGAACTGTGAATTTTAGCACCAAAAGGAAATTTATTGTGGCGCAGGCGAAAATTTCTATAAAATAAAGTAGTACATCTAGTGACAAATTTTAAATCAGTGAAAATAAGTTTTATCGGGAGGGGAAGGGGGCGGTGAATGTTTTGTTGCATGAGAAGTTTTATAACATTTATGCAACATTGAGAAAAGAAAAAGTCGCTACAAAACACTGGTGGCAGCTCAAATGCGGGAGAAGGACCATCTTATAATGGGTAAACTAGTTTATCTTGAGCAAGTCCGTAATCGCTATGAAACCGGTTGTAATAATAATAACCCAATAATATTGCCTCACAAAGATCAAGATTAAATGCTGCTGAAATATTTTCATAATAATATGTTCAAGTAATTTCAGAAATGCATGTTGGCCCAACGGTTATTTACTTAATTTTTTTTTGATATGTTTTATTTTTGAACAGTGAAAATAATTTGTAATCTTTTTCTTTTAACCTATCTTTACAAAATGTGATAAAACTTTCTTAGACATTTGCAAAACTAAGTTTTTCGTTTGTTTTGACTATCTTTATTTTTGCATTTGTTATGTCTCTTATTGTTTATAGATTTTACGCCAAATAACTATTACTAACGCGTTTCACTTACGTGTTGTCCATAATAGGATTAGTAATAATAGCTAGCTGAGTGATCCAATACGGCAGCCAACAAATGACGTAAACAGTAACAACTGTGAGCACTAGATTGGTAACTTTCCTGTGAGAGCGCTTCTTTTCCTTTGATTTATTTTTGGGCCCTACAGTTTTTAGTTTTTTAATGACTTCGCAATAGAAGAACAAAATTAAACTAAGAGGAGTGGCAAAGCTGAATATGAAGGTGTACAAGGTGAATATGGTGGCGTCTATGGGGCCAGCGTCTTTTGAATCTTCTTCTAAAAATAAAATGAAAACAATTGGTAAAAAATTACAAGTTACTGCTATATTATTTTGAATCCAATATTGTTATCGACTATATGCTATATTTTTTTTAAGCCTACGATAAAACAAAAACAAAACTCCTATGCAGCTGCTGCAAACAGTGCAATGAAGAAGCATGCCGAAGATTAGGTTAACAAAAATTTACTTTTTACACCGATTTTACTAATTTGTACCTCGTTGTGTGGAGGAAAAGTAGTGCTTTTCCATAAATTAAAAAAAAACTAAAACATTTTCGGAAAATAAGAATAAAAATGCCTTTTTGAAAAATCAAGTATGACTCTATCCGCCAACTTAAATTTCAAGGTGGCGATTCTTTAAAAAGCAATCAATTCTCACCAATTTATTTCATTAAAATCGGTTCAGTGGTTATGAATTTATAAGGAAATAAATGCAGATATGATTGGCTAGGCAATCGTATAAATTACAAAACAATGGTTGAAACAAACATCTTTTTTAAGAACCATTTAACAGATTTTGCTGATTCCTACATTGTTCTACGTGGCAAGCATGCAGCTTTTTTACTAACTTAAAAAAATAATTAAAACATGTTCGCAACCCAAGAATAAACGAGCATCTTTGAAGGGTAGATTTTAATTTCGTCCGCCATCTTCAATTTCAAAATCAACTCTAATTAATTCTCTGCCATGTGCGGTTGGTTCCATTAAAATCGATTGTACCCACCCGGTATTGCGCAAACCCAGCGATTTGGCTGTGGTTTATTTAATATTGTTACTGATATATTGTTTATCTTTTCCTTTATTTTAGTTTTAGATTATATTTTATATAGATAAACTGTGATTTGGTTCTGTTGAAATCAAGTTAAGCATCAGCAGGGGACAATTCGCCGCAATTCGATTCGCTGTGGTTCGATTCGCCGCTGTACGAGTTACCACGGGTACCATTAGCCGCGAGAATTGTTTGTTTTATATATTATGTATTGGCAAGGACTGATAAATCTGTCCTTGTTATTGGTAATTGTTTAAACGATTTAGCTTGACTTTCTATATATTTGTTCTATTTGTTAATAACATTGTATAAAATTTTTCCACATAAGTAAGTAAGTTTCTATAGTGTTCTGGTGGTGACAACAGAATTCAGCGTTTTTTCTAGAAAAAAATAGTGGATTTAAAATGGTGGACTTTTCAGTTGTAGACAAATTTTTATAAACTTGAAACATGGCGGTGATTAAGGTCTCTCAATACAGTTTTTTACTTACTTTTCAATACAGTTTTTAACTAAAAAAATCAAAATGCTGGATCCAAACTGGTCGACTTTCCTATCTATTAAGCGATATGTATTAAATTTGGAAATTTAGGAAGTTTCAAGTCGCTGATTGCGATTTTTAACATAAATTTAAAAAAATTAAAATGGCAGATCCAAACTGGTGGACTTTCTTATTTTTAAAACGATTTGCCGCAAACTTGAAACTTTGTGGTACGCAAGACTGCTCAATACAATCTTTGACTCATATTTTAAAAAATCAAAATGGCATATTTTTAGCATATATGTATGAAAGAGGGTCTGTTTTTTGCTTGAATGACTGACCTATAAGGCCAGGGCCTGGAATTGGCCTGTAAATAAATGTTGACCCAAATATAAAATTAGAAGTCAACTTACCTGTAGAATTAAAAAAGCTAGGGTCGTCGTACCAGATGACCACGCATGATTTGGTACTGTTATCCTCGAAGGTTGGCACCTCTTTGGCATGCTCGATGATGGGTATCATCAACAGTATGCTGCCGCTCCAGGCTAAAAGAGCAACTATTTTTGATATGAATGGGGTTCGCCATCTTGGCGATGATATCGGGTGGCAGACTGCAATGTATCTAAAGAGAGAAAATATTTTGATCAAATACTTCTGTTTTTATATTTTGCAAATAGGAACATAGAGGGCGGTACTGATCGAATGTCGTTACTAAAACTTAACCTCAATCTTTACCTAACCTAAATTCAAAACTTCAGTGCCATACATCCAGTTTTATAGCTACAATGAATTTTTTAAGTTAACAAATCAGTCGAAAAATCATATCAACAAGAAAGCCTTGCCGAGTTAATTTCTGTTTTCGGTAATGAAGCACCACATCAGTCGGTTGTTTCTCGTTACCAAAAACGGCTGTCACCCAGGAAAACATCGATGCTGTGCGCACGCATATTACGGAAGATAGACATTTGCAATATAGCGAGATTAAGGCTTCATTGGGGATTTTAAAGACATCAATTTAAAAAAATTTGCATGAAGAATTGAGGGTAAGAAAGTTAGTTTTAGGCTCGATACCGCATCTGTTAACCGAAGAACACAAAGAAGCTAGGGCCAACTGGTGTCGGAAAACTCTAGACCGCTTTGAGGCAGGAAACTCGAAAAACGGGTAGAGCATTGTCAGTGGTGATGAATCGTAGATTTATTCATACGAACCCTAAAATAAACGTCAGTCATCTGTTTGGGTGTTCCAAGATGAAGAAAAACCGACCAGAGTCATCCGTTCGCGAAGTTTATTCAAAAAGATAGTCGCGACATTTGTCTCAAAAACAGGTCATGTCGAAGGATGGCTCGATCGCCGATGTTTGTAAATAAAAAGGAAATAAAAAGAAATACTTACGGTATTTCCTGAGGTATTTTCTGGTATTTCCTCAAATTTCAATGGTATTTCCTAGTATTTTCCAAGGACTTCCCGTTATTTCGTAGTATATTTCCCAATACTTCCCAAGTATTTCCTGGTATTTCCCCTCACTTGTACACCAAAAGGAAATACCGAGCCACCCCTCGGGTCATGTACCAATTTTTTTTTTTTTTAATTTTACGTTGTGTCGTTAATTAAGCAAAATACAGCGTCTTCAGTGTACAGTAGGTGTTTCATAAACCACTTTTATTTATGATTCCAAGATTGTTGTCAAATGATCAGCTGTTCTGTTTAGGAAAAGGGATTCTTCTTTGGGTCTTATAAAATACACCTTTAGTTTAAAACGCTCTTGAGTTTTTATTAAATTAAAGTTACTTAAAACTAAAATAATATAAAAGGCTTAATAGAGACAATCGTACATGGTGTCAGGTGTAAAAATAATAAACAAAAGTCACGTATTTTCCGAAAAAACGCAAAAATTCCATCACCTAACCTAAAAATTCAGGTAGCTTTCAACATCAATAGTTAAAAGTGGAATACTTAGAATTATTGTTTGCCATGGAGGAACTACAAAGGAAAAATGAAGATTTACAAGCTCAAGTAGACCGTAGGGAGCGGGCCTTGGCGCAGATACAAGTTCTGGGTGGCACAGCAAACACAACAACAGTGACAAATGTACCACCCCCAGAAAAATTTTCATTTGTTCCTGTCGAGTTCCAGGTGGTTGGTAAATTACGAGCGTTACAGAGACGTGACAAATGCAAGTGCAATGCCAGAAAAAGCACAAGTGGACAGTTTATTACTCCATATGGGACCTGAAGTCAATCAGTTATTAGATGGTTGTAGCCCAACAGACCTTCACATGAGTTCTTACAAGAACATGACAGATTTTTTCCATGACTACTTTATCAAAAAAGTCAATGTTTGCATGAAACGAGTCAAGTTCAACACAAGAAGTCAACAAGAAGGTGAGACATCTCAAGAATACATTTCAACAGTCATTGCCTTGTCGAAAACCTGCAATTATGGTCCAATGATAGATGAATTAGTTCGAGACAGACTAGTTGTGGGTATTTTGGATAAAAAGTTGTCATTGACGTTGCAGCTTGATAGTAATTTGACGCTAGAAACAGCCAAAGCTAAAATCTTGCAAAGTGAACGAGTTAAACTGGACAATAAACAACTTATCGATGACACAGCAGGTGTAAACAGAGTTTTCACAAATAAGAGACCAAAACATCAAAAAAATGAGGAATCACACTCTACAAAAACCTATCCACAATGTGGTAGATGTGGAAAAAAACCAAGTCATCGGTTACAAGATTGCCCTGCATTAAAAGTGCGTGTGAAAAATGTTCAATCAAAGGTCATTACAAACAAATGTGCAAAACCAGGTCTGTAGCAACTCCTGGTAAACACAAAAAAGTCAATGAGGTAGAGGACAGTTCAGATGAGTCATCACCAGACTCTGATGAAAACCAAATTGTACGAGAAATACAAGGAGACAAAGAAACAGCTTGGAAAATAGCCTTAAAATTACCTCAAGGAGAAGTTAACTTTAAAATAGACTCAGGTGCAGATGTTACAATACTAAGCAAAGCATCATAGAGTCGAAAAAGAACTGAAGAAAATGGTAGAAGAAGATATCATTAAGCATGTTGAGTGCAACAATCCAGTACCTAGAAATTAAATTTCGGACTTTCATTGTCTTTATTTATTTTAAAACACGACGTTTCGGTTAGTAAGTATCTCTACCCGTTATCAAGTGTAAACTAAACAATCTAGTCTCTAGGCTACTACTTATACTACTTGGTGTGCAGTCAGGTGTGACGGCCCGCCCCCTTTTTAATTGTAAGACGCCTGTTTTCCTTAATGAGTGGTTTCCATATGTTTGTTATGTTCGTGCTTTGTTGACTAAAAACTTCTTTATTCTGCATTATAAACGCAGCTTCAATAAACTTTCGTTTTCGCCAATGCGACTCCTTATGTAAAACTTTAGCTTCTGACCACTGAATCCTGTGATCATTTGACCATGCATGATCTGCTAAACCGGATTTTTCAATATCCCCTAATTGGGTACTTTTTAGATGTTCATTTACTCTAACCTGAATAATTTCTAGGGTACCTTTTGGCATAACATCAGCCCCAGAAATTTTTCAGTGTGCCATGAACAAATTGTTTAAAGACCAAGAAGGAGTTCTGGTTCACATTGATGATGTAACAGTATTTCCTGACAAGAACTGTAGAGCAACATAACATAAGACTTAACAGTGTCTTAAAGATTTTAAAAGAAAATGGACTAACTTTAAATCAATCCAAATGTCAGATTGGTATCACAGAAATCAAACTACTACGTCATATTATTGGATAATCTGGTAATAAAATCGATAGTGACAATATAAAAGCAATAGTTGAATTTGAAGAACCAAGAACAGTAACACATGTGAGACAATTCCTCGGAATCATAAATCATTTAACGAAATTTCTAAAAAATGTCACTGATGAAACAAAACCCTTACGTGAGCTGTTGAAACATAATATAACATTTCATTTTAATGAAATTCATAGAGAATGCTTCAATAAATTAAAAAACACTTGTGACAAGTGCTCCAGTTTTGAAAGTCTATGATGTCAACAGAGAAACAAGAATTCTTGCAGACTCCAGTTTTTTTGGAATAGGGGGTACCTTGGAACAATTACAGCCAGATGGAAGATGGGCTCCTGTACTATACTGCTCAAAAAGATTGAGTAAAACACAACAACGATACGCACAGATTGAAAAGGAAGCCTATGCCATTGTTTGGGTATGTGAAAGACTAGAAGAATACTTATTGGGTAAAGAATTCATCATTCAGACCGATCATTTGCCTCTTCTAACAATTTTGAAGAAAAACCAATAAATGATTTAACAGTCAGGCTTTAAAGATTTCGTTTAAAATTGACTAGATTTATGTTTAATATTGAGCATGTTGCTGGGAAGAAATTCTACGTACCAGATCCTATGTCAAGACAGCCTTTAAGAAACACAGAAAATTCTAAAGATATCTTGGAAGAAGAGGTAGAATGTTATGTAAATGTGATTAGACAAGAAACTGAAGATAATTTAAAGCTAATTCATGAACAAGTAGAAAAATTACAGAAAAAAGAGTTTAAGAAACTAAGTGAATATGTAATACATGGATGGCTAGAAAATTCATTGAAAGTAGTTGAAGAATGTCAAAAATTTTACAAATACCGAAATGATATAACATTTTATAGCAATTTGTTGTACTATAAAGACAGATTAATTATTCCTACATCTATGTTTAGAAAAACACTAGAACAAATTCATATTGGACATAAAGGTATAAATAGTTGTAAACTAAGAGCTAAACATACAGTTTGGTGGCCTGAAACTGTACAAAATTGTCATGAATGCTTAAAGAATCAAAATCAAGAAACAGATCCTATGACTTTGAGAAAATTGCCGGAGTTACCTTTCCAACATGTATCAGCAGACCTTTTTCAATACAGAAGTCAAGTATATCTTGTCATTCAAGATATTTACTCAAAATATCCAGAAGTAATCATTTTAAAAAAGAGTAAAAGTGAAGATGTTATTGAAAAACTAAAAGAAGTTTTTGGTATACCAGAATTATTTTACTCTGACGGTGGCCCACAATTTGATAGTTTTGCCTTTAGAAAGTTTGCAAAGAATTACAATTTCAATCACATTATGAGTAGCCCTAAATTTGCACAAAGCAATGAATCAGCAGAAACAGCCGTGCAACTGGTTAAAAAGTTGTTAAAAAAGTGTGAAGATCCTTATTTGGGAATCCTAGCTTACCGTAATACTCCGCTTTCCTGCGGAAATTCTCCTACTGAAATATTATTTGGACGTAAGTTAAGAGAAGTTTTACCTACTACTCAAGAAAACTTAAAACCAAAGTTAATTGATCATAATAAAATAAAAATGATACAACATCAAGAACAAGAAAAAGCTAAAAATAATTATGACAAAAGACATAGGTCGAAAATTTATAAAACTTGGTGGAAACATTATCCGAAATTGCAAAGAACCAAATTCGTTTAAGGTAGAAACAGAAGATGGTGATATTTTCAGAAGAAATCGCAAATTTTTGATTAAACTTCCAAGTAAAACTGAAGACTTGACTAAAAAGGAGAAAAAGACACAAAATAAGACTAATAAAAATAAAAAGGCCAAAGATGAGACACAAAAAGAGGAAAATACAGAAGGGAGAGAAAGAAGAAAACCAAAGAAGTTCAATGATTATGTGATGTAATAATGATTTGTTTATTTCATATAAGTGATTTGTGTTTTCTTTATATTAATCTTAAATTAAGTGTTTTCTTAGTTTAGGAATTTGTTTTCTTTAATTTAGATTTTTCTAAAAAGAAAAATTAAAAAAGAAAAGGAGATGTACAGTAGGTGTTTCATAAACCACTTTTATTTATGATTCCAAGATTGTTGTCAAATGATCAGCTGTTCTGTTTAGGAAAAGGGATTGTTTTTTGGGTCATACAAAATACACATTCAGTTTAAAACGCTCTTGAGTTTTTATTAAATTAAAGTTACTTAAAACCACAATAATATAGAAGGCTTAATAGAGACAATCGTACATTCAGTGCTTTTTTGTAATCTAAAGCCAGATTATTTTTCATATAAATAGTTTCTGGACTCAAGGAGTTCTACCAATGTTCGTTTTTCAAAAAATAGGCTGGCTTTTTAAATAGTTACTTCAAATCCGATTCTTTTATCATAAAATGGTATTTTTTGTTGTATTCGTCCGCCTGCATTAATGAAAAAGTCCTTAAAACCTCGCTCGAGACAAGTTGGTATTGCGTTTACTGTGTCCCATATTTTTTTATAATTATTGCAATTTTGTATTTTGTTTTTATAAAATAGCTCTTTTGCTTTATAAATTAATTTTGTTAAAAGGTTTCTATGTTTTTATACTAGCGTGGAGTTATAGTCAGAGCATATTATTTTAAAAGGCTTTCCGTTTTCGGTCTAGAAGCAAATCATATTACTTTTTGGCAACAGACCATTTCCTCCTAATTTGACCCCGCTGAATCTGAATATTTTTGTTGCCGACTCAAAAAATCGACAGGGACGGAGAAAATCCCCCCCAAACCCCCAAAAACCTGTTTTTTTTTCAGTTTTATGCAATTTTCTCGAAAACTAACCTTTTTATCAAAAATTGCAAAGAACAGTTTTTTGTGAAGAATAAAATTCCCTTTCCAACGATGTATTGGTCAGTAAGGTTAGGAAAAGCAAGTAGCTCTTCAGTGGCGTACGTAAATTGGGATTATTTAGAAAAAACATGTTTATTACAGGTTTTTCAAAATTTTCTCAAAAACTACACTTTTTAGGAAAAAATATGTAGTATACTTTATTGTAGAACATAACATTTTCTTTTAAGAACTTTATTAAAATGTCGGGTTGTTGCCATATTTAAGGCTTTAGGGGCGTACTAATATAAACTTATTTTCAAAAATAACTGAAATAATCAGTTTCTTTTGCATATTTCTAACTAAGATTTTCAGAAAAAAATGTGCCTTTATTCTTCATTGAGGATAAGACAATTTCTTTTTAAATGATATATTACAAAGTGAAGTTAATGTTATGATTAATACTTCAAAAAGGTTCGTAATTTATACCTACTAAAATAAAACGTTTCCAAATTAAAATAAACTGTTTTTTGATTAGATTAGATATTTTGATTTATCTAAATAAGTCCTTTAAAGCAAAAAAACACCGGTGGTTAGAAGGGGAGGGGGCATAGGGGCCATGGCCCCCCCTAAGCAATATTTTTGTGCAGAGAGTAACAGTAGTAACTTTGACACAGGTGTTTTTGGTTATTTTTTTAAGCATATGGAACAACGTATTAAGCGGCGTTAATGATATGGAACTAAAAATAAGGTCGTGAATCTTATGCAACGTTTTGGGGGGGGGGGGATCATCATAATTAGGTACTCATACTTTCGACCTTTTGAACTTTCGACCTTTTGTTTTTTGATCTTTTGTACTTTCGACCTTTTGTATTTTCGACCTTTTGTACTTTCGACCTTATTTTTTCGACCTTCTGTACTTTCGACCTTTTGTATTTTCGACCTTTTATTCATACATACATCTCTATTATCCACCGAAAAGCTAATAAGACACAAAATTGATTAATTTGGATTGATCTTAACTAATTTCTTTAAATTAAGAACACCACTGGAGCGGTAAATGTAAAATAACTTCCACTTTATTATACATTCTTTGAAAGGAAATTTTATTGGCTATGACGAAGTGTAGAACACATTTTTTGATAAAGAGCTTGGTTCTTAAGAAAATTGAATAAAACGTATGAAAAACATGTTTTTTTTAATGATTTGTTGAAATCACCCCCAATGACGGACGTCGCTGGAGAGTTTGCTATACGTCAAACTCCACCGAGTTTCACATTTTTAAAAAGGGAATTTCCCTGTCTATAAAAAAGTGTAGAACAAGTTTTTTCATGTTTAGCTTAGTTTTTGAGAAAATTAGATAAAACATGCAACAAAAAATGGTTTATTCTCTGTTTTTTCAAAATTAATTTAATTTACGGATGCCCCTGAAGTTTTATTTATAAAACCGATTTAATCATGTTACGTCATTTTGAAGGAAATTTTATTGAAATTATTTCAGTTAAATGGCATTCCAAACTGTTATGGAATTTTTTTAGACTTAGTTTTCAGTAATAAAAATAACATAATAATAAATATTTGTGATAATCCTTTATTAAAGATTGATTGTCCACATCCAGCCATTCGATTTAGATATAATCTTGGTACTGAATCTTCTAATGATATTGTGTTCGATTATCAATATTTTAACTATAAATTGTGTAGATATGGAGAGTTGTTGACGTATCGCAAAGAATTACAATTTCAATCACATTATGAGTAGCCCTAAATTTGCACAAAGCAATGGATCAGCAGAAACAGCCGTGCAACTGGTTAAAAAGTTGTTAAAAAAGTGTGAAGATCCTTATTTGGGAATCCTAGCTTACCGTAATACTCCGCTTTCCTGCGGAAATTCTCCTACTGAAATATTATTTGGACGTAAGTTAAGAGAAGTTTTACCTACTACTCAAGAAAACTTAAAACCAAAGTTAATTGATCATAATAAAATAAAAATGATACAACATCAAGAACAAGAAAAAGCTAAAAATAATTATGACAAAAGACATAAGTCGAAAATTTTCCCTTTATTGGAAGAAAATGATCAAGTTTTTATTAAAGATATAAAACTTGGTGGAAACATTATCCGAAATTGCAAAGAACCAAATTCGTTTAAGGTAGAAACAGAAGATGGTGATATTTTCAGAAGAAATCGCAAATTTTTGATTAAACTTCCAAGTAAAACTGAAGACTTGACTAAAAAGGAGAAAAAGACACAAAATAAGACTAATAAAAATAAAAAGGCCAAAGATGAGACACAAAAAGAGGAAAATACAGAAGGGAGAGAAAGAAGAAAACCAAAGAAGTTCAATGATTATGTGATGTAATAATGATTTGTTTATTTCATATAAGTGATTTGTGTTTTCTTTATATTAATCTTAAATTAAGTGTTTTCTTAGTTTAGGAATTTGTTTTCTTTAATTTAGATTTTTCTAAAAAGAAAAATTAAAAAAGAAAAGGAGATGTACAGTAGGTGTTTCATAAACCACTTTTATTTATGATTCCAAGATTGTTGTCAAATGATCAGCTGTTCTGTTTAGGAAAAGGGATTGTTTTTTGGGTCATACAAAATACACATTCAGTTTAAAACGCTCTTGAGTTTTTATTAAATTAAAGTTACTTAAAACCACAATAATTTAAAAGGCTTAATAGAGACAATCGTACATTCAGTGCTTTTTTGTTATCTAAAGCCAGATTATTTTTCATATAAATAGTTTCTGGACTCAAGGAGTTCTACCAATGTTCGTTTTTCAAAAAATAGGCTGGCTTTTTAAATAGTTACTTCAAATCCGATTCTTTTATCATAAAATGGTATTTTTTGTTGTATTCGTCCGCCTGCATTAATGAAAAAGTCCTTAAAACCTCGCTCGAGACAAGTTGGTATTGCGTTTACTGTGTCCCATATTTTTTTATAATTATTGCAATTTTGTATTTTGTTTTTATAAAATAGCTCTTTTGCTTTATAAATTAATTTTGTTAAAAGGTTTCTATGTTTTTATACTAGCGTGGAGTTATAGTCAGAGCATATTATTTTAAAAGGCTTTCCGTTTTCGGTCTAGAAGCAAATCATATTACTTTTTGGCAACAGACCATTTCCTCCTAATTTGACCCCGCTGAATCTGAATATTTTTGTTGCCGACTCAAAAAATCGACAGGGACGGAGAAAATCCCCCCCAAACCCCCAAAAACCTGTTTTTTTTTCAGTTTTATGCAATTTTCTCGAAAACTAACCTTTTTATCAAAAATTGCAAAGAACAGTTTTTTGTGAAGAATAAAATTCCCTTTCCAACGATGTATTGGTCAGTAAGGTTAGGAAAAGCAAGTAGCTCTTCAGTGGCGTACGTAAATTGGGATTATTTAGAAAAAACATGTTTATTATAGGTTTTTCAAAATTTTCTCAAAAACTACACTTTTTAGGAAAAAATATGTAGTATACTTTATTGTAGAACATAACATTTTCTTTTAAGAACTTTATTAAAATGTCGGGTTGTTGCCATATTTAAGGCTTTAGGGGCGTACTAATATAAACTTATTTTCAAAAATAACTGAAATAATCAGTTTCTTTTGCATATTTCTAACTAAGATTTTCAGAAAAAAATGTGCCTTTATTCTTCATTGAGGATAAGACAATTTCTTTTTAAATGATATATTACAAAGTGAAGTTAATGTTATGATAAATACTTCAAAAAGGTTCGTAATTTATACCTACTAAAATAAAACGTTTCCAAATTAAAATAAACTGTTTTTTGATTAGATTAGATATTTTGATTTATCTAAATAAGTCCTTTAAAGCAAAAAAACACCGGTGGTTAGAAGGGGAGGGGGCATAGGGGCCATGGCCCCCCCTAAGCAATATTTTTGTGCAGAGAGTAACAGTAGTAACTTTGACACAGGTGTTTTTGGTTATTTTTTTAAGCATATGGAACAACGTATTAAGCGGCGTTAATGATATGGAACTAAAAATAAGGTGGTGAATCTTATGCAACGTTTTGGGGGGGGGGATCATCATAATTAGGTACTCATACTTTCGACCTTTTGAACTTTCGACCTTTTGTTTTTTGATCTTTTGTACTTTCGACCTTTTGTATTTTCGACCTTTTGTACTTTCGACCTTATTTTTTCGACCTTCTGTACTTTCGACCTTTTGTATTTTCGACCTTTTATTCATACATACATCTCTATTATCCACCGAAAAGCTAATAAGACACAAAATTGATTAATTTGGATTGATCTTAACTAATTTCTTTAAATTAAGAACACCACTGGAGCGGTAAATGTAAAATAACTTCCACTTTATTATACACTCTTTGAAAGGAAATTTTATTGGCTATGACGAAGTGTAGAACACATTTTTTGATAAAGAGCTTGGTTCTTAAGAAAATTGAATAAAACGTATGAAAAACATGTTTTTTTTAATGATTTGTTGAAATCACCCCCAATGACGGACGTCGCTGGAGAGTTTGCTATACGTCAAACTCCACCGAGTTTCACATTTTTAAAAAGGGAATTTCCCTGTCTATAAAAAAGTGTAGAACAAGTTTTTTCATGTTTAGCTTAGTTTTTGAGAAAATTAGATAAAACATGCAACAAAAAATGGTTTATTCTCTGTTTTTTCAAAATTAATTTAATTTACGGATGCCCCTGAAGTTTTATTTATAAAACCGATTTAATCATGTTACGTCATTTTGAAGGAAATTTTATTGAAATTATTTCAGTTAAATGGCATTCCAAACTGTTATGGAATTTTTTTAGACTTAGTTTTCAGTAATAAAAATAACATAATAATAAATATTTGTGATAATCCTTTATTAAAGATTGATTGTCCACATCCAGCCATTCGATTTAGATATAATCTTGGTACTGAATCTTCTAATGATATTGTGTTCGATTATCAATATTTTAACTATAAATTGTGTAGATATGGAGAGTTGTTGACGTATCTGGGTCGAATGGACTGGAATGAGCTTTTTAATTTGAATAATGTGGACGAACTAATTGATGGCTTTTATAAGTACCTTTTTCATAGTATTGAATTGTTTACTCCTGTTAGCAGGCATAAAAATAGAAAATTTCCCAAATGGATGGACGAAAATCTCAAAGGTCTTATCATGGAAAAGAAAAAACTGCATAAAAAATTTAAAAAATCTCAAACTTTTGAAGATTACAGTGAGTTTTCTAGACTAAGAGCTAGTTGCAGAGAATACTCATTGGTATCTTATGGAGATTATATAAAAAATATCAAAGAAAACATAAACACCAAACGAGATTTTTGGCAGTATGTTAACTCGAAAAAAAAACAACAAAATCTTACCATCTAATATGTTCTTAGATAATGAGGAAAGTAATTCTCCTGAAATAACAGCTGAACTCTTCAAACAATTCTTTTCATCTGTCTATTTGGACTATTCAAAAACTGACAAAAATTTTGTCAACATAAATATTTCTTCCAATTTTGGAAATTTTAAAATGTCAGTAATGGATGTATATAACAAAATTGAAGGTCTAGATAATAATTTGGCACCTGGTCCAGATGGTATACCAGTAATTTTTATAAAAAACTGTAAATTTTTTCTTACCAGTGTATTATGTAAAATTTTTAATAAATCCTTTTCAACTGGTTATTTTCCTAATGCTTGGAAACTTAGTCATGTTACACCAATATTTAAAAATGGAGACAAATCTAACATTAAAAACTACAGAGGTATTTCGAAAATCTCATTATTTCCCAAATTATTTGAATCAATTGTCACAGACAAATTGACACCCTACTTCCAGAACATGATCATAAACCAACAACATGGATTTTCTAAAGGAAAATCGACTATAACCAATCTTTTAACATATGAAGAAACTCTGTTGGAAGCCTTGGAGAGTGGGTATCAGGTGGATGTCATCTATACTGACTTCTCCAAGGCTTTTGACAGGGTGGATCATGATCTATTATTAAAAAAGCTACAATGTATGGGTGTTCATGGCTCTGTTTTTGAATGACTTCAAAGCAATCTGACCAATAGACGTCAGGCTGTTATGATAGAGAGCTTCATATCGTCGGAGTTTAGTGTATTGTCAGGAGTTCCACAAGGTGGGCACTTATCACCTTTATTATTCAAGGCTTTTGTAAACGATATAGGCTCTGTATTTGAATACAGTGATTTTGCACTTCTTGCCGATGATCTGAAGTTCTTCAGAGTTGTTCATGACTTGACTGATTGTCATCTGTTGCAGGAGGACTTAAATAAATTTTAAGTATGGTGTAATTATAATAACTTGTCATTAAATATCGATAAATGTAAAAGTGTAGCGTTCTACAGAAAACTAAATCCTATTAACTATAATTACCATTTAGATCACTCTCAATTAGAAAAACAAACTGTAATAAAGGATTTGGGTATATTATTTGACAAGGAACTAAATTTTATAGAGCATATTGACTTAATTGCAAACAAAGCAATGAAGTTACTGGGATTTCTTTTCAGAACACTAAAAGATATGAATAATATATTTACTTTGAGAAATGCATATGTGGCAATTGTTAGATCAATTTTAGAATATGGGTGTACTATTTAGTCTCCCTACTATGAAATTCATAAAAATCGACTTGAACATTTACAAAGGATATTTTTACTTTTCATATGTTATAAATTGCATATTCCTGTTGAGTCTATTGATTATAATCAATTAATGACATTACTAAATATAACTACATTAGAGAATCGTAGAAAATATTATGATCTTGTTATGCTTTTTAAAATTTTAAATTATGAGGTTGATTGTTCTGAATTATTATCTTTAATCCAATTTCACGTTCCTCCACGGACTACAAGAAATCACAACCTCTTTGCAACCCAGCATCATAGGACAAATTATGGGTTTAATTCTCCAATAAATAGACTCAGCAGACTTGGCAATGAATTGATTGAAAAAACTAATATTGATTTTTTGTGAGGCTTACTGGATTTAGGAAAAAGGTAAAAAGTCAAAATTATCATTAATATCATTATTAATTGATATTAATTATGATGTATTTCTTACTATTATTGTAGCATTGCAACAATTGTTGTTACAATTATTACTATATATATATACCTGTTAAAAAATTAAATGATGAGTATCATCTACCTAATGTTAATCTAAATGATTTTAAATATTTGATAAAGTTACTAATCTAATTTTAAACTAGTTTTAATACTATTAGTACCTACATACTATAAGATATACATGTAAACTATGTAAATGGCATGCCGTTAATAAATAAATTTAAAAAAAAATAATAAAAATTAAATTGAGTATATCAAAATATAATACTTGCTATTCTGTAGATATTAGTTTCTAAAAAAATTTAATAAACCTGGGAAAAAACATAGATATTTTTTCAACTTTTTTTACTTACTTCAATTAACGGAAGCCGCTGGAGAACTTGTTATTAGTCTAACTTTATTAAGTTATACCATGTTGAAAAGGGAATTTTATTGTCTACAATAAAGTATGTTATACATTTTTCTCTTAGAAGCTTAGTTTTTAAGAAAATTTTAAAAAACCTCAAACTTTCAGATTTTGGGGGTCTGGGGGGGTTTTTGCAGCCATTTAAGAAAAAAATAATATGTTCTTATTTTTTAATTATACAAATATATATTTTGAATGTACACCTGTGACAATTTGGGCTTTCCAGCGGCAATTTAAAATTCCGCCGCCATTTTGGCAGCCATCTTGAATATCTCAGCCCCTGTCAATATTTGACAACAGGGATATTCGGATTCAGCGGGGTCAAAATAGGGGGACTTTCCCATTTGCCAAAAAGTAATAGAAAATGCTTCTAGAAAGTGGATTTTCCCGAATCTTGAAACTATTAATAGTCCCCTGAGTTAGCCAAAGACAGTGTTTTTAAAGTAATAATTGAGTGTGTAGAATTGTTCTAGATAGTTTTAAAATTTTGTTAAAAATAAGTTTTACGATATCTCTACGTTTGTCTTTATCACAGTCTTGCCATGACTAATTTTTAGGTTTTAAATTACAATTTTTTATAATTTTTTTTGTGCTTTTTTTTGTATTAGTGTGTATTTTTTATGGTTTTGTTTTGAAAATATCGTTGTGTAATGATCACCTATACTATTTTTGTGTACCATTTTTTATTTTAAGCATTTTTTTGTTTGATATTTTTTATAAGATTTTAAAATATTTATGTTAAAGTCGCCGATAAAATAGCTGTTTCCTTTTTAGTTAAAATGTTATTTTTAAGAATGAATTCTAAATCAATTAAAAATAATAATTTTTCTATTGATGGCGGTCTGTAAGTTGACGTAATAGCAAAACTTTTATTTTTAAAAAAAAAACAGCATCTTATAAGTGTTATCTTAATCAAAGGTACAATTTCATACGTGACTTTGTAATCTTCTCCAACTTAAATTATTATTATTTTTAAACTTAGTTTGTCTAGTTTTCTCACTTACTTCCCATTCGGTAACATTTATTCAAATTTTCGCTGCTAACGGAAATTTTCACTTTTTGATTAAATAGTTAAATAAATATTTTTTTCGTGCAAGTTTTTATTTTCCTCCTCAATCATATGTTGCACTCAACTAATTTTTCCCTTTGCAGTATTCGTATTTGACCTTATAATTCGCGTATTTTATCAGCGTTTTTTTGCACACACTGCTGCAGTTTAAATTTTTCATCAAGATTTTCGCTGACCTTGTTTACTATTTTATTAATAAATAGATCATCGCGACATTTCCTTTATTGCCTCTTTAATTGCACTTTTTGTGTCACTCGCGCTTTTAGGACCCATTTTACACTTTTTTTAAATTTATGTGCACTTAATATAACTTGTCTATCACTTTTTTAAATTTAATTTTGGTTTTATTCGCGTTAAAAATGCGTTCGAGTCGACAAACGATTTGCCGGCGTGCTGCTATTCTCATGTGACGACAATATTTAAAAATATTTTAAGAACGCATCCAGCTTTTCAAGAAAAAATTATGTAAGTAGTCCTACAGTGAAGTGTCACAAATTAATTTAAATGTTAAACGCTAGGACACATCGATTTTTATTTTTTATTGCAGATTTTATAAAAATAAACCCCTAAATAAGTTATAACAAATATTACCCACGAATAAGAAATAAATGGTAATAAGTAGTTACTTTTGTGACATTTGCAGAGACAGTGACAGTTTTACTTTTATTTAATTTTAAATATATTTTTGGTTAGGAAAGGTGTTTTTGTCATGTCAAAGTCACAAAAGTGTGTAATATGACATATTGTTATGCTGATGAAGATGCATAACCTATAGATGCAAGATAGCACACCCTACCTAACAAGGTAAGCTGTGATAATAGGGGCTTCTTGCAATAAAGCCAGAGTAATAGTGCCGGCCATAATTTCACATTGAGCTGTCTTGTTTCAAAAGTAGGACTTTATGTATTTATTATAAGAGCCGGAACTAATAGTGCCTCCTTTAATAAAGGAAAATAAACGACTGGATTTATAAATTCTTTCTTTGGAATGTAGAACAAGCCTTACTAATTATGACACCGATTTATGATCTGGCTTAAACTTGTACTTTCTAAAATTTTATAAATTATACAGTGTGTTTCAATTCAATTCTTTATTTGAAAAATAATGAGTGCGTGAGACAACGTATGCAAAGGTATATGACATAAGTGTACAAGGCAAAGAAAGCAAACGAAGAGCAGCCAATGAAAACGCAGGCAGCGGAAGCGTTGCTGACTGGCTATCCTTTCCATGTACTTTTCAACTGCATACCTTATTACTCGCACGTGAGTGCGATTTCTAGATGAAAGAATTGCAATGAAACAGGGGGTATATTATCAATACATCTCTATAAAATAACTTTCTATTAAATCTACCCATTGCCAGCTTATACCAGCTAACCTACAAACATAAAAATTAAGAAGCACATCGGATTTGTAAAGTTGACACATTTTAAGAAAGACTTATATTATAATCCTAAAAATGGCGGTTAAAATTTTTAAGACAAAGGTCTGAAAATTTGTAGGAAAGACCTACTAACAAATTAAACAAACACCTGTTTTAGGGGTTCGGTTGGGTTAAATTTGGACTGCGGGTTGAGAAATAGGGGTACTTGGAAATCGCACAAACAACCTACAAATACCCAAAGAAATAAATATTGGTATTTAGGTTATTTCTTTAAAACTTTGTCATTTTAAAAATGTATTTAGTAAAATTAGGAGGTGCCAGAAAATCAGGGCAAATATATTTATAGTTTTGAGAAATAATATAGAGGTTGTTCCCTTTAACTTAAGAAAGTTGCTGTCAACATTTGACATTATGGAATAACATCGGTGAATTCTGGCAAAGTTTAAAATTATGTTACTTTTGTATTTGAAGCTTTTTTCTATTATCTGGACAATCTCTTATCTACTATTCCGAGATTTTACTTTTATTGGCCCTAAATGTTATAAAGTGTGGTTTCCTAGAATATATCTCTAACTAAAAAAAGAAAACAAATAATCATGTTACTGGATTGAGCGGCAGTGAACGAGCCGCACTGTAGAGCGAGCCAAATGTTGGAAATCGCCTAATAAATAAAATTCTGAACTAAAATATTTTCTTGGTTTGATTACTTAATGCCCAGACTGTCTTATTTTATAAGAAACAACAAAAATATTTACAGTTCTTTATCAGTTGGGAAGGTTTGAAGTTAAGATATTACATTGCCAAATTATTCACCGTACTCTTTATCAAAAAACCTAGAAAAATAAAACGCGCAATATCTAATTTGAAAAAACAATCTTGCAATATATATTTAGTGCAAGGTTTCGTGTATGTCTATATGTCTGTATGCCTGTATGTCTGTATGTCTGTATGTCTGTATGTCTGTATGTCTGTATGTCTGTATGTCTGTATGTCTGTATGTCTGTATGTCTGTATGTCTGTATGTCTGTATGTCTGTATGTCTGTATGTCTGTATGTCTGTATGTCTGTATGTCTGTATGTCTGTATGTCTGTATGTCGGTATGTCTGTATGTCTGTATGTCTGTATGTCTGTATGTCTGTATGTCTGTATGTCTGTATGTCTGTATGTCTGTATGTCTGTATGTCTGTATGTCTGTATGTCTGTATGTCTGTATGTCTGTATGTCTGTATGTCTGTATGTCTGTATGTCTGAATGTCTGTATGTCTGTATGTCTGTATGTCTGTATGTCTGTATGTCTGTATGTCTGTATGTCTGTATGTCTGTATGTCTGTATGTCTGTATGTCTGTATGTCTGTATGTCTGTATGTCTGTATGTCTGTAGGTCTGTATGTCTGTATGTCTGTATGTCTGTATGTCTGTATGTCTGTATGTCTGTATGTCTGTATGTCTGTATGTCTGTATGTCTGTATGTCTGTATGTCTGTATGTCTGTATGTCTGTATGTCTGTATGTCTGTATGTCTGTATGTCTGTATGTCTGTATGTCTGTATGTCTGTATGTCTGTATGTCTGTATGTCTGTATGTCTGTATGTCTGTATGTCTGTAGGTCTGTATGTCTGTATGTCTGTATGTCTGTATGTCTGTATGTCTGTATGTCTGTATGTCTGTATGTCTGTATGTCTGTATGTCTGTATGTCTGTATGTCTGTATGTCTGTATGTCTGTATGTCTGTATGTCTGTATGTCTGTATGTCTGTATGTCTGTATGTCTGTATGTCTGTATGTCTGTATGTCTGTATGTCTGTATGTCTGTATGTCTGTATGTCTGTATGTCTGTATGTCTGTATGTCTGTATGTCTGTATGTCTGTATGTCTGTATGTCTGTATGTCTGTATGTCTGTATGTCTGTATGTCTGTATGTCTGTATGTCTGTATGTCTGTATGTCTGTATGTCTGTATGTCTGTATGTCTGTATGTCTGTATGTCTGTATGTCTGTATGTCTGTATGTCTGTATGTCTGTATGTCTGTATGTCTGTATGTCTGTATGTCTGTATGTCTGTATGTCTGTATGTCTGTATGTCTGTATGTCTGTATGTCTGTATGTCTGTATGTCTGTATGTCTGTATGTCTGTATGTCTGTATGTCTGTATGTCTGTATGTCTGTATGTCTGTATGTCTGTATGTCTGTATGTCTGTATGTCTGTATGCCAGTATGTCTGTATGTCTGTATGTCTGTATGCCAGTATGTCTGTATGTCTGTATGCCAGTATGTCTGTATGTCTGTATGCCAGTATGTCTGTATGTCTGTATGTCTGTATGTCTGTATGTCTGTATGTCTGTATGTCTGTATGTCTGTATGTCTGTATGTCTGTATGTCTGTATGTCTGTATGTCTGTATGTCTGTATGTCTGTATGTCTGTATGTCTGTATGTCTGTATGTCTGTATGTCTGTATGTCTGTATGTCTGTATGTCTGTATGTCTGTATGTCTGTATGTCTGTATGTCTGTATGTCTGTATGTCTGTATGTCTGTATGTCTGTATGTCTGTATGTCTGTATGTCTGTATGTCTGTATGTCTGTATGTCTGTATGTCTGTATGTCTGTATGTCTGTATGTCTGTATGTCTGTATGTCTGTATGTCTGTATGTCTGTATGTCTGTATGTCTGCATGTCTGTATGTCTGTATGTCTGTATGTCTGTATGTCTGTATGTCTGTATGTCTGTATGTCTGTATGTCTGTATGTCTGTATGTCTGTATGTCTGTATGTCTGTATGTCTGTATGTCTGTATGTCTGTATGTCTGTATGTCTGTATGTCTGTATGTCTGTAGGTCTGTATGTCTGTATGTCTGTATGTCTGTATGTCTGTATGTCTGTATGTCTGTATGTCTGTATGTCTGTATGTCTGTATGTCTGTATGTCTGTATGTCTGTATGTCTGTATGTCTGTATGTCTGTATGTCTGTATGTCTGTATGTCTGTATGTCTGTATGTCTGTATGTCTGTATGTCTGTATGTCTGTATGTCTGTATGTCTGTATGTCTGTATGTCTGTATGTCTGTATGTCTGTATGTCTGTATGTCTGTATGTCTGTATGTCTGTATGTCTGTATGTCTGTATGTCTGTATGTCTGTATGTCTGTATGTCTGTATGTCTGTATGTCTGTATGTCTGTATGTCTGTATGTCTGTATGTCTGTATGTCTGTATGTCTGTATGTCTGTATGTCTGTATGTCTGTATGTCTGTATGTCTGTATGTCTGTATGTCTGTATGTCTGTATGTCTGTATGTCTGTATGTCTGTATGTCTGTATGTCTGTATGTCTGTATGTCTGTATGTCTGTATGTCTGTATGTCTGTATGTCTGTATGTCTGTATGTCTGTATGTCTGTATGTCTGTATGTCTGTATGTCTGTATGTCTGTATGTCTGTATGTCTGTATGTCTGTATGTCTGTATGTCTGTATGTCTGTATGTCTGTATGTCTGTATGTCTGTATGTCTGTATGTCTGTATGTCTGTATGTCTGTATGTCTGTATATCTGTATGTCTGTATGTCTGTATGTCTGTATGTCTGTATGTCTGTATGTCTGTATGTCTGTATGTCTGTATGTCTGTATGTCTGTATGTCTGTATGTCTGTATGTCTGTATGTCTGTATGTCTGTATGTCTGTATGTCTGTATGTCTGTATGTCTGTATGTCTGTATGTCTGTATGTCTGTATGTCTGTATGTCTGTATGTCTGTATGTCTGTATGTCTGGATGTCTGTATGTCTGTATGTCTGTATGTCTGTATGTCTGTATGTCTGTATGTCTGTATGTCTGTATGTCTGTATGTCTGTATGTCTGTATGTCTGGATGTCTGTATGTCTGTATGTCTGTATGTCTGTATGTCTGTATGTCTGTATGTCTGTATGTCTGTATGTCTGTATGTCTGTATGTCTGTATGTCTGTATGTCTGTATGTCTGTATGTCTGTATGTCTGTATGTCTGTATGTCTGTATGTCTGTATGTCTGTATGTCTGTATGTCTGTATGTCTGTATGTCTGTATGTCTGTATGTCTGTATGTCTGTATGTCTGTATGTCTGTATGTCTGTATGTCTGTATGTCTGTATGTCTGTATGTCTGTATGTCTGTATGTCTGTATGTCTGTATGTCTGTATGTCTGTATGTCTGTATGTCTGTATGTCTGTATGTCTGTATGTCTGTATGTCTGTATGTCTGTATGTCTGTATGTCTGTATGTCTGTATGTCTGTATGTCTGTATGTCTGTATGTCTGTATGTCTGTATGTCTGTATGTCTGTATGTCTGTATGTCTGTATGTCTGTATGTCTGTATGTCTGTATGTCTGTATGTCTGTATGTCTGTATGTCTGTATGTCTGTATGTCTGTATGTCTGTATGTCTGTATGTCTGTATGTCTGTATGTCTGTATGTCTGTATGTCTGTATGTCTGTATGTCTGTATGTCTGTATGTCTGTATGTCTGTATGTCTGTATGTCTGTATGTCTGTATGTCTGTATGTCTGTATGTCTGTATGTCTGTATGCCTGTATGCCTGTATGTCTGTATGTCTGTATGTCTGTATGTCTGTATGTCTGTATGTCTGTATGTCTGTATGTCTGTATGTCTGTATGTCTGTATGTCTGTATGTCTGTATGTCTGTATGTCTGTATGTCTGTATGTCTGTATGTCTGTATGTCTGTATGTCTGTATGTCTGTATGTCTGTATGTCTGTATGTCTGTATGTCTGTATGTCTGTATGTCTGTATGTCTGTATGTCTGTATGTCTGTATGTCTGTATGTCTGTATGTCTGTATGTCTGTATGTCTGTATGTCTGTATGTCTGTATGTCTGTATGTCTGTATGTCTGTATGTCTGTATGTCTGTATGTCTGTATGTCTGTATGTCTGTATGTCTGTATGTCTGTATGTCTGTATGTCTGTATGCCTGTGTGTCTGTATGTCTGTATGTCCGTATGTCTGTATGTCTGTATGTCTGTATGCCTGTGTGTCTGTATGCCTGTGTGTCTGTGTGTCTGTGTGTCTGTATGTCTGTATGTCTGTATGTCTGTATGTCTGTATGTCTGTATGTCTGTATGTCTGTATGTCTGTATGTCTGTATAACTGTATGTCTGTATGTCTGTATGTCTGTATGTCTGTATGTCTGTATGTCTGTATGTCTGTATGTCTGTATGTCTGTATGTCTGTATGTCTGTATGTCTGTATGTCTGTATGTCTGTATGTCTGTATGTCTGTATGTCTGTATGTCTGTATGTCTGTATGTCTGTATGTCTGTATGTCTGTATGTCTGTATGTCTGTATGTCTGTATGTCTGTATGTCTGTATGTCTGTATGTCTGTATGTCTGTATGTCTGTATGTCTGTATGTCTGTATGTCTGTATGTCTGTATGTCTGTATGTCTGTATGTCTGTATGTCTGTATGTCTGTATGTCTGTATGTCTGTATGTCTGTATGTCTGTATGTCTGTATGTCTGTATGTCTGTATGTCTGTATGTCTGTATGTCTGTATGTCTGTATGTCTGTATGTCTGTATGTCTGTATGTCTGTATGTCTGTATGTCTGTATGTCTGTATGTCTGTATGTCTGTATGTCTGTATGTCTGTATGTCTGTATGTCTGCATGTCTGCATGTCTGCATGTCTGCATGTCTGCATGTCTGTATGTCTGTATGTCTGTATGTCTGTATGTCTGTATGTCTGTATGTCTGTATGTCTGTATGTCTGTATGTCTGTATGTCTGTATGTCTGTATGTCTGTATGTCTGTATGTCTGTATGTCTGTATGTCTGTATGTCTGTATGTCTGTATGTCTGTATGTCTGTATGTCTGTATGTCTGTATGTCTGTATGTCTGTATGTCTGTATGTCTGTATGTCTGTATGTCTGTATGTCTGTATGTCTGTATGTCTGTATGTCTGTATGTCTGTATGTCTGTATGTCTGTATGTCTGTATGTCTGTATGTCTGTATGTCTGTATGTCTGTATGTCTGTATGTCTGTATGTCTGTATGTCTGTATGTCTGTATGTCTGTATGTCTGTATGTCTGTATGTCTGTATGTCTGTACGTCTGTACGTCTGTACGTCTGTATGTCTGTATGTCTGTATGTCTGTATGTCTGTATGTCTGTATGTCAGTATGTCTGTATGTCTGTATGTCTGTATGTCTGTATGTCTGTATGTCTGTATGTCTGTATGTCTGTATGTCTGTATGTCTGTATGTCTGTATGTCTGTATGTCTGTATGTCTGTATGTCTGTATGTCTGTATGTCTGTATGTCTGTATGTCTGTATGTCTGTATGTCTGTATGTCTGTATGTCTGTATGTCTGTATGTCTGTATGTCTGTATGTCTGTATGTCTGTATGTCTGTATGTCTGTATGTCTGTATGTCTGTATGTCTGTATGTCTGTATGTCTGTATGTCTGTATTTCTGTATGTCTGTATGTCTGTATGTCTGTATGTCTGTATGTCTGTATGTCTGTATGTCTGTATGTCTGTATGTCTGTATGTCTGTATGTCTGTATGTCTGTATGTCTGTATGTCTGTATGTCTGTATGTCTGTATGTCTGTATGTCTGTATGTCTGTATGTCTGTATGTCTGTATGTCTGTATGTCTGTATGTCTGTATGTCTGTATGTCTGTATGTCTGTATGTCTGTATGTCTGTATGTCTGTATGTCTGTATGTCTGTATGTCTGTATGTCTGTATGTCTGTATGTCTGTATGTCTGTATGTCTGTATGTCTGTATGTCTGTATGTCTGTATGTCTGTATGTCTGTATGTCTGTATGTCTGTATGTCTGTATGTCTGTATGTCTGTATGTCTGTATGTCTGTATGTCTGTATGTCTGTATGTCTGTATGTCTGTATGTCTGTATGTCTGTATGTCTGTATGTCTGTATGTCTGTATGTCTGTATGTCTGTATGTCTGTATGTCTGTATGTCTGTATGTCTGTATGTCTGTATGTCTGTATGTCTGTATGTCTGTATGTCTGTATGTCTGTATGTCTGTATGTCTGTATGTCTGTATGTCTGTATGTCTGTATGTCTGTATGTCTGTATGTCTGTATGTCTGTATGTCTGTATGTCTGTATGTCTGTATGTCTGTATGTCTGTATGTCTGTATGTCTGTATGTCTGTATGTCTGTATGTCTGTATGTCTGTATGTCTGTATGTCTGTATGTCTGTATGTCTGTATGTCTGTATGTCTGTATGTCTGTATGTCTGTATGTCTGTATGTCTGTATGTCTGTATGTCTGTATGTCTGTATGTCTGTATGTCTGTATGTCTGTATGTCTGTATGTCTGTATGTCTGTATGTCTGTATGTCTGTATGTCTGTATGTCTGTATGTCTGTATGTCTGTATGTCTGTATGTCTGTATGTCTGTATGTCTGTATGTCTGTATGTCTGTATGTCTGTATGTCTGTAGGTCTGTATGTCTGTATGTCTGTATGTCTGTATGTCTGTATGTCTGTATGTCTGTATGTCTGTATGTCTGTATGTCTGTATGTCTGTATGTCTGTATGTCTGTATGTCTGTATGTCTGTATGTCTGTATGTCTGTATGTCTGTATGTCTGTATGTCTGTATGTCTGTATGTCTGTATGTCTGTATGTCTGTATGTCTGTATGTCTGTATGTCTGTATGTCTGTATGTCTGTATGTCTGTATGTCTGTATGTCTGTATGTCTGTATGTCTGTATGTCTGTATGTCTGTATGTCTGTATGTCTGTATGTCTGTATGTCTGTATGTCTGTATGTCTGTATGTCTGTATGTCTGTATGTCTGTATGTCTGTATGTCTGTATGTCTGTATGTCTGTATGTCTGTATGTCTGTATGTCTGTATGTCTGTATGTCTGTATGTCTGTATGTCTGTATGTCTGTATGTCTGTATGTCTGTATGTCTGTATGTCTGTATGTCTGTATGTCTGTATGTCTGTATGTCTGTATGTCTGTATGTCTGTATGTCTGTATGTCTGTATGTCTGTATGTCTGTATGTCTGTATGTCTGTATGTCTGTATGTCTGTATGTCTGTATGTCTGTATGTCTGTATGTCTGTATGTCTGTATGTCTGTATGTCTGTATGTCTGTATGTCTGTATGTCTGTATGTCTGTATGTCTGTATGTTTGTGTTGGTGCAAGCAATGAATTTCCTATTTTTCATTTTCTTTTCCTTTTCTGCGCGTTTAAAATAATTTAAATTTTCGCGCTCTTAAATATGCATATGGTTTTCACGGCACCGCACACGTGCGAGGACAAGCAGCGCCGCCATGAGTGCGCAAACAACCACCGTCACAACAAGACACTAGAAAAATCACGTTCCCAAAAAAGTGAATTTTGAGGTGAAAAACTGGACGTTTAAACGTTGACTGGAGCCGCAAGAGAGTCCGAGGTAGGTCCCTTTACATATAAAATTCCTCTCCTTTCCATTTACAATCGTCAATACCGACAATTATTTTTAAATGTGCTTGTAAAGCCAAACCGGCGACCTGTCGAAGGAAATTCCATTATTTTTCAGTACTTGCACGCACATTTAATAGTCCTTCCACCCAAATAATAGTTTTTCCAACTACCTAGACTCCTGTGGTTCACCAATTTCCTACAAAAATTCCAAATTTCCATATATTTTCAAAATTTCATTTCCAAAAGTGAGTCGGCTATTTTCTTATCGGTAATCACGCCATATTGATTCACACCGGTTGGACATATTTTCCTAAAAGTTGACCGAAGTTTTCATTACGTTTCAAAAATAACTATCGCCAATGTGCATATTTTCAAAGTTGATCGCTTTGTTCATTACATTTTCAGTAAAAGTGGCGTCAATACGCCAAAAGTGAAATTTTAAAGCGGTTCTTCCATCTACTTTCCTTTAATTATCGATTTTACAGGTGTCGCGTTAACGCGCAGGTGCAAGTGTCGCCGTCACCAGGGTCATCCCGCTTGAATAGTGACGTGGGTCTCACGTTGCGCGCTCGTTGTTTCTTCGAATACCGACTTTTCTTAAAAACTTTCAAACAGGACCGCTAGTCGTATGCACAGAGTGTGCGACTTGGAATCGAGAGGTACGGGGTTCAATCCTTGGTGAGACATAAAAGTTTTTTTAAAGGATATGTTCAAATAATAACATACAGACAAACTTACAAACATTTCATTTCAAAATTTTCGAAAAAAGTTAATAAAATTAAAATAATAAAATTGTTTAATTTTTGCTAAAATTCGGGTTATATTTTAAGCTATATTTTAAGCATTTTTTTTGGGTAATTTTAAAAACAAATTAACTTTCAAAAACAAAAATGTCTACGCAAAAACAGAAAAAACTTTGCGACAAAAGGTATTTGAGCTTCAACCAAATGGCGGAAGCTCACGAGGTAGCTTTGAAAGCAAACTCGGATACAGCGTTTCACTTTTTGTTTAAATCCAAATATGAAGACGTCGAAGAATGTCATGCTCAATTCTATAATTTTCATAACCAAATTATTGGCTCTCTCGAAGAGTTTAAACTTTCATTTGACGAGCAGGATAAAACTAGAAAAGACTTTGACAACCTTTATTATGAATGTAAGGGTATTTACTACGACCTTTTTAGGGCCAACCCTGTCAATTACGTAGGCAACCCTAACCAACAAAATATTGTTCAGAGGTCAAATACAAGATCATTTCCACAACCAAGGTTGCCAATTTTCGATGGTAATTATAAAAACTGGCAACAATGGATTGACTTATTTAAAGTCATGGTACATCAAAATTCTGATTTAAGTGATATAGAGAAATTTCAACAATTGCGGAGTTCTGTTCTGAATGAAGCCCTTTCTCTAGTAAAAACCATTCCCCTCGCAGATAGCAATTATCACATTGCGTATGAAACCTTAGTAAAGAGGTATCAAAATAAACGAATTATTGCTACTACCGCTTTGAATGCTATTAACTTTCTTTCAACTAAGTCCAGTTCTGGGAAAGAATTACGTTCCATGTTGGATACATTTTCTGAGAATCTAGCCATCTTAAACAAGCTTGGTTTTCCTACAAAAGAATGGGACTTTCTTACTTTTAACATGATGCTCTCAAAACTTGAAGTCAAGATGAGGACTGATTTCGAACTTTACTATAGTAGAGAGAAAAACAATTCAGAAATTCCGTCCTACACTGATCTTTACACGTTTATAGAAAATCATTGCGTTGCGCTCGAATCTGTAGTGTAAATGCCCAGTTTTAGTAGGCAAAATCAAACCCCTAGACAACCTTAAACTACGCGTAATTCTCAACAGAACAGTTTTCAGAGAAACAGTTTTAATAATTTTAATTCACCTTCTGCTTTCAATACAACTATTTCAAATCAAAGTTCAAATTCAAGAAATCAACAAAATACTTTACAAAATAGCAATGAACGCAGCAACCCTCAAATACAAAATAATCAGAACAGAACTTTTAATCCAAAAATAAAATGTTACCTATTTTCTTCGAATCACGCATTATCGAAATGTATCGAATTTCAAAACAAAAGTCCACAGGAAAGGATGGGTTATGTTCGGCAGGTGAATCTATGTCAAAATTGCTTACATTTTGCTCACCAGACCGTGAATTGCCCCTCCTCCTACAACTGCATCACGTGTGGAGCCAGACATCATAGTCTTTTCCATGTTCCACACCCAGTAGCGCCCTCTGTGAGTGTTAATTCATATCCTCCAGAGAACGCTAATATTCCACTTTCCAATTCCAATAGCACCCCTATGCCAGGAAGCCATTCCACAAACTGTCTTGCGACAATGATTTCCAAAAATTCCACTTTTCTACTTTCTACCGTTGTAGCTGACATGTTAGACTCAAGGGGACATTACCAACCAGTTCGTATCTTACTCGATTCTGCCTCAGAGGCAAACTTTATTTCAGAAAAATGTCTAAATCGTTTAGGTCTTTCGAAAAGCTTCTTTTCTACTTCTATTCAAGGCTTAAATCAAATGACATCTTCCAATACCAAAGGTAAGACGAAATGTCTTATCAAACCTCAAGGTCAAGCGGGACCTACCTTTGATTTTGAGGCTTTAGTACTTCCAAAACTTTGTACAGAGATTCCTTCTTGCGCTGTCGACTCGAGCAAGTGGAATCACATTCGCAATATCAAACTTTCTGATCAAAACTTCCATATACCAAGTTCCATTGATGTCCTAGTAGGTTGTGAACTTTTTCCGCATCTCTTACAAGAGGGAGTTATCCACGGAGAGCGTGGACAACCTAGTGCTTTTAATAGCATCTTTGGCTATGTGCTGATTGGTAAAGTTGAAACTTCAAAGCAACAAAATCCACAATCACTCATAAGCTGTTACACTTCCATCGAACCATCTCTGGATATGTGCCTAAAGCGCTTCTGGGAGATAGAGCAGGTTCCACATAAGGTTTATCACAGTCCTGAGGATATTATGTGCGAAAAAATATTTTCACAATCAGTTTCACGCAACGAATCAGGTAGATTCGTCGTTCCATTACCTTTCATAAACTTAGAACCCCAGTTGGGTGACACCTTTCCAATCGCTTTAAAACGTTTCAAGCTTCAGGAAGCTAGACTTCTCAAAGACTCAGCTAATTATCAAGCTTACAAAGATTTTATGCAAGATTATTTAGATACTGGTCACATGATACCTATTCCTACGCCTATATCTAAAGATGTCTTGGATAATTCCTACTTTATCCCTCATCACAGTGTCTGGAACACTGGGAAGATAAGAGTGGTCTTTGATGGGTCTCAACGTAGTCCCAGAGGTGTCTCACTCAACGAGACGTTGTGCGCAGGTCCTAAACTGCAAAATGATGTCCGTGAAATTCTACTTAATTTTCGAATTCATGCTGTAGCCTTTGTTACTGACAAAGTAAAAATGTTCCGACAGATTTTAATTATTCCTGAGCACACGCGTTATCAAAATATTCTATGGAGATTTTCTGAGGATGATCCTGTCCAAACCTACTCCTTAAGAACAGTTGTTTATGGACTTAAGTCATCACCTTACTTAGCTATTCGTACTATACAAGAACTAGCTAAACTTGAGTCTGAAAGGTATCCTAATGCTTCCAAGGTGCTTCTTAAAGACATTTACGTCGACGACGTGCTCACTGGGCAGGATTCTGTGGCCTCTGCCAAAGAACTTCAGTCGGAGTTAATCTCCCTGTTGCGCCTAGGAGGGTTTAAACTTAAAAAATGGGCGAGCAACAGTCCGGAACTTCTCTCCTCATTCTCAGAATCAGGAACACAAATGTCCATTCGTTTCGACAAATCCGAACCTAATTTTGTAAAAATATTAGGTCTCCAATGGAATCCTATCTCAGATTCGTTTACCTACTTGGTCGTACCAGAAGATAAACCATGCACCAAGCGAGGTATCTTATCTCAAATCATGAAAATTTTTGATCCCTTAGGTTCCTGTTCTCCCGTTTCTTTACTTGCTAAGCATCTCATGCAAGATCTGTGGAAGGAGAAGCTGGACTGGGATTCTCAGCCTCCTCCGCATATCGTAAATGTTTAGAATCAATTTCCAAATCTTTCAAATATTCATTTACCTAGACGCCTTTTCATTGATCAACCACGTAGCATTGAACTTCACGGCTTTTCAGACGCCTCTATGATGTGTTACGCGGCTACGGTCTATTTCAGAATGGAGTCAGTTTCCGGAGAAATCCATACCTTTCTTGTAATGGCCAAATCTAAGTTCGCACCAGTGAAAACAGTCAGTCTTCCGCGACTGGAGCTTCTTGGTGCCACTTTACTTTGTGACCTAATTTCCTTTATTCAAAACACTTATTCAGATATTCTTAACTTCAACCGAATCTGTGCATGGTGTGATTCCCAAGTGGTTCTATGCTGGTTGGCGGCTTCACCTCACATGTTTAAAACGTTTAAGGCAAACCGTATCTGTCACATTCAAGAAACCATTTCTCCTACGGCCTGGAAATATATTCCATCAGCGCTAAATCCAGCCGACTGTGCTTCGCGCGGTCTTATGCCTAATCAACTTGTCAAACATGACTTGTATTGGGAAGGTCCTTGTTTTCTTAGGCTACCAAAAGAAAGCTGGTTTGATGATTTTCGCTGTCCAGACCCTCCGGAAAACGAGGTTATTCTCGAAAAACGAAAAACAGTATTTCAAACATGCACAGTTGAACCACACATGCTTGATACTTTTCTTTCTCGTTACTCTTCCCTAGAGAAAATTCAACGCATAATTTCCTATATATTTTTCGCCTTACCGAAAAGAAATCTAAATATCCTAACGAAAATATTACCGAAGTAGAACTTCAACATTCTCTTATTGTTCTCGTTCGGCATGTTCAACGTTCCATCTTTGCTGATCTCATTTCACGTTTGAATGACGCAAAGCTACTTCCTAAACAATTTCGTAAACCTTCACTTTTTCTAGATACACAAGGCTGCTTAAGAGTGGGGGGTCGATTACCACATTCTTCCGAACTCTCTTATTCAGCAAAACACCCTTTACTTTTACCACGTTCTCACCGTCTTACTCAACTTGTCATTGAGTACACTCACAAAAGGTACTGTCAACCCGGTCAAAAAACGTTGCATTACTTCTTGAGACAACAATCCTTTCCCCTCGCTGTGCAATCGAGAGTATAACTTCTCATTGCATTTTATGCTATCGATTAAATCCTAAACCTTCCGTAAAAATCATGGGCAACTTGCCTGCTCAACGCATCTCTCAAGTAAAGGCATTTTCACATGTTGCCATAGATTATTGTGGTCCCTTTCCAATTACAATGGGAAAGTACCGAGGTGCAAAGGTATCCAAAGGTTATATTCTTGTCTTAGTCTGCTCCGCAACAAAGGCAGTTCACCTAGAACTTACCTCCGATATTTCCACCCCTACCTTTCTTGCGGCTTTTAAGAGATTTGTGGCAAGAAGAGGAAGAATCTCTGACATTTACTCAGATTGTGGTAGCGCGTTCTTGGGAGCTAATCGTTTACTCAAACAGTACTCCCAGGAAGCATGTCACAGTCTAAAATTACCTGGCATTTTTCAAGTCCTGGTAGTCCGTAACTAAACGGACTAGCCGAGGCAGGAGTTAAATCCACCAAGGCAAATTTAAAACGTGTAATAGGTGAGCAAAGGTTAACCTATGAAGAGTTTTTTACTTTTTTGTGTCAGGTCGAATCCATACTAAACAGCCGGCCTCTGTATGCCCAAAGTATGGATCCGAATGACTTTCTTCCACTGACCCCTGGTCATTTTCTTACCCTGGAACCGTTGAATTCCGTACCAGAACCCGATTTTTCTGATTCCAAGTTGAACACCCTGTCCCGCTGGCAGCTGGTGCAAAGGCTCCAGTCCGATTTTTGGAAACGCTGGAACTTGGAGTACCTAAACACCTTGCAACAGCGTTCTAAATGGACAGAGGCTTCTAACAATATTAAACTAAATACTTTAGTCGTGGTAAAAAATGAACAAAAACCGCCATTGCAATGGGCTGTTGGGCGAATTGTCGACGTACACCCTGGCTCAGACGGTCATATTCGTGTTGTGACCGTTAAAACAGCTACAGGAACATATCGTCGACCAGTAGTGAAACTATGTCCTTTGCCTATGCCCGACGCATAAGGCAAAATTTTCTTTTTCTTTCTTAATTTTTTCTAAGTATTTTTTTCTTTTTTTCTAATTTTAATTTACATGCATAATTTAATGCATATTTGAGTTAATGTTGAATTGTATCGTTTAATTGCTAATAGGCGAATATTATTTAATATTTTTTTTCCTTTCCTTTTCTTAACTAAGTAAAAACACACGTGTTTTGGCGGCCGGAAAAAATGTTGGTGCAAGCAATGAATTTCCTATTTCTCATTTTCTTTTCCTTTTCTGCGCGTTTAAAATAATTTAAATTTTCGCGCTCTTAAATATGCATATGGGTTTTCACGGCACCGCACACGTGCGAGGACAAGCAGCGCCGCCATGAGTGCGCAAACAACCACCGTCACAACAAGACACTATCAAAATCATTTTGAGGTGAAAAACTGGCCGTTTAAATGTTGACTGGAGCCGCAAGAGAGTCCGAGGTAGGTGCCTTTTCATATAAAATTCCATATGTATCGTAACTTTCCATTTACAATCGTCAATACCGACAATTATTTTTAAATGTGCTTGTAAAGCCAAACCGGCGACCTGTCGAAGGAAATTCCATTATTTTTCAGTACTTGCACGCACAGTCTGTATGTCTGTATGTTTGACAGGTCGATGGTTTTTTTAAAGGAAACACCCTATATATTATTTCAGATTTTTATAGATCCTTTCTTCCTGATTTCAAAAATATATATGTTGGGATTATTTCCTTTAATAGTTTGGGAGATATATGCGTTTAAAGGAATAAAAAACTTAAATTGGTACATTTTAAAACATCAAGGAAGCCATGAAACAGATAATCGCATTGACACAAAAAAGATGCTATTGTTTTATCACCTTGTCAAGTTCAGTTTCAAGAGCGGTTAAGGATGATTTTTACCGAGGAAGAAAAACTGGATATTATTAAATTATTTTACTCAAATAATGAAAATGCATCTGCAGCTCGCAACCAGTATTATATTCAGTTTCCCCACAGAAGACAACCAACCCGCCAAACCATAGTAAATATAGTAAACTCATTTAATCAAAGAAAAATACTTAAAAGAAAAACTAGAACAGTCGAAAGAAACGCTGAAGACTTAAATATTTTGTTATATTTTCAAGGTTGGTTTTTCTTTATAAGTTAGTTTATCATATTTAAAAAATGTTTTCCCTTGTTATTTTAGAGAATCCTGAACGGTCTATTCAAATCAAATCAAATCAAATCAAATCAAATCAAATCAAATCAAATCAAATCAAATCAAATCAAATCAAATCAAATCAAATCAAATCAAATCAAATCAAATCAAATCAAATCAAATCAAATCAAATCAAATCAAAATATGCTTTATTGTCATAATAATATGGTATTACATTGACAAAGCTGGGTAAACTAATCTAATTATAGGTAATAAAAAATAGAAAAAAAAACACATTTTAAAAATTAAAACCGAAATAAAATCTTACATAATGAAAATTAAACAATAAAACAAAACCGATCATAAATATAAAAGATGTAAAAACTTAAATAAAATCTTACATGAAAATTAAACAATAAAACAAAACCGATCATAAATATAAAAGATGTAAAAACTTAAATAAAATCTTACATAATAAAAATTGAACAACAAATTAAACAAAAATCAACAAAAACATAATAAAAATTGACTATTACACAAAATCGGTTAAAATGATTACTAGTATCACAAATAAGGTAGAAATAAAATTATTTAAAAGCAAGAATGAACAAAACAACATTAAACATCTAAATAAATTTAAAAAGTGAGGCACACAAGTTATTCTAAGACTAGACATAAAAACTTCATTCAACAAGTCAACAATAAACAATTGAACAAAATAATAATAAAAAAAAAACATCTAATTTAATTAAAAAAGGTTTAGTTACCCTACCCTAATTAATAAGTTTTAAAAAATCACACAAGCAAACAAAAACAAAAAATAAAGTTTCACCAAAAAACAAAAACAACAACCAAATAATTTCAGTAAAAATCAAACAAGACACAAGGTGAGGCAAATCATTCCAGTTAAAGTTAAAGTTTAGGCAATGGCAAGTTGATCGTTAAAGAATTCTTGTAAGTTATAATAGGCCTTATTAGTTAGAATTTCTTTAACTTTTCTTCTGAAAATTCTACAGTCAGTGATGGCTCTAGCACTAGTTGGTAATTTGTTGTATATTTTTATGCCTCTGTAAATAATAGAATTTTGTGTTAGAGCTGATTTGGGGATAGGCAATGTAATATTGTTATTTGTACTATTTCTTGTTGTGTATTGCTGATTGTGAGTGTTTGTTTGGTCTTTATATTTTTTATGAACAAGTCTTACAGTTTCTAAAATGAAAAGAATTGTTAGGGTTAATATTTTTTCTTTTTTAAATAAGGGTTTTCAATGGTTTCTGAGTTTGGCTCCACATATATAGCGAACGCAACGTTTTTGTAGTGTAAAGACAGACTTTAATAATTGTTGATTGCAATTTCCCCAAAAAGCATTACCGTATTGCAAGTGGGATTCTAATAGGGCATAATATGCCGTTTTGGCCATGTCTTTGCCAAGTTCAAAGAATTTGTCGCACCGCATATCCACCCATTGCAATTTTTTCGTTAAGGCCACTGACATGCTCTGAAAATTTAAGTTTATCGTCAATAACAAGGCCCAAGAATTTTGTATCATGACTTTGACTAATTAATTGATTATTATTCAAGTTCAAGTCATCAAATGTAAATTTAAAACTCAGAACTTTAGTTTCTTCTAGATTGAGTGCTAAGAAGTTTGCATCACACCATCGTTTGATCTGTTCAATATCATGCTTGACTATTATTTTAAGAAGGTTTTCATCATTATGGTGCCATAGTATTGTGGTGTCGTCTGCAAAGATTGTGAGAATGCCTTTGATGTCAATTAGACACAAGTCATTGATGTATAAAAGGAACAAAATGGGACCAAGCACAGAGCCTTGAACCACGCCCATATCAACTTCACACACATCAGAAATTGTATCACCATTTTTAACTTTTTGATGCCTTTTGGAAAGAAAAGATTTAAAGAAAGTCTCTGAGAGAGAGAGAATGTTATGATCTACACAGTCGAAAGCTTTGGAGAAGTCGCAGAAGACTGCCGCTGCGATTTCTTTGTTGTTAAGTTTTAAATAAAGGTTTTCCAAGAAGGCAAATACTGCATCATTTGTACTTTTTTGGTGCTGAAAGCCAAATTGATTAATATTAAGTATGTCGTTTCTTTTTAAAAAATCAAACTGGATATTATTAAATTATTTTACTCAAATAATGAAAATGCATCTGCAGCTCGCAACCAGTATTATATTCAGTTTCCCCACAGAAGACAACCAACCCGCCAAACCATAGTAAATATAGTAAACTCATTTAATCAAAGAAAAATACTTAAAAGAAAAACTAGAACAGTCGAAAGAAACGCTGAAGACTTAAATATTTTGTTATATTTTCAAGGTTGGTTTTTCTTTATAAGTTAGTTTATCATATTTAAAAAATGTTTTCCCTTGTTATTTTAGAGAATCCTGAACGGTCTATTCAAATCAAATCAAATCAAATCAAATCAAATCAAATCAAATCAAATCAAATCAAATCAAATCAAATCAAATCAAATCAAATCAAATCAAATCAAATCAAATCAAATCAAATCAAATCAAATCAAATCAAATCAAATCAAATCAAATCAAATCAAATCAAATCAAATCAAATCAAATCAAATCAAATCAAATCAAATCAAATCAAATCAAATCAAATCAAATCAAATCAAATCAAATCAAATCAAATCAAATCAAATCAAATCAAATCAAATCAAATCAAATCAAATCAAATCAAATCAAATCAAATCAAATCAAATCAAATCAAATCAAATCAAATCAAATCAAATCAAATCAAATCAAATCAAATCAAATCAAATCAAATCAAATCAAATCAAATCAAATCAAATCAAATCAAATCAAATCAAATCAAATCAAATCAAAATATGCTTTATTGTCATAATAATATGGTATTACATTGACAAAGCTGGGTAAACTAATCTAATTATAGGTAATAAAAAATAGAAAAAAAAACACATTTTAAAAATTAAAACCGAAATAAAATCTTACATAATGAAAATTAAACAATAAAACAAAACCGATCATAAATATAAAAGATGTAAAAACTTAAATAAAATCTTACATAATAAAAATTGAACAACAAATTAAACAAAAATCAACAAAAACATAATAAAAATTGACTAAAGGTCATAGGGAACTATTACACAAAATCGGTTAAAATGATTACTAGTATCACAAATAAGGTAGAAATAAAATTATTTAAAAGCAAGAATGAACAAAACAACATTAAACATCTAAATAAATTTAAAAAGTGAGGCACACAAGTTATTCTAAGACTAGACATAAAAACTTCATTCAACAAGTCAACAATAAACAATTGAACAAAATAATAATAAAAAAAAAACATCTAATTTAATTAAAAAAGGTTTAGTTACCCTACCCTAATTAATAAGTTTTAAAAAATCACACAAGCAAACAAAAACAAAAAATAAAGTTTCACCAAAAAACAAAAACAACAACCAAATAATTTCAGTAAAAATCAAACAAGACACAAGGTGAGGCAAATCATTCCAGTTAAAGTTAAAGTTTAGGCAATGGCAAGTTGATCGTTAAAGAATTCTTCTAAGTTATAATAGGCCTTATTAGTTAGAATTTCTTTAACTTTTCTTCTGAAAATTCTACAGTCAGTGATGGCTCTAGCACTAGTTGGTAATTTGTTGTATATTTTTATGCCTCTGTAAATAATAGAATTTTGTGTTAGAGCTGATTTGGGGATAGGCAATGTAATATTGTTATTTGTACTATTTCTTGTTGTGTATTGCTGATTGTGAGTGTTTGTTTGGTCTTTATATTTTTTATGAACAAGTCTTACAGTTTCTAAAATGAAAAGAATTGTTAGGGTTAATATTTTTTCTTTTTTAAATAAGGGTTTTCAATGGTTTCTGAGTTTGGCTCCACATATATAGCGAACGCAACGTTTTTGTAGTGTAAAGACAGACTTTAATAATTGTTGATTGCAATTTCCCCAAAAAGCATTACCGTATTGCAAGTGGGATTCTAATAGGGCATAATATGCCGTTTTGGCCATGTCTTTGCCAAGTTCAAAGAATTTGTCGCACCGCATATCCACCCATTGCAATTTTTTCGTTAAGGCCACTGACATGCTCTGAAAATTTAAGTTTATCGTCAATAACAAGGCCCAAGAATTTTGTATCATGACTTTGACTAATTAATTGATTATTATTCAAGTTCAAGTCATCAAATGTAAATTTAAAACTCAGAACTTTAGTTTCTTCTAGATTGAGTGCTAAGAAGTTTGCATCACACCATCGTTTGATCTGTTCAATATCATGCTTGACTATTATTTTAAGAAGGTTTTCATCATTATGGTGCCATAGTATTGTGGTGTCGTCTGCAAAGATTGTGAGAATGCCTTTGATGTCAATTAGACACAAGTCATTGATGTATAAAAGGAACAAAATGGGACCAAGCACAGAGCCTTGAACCACGCCCATATCAACTTCACACACATCAGAAATTGTATCACCATTTTTAACTTTTTGATGCCTTTTGGAAAGAAAAGATTTAAAGAAAGTCTCTGAGAGAGAGAGAATGTTATGATCTACACAGTCGAAAGCTTTGGAGAAGTCGCAGAAGACTGCCGCTGCGATTTCTTTGTTGTTAAGTTTTAAATAAAGGTTTTCCAGGAAGGCAAATACTGCATCATTTGTACTTTTTTGGTGCTGAAAGCCAAATTGATTAATATTAAGTATGACGTTTCTTTTTAAAAAATCAAGCATTCTATTTTTTACTAGTTTTTCTATTATTTTGGAAAGACTATTTAAAAGCGAAATGGGCCTGTAATTAGCTGGCTCACTCATTGAACCAGATTTGTACAGTGGAATAACTATTGCTGTTTTAAAATATCTGGAAATTCACCTTTCTTAAAGCAATTGTTTATGGCTTCAGCCAGTGCGCTTAGTGCATTGTTGTTAGTTCCCGCTAAATTTCGCGGTTGTTTGTAAATTTTAAAAACCACACAATTGGATGACGGACAGAGTACATTTTGGACATGCGCACCGAGAATCAGTGAGATCTTTTTTCGACCGCCACGAGAAAATGGCGTGTTAATTTACTTTCTCCAACTATTTCAAATTTCTACACTTGAAAGTGCTCGATTTTGGTGTACTGAAGCATAGAACTATAAACTTCAGCCCTTCAGCTACGTGGTGACGTCATTAGATCCAGACAGGGGCCTCTTGGAACGTGGAGAAATTGGCTGCAAACTGGTGAGTGCTTTGTTTCTGATTTCCGTTGTGTGGTACCAACAATTAACCTATGGACCTTAATTATTTCGTGATTTCATATCAATATATTTATGTTTGTTCGCGCTTTCATTAATTAAAATATATACAGTCCATTGCAGTTATCGTTTTTCTAACTGCGGGCAAACATAAGTGGTCCTTCGAACCGGATTATTTAAATTTTACTCCATACGACGGTATTAATAAGGCGGCCATTTTTCACACGGAGATCATACGGCCTTGAATTTTGCCAATCGTATTGAACCGAGAGAGAGTGTCGCTCGACCTTCGGATGTCCGGCGCAATTCACCTGTTTTCGGTCCGCTGCTATGGTAACGTAGGGTCTACCGCGTGGTCATTCAGTAAACAAATCGAGAAGCAATCAAAACAAACAAGCACGAGTTTTATGATTAGGTGTGTTCCATATCATTTCGATATTTAAAACAATTTTCATCAATTGCGATAAATTAGTGCATATTTTCGACAATTCGTCATTTTTCTATTTCAGAAGCATTAATTTAGCGTTAATTGTATATTTACCGACAATTTCGTCATTTCAAAGGTAAAAATCATGTCTATCAAAAAAGCCGTGCAAAAACGCAAGGGTTTTTTATTTGCGATCACCGAGTGTTACGTGTTTTCACAGACCGCGGCAACGGACGAAAAAGCGAGAAACGAGTTTCAAGTGAGGTATTCCGATTTGGATGAAACCTTCGATAAATGCATGCTGGCACATAATGATGTCATTATGTTGATAGACGACTCGGACGACGAGGAGTTTAAAACGCAGGATGCGATCCTTTCAGAAGCTCGTAAATATTTTTATGCGTGTAAGGGGGTTTACTCTAAAATATTTCCGGTTGAGGCCCCACCCTTTTCGGGATAATATGTTCGACAAAACGAAACTCCAAAACTCAAAGAGTTAGGTATTCCCATATTTCGAGGTGATAAAAATTTATGGCCAAGCTTTTTCGATCTTTTTAATAACATTATAGATCAAAATCAAAGTCTAAGTAACGTGCGAAAACTTCAATATTTATTTTCATATCTCGAGGATGAGCCTTTAAAATTGATATCAGGGATTAGCTTATCTGATCAAAATTATAAAATTGCTTACGACAAATTAGTCAATAGATATCAAAACAAGCGAGACCTCGCAAATGATGCTTTAAGCACAATTATGAACTCTACCTTAAAAAACGAGTCAGCTAAAGAATTGCGTAATTTAATTGACACCTTTTCAGAATCCCTAGAAATTTTAAAATCACTTAGTTTTGACGTTGACAGTTGTGACTTTATTATTTTTTTCATTTTGTTAGAAAAATTGGATATTCCGACGCGTTCAAATTTCGAAATGAGTCACGCCAATACTAATACCGAAATTCCCACTTTTCAGTCACTTTTTCAATTTCTAGAAAAAAGATGTAAAGTTTTGGAATCACTTCCTCAATCAACAGCACCCAAAAATTCTATGCAAAATCAGTTTGGGCAAAAGCCTACCTATCAAAATTCAAATTCTATGCAAAATCAGTTTGGGCAAAAGCCTACCTATAAATCATCCAATTCGCCTTTTATAGGACTGGCTGGCACCTCAACTAATTCAAGTACGGAAATAAAATGTTTCCGGTGTAATCAAGGTCACGTGCTTTCGAAATGTCAAACATTTCTTGACCTCTCACCTATCGATCGCCTATCTTTCGTCCAGCAGAAAAATTTATGTCTAGCGTGTTTTTATCCCTTGCATGGGGTAGATACGTGCAAATCAAAATATTCATGCAGGACTTGCAATAGTAAAAGGCACCACACTTTAACTCATATCTTAGAAACTAATAAAGAGTCTGGAAGCCAAGATACTAGTCCTGTCATTCACACACCACCTGTCAATAATCTTCATGTGTCATTAAATACCTCAGGACATTCAGGTACCTTTCTTTTATGCACCGCCATAATAGATGTTATGGACGGTTGCGGAAATTTTCAACCTGTAAGGGCACTGCTTGATTCTGGATCACAGACAGGATTAATCAGTGAAAAGTGTATTCAGCGTCTTAATCTTCCTAGGCGAAGTTACACCACTGAAATATTCGGATTAAATCAAATGTCTTCTTTTACTTCCAAAGGGCTCGTTCAATGTCATATTAAGCCACAAGGACAGGTCACTCCTTTACTTAATTTCGAAGCAATTGTCGTTCTACAATTATGTTCCAATATGCCTACATTCACTTTAAACGATAATCAGTGGAAACACTTGGAAAACCTTAAACTTGCCGACCCATCTTATTTCAAATCTAGACCTGTGGACCTAGTTATTGGTTGCGAGCTATTCGCACAGATATTCAAGGAGGGCAGGGTTCTTGGACAAATAGGGCAACCTTCAGCCCTTGAAACCATCTTTGGCTGGGTCGTCATGGGAAAAGTGGACGAAGTAGGTAGTCTTACGGAACGAACCAGTTGTTTCATAACGAGTCATTCACCTCCGTTAGAGGTCATTATCCCTAGGTTTTGGGAAATCGAACATTTGCCTAAAAAACAAATCTTATCAAAGGAAGAAAAACAAGCGGAATCAATTTTTACTGCGAGTGTTGTACGACAACCGAGCGGTAGGTTCATGGTAGATCTTCCGTTTAAAGATAAAATAAACCCTGACCTAGGAAATACTTATCCGCAAGCTTATCGTAGATTTTTACTTCTAGAAAATAGATTAATCAAAAATCCTGATCTGTACACTGCCTATTCAAGTTTCATGCAAGACTATATTGATTCTAATCTTATGAGTTTAGTTTTATCTAGTCAACCAAAAGTCGACGTATCATGTTTTTTAGCACATCATTGCGTACTAAAGCCGGAAAGCTTAAGTATAAAATTAAGGGTAGTCTGGGATTGTTCGGCAGTCACCCCAAAGAATATTAGTATCAATGACACGTTGTTATCTAGACCGAAACTTCAAAAGGATATTGCTTCTTTACTCCTTACGTTTCGTCTTAATCCTATTGCCTACATTGCCGATATCAAACAGATGTTCCGTCAAGTCCTTATCAATCCTTATCACCGTCCTTATCAAAGGATATTGTGGAGGTTTTCTCCACAGGACCCACTTTCAGTGACGGAACTTTCTACTGTCACTTTTGGCATGACATGCTCACCTTTTCAAGCCATGCGTACATTAAATGAGCTGGCAGAGAGAGAAAAGGAACGTTTTCCTATGGCTAGTACTGTTCTAAAAACGTCAATCTACATCGACGGGGAACTAGCCCTTCGCTTTCTGAAGCTCTTTCCCTTCAAACGGAACTCAATGATTTGTTGAAGTCGGGAGGATTTGAACTTAAAAAATGGGCAAGCAATTGTCCTGAGTTATTGGCAACATTGCCAGAATCCGATCGTCAAATGCCTCTCTCTTTTGACAAGGAGGAACCCCACTTTATCAGAGTTTTTGGCTTTCAGTGGCATCCAAAAAACGACATTTTTTCTTATCAATGCCGAATGAAGGACAAACCCCCAACCAAACGTTCTATTTTATCTATCATAGGAACAATCTTCGATCCCTTAGGTTTTCTTTGTCCCTTGTTGCTACAAGCAAAATTTATTTTGCAACAGTTGTGGATATCGAAAATAGGCTGGGACGAAGAACCAGATTCTTCTATCATCGACTCTTGGAACAAACTTCGTTCTGAATTCCCGCTTCTTTCCAATTTTCAATTACCCCGACAAATCAAACTGTCAAAAACCAATACCTGTCAAATCATCGGCTTCTGTGACGCTTCAATTCGAGGCTACGCAGGCGTCGTATATTTTCGTGTAGAAGAGGAAAAAAATATATCTGTTTCTCTCATATCTGCAAAATCTAGGGTCGCGCCTATAAAGTCACAAACTTTGGCTAGGCTAGAACTCCTAGGCGCATTTCTTTTAAGCGAATTAATTGACTTCGTCTTATCTAGCTATGAAGGAAAAATAACTTTTACAAATATCGTTACTTTCTGCGATTCGCAAGTCGTATTGAACTGGCTTTCATCCCCTCCTAATCGCTGGCTAACCTTTGTTGGAAATCGAGTCAGTAGAATCCAAGAAATCATTCCCTCAAACTCATGGCGCTACATTCCTTCTGCTTTAAATGCAGCCGATATTGCGTCACGAGGGGCCACCCCTTTACAGCTCATGTCACATGACATGTGGTGGAACGCACCGTCGTTTTTGTGGTCTCCCGAAAACGAATGGCCCGATTTTCATAAATCAAAAATGCCGATTGATTTCGGAGATATTAATCTGAAGGAAAAGCCAAAGGTCTGTTGCAATGCGATAATTGACGTTAACTTCTTAGATCAGCTTCTTATCAAATATTCATCTATATCAAATTCAACGTATCATTTGTTATGTCCTTCGAATAGTTAACCTTTTTCAAAACCATTCCTATCAAAAACCCACTAAGCCACCGGACCAAAAAATTATTTTTGAAAATATTGTTTTTCCTACCACCAGTGAGATGCAAATACCTTCTTATCAAACGCGTTCAAGGTTCTTGCTTTTCTGAGATTTTTTCCGCGTTATCTAAGGATAAACCAATACCAAAACCTTTTCGAAAACTTTCACCTTTTCTTGATGAAAATAATATCATTAGAGTCGGTGGCAGATTACAAAAATCTGACCTTTTGTCTTATTCTGCAAAACACCCAGTCTTACTTTCGAGTAACCATCATTTAACTACTCTTCTTATCGAGTCCACTCATCGACAATACCTTCATCCTGGGTTTAAAACATTACATAATCTGCTTTTACAGCAATTTTGGATATTATCTGCCAGACGGGCAATTCAAAGAACCATATCCAAGTGTTTGCAATGTTTTAGAATCAACCCTAAACCCTATAGACCGCCCATAATGAGTTCACTTCCCGCTCATCGAATCAATCAACTTATACCTTTTTCGAGGGTAGCTATCGACTTTTGTGGACCTTTCTTTGTGATTCCTCATCGTTACCGTGGTTGTCAAGCTTTCAAATCGTATGTCTGTGTGTTTGTCTATACGGCCACACATTGCGTGCATTTGGAATTAACCACGGAACTGTCCACCGAAGGGTTTGTAGGTGCATTCCATCGATTCATTTCCAGACGTGGAAGCTTGACGCAATGCTGGTCAGATCAGGGCAGTAATTTTATACGGTTTCGTAACCAATTACTTGATTACGCAAGAAGTGCGTCCACCAGACTTTCTAAGCTGGCGTCAAAAGTTTTAAAACTCACTTTGTTCGAGTTGTCGGCGAACAGAAGTTGTCCATCATGGAAATGTCCACCCTTACATGTCGCATAGAAGCTGTACTTAATAGTCGCCCTTTATCTCCTGCCTCTTCGGGCCCACACGATCTTCAACCTCTTACCCCTGGGCATTTTTTGACCCTTGAACCCCTTAATTCAGAAATTCCGAAATCAGATTTGTCCGAGGTTCCCCTAAATCGGCTCTAGAGATGGCAACTAATCCAACAACTACATAATGATTTTTGGAAAAGGTATTCTGTCGAGTATTTGCATACGCTACAACAGCGACACAAGTGGGCTTATTCGTCCCCAAATATCAAATTAAATGATTTGGTTATCATAACGAGTGATCACATTCAGTCACCTTTGAAATGGCCAGTCGGTCGGGTCATCGAACTGCATCCCGGCGGAGACGGTCAGGTGCGTGTTGCGACGGTACAAACGGCTACCGGTGTTTACAAGCGGCCAGTTGTAAAACTGTGCCTCTTGCCGAATTAAAAGTAATTTTAATTTTTTCTACCTATTGAAGTCAATTATTACAATAGGTAATTCTTTATTATTTTTTTTTTAATTTTGTTTGTTTGTTTTGACTTTTTCGGTTTTCGTTATCTCTAAATAAACTTACGCTACTTATCTGTTTTTCATTCATTTATATTTATCGGTCGACCATTTTTCTTATATCTATATCTGTCCGGCTGATATTCTAATATTGTGTGTTTTGGAGGGCAGTTATGTTAGCTCCCGCTAAATGTCGCGGTTGTTTGTAAATTTTAAAAACCACACAATTGGATGACGGACAGAGTACATTTTGGACATGCGCACCGAGAATCAGTGAGATCTTTTTTCGACCGCCTCGAGAAAATGGCGTGTTAATTTACTTTCTCCAACTATTTCAAATTTCTACACTTGAAAGTGCTCGATTTTGGTGTACTGAAGCATAGAACTAGAAACTTCAGCCCTTCAGCTACGTGGTGACATCATTAGATCCAGACAGGGGCCCCTTGGAACGTGGAGAAATTGGCTGCAAACTGGTGAGTGCTTTATTTCTGATTTCCGTTGTGTGGTACCAACAATTAACCTATGGACCTTAATTATTTCGTGATTTCATATCAATATATTTATGTTTGTTCGCGCTTTCATTAATTAAAATATATACAGTCCATTGCAGTTATCGTTTTTCTAACTGCGGGCAAACACATTGTCATTTAGATTTTCAAAAATTTTGATAGACATTTCGTCTGTACCAGAGGCATTCTTATTTTTAATCTCGTTTATTATTTCCTTTAGTTCAATGACATTAGTGTTATCTAATGTAAAAGTTTCTTCTACAACGCATTGTTGCATTTTTTCTAAAGGGTCAAAATTAGATTTTAGGCTAATGGTTAATTTTTTCGCCCCTGTACAATAATATTTATTTAACAAATTTGCATCAATCTTCGCAGGTGCTTTTATCGAGTGGTTTTTGCCTCTAATGTCATTAACTATTGCGCAAGCTTCCATACTTTTGTTTTTTGCTTTAAAAATTCTATTATAATAAAATGTTCTTTTGGCTAGTTTTATTACTTTTTTGTAGGTTTTTCGATACCTTTTAACATATTCAATAAAAAATAAGCAGTCAGTAAACTTGGAGATGGTATTTAGAGATCTAAGATTTATAGATGAGGATTTGATGCCTGCTGTTAACCAGCCTTTTTTTCCTTTCTTTTTCTCATTCGTCTCAAAGGGAAGCTTGTTTTAAATGTGTGTGTGAGTGCAGAATAGAGTGAAACGATTTAATGGGGTTTTCGTTAGACAAGACATTTTGCCAGTTTAACAAACTACTTTTTTCTCTGAAAACGTGAAAGTTTTTTCGCGAATATATTCGTTTGCATTGAGACGGAAGTTTAGAAAAATTTTTTAGTACTGGAAAAGAAGCCAACAGTGCTTCGTGGTCTGATATTTCAACAGGAATCACTGGGCATGTGGTTTCCTCAATATTAAAGTTGGTGCAAAAATAATCAATAACCGTAGAAGTGGATTCCGGATGCAGCAACTTTTTTTAACAAATCATGGCATAAAATTCACTCTGTTTTAAAATATCACAAATACAAGGCTTATAAATTTTTACCCGTGCAAAATTTAAGCAACGAAAATAAAATAAACAGATTACATTTTTGTCAGGAAATACAACGAGGAATAGCGGCAAATCAAATAAAGGTTCCCGCCCGGCGCTTATAGGCGGTGGCTTTTGGTTGGATTTCTTTTAAATTTCAGTATGTTGTAGAGCTTGATGCCCTGATAAAAAGTTACCATTGCCCCATCGTCGTCCGACCTATAGTTTCTAAGATACAGAGGTTCAAATTGTCAGTTTTTAGCTTTCGTGCATTTTTCAGAAAAAACTATTTCAGGTTATTTCTACCTATTCTGAAAAATTATAATATTGTTTGTTATGTATCAAACGTTACGTCACAAGTAGAGCTTAATACACAAACAAAAAAATTGGACCTATTAACAGTTTGCTACATTCAGTGGCGTTCCAAACATAAAAATTATTATAAAATATTTATTCAAAAAACGATGCTTTACAGAATTAACTATAAAAAAAGAACAAACGGTGGAATTTTTTTTGATTTTTCGTGTCTTTTAGGAATTTTCCAAAGAAATGAGAGTATGTATAAATGGTAAAAATCGGTTTGTAAAGTTTTTCAAAAAACGCTTTAAAACTCTAAGCTTTTTAGGATTTTATTGTTTAATATTAAATTTAAATGCAAAATAATTTCGCTTTTCTTTAACGATAATATTTAAACAAATATAATTATAAGGTTAATTGAATGATTTTTGTGGCTCACAGTACTTTTCTAACCATTTATTTATTCAGTGGCGTGCAATTTACCAAGATAAATGTTTGAAATCCTAACTTCTTTTGACATTGATTTTTTGGCGACATTAATAGTAAAATAAAAAAGTTTAACAATATAATCTATCAATTTGACAATGGCAGGTTAGTGAAACGAGCTAAAGGTGAGCTCTACACGATAAAAAGTTATACCGGGTGAGCCTAAAAAAACCGGACATATTTTTTTCATTATAATTTTGGAACTATACAATCGATTCTAATGGGACAAACTGTGCTTGGCAGAGAATTAATCAGAGATCTGATTAAATATATTTTTTTGTCCGATATCTCAAAATCGAAGATGGCGAACGAAATTAAATTGTACCCTTCAAAGATGCTCGTTTATTCTTATGTTGCGAACATGTTTTATTTTCGTCCGCCATCTTGGATTTTGAGATATCTGACAAAAAAAAATATTTAGTCAAAACTCTGATTAATTCTCTGCCAAGTGCAGTTTATCTTATTAAAATCAATCATATAATTCAAAAGTTATAATGAAAAAAAAATTGTCTGTTTTTTTGGACCACGCGGTATAACTTTTTTTCGTGTAAAGCTCACCTTTAGCTCGTTTCACTAACCTACCAATGTCAAATTGACAAATCATAGTGTTAAACTTTTTTATTTTACTTTAATGTCGCAAAACAATTAATGTCAAAAGAAGTTAGGATTTCGAACATTTATCTTGGTAAGTTGCACGCCACTGAATGAAAAAATGATTCAAAAAGTACTGTCAGCAACAGAAATTATTCCATTTACCTCATAATTATATTTGTTGAAATATTATTGTTAAAAACAAGCGAAAGTATTTTGCATTTCTAAAAAAAAAACATTAAAATCCTAGAAAGCTTAAAGTTTTACAGCGTTTTATGAAAAACTTTACAAACCGATTTTTACCATTTATACATATTCCGGTTCCTTTGGGAGATTTCTAAAAGACAGGAAAAAACAAAAAAAATTCCACCGTTTGTACTTTTTTTATAGTTAATTCTGTAAAGCATCGTTTTTTGAATAAATATTTTTTAATAGTTTTTATGTTTGGAACGCCACTGAATGTAGCAAACTGTTTATATGTCCAATTTTTTTATTTGTGTATTAAGCTCTACTTGTGACCTAACGTTTGATATACAACAGCTAATAATACCATTTTTCAGAATAGGTAGAAATTACTTGAAATAGTTTTCTGTGAAAAATGCACAAAAGCTAAAAACTGAAACTTTGAACCCCTGTATCTTTGAAACCATAGGTTGGACGACGATGGGGCAATAATAGCTTTTCATCAGGGCAAGAATATCTACAACATACTAAAATTTAAAAGAAATCCAACCAAAAGCCACCACCCATAAGCTCCGAGCGGGATCCTTTGTCAAATATAATTTTTACTGATAAGGCAGCATTCACCACGGCGGGAATGTTCAGTAGAAAAAATAAGCATATTTGGTCAAGAGAAAACAATACATATATGGAGAAAACTCGCATACTTTACAAGCTGTCAAAATTCAAGGACGCAGATCCCTACATGTTTGGTGCCGTCTCCTGAATAACAGAGTTATTGGGCCTATATTTTTAAATGGTGACTTAACCGAAGAAAAATACCATGATTTGTTGCGAAATGAAATAGAAGAGCTTTACTCCCTGTTAATAACTATAGAAATTTAATATGGCAACAGGACGGAGCCCCCCCACATAACATCCAGCCAGTAACGATTTTTTTAAATAATAGATATATGTATTGGATAGGAAGATTCGGCACATTATTATGGCCAGCAAATAGCCCCGATTTGTGGCCCCTTGATTTTTTTTTGTAGGGCTACCTAAAAAATAAGGTGTGTTATAACAGGCCGCAAACACTTCAAATGTTACAACAGAAAATAGAGCAAACAATTGTTGCTCTTAACGAAAATTTTGCGAACTCTATCTTTCAAGGTATCCACAGAAAATTTGTAAGAATTATTCAAAATTGTATTACTAATCAAGGAGGCTATGTAGAAAATGAAAAATGAAGTAATAAATATTTTTTTCTTTCTCAAAAATTGCATAATTTTTTGTTTTTACTGGCTTGCGGCGCCACACATTACTGCGCAGAATCACCCCGGATAGTAAATATTAATTAATTATATACCTTACAAAAGCAACAGCATCACTTTTTGTGTAAATACGATTGTCTTTTTCATGGCTGCCTTGATGTTTTAAGGAGATCAATTTAAGTATTTTAAACATTTAAGCGCATATATCTCCAAAACTAATGAACAAAATAATACAATTATATATATTTTTAAAATCAGGGATGAAAGAACTATAAATATCTAAAATAATATACAGGGTGTTCCCTTTAAAAAAACCGTCGACCTGTCAAATTTTGACATTTATAATATTTTTTTGACATTCCGACTTAAAAATTCTTAAACTTCGTAAAATAAATATGAAACTTTTGTATTTATCATATTTTGATATCTATTCAAATAAACATTTTAGATATGGTGTAAAAATATACGGGAAAACCCTGTACGTCTGCACGTCTTTACGTCTGTACGTCTGTACGTTTGTATAAAATCCAGCTCAGATAAACCAAACAAAGGGGTGGGGGTTAATTTCAAAAATTATAGGTTTGCTTAAAATATAACTTGTGCGGTACTATGTTAAAGATAACTGTGCATGAAGATAAAAAAAATACAGTATAGTTTTATTGTTCAGTGGTGTTACACTGAGTGGAGAATTTCCCATCGGACGGGTCCGCGGGTGTAGCATAGAGAGTTTTTTTCGCGGACCAAAATGGGTAAAGATTACATTATACATTAATCGTGTAAGCTCGAGTGCCCATAAATTGGCAGGGAATTTTTTCGAGGATTTTAATGCGCGCTAAGGAATTATTTTCTTTACTAATCGTCAAAAGTTTTATAAAAAATATTAAATAGTTTTCCCATAATAGTGTTATTTTAAAACCCTTACACACTCATTATATGCCATACGTAGAGCCCCCTTTTAACTCAAAAGGATATTTGATTTTACCAAATTTTGAGTAAGACCTAGTCATATTATTAATTAAAGCAAAATACATCACATTAACATAAATAAATTAAGTTCAGAAATATACCATGTCTTTGTTAAAATCAGAATTTTAATAAAATATTAAACTTCTTTTTCATAAAAAAAATTAAAAGTCACATGGTTTTTGCATTTACATGGCAGTACGTGACATGCGATAATTTGGGGGCTTGCTTGTAGGTATCCTTTATTAAGGGATCAAAAATTATTTTGATATTGACCTGTCCCCAACGCTCGGTTTACTGCACTTACAAAAAAATCCAATATTTTTTGCGTCATTTTTTCAGTTGGTTTTTTTTCCTAGGTAGGTGATATTGAAGTCAGTTGTATTTTCAAGCGATGTGCAACTAGGTACAAGCCTTGCCTTTCGTACTTCCTATCAACTAATTACAAAAGCACCCCTCTTTTCATAATTTTATACAAAATGGCCAATGAACGCAACTTGCTGTCAAGTCTAGGAAATTATTGGTGAAAGCGATTATATTAATTTTTATCAAGGATTGTTATTATGCAATTTAGCCATAATATGAACATAAAAATTACCTATCTGCACTCATTATACACAACAATAAAGAGCTGGTGAACTGATTTATACTGGTGGAGATCATGTAAGCTTTGCAGGCCCAGAATCCAAATATCCAGTGGCGTTTCACGATGGTCGCTATGAGGAACGGGATACCGATCAGAAAAAATTCGTCTGCGATTGCTAAGTTGACTATGTACATGTTAGTGACTGTTTGCATCTTGGAGAATCGTACCACTACGTAGATTACTAGAGTGTTGCCGATCAGACCCACCTACAAAAAACAATCAGTACCTAAATCCGGCTACTCACCACACTATTTTTTACTGTAATTTTACAGAGCCATAAAAAAATACAGGTACCATTACATTACAGGATTAGCAAAATAACTTGATATACAGGGTGTTCGGCACATGAACCGTCAAAATTTTTTGGGAAATTGTTGGGGTCATTTGCTACCTTTTCAACCTTGGAACTTGGGTCCTTAGAGTCACGGCTAAAGAGATATGAATTTTTTAATTATTTTTTCTCAAATTACCCAAAATCCCACCTTTAAATCCTCGTAAGCTTTTTATTAATGTCTGAAAAAGCACAATTTTTTTTTATAATTCTGTAATCTTATGCTACTTCAACTAATTAATAGATTTGTTAAAATTTATGTACCAAAGGGACATACGATGTTTTTTATTGAAGAACATTAGTGATTTTGTCAAAGAAAATCAATTTCAAAATTAAAAATTACGACGACACTTGAGATTTTCTTTTAAAAACTTCTCTAGTTGATTACCTGTCTAACGGTATGCTACACATTGATTAAAAAAAAACAATTGTGCTTTAAAATACGGATATTCTGTGAGGCGGGCAATAATCGGTCGGACTTGATAAGAAAAACAATTTGATGTTTATAATCGTTTCGAACTAAATTTATAAATAAAGAACAAAATACATTATTGTTAAAAGTTTAACTTTTGTTTATGTAGGTAAACGATCATACACATCAAATTGTTTTTCTTAGCAATTCCGAACGAGTCTCACCCTTCTGACGTAATATCCATATTTTAAAGCAGAAATGTTTTTTTTATCAATGTGTAGCACACCGTTAGAAAGGTAATCAACTAAAGAAGTTTTTAAAAGAAAATGAAGTTCTCAATTGTCGATACTTTTTTTGATTTTTAATTTTGAAATTGATTTTCTTTGACAAAATCACTAATGTTCTTCAATAAAAAACCTCGTATGTCCCTTTGGTACATCAATTTTAACAAATCTATTAATTAGTTGAAGAAGCATAAGATAACAGAATTATTATAAAAAAATGGTGCTTTTCCAGACATTAATAAAAAGCTTACAAGGGTTTAAAGGTGGGATTTGGGATAATTTGAAAAAAAAAATAAAAATTCATATCTGTTTAGCCGTGCCTCTTAGGACCCAAGTTCCAAGGTTGAAAAGATAGCAAATGACCCCAACAATATCCCAAAAACTTTTGACGGTTCATGTGCCTAACACCCTGTATTTTGTAAACTTTTTATGGAAATTTAAAATTTACAAGACAATTTCTTTTTTCCAAACCCTGTTGTGTAAAAAACCAATGTATTCCGTAAAAATGGAAAAATACATCTACAGTACTGAAGAAAACAAATCTACAGTATATGTTATGTGCAAAATTATATGATATTATGGAAAACTACCAAATTTTTTTTCATTGCCCGCGCTACTACTAATATTTGCTAAGTACTTTGGAAGTAGAGGTGGGATGCGATTTTACAAACTGTAACTTTGTCACTGCGACTTGTCTGTCGCTTTCTGCTCCAGTTCGAATGAAATAGCAGTGACATTTTGTCACAGTCTAGCACTGAGCGCCCAGTTCGAACCCCCGCGTCACCTTCGGCGTCGCAGCTTAAAATCGCGATCGCGATTATCCAAACAGTTACAGTCACAGAAGACCACGGTTCGGTCCGATTTGCAGACCAGAAGACTTTCTCCCGTGCTAAGCTCTGAGAAGTATTACAGGCACCTTAAACCGTGCGGCCAAACATTTTGATTAGTTCTTAGGTTTGACATAGATGGCGCTCTTAACAAAATATTGATTTGTTTTTTGGAATCAATACTTACGTTTTTACAAAAAGGGCCAAGATTTCCATACTAAGCAAGAATGTTGCAGTTGTAAACTAGCATAACCAATTTGGATAATATATGCTAATTACAGTTGCGACTTTCTTACAGAGTACTTAAAGACAAAATTAAAGATTTAAAAAATCAAAGAACTTTAATTTTGCCTGTTTCTTGGTCCTTTTTATAGTCTGATTTTCCTTTATGGTGTTTTTGACAACTTTTACTAATTTCAACGTGTCAGACTATTTATTGATAATAAATTATGGTTTTCATCATTGTTTCCAAAAGCAACCACTGCAACTAAACTCTAAAAGTTGTCAATGAAAAGAAATAAGCGACTAATTAATCCTTTTATCTCAACTTACTTAATTTTTTAAATAAAAGGAATACAAAAAGGATTGAAACTTGGTAAAAAAATTTATTAATACAATTTACAAAATATACATGAATCTCAATGACACTTATTAATTAAGTAAGAGTATTTGTTACAATACAGTCGAACCTCTCTAACTCGAACCTCTATAACTCGAACCTCTCTATAATTCGAACCTTTTAAGCGGCCCCTGCACTTTTCGCATGTATTTAAACCCATGTAACTCGAGTTTCTATAACTCGAACTCTCCATAACTCGAACTGTTTTGGTTGTCCCTTCAGGTTCGAGTTATAAAGGTTCGACTGTAGTTAAATATTTTTACACATATATCGCACCCTCAACAAGCTCAAAAAATTAAATTGTTGGAAAATTGCAAAAAACTTTTGCGGTTACCATAAGAAGCTGTGGTAACTTAAAACTTTAAATATATTTTTTTATTATTTGTAATTTGAATTGTGACATTCTTTGACAGTGTATCGATAGTGAGTGACAAACCGCAAAAAGTAAAAATCCTAAAATTAAAATTTTGAGATGTGTCACTTTTGTTCTGAGGGCGGGATATGTGTATTATAAAAATCTTGCCAGTTCGGTAACCATAACAAAATAAGGTTTGTTTATTTAACCTTTTAATTATATGTTTATAGTGACTGGAAAAATTGTCAGCTATCTCTAGACGTTTTCGAAATGATGTGATTGTCCTGCTCTGGTTGGCTAATTTTTTACTGTCAGTTACCACTCTTCGATAAAGGTTTTTGACTTTTGGTGTCAGCTGTTTCTCTCTAGTCAAATTTACTGAACTAAGAATTGAGGATCGTCGACTCTTTTTCAATTCTGAAAAAAAATAAACATTACAATAATTAAAAACAACACACCTTTGTAGATATTTTTTTTTAATATGAAATATTGTATGGATCTCCCTTAAGGCACCACCAAACCAGCAGTTCAGGGAAAATTGTTTTGTATTAAAATATGGCAAAATTTAAATACTACTATCATTGGTACCTATTTTGGTGAGATTTACTTGCATTTGGCTGCTTATTATTTGAGGGATTATTAAAGATTCATATTTTAGAGAATTCACTGAAACACAAATAAATATTTTTTCTTTATTCATGTATTATGCAACATGTATCAAATATTCCTAATATATATCTGTACCCCAGAGCCAGAATATGTTAAGTCCCTTTTTGACTTTTTTTGGTTTGAACAACCTTAATACTTATTTTTTCATATATTTTTATTTGCTAATTATAAACCTCGATATGAACCAATATTAAGTCTATAGACATCATTAGGCAAACAATGTTAAGTCAGTATTAAGGTTGTTCAAACCAAAAAAAGTCAAACATGGACTTAACATAGTCTGGCTCTGAGGTACAGATATAGGGATCATTGATACATTAATTAGCAAACTGTCACACTAAAATCATTCAAAATCATTACATATTAAGCCAAGGGCGCACCCAGGGGGGGGGCCCCGGGGCCCGGGCCCCCCCAAGCCTTAGATTTTTAATATATATTTTCCACATATTTGATGATAAAACATGAAAAATACCTTAAAATTTGACATCAGGAGGCTTCCGGCCCCTCCCAAGCCCAAGCTGTGGCGTAGTGGCGAAAAGACATGACGACCTTTTTTTTTTTTTTTTTTTTTTTTGGCCGCCACTTTTTTGAGGGCGCGCTTTGTAGCTGTCGGGGCCCTCCCCCCCCAAGACACATTCCTGGGTGCGCCACTGATTAAGCTATATATTATAATGCAAAAAAATATTTAAAAAATGTCATCTATATTCTTATTCAAACATATTTTTAAAAAATGTATGAACTATCCCTAGTCTCCCCTATTTTATATATTTTTCTTAATTATACCTATAAACTACCTAATTATGGTTTGCAAAAATATTTACCTTCTGTTTGAACACAATGCTTCCTAATCTTTTGAAACGGTAATTAATGTTCACCTTTTTATTAAAAGATTACGGAAATTACGCAGTTAGGTACAGAAATTACTAGCGGCCTAAAACTAATCCTGCTTTAATCCACTTACCTGCATCTTTCTTCTGGATAAATGAATTCCAAGAATGCCCAAGCCCAAGTCTAAAAATATCCACAAAATAAAACATATTTTTAAAAATATATTTCAACCTCACCAAATTCACAAAATCTGACTCCATTCTGCTAAGAAAATGGCTGTTGGGTGATCAACTTACTGATCTAACCCTTTTATATCTGATGAAGTTTGAAGTCAAGTTACTCTCTCCTTCTATATACTAAAGAAAAAGACGCAATGACACTTTTTGTTCATTGCTTTATTTTGTAATATCAAATGAATGGGGGATTGTGCTGCCTATCCTTGGGGCTGAGGAAAAAGCCAACTGCTGCGATCTATAATAAAAAAAAATTAAAAAAACAATGTACGCGGCCATAGGCTGATCGCTTAAATACTTCTCAAGGATTTCATATAGAGTGAAACTGCTTAAACGAGTTAATATGTTATGGTTACAGTGACTGTTTACCGGTCAGCTTGGGCTGGCTGTCACGTCGCGTCGACGCTGCAGCACAGCGCAGCATAGGGAACAATTTTCGAGATTGCGATTTCGCTATAGGTATAGCATTTACACGGGGTGGGGCCGAGACAGTTTTGGGGGGGCTCGAGAAGCCATGAGGCCGTACATTTTATGCTATTTTATGTTTGTATTCATGAAATATGTGGAAATTATCTAAAAAATCTAAGCTTCAGGGGGAGCCAGCCCCCCCCCAGGCCCCCTATTATATACGTCACTGAATAGTAGTTTATACTCGCCTGCTCTTGTTCTAGTTTCTCGGATGGCGCTTCTTGCGAGGCTTTTCACACTATACACGTAAGATGGGAGACAAAACGGTCTGATTAACTTCTCAAGGGGTCACATTCGATCTTGGACCCCCGTGAGGTTAAGCTTTGAAAGCTACCACGGAAAAATATGAGAGAAACAAAAACTTCTTTTTACCCGATTAGCCACGAAAACTTGTTTAATTTTTAAATTAACGGGTACTACTATTTCTGTTTGTTAGAAACACCCCAAGTTTAAAATTTGATATAATATACCGGTTTATACTTGGAAAATTCCACCATTTTGAAAGCGTTCTTTTGATTCTTATTAGGTTAAAACAAAAAAATGTATTACGTAGCTTTAATACTAATAATATAAATTGCATTATACCCGAAAGTCTTTACACCTGTCAAATAAAACAACTGTTCTTTGACCAACTTGATGAGACTATCACCAAAATCGGTAATACCAGAGAAATAATTATGCTTGGCGATTTTAATAGCCGAACTGGTAGACAAACCCAGAGCAAAGTGATAGGACCATTTGGAGAAGAAGTAACAAAGGATAATGGCTTGAGACTGATGCAATTGTGTGAAACCCACAACCTAAAAATAAATAATGGTTTTTTTAGGGATATAGGATATTCATCGATATACCTGGATTCAGCCAACAAGAAACCTTAAATCAATCATTGACTATGCTATAGGTGGACAACACTCGCAATTAAAGTGGTATGATGTGCGAGCACTTCGTGGTATTACCTGTGGATCTGACCACCATCTGGTAAAAGCAAAAATATTACTCCCTTTAAGAAAAACAAATAAGGACGAAAGTATTAGAGAAAATGAAAACCTAGAGTGCATCGAAGACAATCAAAAATACAACTTTAGAAGTCTAGAAATCGAAAGTACTCAAAGATTGTATCAGAACCGATTAGATAAAAAATTAATAAACACAGTGTAACGTGTCATTTTTACGTTTGGGACAACGTTACATATTTGTTTATTTGGGTAAATGGTCAAGGCTCTTTGATTCGTCTTTCTGTACACAAGTAAGGGTATTTTATAGAGCTAGGTTTGGAGGTTATATAGGGTCTGGGAGGTTACCTTGAGGGGAGGCATTCCATCGAATTACTGTGGACACTACGCACATCGCATTATCTGGACATCGTAATTGGAATTTAAGATCACGGGCTTCGGGAAAAATCACATAAAAATTTTGATTGTTTTGTTTTTATCTGTGGAATTTTGTGATTCACTTGACGTTCATAAAGTTAAACAGCTGTTATGCTGGGGAATGGCGGCGTTGCCGCATCACAAATGGTTTCGGTAACAGGAAGGAAACATTTAGATGAACATTTCATTCCCTTACGTTTATTCTCGAGGATATTGGGACAATCCGAACCCCATATTCTTCACGGATTAGCTAGTTCTGATAGCACGAAAACATATTTAGGTTCACGGTTTGACCAGGAACAACCGAGGCTCCGCCACTTTGATATCTTTATTAATTTGATAGGGAAAGGATAAAATAAATACGAGTTATGCACTTTGGTAAAGGGGAGATAAACGAGGGATAAAAACCAAGACTAAAAGAATAAACGAAATCGTGTGAGTTAACATCTGAACACTCTTGTGCCTTTAAGCAATAGTTCAGTGTGTATTTTTGGGTTCAGGTTCAGAAACAACTTTATTACTGTAGAAATGTTTTACAAAAATGGCGTTAAACCATATGAATATTAGAGAAGACATTTATAAAGAGCGAAGGAAACTTATGACGAAGACTGTAACTGGAGTGCAACTAAATTCTGCGCTCAGTATAGTTTTACTCATATGGGAATTGGTTGAGTGTTCGAATATTAATAATGTGTATGGAGGGTGTCTCGACGTCCTTGTTATAAAAATTCCAACCGTGGAAATAGATCCGACAACACCTCAAGGTTTGTTTTACGTACTTCCTATCCCCTTGGTCGGTGCTGCCCCCTATATACCTGTATAGAACTATCGCTGTATCTCCTCATTGGTTACTTTGAAAACCCCGGGTTTTTTCCTTTCAGTCTGGCCACTGAATGTAGAGATTTATTTTTGGCGGAAAAGTTTTTTATAAATAGGTTTGCATCCTTTATTTGAATTTCACCGGGAAGATTAGGTTGGTACTATTGCGTTTTACCGTCCCCACTCCCCACCAAATTTACAAAACGGTTTCCGGCCACGACATTATTCTGGTATTCTCGACGAAGTGCTTGGTCTCTTGGCTAACAAATTTGGTTGGGTCGACAACAGGCTCTGGGATCGCCATTGTTTTTGGTTTGGCACTGCAGCGAATTGTAGGAGATATCCCAGAGACTGTGAGGAGCGAGCCGTCGTGTTTTCGGCGTAATCGGAAGTGACGCTCGCACCCTGTTTTGAGGGGAATTTAAGTCGGCCTACGCCATTTGCACGGAAAGAGCATCGGTAAGTTCGATTTTATTTTTTTTTTCATTTTTTTATTATTTGAGTACTCTTCAAGATAATATTTGCCTCCCAAATTGTAATTATTTTTCGTGGGAAATGTACTTTTTTTTTGACAAAGGACGTGGGGATTTGTTGGCGTTTTTATATTTTTCTTTTAACCACGTGTTGGATAAAAACTATATATTGTTTTTCTCCTTTGTCTACAGCCCTGTCAATTCCAGCGACGGGACAGTTGGGCTGGACGCTGGTGGGAAGCCGGACGGGCCAGTTATAACCCTGAGAAAGGTACGTTAGGATTATTTTAGTTCATCTGTTTAAATCTACTTTGGGGTCTACTACGTTATACCTCGATGCTTGAAAATGGGTGTTTCTTTTTTTAATGATAAGTTGAGGTCGTTTTATACTGTTTTCAAGAAAAAAAAAAATGCGGATTTTTCGCATTTTTTTTAGAAATTAAAAAATTAGTAAAAACTCATACAAATTGCTATAGAAATAATTTATTTGACGTTTGTTATTTCGAGAAAGAGCGGGACGGCTCACAATCGATGGAGCTTTAAATAAATGGTAATTTAGCCAAAAATAAGGTGACCAACTATCTAGCAAGAGGCGATAAAAAGTTTTTAAGAAATGTATGTACGCATAGAAAAATGGTTACACCAAATTTTTGAAATCTAATGTTCGGCCTGACATCTTGCTCTTTTAATTTGTCGCGCATTTTTGACTCCGTAAAATCGTCCAAAATCGTCTATTGAGCATTTATAATGAAAAAAATGATGCAGAAACAATTATGATAATGATGATTTACAGAAATTCAGCAGTTCGGTTTGGTTCGGGTCGATCTTAGATTAGGTTGGCTGTGTCTTAAAGTAATTCAGCAGGAGTCGGCTGCGCCGACTCCTGCTGAATTACTTTAAGACCCAACAAACCTAACCTAAAACCAAACCGAACGGAACTTAACTGAATCAAATTGAACCAAACCGAACCGAACTAAACCAAAACGAACGGAACCGAACCAAACCGAACCGAACCGGACTGAACGGAACCGAACCGAACCGAACCGAACCGAACCGTACCGCACAAACAATCAGCAAGAATCGGCTGCGCCGATTCTTGTTGAATAGTTCTAACTAAATAATTTCCTACCCTCAGATGCACCGTAACAAGGCTTTGCTGATCCATTCTCTATCTTTGTTGTTTTGTATGTGAGCAACAAGGACTTAATCGCGATTAAATCCATGATCGCGCTTCAGTGCTTACGGTGCATCTGAGCGTAAGTCAGCGTAAGCAAATCCAATTGGGAAATTTGAAATGGCCGAATGACCTGGAAAGTGTCGGCCAAGCAAAAACTCAATCAATGTGTCAAAACATCTGTGGGAAGGTGTACTGTACAAATTTTCAAAATTATGTGAAAAAACCGAGAAAAAACACGAAAAACTAGGTATGTAATTAATTTAAAATTGTTAAATTATTAATCCTAAGCTAATTCATAAATTTATGTCGAAAATTTGACGATGCAGTGATAGAAATTGATTTTTTTCAACCAAAACAAGTCAAAGAAAATCACTATGTAACGTTTTTTAAAAAATTATTTTAAAAAAAACCATACTTTTTTTTTTAATTTCCCGTATCCAAATCGACTAAAAATAGTCCAAAGAATCATTTTCATACAAAAAAATCGTTATATAGAGCGTTTTGACGAGCGAGGTATAACGTAGTAGAACCCTACTTTGTTTTATTGAGTCGACATGGGGTTCTCGATTTAAGTTACTGTGTAGGGGAACTTCGTGCAAAATTGACGAATTCCAGGAAACTGAAACATTTCATTTTCCACAGGGTTTTTACGCTCGGGGCAAGGAACCATCAACACTTGAGACCATGTGCTGCCCTAGCGTGATGTGCTAAGCGGCAGTAGGGGAGGCGCGGACAAGCCGGAACAGCAGGAGTATGTCGGGAAACCTACAACACTTCCAGGTTTACCAAATAAACACCAATAATTATTAAATAATTCAAGGACCAAGGTAGGAGCAAGCCTTAACTATAATTTTTTTCCTCATATATAAATTTTTAATATAACTTAGACGTAATCTTTTCATATATAAGTTTTCACAGTATAATTTCAACATTTCTTGTAAACGCAAGATAAGGTATGACGTCATAACCCTGGTTTTGCGGCATATTTACTACATTGACTTGTTCCCTTCATTTCATTTATTTAAGATAATTTTACTATCAAATTTAAAATGCCTGGCTATTTTGGCCCTATTTAAAGTGTCTTGCTATTTTGGCCCTGACTTGTTTGTGAAAGTATTTTTCTCAGGTTTTACAATCAAAATATACAAGATGAACTAAATTTCTGTATTATTTGTGCAACCCAGTGACCAACTTTGCGGAGACAAAAGAGAGATGAGATTATATGTTTTAGCGGTTTCCTTACATTGTTCTACTTCATGGGGTGGATCTCGGACTGGGTTGCTGTCTGTCTCATTCTACCCAGTGTAGAATGATGACAGCAGATATTTGGTCTAGATCTCCCCTATGACGGAATAATTTTGGAAGTATATTTATTTTTTTCAATCATTTATACAACTGAGTCTCACACTACTGACTCAGATGTAGGTACACTATGGCCTGTTAAAGAACTCCATCTACCTGTAAAGTGCTTCTAGTTTTGTCATCTTAATTCAATCTTTTAGAATTTTATTCTGTTTATTTTTTTTTTGGTTATTCTTAATTACACAAATACTCTGGAAGCCTCGGAAGTAAGTAGAATTTCATTGTTTGGCTGCAACGTTTGGGTTGAACTGTATTTTATTTAAGATCTTCTTTGTAAAACATTGGTATTAAATAATGTGGCGCACTTAAAAGTTTCTTATTTCTGAACCCCCCCTTCTCCACTGTATAAAAGTTACCGGGCATATCAATGTTTTACCTAGCTGGAAAATACAGTTCTGCTTCCAGATATTTGTTCAATTATTCAGTGGGTTTCAGTGTCACAAAATGGCGGCGACGTCTTTAAGCTGCCACAAATGTCACACAACTTTTTTTAAGGCCACAAATTGGCGCCCACATTTTTTTTAATTTTTTTTAAGGCCACAAATTGGCGCCCAACGTGTGTTTTTGGCTAGTTTTTTAACATCTGATGTAATTTTTTGTTCTTTTTTTAATTTGGAAAAAAAAGAAAAAACTTTTTTTTTTGAATTTTTTTTGGAATTTTTTTTTAAAAATTTTTTGTGGTACATCCAAAGCCAGGTTAAAGGCTTTCAGTGGCTGTCAGTGTTTTTTGATACCCAATCTATTTTTTAATGAAAAACAAGATCATTGGTTTTCGTAAATTACACTTTTTAAATATTTTTTTTTGGTAATATTGGTTGATTTGGAACTCGTTTTGTTGTTTTAGGGATTCTCATAGTTTTTATTAGCTTATCTTCACAGGGTTTTTCTGGGAAAATAAAAGATCCATTTTTATTTATTAAGGAATAATAAGTTGATAAAAAAACATGGGAGTTTTTATTGAACAGAGTCCAATTCATGTTCTTAATTCTTTAAAGTTTTTTGTAGGAAGAACATGTGTTAATTTTTTTGTAAAGAAAAATAAACACAGTAATCCAAGTTTACTTCAATTTTTTTGTTGATTTATAGGTGGATGGATTTCCAGACATGGTCTTTTTATGTTTTAAATATATGACATAGGTAGTGTGTTTTTTCTAACAATTTTTTTTTGCAGGTTCATTTATTTATATGTTATTATTTCCTGCTTGTGATAAGATAGAAATTGTTTCACCGATTATTTTTTAGTGCAGTCAATTTATTTAGGTCAACAAGTTAATTTTTTTGGCGATCTTAATTTTTTGTGGGATATCACCACTTGGTATTTGGAATATTTTTACAGGGTTTCACACAAACTTTTCTTGGCTGAGTTGTTTTAAAGTAAAAATAGCTTAACAGCTGGTAGCTTTGTTTAGTTGAAAGTATTAATTAGTAATGAAAGAAAAGGAAAATGAGTTTATTTTGCTGTCATTTTCTTTTCTTGTTTTTGGAGGTAACTGTTGATGACAATTAAGAACTTACGTCACTCAGTTACATCGGGTCAGAGGAGGGTACACTACTAGTGTCGGCTGGGGAGGTTAGGAAACACAAGGCTAAAACCCCTAGAGTGACACCTTGGCTGAAGATCAATGCCAAAAGTCCAGTTGACATTTTTTTTTGGGGTATTTTTTTTGAAAGACAGTTTTTAGGTCTTTGGTTTAGTTGTCTAGTTGTGTTTCGTGACTGGTCAAATTTTTTTGGTAGAAAATACAGCGTTGGGCTTTGGAGTGCATTTTTTAAAAATGACCTACGGGTATTTCTATCAATTAAAGTTTTCTGGTACACATTTATTTTTTTTCTGTATTTTTTTCTGCGTTCAGGTCATAGCTTGGTCATGGCCATTGGAGAGCAAACATTTATGTTTGAGCCTTGAGAAGTTTTGCCTGCTCCGGATTGAATACAGGGAAAATGAATTTGAAGCCCAACTAGATATAATACCACAAAAGAAATGTTTAACTGAGACAGATATAGATATAAGTTTTTTTGATTTTTTTTAGTTCATTTGTAGAGTTCATTTGTAAAGTTCAGTAAATTTTTTAAGTAATGTCATTTTGAGGCCGAAAAATTGGTCAGTGAATTTAAGAGAGACTTTCAACTAAATATAAATGCTAGGCGGTGGTAATTGGTAAAAATATTTCAAAATTTTATTTTTTTTAAATAATTTAATTTTTCGTAAAAAATTATTTCCTTTCTGTTAACATAACTTCTCGAATTCTTGTTTTGGTCAAAACGGTTTGTATAGGGGTCGTAGTTTTAAAGGGTGACCAGACAGGTTATATTTTTTTAGGGGACCAAACGGGAACTTCTTGAGTTACAAAAAGGTGAACTTTTTTTGTCTTAGTTGATCAGGCAGGAATAAATAAATCTTTTACTTCCAAATCATAATTTTAAATAACAAAATTAATTGGTTAAGTGTTTGGGTCTTATATAATGAAAAACGTTTTGTTTTTGAGGATACTGGTATGATATGAAATTATTTTAATTTCATGCCAAATGTTAGTTGACGGCAGATATGCTAGTCTTCAGTTTTTTCGTTAGTTTGCATTTCAGGACAGTGGCGTGTACTTAAAGGGGCCTTACATCTGCGCCCATTGTAAAGCAACTTCCAACATACTTGCTTAGCTTTTCACTTAATCTTCGTTTTGTTGCTTCTGAAATTAAAGCGTTATGTTGGATAACGATGGATGGTGGTAGACTGAGAAAGTACCTAGGTATTTAGGGATGAAAACTTGGAAGTTGTGGACAATTGGGAAATAATTTTTGTTATTTCATTTTTTTTTTAATTTTAAAATAATTTCATACTGGTGACCTCAAATAATGAAGCAAAATTTTGTGGAATAAATGGGAAAGTGTTCAGGTTAAACAATAAATTTAAGATCATTGATTTCTAAAAAAAGATTCCAACCTAAGAATAAATTTAAAAACAATAGGTTTTCTTTGATGCGACTAAACAATGATGAGGGCATATATTTTTTTGTTATGCATAATATGATAGTAGTACCTTTTGTATTGCAATAATTAGGGGTTTTCCTCCCGCGAGCTGGGTGAAAATGGAAGAAATGTTTGGTTCGGAGTGTAGAAATCGAGGAACGAGGACTTCCTGCTAATCTTTTTAGGATTTCGCAACTTCGGTTTTCGCTAAATTAAAATACATCCAAATTTGGCCTACAGGCTGAATCTCGCATTTTCCATGACCTTGCAGATTCGCGGAGAAAGACAAATTTTGTGATCTATTTAATTATGATAGGAACTAAAATAGTAACATGCACATGAGGGGACTAGATATATTTAGGTTGGAAAGTATTAAGAACACTGATCTGAACAATTTTCCATAATAGTGTCCTATTTTCACAGGGTGCTTCAAAATATCTTCACCCTTTCCTTGAAATAAGATATTGTTTCGCCTGTGGGTGTTTAACTGTTTAAAAATATATAGGGTCCAGATGGGATTGGAATGGAAATCACAAGTTTTGGGTTTTATTGACATTATACTTAGGGAATAGGGGAAATGTCTAATAAAAAGTTTTTTGGTTTTAGGCCGAGTTTTGTTGAGATAACAAAAGTTTAATTGGGGCCGGGAGTTTTATTATGCTCTTTTAAAATTAATGTAATAGTTTTTGGTTCTTGATTTTGTTCTCTGGTTTTTACGCAGGATTATTCCCAACTGTTTCATTTCTAAATATCATTTGTAGGTGATGGGGTCTCATTAGCCCTTGGACATTTGGTAGATTTGCTTTGACTGATAGTTGTGGAGTGGGCCCAACTTAATTTTATATCTCGTAAACACCGGGAATAGGGATCTGAGAATGCATTAAGCAGTAAAATTTTTTTTTTGATTAGATGTTGTGTGTAAAGACACTTGAGTAGGCAGATTTAGTTTTACAACGTTCTTATAGGTGATCCTTGAAATTGTTTCCATATTTGTTTTTTGAAAGTGCACACAAGATAATTCTTTACGGAGTTGAGTGCAAAGGTTCTTCACATTATAGTGGTACAGTAAATAAGTACTAACGTTGCTTATTTCCTTAAGTAATAATTTTAAACTAATACACTAACATCGGTTGTTTTTTTGTAACATGAATGTTTTTTACTTTTCCTAAACTGATTGGTTTTTTTGCAATTACGATTTTTATACCTTATGATTCTTAAGTAAATTTAATTTTCAACATTTTTTTGTATAGTAAATTAATTTTTCTAGCTCATTTACTTTTCACATTGCCACAGTTTTGGGAGAGGGAAGGGAATTGACAACTGTTTTTTTTTAAGGAAAAGAACAAAAACTGTTGCATGACAACTCGAATAAGATTTTTCTGGTGCTGGTTCTATTAAATTTTTTTTTTAAGGTTCACTAATAGGAGCTGCAACCCCACTTAAACATTTTTAATTTTTTTGAAAATATTTTTTAAATATTTTTTTTTTAAATTTTTTTTAAGAAAGGAAACTTGATTTTCTTGTTGCAAAATTTTTTTTTGGTGCATAGTAAGTACCTTGTCCCTACAATGATTCTACCAGTTTATTTAAATATTTTTTTTTCTGAATTAAAATATAATTTTATTTCGAACCCTCACGTTTTAGCAACCTATCATCATTTGTTTTAATTTTTTTTTCTCCCTACTCCAAACCACCTATTAGGGTAGAGTAATATTTTGAACATTGTAGTGAGCCACTATTTAATTTTTTTTATTATTGTGCTATTGTGGTCGCCACCAAAAAATTTTTAAAAATTTTTTGCGCACCTTTCGGTACGATCCTAGGGTCTTTTTGACCATGACCATGGTTTGCATCAATTTAGTTAAAATTTTGGGAATTTCATTTTAACAATTATTAGAGAGTTGCAGTCCTACCAAGACGTTATTTGTAAATTTTTTATTACCATCGGTAATTTTTTTAAATTTTCTTTTATTTTTTTTTAATTACACACAACATCCTTACTAGTCTAATTCGACGCAATTTCAGCGAGCGGATTTTTTTTTAATTGAGCATATTTTACGATTTCTATAACATGAACATTCGTTCCGACGTTTATTGCGTTCACTTATATATTAAGGGATGATGTGACCTTAAGCAATGCATGTTTCGTGTAAACTCAGAGTAGGTAAGCAGGTTAAAGTGGGTTTTGATTTTTTCTTTTTAGAAAAATCATTGTATACGGCGATTTGGGTTTTTTTTTTGAGGAGTTTATTAGTGGAGCCGTTCTGCAATAGCAGGAGTATACCCTAGCGTTAACTGTGTACAACAGCTTTGGGATTTTTGTTATAGGTAGTCTGTTGTACGTTCCATTTAGGGATACATTTACCTATTCGGTTGCTGAGGTAAACAAACATCACTTAACTTTAATTTTAATCCAGTTCAGCTAGGATAAGCGCAATTATTTTTTTTTGGTTTTACTCACGCAGGAGTGAAACATAAGACCTAAACACTGCCAAAACTCTTGTCTCTCTTTTATTTTTCTCTGCAAGGTTGGACGTCATAGTTGGTTGTACAAGTACTTAACATAAATTATGATTACATTTTTAAATGCAAATAAATTTTATTTTCTTACTGCTCCGGTGTTTTTCGGTTTTGTTCGCGTCTGCCCGTATTTAAGTTTTATATTTTCTACATTTGTGAGAAAATTTATAGTGATTTTCACTAGTGAATTTAAAGTGAACTTTGTGTTTGTTATTGCGTTGTTTAGTTTTTATAATTGGGAGGTATAATTAAGAGTTTTGAAGTTTAAAGTTTGAATATAAAAGGCACTATGGCTGTTTCTGTGAGTCGGTTGTCTGACATAAGGTACTTAGTCAAGGACGAATTAATCTATGAGTTAACATGGAGAGGCATAGCCATTGGATCGGTGGAAGAAATGAAACAACAGCTTATGCTGATTAAGCAAAGAGAAAAGACTGATACAAGTATGAGATACCCTCCGTATCCCTTTAAATTTGGCCAAGATGCTTTTAGCTGCATGAAGAAGCTTGATAGTCTGGTACCGCTGGTAGAGAAGTTCTCTGGTACGAGCAAAGGGGGAGAGTTTAGGAAAATCGCTGTAAGGTTGGAACATGTGTTAGCCAGGATAAATAACATGAATCCGTCGAACTTTGAAGAAAGTCAAACAAAAGGCATACTGGTTGCGGAAACCTTGAGTTTGATTGGGAGGTTGCAGAGCCAAGCAACAGATTTATTAAGAGTTGGCGTGAACTCAGATGATGATGAAGCATCTGAAACCCAATCAACGAGTCGAAGCTCAGATCACTCGACAAATGTTGGCAACATTCCCAGCCAGTCTCACTCGTCGTTACAGACTATTTGAGTAAGTTTTCCTTAGTTTTTCCAATGCGAACAGCCCCTACTCAAGCTGTTGTCAAGCATCTCGAGGAGCAAGTATTTATGGTCTTCGGAGTACCCCGTTTGATACTTTGTGATAATGGCCCTCAGTACAAAAGTAATGAGTTTAAGCGTTTTGCTGAGAGTTATCAGGTTAAAATTCAGTATAATCCGTATTATCACCCCAGAGCAAATCCAACAGAAAGGACGAATCGCACGTTAAAAACCATGTTATGTTGTTATGTGAAAAACAACCACAGGAAGTGGGACGAACAAATACATAAACTTGCCTGCGCGATTCGTACTGCAACCCATGAGACAACCAGGATGTCTCCTTTCTTTGTTAATTTTGGTAGGAATATGTGTTTGTCAGGAAAAGATTACTCCAACCCAGTTTTTGGTGTACAAACTGCAGCTGAAAGTAAGAACGAAGGTTTCCGGAAGCTCTATGCTGATGTTAAGAGAAGTTTAGAGGTGGCTGGAGAGAAAAACGTAGTTCAGTATAATTTGCGTACAAGGGTACCCAACTTTGCTGTGGGTCAGCGTGTTTGGAAGAAAAATTATGTTTTGTCGGATGCTGCGAAGTTTTTCTCGAAGAAGTTAGCACCGAAATTCGTTGGTCCTTATGTGATTAGGAATAAAATTTCTCCATGGATATTTGAGCTTCAGGAACCATCGGGTAAAGTACTGCCAGGGAGTTGGCATGCCAAAGACCTTAAGTCGGCAGCGGATCTCTCCGATTAACCTTTTTAGGTTAATCGTCTTGAAGTTGGGGGGGGATTATGTAACGTGTCATTTTTACGTTTGGGACAACGTTACATAATTGTTTATTTGGGTAAATGGTCAAGGCTCTTTGATTCGTCTTTCTGTACACAAGTAAGGGTATTTTATAGAGCTAGGTTTGGAGGTTATATAGGGTCTGGGAGGTTACCTTGAGGGGAGGCATTCCATCGAATTACTGTGGACACTACGCACATCGCATTATCTGGACATCGTAATTGGAATTTAAGATCACGGGCTTCGGGAAAAATCACATAAAAATTTTGATTGTTTTGTTTTTATCTGTGGAATTTTGTGATTCACTTGACGTTCATAAAGTTAAACAGCTGTTATGCTGGGGAATGGCGGCGTTGCCGCATCACAAATGGTTTCGGTAACAGGAAGGAAACATTTAGATGAACATTTCATTCCCTTACGTTTATTCTCGAGGATATTGGGACAATCCGAACCCCATATTCTTCACGGATTAGCTAGTTCTGATAGCACGAAAACATATTTAGGTTCACGGTTTGACCAGGAACAACCGAGGCTCCGCCACTTTGATATCTTTATTAATTTGATAGGGAAAGGATAAAATAAATACGAGTTATGCACTTTGGTAAAGGGGAGATAAACGAGGGATAAAAACCAAGACTAAAAGAATAAACGAAATCGTGTGAGTTAACATCTGAACACTCTTGTGCCTTTAAGCAATAGTTCAGTGTGTATTTTTGGGTTCAGGTTCAGAAACAACTTTATTACTGTAGAAATGTTTTACAAAAATGGCGTTAAACCATATGAATATTAGAGAAGACATTTATAAAGAGCGAAGGAAACTTATGACGAAGACTGTAACTGGAGTGCAACTAAATTCTGCGCTCAGTATAGTTTTACTCATATGGGAATTGGTTGAGTGTTCGAATATTAATAATGTGTATGGAGGGTGTCTCGACGTCCTTGTTATAAAAATTCCAACCGTGGAAATAGATCCGACAACACCTCAAGGTTTGTTTTACGTACTTCCTATCCCCTTGGTCGGTGCTGCCCCCTATATACCTGTATAGAACTATCGCTGTATCTCCTCATTGGTTACTTTGAAAACCCCGGGTTTTTTCCTTCCAGTCTGGCCACTGAATGTAGAGATTTATTTTTGGCGGAAAAGTTTTTTATAAATAGGTTTGCATCCTTTATTTGAATTTCACCGGGAAGATTAGGTTGGTACTATTGCGTTTTACCGTCCCCACTCCCCACCAAATTTACAAAACGGTTTCCGGCCACGACATTATTCTGGTATTCTCGACGAAGTGCTTGGTCTCTTGGCTAACAAATTTGGTTGGGTCGACAACAGGCTCTGGGATCGCCATTGTTTTTGGTTTGGCACTGCAGCGAATTGTAGGAGATATCCCAGAGACTGTGAGGAGCGAGCCGTCGTGTTTTCGGCGTAATCGGAAGTGACGCTCGCACCCTGTTTTGAGGGGAATTTAAGTCGGCCTACGCCATTTGCACGGAAAGAGCATCGGTAAGTTCGATTTTATTTTTTTTTTCATTTTTTTATTATTTGAGTACTCTTCAAGATAATATTTGCCTCCCAAATTGTAATTATTTTTCGTGGGAAATGTACTTTTTTTTTGACAAAGGACGTGGGGATTTGTTGGCGTTTTTATATTTTTCTTTTAACCACGTGTTGGATAAAAACTATATATTGTTTTTCTCCTTTGTCTACAGCCCTGTCAATTCCAGCGACGGGACAGTTGGGCTGGACGCTGGTGGGAAGCCGGACGGGCCAGTTATAACCCTGAGAAAGGTACGTTAGGATTATTTTAGTTCATCTGTTTAAATCTACTTTGTTTTATTGAGTCGACATGGGGTTCTCGATTTAAGTTACTGTGTAGGGGAACTTCGTGCAAAATTGACGAATTCCAGGAAACTGAAACATTTCATTTTCCACAGGGTTTTTACGCTCGGGGCAAGGAACCATCAACACTTGAGACCATGTGCTGCCCTAGCGTGATGTGCTAAGCGGCAGTAGGGGAGGCGCGGACAAGCCGGAACAGCAGGAGTATGTCGGGAAACCTACAACACTTCCAGGTTTACCAAATAAACACCAATAATTATTAAATAATTCAAGGACCAAGGTAGGAGCAAGCCTTAACTATAATTTTTTTCCTCATATATAAATTTTTAATATAACTTAGACGTAATCTTTTCATATATAAGTTTTCACAGTATAATTTCAACATTTCTTGTAAACGCAAGATAAGGTATGACGTCATAACCCTGGTTTTGCGGCATATTTACTACATTGACTTGTTCCCTTCATTTCATTTATTTAAGATAATTTTACTATCAAATTTAAAATGCCTGGCTATTTTGGCCCTATTTAAAGTGCCTTGCTATTTTGGCCCTGACTTGTTTGTGAAAGTATTTTTCTCAGGTTTTACAATCAAAATATACAAGATGAACTAAATTTCTGTATTATTTGTGCAACCCAGTGACCAACTTTGCGGAGACAAAAGAGAGATGAGATTATATGTTTTAGCGGTTTCCTTACATTGTTCTACTTCATGGGGTGGATCTCGGACTGGGTTGCTGTCTGTCTCATTCTACCCAGTGTAGAATGATGACAGCAGATATTTGGTCTAGATCTCCCCTATGACGGAATAATTTTGGAAGTATATTTATTTTTTTCAATCATTTATACAACTGAGTCTCACACTACTGACTCAGATGTAGGTACACTATGGCCTGTTAAAGAACTCCATCTACCTGTAAAGTGCTTCTAGTTTTGTCATCTTAATTCAATCTTTTAGAATTTTATTCTGTTTATTTTTTTTTGGTTATTCTTAATTACACAAATACTCTGGAAGCCTCGGAAGTAAGTAGAATTTCATTGTTTGGCTGCAACGTTTGGGTTGAACTGTATTTTATTTAAGATCTTCTTTGTAAAACATTGGTATTAAATAATGTGGCGCACTTAAAAGTTTCTTATTTCTGAACCCCCCCTTCTCCACTGTATAAAAGTTACCGGGCATATCAATGTTTTACCTAGCTGGAAAATACAGTTCTGCTTCCAGATATTTGTTCAATTATTCAGTGGGTTTCAGTGTCACAAAATGGCGGCGACGTCTTTAAGCTGCCACAAATGTCACACAACTTTTTTTAAGGCCACAAATTGGCGCCCACATTTTTTTAAATTTTTTTTAAGGCCACAACAGAACACTCATTTGAAGAGATATATACAAACATAATAAAAAGCTTGAAGGAAGCAAGCATCGAAGCTGTTGGATACCAAGATAATAGAAATAGCAGGAAGATGTGGTGGACGGAAAAAATACAGGAAATGGTCAAAGAGAAAAAACGCACATACTTGAAATGGCTAAGTACTAAAAAACAAAGAGACCTAGAAATCTACAGGGAAACCAAAAGACAGCTGAGAAATTTGATACGCACAGAAAAAAATGAACTGTTCGAGCGCAAATGCCACGATATCAATACACACGTAGGAGGTAGGCAGAGTTCTGAAGTATGGAAATTCATTTCTACAGTAAAAAACCCAACAAAAGAAAAAGTAAACATCCAGATCATTAAACCAGAACAATGGACAGAACACTACAAGGGATTGCTGCAGGAAAGGAGACCCGAATATCTGGCAGCCTCTCCGAGGAGAGACATAGAAGTACACGGAGAGGAAGTAATCATCGAAAAAGAAATGATAAAAAATAGTATTAAAAAGCCTAAATCCGGAAAAGCTAGCGGACCTGGAGGAATATATGCTGAAATGCTCAAATATGGATCAGAGAAACTAATCGAAAATCTCACATATATTATCAATCAATGCATAAACGGACATCCAGTACCTGATGATTGGAAAATTGCATTCATATCCTCAATACATAAAAAAGGAAACAAGCTGGATTGCAACAATTACAGAGGAATTTCAGTAACTAGTACTCTCAGTAGATTGTACGGTAGGATTCTTAGAGATCTAATAGAGAAGGATTTTCATGAACAAGAAGAAGAAGAGCAAAGTGGGTTTCGTGCAGGCAGCTCTTGTAGTGATAATGTTTTTTGTCTTAAACAAGTAATTGAGAAAAGGAGCGCCAGAAATATAGAGACTCATGTTACCTTTGTGGACCTACAAAAAGCATATGATACCGTTCCAGTAGAAAAACTATGGACAGTGCTAGAGCAGACTAATATCAATCATACATACATAAAAGCGATAAAAGAACTATACAAAGGGTCAAAATCTAAAATTAAAATTGGAAATCGACTTTAAAAAGAATCCCTGGTAACACAAGGCTGAAGACAGGGATGTTGTATTTCTCCAACTCTGTTTAAAATATATATCGCAGTAGCTCTAAAAAACTGGAAACGGAAAGTGCACGGCATGGGAATACAACTTAACGACCGATTTACCATATACACACTACAGTTTGTTGACGACCAAGTAGTTGTAGCTAATGATAAAGAGGACATGGAGTATATGATGAGAAAGTTAATGGAAGAATACCAAAAGTGGGGATTAACAGTGAACGTGGACAAGACACAGTACTTATGTATTGGAAACGAATCCAGTGAGTTAGAACTAGACAATGGACAAGTAATATCTCCATGCAATGAGTATGTATACTTGGGTGTCACATTTGATAAGACAGGAACAGACTGTAAAGAACTGGAAAAAACAATAGTAAAACAAAAAAGGTTATTGGAGGTCTTAACAGTATTTTATGGAGCAGAGAGATAAAAAAGAATGTAAAATTTAACATATAAGAAACAATGGTGAAAAGCACGCTGTTGTATGGAATAGAGACTTGTGGCGTAACAGAAAAATACAAAACAAAAATGGAAAGTGTCGAAATGGATGCAATAAGAAGATCAATGAGAATATCTAGAACAGATCACATAAGAAATGAGATCATAAAAGAAAGAATGGGAATCGAAGGGAGCATAACGGATGACATCACTAAAAGACAACTGATATGGTACGGCCATGTACAACGGTGAACGACGAAAGATTACCAAAGCAGGTCCTAGAATGCCAACCAATAGGGTGCAGAAAAAGAGGGCGTCCTAAACTAGAATGGCAACAGTCAATCCAAAGATCAATGAGTCAAAAAAATCTGACAGAAGATGATTGTCAGGATCGAAGGAAGCGGAGAATAGGCGTCGGACAACGTAGAAAAACGTTCTAAACCGACTAAATAAAAAAATAAAAATAAAAAACAAGTAAAGCGTTCAATAAGCAGTTTTTTTCCCATTACCCTTGACTTATTGTAAAAACTCTTACCAAACAAACTATCGTAAACAGAATCGTTTGTACAATCTGGACGACCACTGGAAACATCGGCGTTTCACCGTTTTCTTCATAGTAATTCGTCAGATTGCCTAGAAACTCGCTGTTTGACACGTTTACTTCATCCATTTTTAACGTCGCTTAAAGTTGCTACATTAGTCTAAATTGAATATCCTGAAATAAAAAAAAGTTATATGATGTTGTTGCCTAGTGTATATAAAAGAAAATTGGTCTGTTTTTAACGCAACCCGTTCCAATGCACATTAATAGGTAATAGTAGGAAAATATTTAGTGATAAATTAAAGGGATTTTGCAGGGAAATAATTAAATTAATTAAGATGAAATGAAAAAATGTTTGTAAGCAAATCCTCAAAAACGTGTAGACACGCGTGTTGTGTTCTTTATCGATATGAGAGTAAGCATGAAAATAAAAAGAAATAAATGATATAAAAAAAACAAGTGTTAAAATGCCCACATTTGTTAAAAAAAACTGTTGAATTGCAGTATCAGTCACGGTAGCCAAAAGATTGATGTCACTACAGAAAAATAAATTAATTAGTTGTGGTAAGGTCTTGATAAGAATCCAAAGCCTGGAGTCTTACCACTTATTAAAAGCCGAGGAAGAGTCAAAAGACGGAAAAGACATTTAGACAAACTAAAAATAAAGTTTTTGGTGAAATTTCTAAGAGAGGTAAGGGCAGTTTTTCTGAAGAAAAAACTGTCGAATTGCATATCAGTCACGGTAGCCTATGTATGAATGCAAAATTTTTCGTCACTGCACTTCGTAAATATCTACGATCCAGAGTTTTACCAAAAACTGAAACGGATATTACCAGAGAATAGTCAAAAGACCAGAAGAAAAACGGTTGTGGACAAATTCTCAAAACTGTAAGAGCCATGGGCACCAAATTTAATACCGACATAATGCGAAAAATACGACTGAAGAGGGAATAATATAAAAGGGCTTAAAACACTTTAAGATGAACGAAAATATTGCAATATAAAAACTGCTCGAAAGTTAAAAAATATTGCGCCCTATGTGAATATTTTAGAAAAATTAAGTACTAAGGATCCCGTCGCGCCGCAGAAGCATACAAAAACAAAATAAATTGGCACGCTTTATTTTTAATGTTAAATAATTACCAGAGATTAGTCAAAAGACTAAAAGAAAAACGTTTGTGGACAAATTCTCAAAACTGTAAGAGCCATGGGCACCAAATTTAATACCGACATAATGCGAAAAATACGACTGAAGAGGGAATAATATAAAAGGGCTTAAAACACTTTAAGATGAACGAAAATATTGCAATATAAAAACTGCTCAAAAGTTAAAAAATATTGCGCCCTATGTGAATATTTTAGAAAAATTAAGTACTAAGGATCCCGTCGCGCCGCAGAAGCATACAAAAACAAAATAAATTGGCACGCTTTATTTTTAATGTTAAATAATTACCAGAGATTAGTCAAAAGACTAAAAGAAAAACGTTTGTGGACAAATTCTCAAAACTGTAAGAGCCATGGGCACCAAATTTAATACCGACATAATGCGAAAAATACGACTAGAAGAGGGAATAAATAAACGGGCTTGAAACACTTTAAGATGAAGGAAAATAGTGCAATATAAAAACTGCTCCAAAGTTAAAAAAGATTGCGCCCTATGTGAATATTTTAGAAAAATTAAGTACTAAGAATCCCGTCGCGCCGCAGAAGCAAACAAAACCAAAATAAATTGGCACACTTTATTTTTAATGTTATAAAATATATAATTTTGCATAGCGTCTGAGTAAAGTTATGAATTTTTTCCAAAAGCGACAAACAAATTTTTAAGAAACGGAGCTAAAACACTTGTTGATAGAACAGAAGGAAATAGCAACAAATACCCTGAAAGATTTCTTTATTTCGTCGGGGGTTTAAAATTATATAGCACTATTTGAAATAATATGAATGAAATAAATGGATCTATGACGGATCTGATAGCTTCCTAGCTAGCATATTAGCAAACGTTAAGTGAAGCCATGATATATTAGTTTTTGTAAATATCTCAGAAACTAAAGCTCCTACACAGTTTTTGGTAATAAAATAAATTATTAAGCAAAAAATAGTCTACTATACTTTGAAAACCGCACATTGATGCGATGCTCCGTTAAAAAGTTTTTTTTTATATTTTTTAATTGTCATTAGCAATAATGGATTTTGACCAAAACCTAATCAGCTCGTTAGAGTGTCGAACACTATTTTACCTGAAAATTTTATTAAAATCGGTTCAGCGTTTAGGAGCTATCGTGTTACGGACAGACACACACACACAGACAGACATCACGACGATATTACTAAAATAGGTCAAAATACACCCAAATAACACATTTTCGGCGTTATCTCAAAGAAAAAAGTTCGTTGAAAACTATACCTTTTCTAGCCATTGCTGCGCGGGCTAGGAAGGTAAAAATTGGATTATTATATCGGACCCTTAAATTTTAATTAATATGATTATCATATTTTGGTACTTTAAACCACAAATTGCACTAAAACACACTGAAACTACCTAAATTATTCTGTTTTATCTCTTACGTTGCACCCAAAAAAGATTTTAGCTCTTTGCGAATAAAACCAGTTTTAAACAAAGTTAAATCACAGAGTAATAAAACAACAGCAACTTATGAGGAAAAAGAAACCTCATTTACATCAAACATGTAGAAAATTAAATAATAGTTTGCCAATGGGCGTATTTTCTAACAATTAAAATAAACTCTGAATCTTTTACTCCCCCTAACTCCTTCATAGTTAATTTTTTTTTAATTAATTGATCCGTGTTTTTTCTTTTTTGACATGGTAATGTGCTATTTCAGGCGCAGAATTACGGGAGGGGAAAAAGGGGAAATCCCCCCACAAATCTCAACCTATATTACACAGTAAAAAATTTTCTGTCTTTTCAAAATAAATTGTTTTTCCTTAAAACAATTTGTTTTGAATTAAAATATTTTCTTTTAGTACAACCTCAGAGTAATAAAATATAAAGAGAAGTAGTAGCCCCGTTTTCGGCGGTCATTCATTCATTTGTTGGTAAGCAATGTAGCTTTTCTGCTGTTGCCGCCTCCTCTGCCTCTGTAATTTTATAAATAATAAGTAAGGTTCAACTTCCATGGGCGCACCCAGGGGGGGCCCCGGGGCCCGGGCCCCCCCCCCCCCCAAGCCTTAGATTTTTTAATATATTTTCTACATATTTGATGATAAAACATGAAAAATACCTTAAAATTTGACATGAGGAGGCTTCGGGCCCCCCCCAAGCCCAAGCAGTGGCCTAGTTGCGAAAAGACATGATAACCTTTTTTTTTTTGGTCGCAAGTTTTTTGAGGGCGCGCTTCGTAGCTGTCGGGCCCCCCCCAAGACACATTCCTGGGTGCGCCACTGCAACTTCTTACCTTACCAAAATATATAGTGCTTTGAGTTGGTCATGCGCTTATTGGCCCGCATCGCGTCGTTTTATGCTGTGTATTTCTCATTACATCCTGCGATAAAAACTCATTTAGACAACATAATTTATGAACGGACCCTTTTCCCACAATTTTTTCAGGACGTGGCAACAGGCGTATGACATCATATTATGGATTTCGTGTTAGCAGGGCCGGGTTGCGTTTGGAGCTACTTGGACTATATCCCCAGGTAAAAAGGGTATTCTTTTTCCTATTGTAGAGGACGATTAACTATTAGTCATTGTTCCAACAGTTTCAACCGGTATTAAGGATATTCTATTTTATTATTTTAAAATGAGGATTTTCTGTTTGGAGATTTGAAGCACTATTAACCATTCAAACGAAAATTTCATAGGTTTGTTTTAATTTTCTCTAAGTGTTTAGTAGTTTTGTAGTTTTTCTGTGTAAAACCACACCTTAAGGAAAACAAGCGTCTTGGAATTAAATAAATCCATGACGGATCTGATACCTTCCTAGCCCATTAGCATAATCCACGTTATATCAACCTTGAAAACAGTTTTTTTGTAAATATCTCCGAAATGAAAGCTCCTACGAACTTTTTGGTTATAACATAATTTTTTTCAAAAAACGCTACTATATTCCGAAAACCACATATTGATGCGACGTTCCGTTAAAAAGTTAGCATTTTTTAAACTTTTTACCTGTCAAAAAACTGTCATTACCATTAATGAATTTAGACAAAAATCTAATCACCTCGTTGTAGTATCGAGTGCTATTTTACCTGAAAATTTCATGTAAATCGGTTAAGCAGTTTAGGAGCTATCGCGTTACGGACAGATATACATACATACACACACAACACAGACAGACATCACGACGATTTTGCTAGGGTAGGTCAAAATACACCCAAATAACACATTTTCGGGGTTATCTCAAAAAAAATTTTTTGTCGAAAACAATATCTTCTTTAGCCGTTGCTGTGCGGGCTAGGAAGGTAAAAAGGGTCGGCTCGCCTGCCTACTGCACACCAAGTAGTATAAGTAGTAGCCTTTAGACTGGATTGTTTAGTTTACACTTGAAAACGGTTAGAGATACTTACTTACTGAAACGTCCTGTTTAAAATAAATCAACACAAAAATATTTCATGTAAAAAAAATGCGAAAATGGCATTCCGTAAAAAGAATTGAGATAAAAGTAAGGCCAAGTTCTCCAATACAAATTTCATAATGAAAGATTTTTACTAGTTGGAAATGTTTTTCTAAACTTCGCTATAACAGCCAATCTTCTTTGTTGTTCAATTTAGCACTGTACCTAAGAGTTATTTACAGCCGTAATAGCCAAGTTTAGAAAAACATTTTCAAACTAGTTTCTTACTTTTATTTTGAAATTTGTATTGGAGAACTTGATTTTACTTTTATCTCAATTCTTTTTACGGAATGCCGCGTACTTCGCTTTTTTTTACATGAAATGTTTTTGTTATGATTTCTCTTCTTTTTTAAAGGAATTGGATATTACATTTTTAAAATAGTAAAATATGCGGAATATTGTTCAAAACTTTTGCAATGCCTTACCTAAAATTTTGAGGATTTTTAAATTTTTTCCCATGGTTTTATCATAGTTGCTATCAGTCTTCCAAAGCTCAGCTCTCTAGCGTTTCTGAAAGTGGACAATGTTACTTTTACATAACTTTACATGTATAGGGAAGGGAACTAAATTAAAATTGTCGTGTTTTTAAACTTTTTCCTATAGTTTTATCATAGTTCCTATCAGTCTTCCAATGCTCAACTCTCTAGCGTTTCTGGAAGTGGTGAATGTTACTTTTACATAAGTTGGCATTTATAGGGGAGGAGAGTAAATGAAAATTTTTGGGGTTTTAAAATTTTTTAAAAAACCTCATACCATGTAATATTTATTTTGTTAAATCTACATGCTTAAAGATAACTTAAAAACAAGAAGAAATCAAGCTATAAAATTCCACTTTTTGCTGAAGTTTCTGGTGCTGTGTATATAACGTGTTTTTACCCTCGTTATTTTCATTTACCAAATTCACACTTGAAAAGTCCTACACAACATGTTCTAAAACGCCACAAAATTAAGACTTGAAAAGGCTAAAACCTACTAACTTTCTGCGTCTTTTTTGGTCACGTTATTTTAATAACATTTTTTTAACTTAAAAGAGGCGCGAAATGAAGTTATAAAAGTTCACTAGTTTAAGACTACAACACTTCAAGACAATTTTAAAGATGGCGCTCAAAGCAAGACAAAATATCTATATATCTATCTAAACAAGATTTTCTAACAGTATACACTTTCACAGAGTATTAATGTGTCTTTATCAGGTTAAATGACTGATGCGTCGTGATCGTAAAGGATCAGGGATCAGTTTCTTAACAGATTTTTGGAGTTTAGAGGCCTGATAGATTTCGTCAAAGTGAAAAATGCCGACAATAGGTGGCGCTGCTAGTAAAATCTCAAAATTATTCGGTAGAAAAGCCATGCAAGTCGGGTTTTAAAATTCGTGTAGAAAAGGCGTGAATCTAATGTGATTTTAACGTTGATAAAAATCACTTGAAACTAACGTAAAAACAGTGCTGTTTTAATTTGATAATGGCGTTATTACAAAGCAGTATTTATTTTTCATAACTTTAATGAATGACCTATTAAGCTTGTTTTCATATATGAAATAAACGTTTTTTTTCTAGCAGCTTTTAAAATGAAGGTTTTTTTTTCTCACGCCTTTTTTACACGTGATTGTGCTATGTGGGTAGGGGAGGGGAGTAAATTAGAATTTTGGGGCTTTTTGATTTTTTCCAGGGGTTTGGTCATAATTTCTATCAGTCTGCCAAATTTCAGCTTTGTCTGGAAGTACAGTAGAATTTTGATGATCTATACATGAGTGAGTGAGTCAGTGAGTGAGTGGCAATTTCGACGTTTTTTGAAATTTCGTAACTACTTTACTACTTTATAGAAGTCCATGAAACTTGGAGGGGTTGTTAACTCTATAAAGGTCTACGACTGTGCAAAGTATGATTCGTAGCTCTTTCCGAAGTAGAGTTTTAGATAGGTCAAATATGGGCTGAAATGTTTCAATAAAAGATGGTACGGCAGCGCGAACTTGGCGAGGCACTGCCCCGCCCTCAGATAAAGACAATGGAAGTCCAAAGTTTTATTTATACTCAATCATTGTCTACGGGTTTCAAACAAAAGATTATTTTTTCATATTATATCTTATATAATGGCAACAAGTTTAATTAGGTGGGTCCTCAAGTCGTCGTGAACGGTTAGCCCAGATATTCCTAAGCTCGAAGGTCGACCTGACAGTAACATGTGTTTGTATTAAATGCAGTGTTGTCTTGGCCGTCGGACCCAGTGTATTGAATTTTTGTTGTTTTTTTACTATGTGTTGAGTTTTATTTTTGTAAAAAAGAACTTAGTTGGACGTAAAAATAATCAAGAAGTGCTATGTTTATGAAAATATTGTGAAAATTCAGCCCACTTTGGTTTTAGCGAGATGATTCCAGTGACACAGCTATGTTGCCATCGCCGGGAATTCTGTAAATTCTAAATTTTCAGGAATGACCGCCACGAATAGGGAAAATTTACACGGGGCCGCGGTTGATTACTTCTCTTTATATTTTTATTACTCTAAGAGTACAACGCCAACGATTATCCACTAGACATGATTGCTCAGTTGCCGAATCTGTCTGCAATCGATGTTCAAGCTCAAACTCGCTGTTACGTCACCACTTGTGCTGGGCAGAAAGCGCGCCTATAATTATATTGGATTTTATGTGCTTTTAGAGCTATTTTCATTATGCAAATTAAATTTTATGCAAAATTGAGGCATTGTACATTTAAAAATATTGTCTTTACATTAAAAAAAGGATGATAAATGATTTTATATTTGAAATATCTGTTAAATAAATTAAATTTAAATACTTAAAGTAAAGTGAAAAAAAAACTACACATAATGTTGTAGTACCTATATAATTTGTCCAATTGTTTTAAAAGTATGTAAAGAAATTATTTTGCGATAATACTTAAAAATGGAAATATAGACGAAAAATTTATTGATTTATTTAAAAAAAGGAAAAACACAAATATTTTTCTTAACAAATAGACAAAAAACAAAGAGAAAAAAAATGCACATAATACATAGTTTAATTATTACAACCGCTTTTTAAAGCATGTAAGAAATTATTTAATAGATAATTAAAAAACGGAATATAGAACATAAAAAAAAGTATTTATTATTACATTTTTACAAAAACAAAAGAAAAGTACAGATACATACAATAAATTAAAAATATTAATATAAATAATAATATTTCATTTAGAAAAATATTCCTTTTCAATTCAAAATCTTTCGTAATTTTCTTGCTCTACTCCGTTCAATGTCCTCACATATTTTTCTTTTATGATTTTTTGTTTTCTGTGCTTGATCGTTATGAAAGTTTATTCTTATTATTGTACGGAATTTACAAAAATGTGACATGGTTTCTTTTTTTAAATTTTACTGGCCAATCTACCAGGGGCGGCTTATGCATAAGGGCTGCAGAGCTGCAGAACCCCCAAAATTTTCACATTATTTGCCTATTTTTCAGCCGCTGCTATTTTTCTAATACAATTATTTTATTTCTAAAAATATTGGAATAGCAGTATATTTTCGGTCCGGTGTTAGTATAGTAGGCCTTCAAATCGCGTACGTGTGTTGAGTATGACGCCGCGCCGTCGCCGAAGGCCGCATTTCACAATCGGTCAAATGAAGTTATTGGCATTGTTGCGCTGCTAAATTGCAATACATCGTAGCTGGGCGGCTAACGAGATCTGTGCTCGGCTAGAAACCCCTTCCTTCGCCCCGCACCGCACTTGCTCATGGGTTTAGATAGCGAAATCTAGGCAAAAATAGAGCTGCAAAACTTGCAGTTCCAGTACAATTGCGGGCGGGCGGGCTCAGCGTTGCGTGTTTGCGAGCGCATTTATTTATTTAGAAGACGCCAAACGCATGAGCGGGAGGTTATGTTCGTGTTTGTTGTTTGTTTTTGTATAATTGTGTCAGAAGTGGAGACTGTAAAAAAATAGCATTTCTTATACCATATCGGCAGAAGTCACAAACTTTACTGTCACGAGCCGCCACTGCAATCTACCCACAATTCTGGTACCAAGTCTAAATGAGTTACCATGTTATAACTCGAAGTATAAGCAACCGCACAGATTCGTCCAGGCATACTGAGCTAAAAAAATTACAGTGGAAATTATTTATCAATATACTTTGGATAATAATTAGAGAATAATTGATAATAATAATAACAACAATTAGATATTAACTAGATACTATTAAACAAGAAGCCCAATTGCTGAGAAAATCGTGGCCATTTTTTTACCCTGTAAACAAACGTTCTTCTCTATCCTGAATCGAATTTTTACACACTGTTAACAAACCAAACGTGAAAATGTTTATTTATATGTCTTTTCTTAGTAGCACTCCACTAAAAAAATCCAAAAAACACAAACTATTCAGCGAAATATCAACAAAATTCTCTTGAAAATACGAATAACATCATATACAATAAACGTAAACAAAGGATTTAGCAAGTGGTGACGTCACGCCGCTTGCCTCACCCCGCATAATTTGTTAACACAGGTTAAATGGAACTAAGCAGTCCTTTATGTCTATAGTTCTTGGTACAACGCAGCGTTTAATCTTGACATGAGACTTTTCTTCTTTAATTGTTTTGATTCAGTATGGAGTATTATTTTGTAATAAAGAAAATTGTCTTCGTATAAGTAATATTTTGCTTCCAAAGAAAACAGTACCTTAGATTATTTCAGTTCCAATTTATAATAAAACAATTTCTGTTTCACATTAAAATAAAAGGAAACACATTTTTTGTGCTATATCAAGAAAATATTCTGTTGGTGAATAGGAAGCACAAATTATTTTACTTCAAAGCAATTTGCTTTGATCTAAGACAATTTTTTTACCGTGTAAGTTTTGACACACAGAATACACCTCCTGGCCACTATGCAAAATAGTCTTATGCAATATTTATTATAATATCCCCCCCTCCAATAAAGTTCCTATAGATCTGCTAAAAATAACTGAAGGGCAAATTTATTCCTGTATAAAGCGGGTGGTCCAGGAAAATGTCAACTAAATTTGTGTGTTAATAATATTTAAAGTACTTATCTTCTTCACGGAATTAAAAAACAAACAAAAGTCATTGTTAGATTTTCGGTAAAGGATCAGGCACACCTCTTATGGGATTTCTGTAATCCGTGAGACTTCAAAAAATTTTGGTATGTCGTAGACTAAACCCTTCTTATCAGAAGTTCTCATGGGCCCAAATCAAATTAATGACCAGTTTTTGAAATACAGGGTGTTGAAAGTGATAATGTCCTAGAAGCGCAATAGCCTTTTAGACGGGTTTTCCAAACATATACGCAATGTTACGAGTACATTTATTTATTATTTTTAATCTGTTCCTTTAAAATATTTTATCTATAGGGTGTTTTAGTAAATATTAGTCGAAAGTTTTAATGAGAAACAAGCTTTAGTATACAACAAGTAAAATTAAAAAAAGAAAAGTCAGAAGAAAGTTGTCCTCGGCCGTGACTTAAACCCGGAATCTTTTGCTCTGTACGCAAACGCTCTCTCATTGAGCCACCAAGGAACATACACAAATTTTCGGAAAACTTCCACCTATGTATGTTGTGTGGTGTCTCAATACAAGAACGAGAAATTGTCAGGGTATTAACTCGACCAAGCTAATTCAACTGATTCTTTATAATTCTTCTGTCCCAAAATAGACGTAAAGTATCAACGTTTGAAAACATGACATTACCGTTTTCGTGTGTTAAAATCTCTGATCGCAATGGGAGATTGCCAATATAATTTCCAAATACCAAATTGAAAATAATGCAGGAACCTAAAACCATAAACAACAATGCCGGGTTCGAGTCCCAGCCGAGGACTTTTTTTTGATTTTTTTTTCTTTAGTTTCACTTGTTGTTTATGGTTTTAGGTTCTTGCATTTTTTGCAATTTGCTATTGGAAGCTTTGGTATGTTGTAGATTAAACCTTGCTCATTAGAAGTTATCATGGGCTCAATTAAATTATTGACCAGTTTTTAAAATACAGGGGTGTTGAAAGTAGTGATGCCCAAGAAGCATAATGGCTCTTTAGAAGGGTTTTGCAAACACAAACGCAATGTTACTATTATATATATTTACGATTTATTTATTACTTTTAATCTGTACATTTAAAACATTATCTACAGAGAGTTTAAGTAAATATTAATCAAATGTTTTATTGAGAAACAAGCTTTTGTATGTTGTAGATTAAACCTTGCTCAAAAGATTTTATGGGCCCAACTTAAATTAATTTCCAGTTTTTAAAATACACAGTGTTGAGAGTAATAATGTTCAAGATTCATAATAGCTCTTTAGACTGGTTTTCCAAACATATACGAAATGTTACTATTACATATAGCGTATTTATTAATTTTTTACCGATTCTTGACTTATTAAGTATTTAATACAGTGTGTTTCGACAAATATCATTTTTTAAATACTATTAAAAAATATTTAAGCGTTTTGTATATTCGTTGCCGTGTCGTGTAAAAAGCTATAATGCTTGTTACTTATTAAAATTTTTGACTAATATTTACTTAAATACCATAAAGATAATGTTTTAAAGGTAGAGATTGAAAATAATAAATAAATCGTAAATATATGTAATCATAACATTGCGTAAGTGTCTGGAAAACCCGTCTTAAGAGCTATAATGCTTTTCAGACATTATCACTTTTAACACTCTGTATTTTAAAAACTGGTAATTAATTTAAGTTGTGGCTCACGTTTGATAAGAAAAGTTCAATCTAAAACACACTAACGCTTGTTTCTCAATAACACTTTCGACTAATAGTTACTTAAACACCCTGTAGATAATGTTACAGTTAAAGGTACAAATTAAAAATAATAAATAAATCGTAAAGATATGTAATACTAACGTAAAAACGTATATGATTGGAAAACCCGGCTAAAGAGCCATTACGCTTCTTGGACACTATCATATTCATTTTTTCATTTAAACTATGAGAACTTTTGATAAGAAACTTTAAAAATATTAATTATTTTTTTAACAAAATATCGATAAACATTTTGTTCAATCGCCGCGTCGGTGTTGTAAACAGACTAGTTTCTTCCCTATTAACATCCAAGGTAATAAGGTACTTATCATCAAAATTGGATAGGTAGGTAATAGGCCAGTGGAATTACCATATTTTAAGGCAAAAAAAAAGAAAATTATTAACAGGACTTGAAGCATTGGAAATTGTAGAGCGGCGAAAAAAGAAGCAGGGGCATTGAGGGTTAGCTTTGGGGGGTAAAAAGGGACAGGGAATCGTATTATTGCGATTTCCTGCGAAAGTTAACGTCGGAGAAAAAAGTGACATACAGAAAAGTCATAGGCCATGAAAATGTCTAAAACTTTTGTAAATGTCATTGGTCAAAACACTATTTTTCGTAACTTCTTTAAAGTTTCCTTTTTTGTATTTCCCGGTAAGTTTTGCCATGTTATTGTTTATTTTTTATACCATGTAAAAAGACATCTCAACAAAAAGTTAAAATCAATGATGATGATAGAATATTTAATGGTTTACCTATAAAAACGTTGTACAACTTTTTATTAGGTAGATATGTCTAAATTTAACTTTTTGTAATTTTAGATCTGGTTTCGCTGGAAATCTTAAAATCCCATTTTACTCTAAAAACTCGGATCGAGTTTAATTAATTTTTCCCGTTGGCTGCGGTATATTTCCTTCTATTTCCAACAATTTTCATTTTGTTATTAAGTAATTCTTTCCTTTCTGAAAATTATTTGTACTTCTTTTCATTAATCCTAAATAAATTTATATTTTGCCTATTTTATCCAGACACAGATGCGAGGAGAGATCGCACTAATCTTTTTAACCTAAAGTCAATATAGTAACAAGGCGTAAGAAGTAGTAAAGTGGCGGAATTGGGAAATAAATTATAACGGGCCATTTTGGGGAGCAGTTTCGATATTTGGGTGGCCAAAGTGTGTATATTTGCTGTTACAATTAATATAATCTGCGTTTGTTCAACGCATGCATAATCCGCTTATGCAATATGCAATTTTAAGGGTCACCATCATGTATGGACTGCTCTACATACATTTAAAATACAGAATCATTAGGGAAAATGTCAACGGATTACGGTTTGTACAGTTAGCACTGGCGGATTAAGTATTTCCGGTGGGGAGGGGCCAAGAAAACACCGAAAACCAAAATAGGTACTGTTTTCTTTGCTATTATTAATAAGTCTGGGCCCCGAATCTCAGTACCACAGGAAAATAAAATACGCCTCAAGAAATTTTTTATTAAATAAAGTAATAATTTTTGTGAAAAAATGTGTAGCTTGGGAAGTTTGAAAACCGACAGCAAAGAATGCACTACTCCCTTTTCATAGAGGTTCGAGGCAGATCCATATTTATTGTTATTTTAGCAATAGTATACAACTCTGATAGAACAAAATGTATTGTAAACTGGAGACTTTGGGAAAATAAAAGAAGTAGGAGAAGACCCCAAATGAGATGGGCGGACGATTTGAATAAACACGCAAGAACTAGATGGACGAGCACGGCGACAGACAGAGAAGAGTGGAAGATATTGGGGGAGGCCTATGTCCAAAGATGGATTGAAGAAGGTTAAATAGATAGGATAATATAATGAACATATCTCCAAGATGCCTTAGGGTATGCCTTTTGGGTATTGTTGAGATTTGGTTAGCTCATTTTGAAGAGTTCACAGTACATGTTTTGTTTTTTTTTTGAAAATAAATACCTAGTTGTCAAAAGATTTATAGATTTTTAATGTATTTTTTTTGGTAGATTACTACATTTTGAATTTAAGGTAATTGGAAAAATCGGAATGAAAAAAAAAATATGGAAACCCTGTCTAATACTTACAATAATATGTAAAATATGGCTCTATAACGAAATTGCACGTATCAAAATAGCGCGTATTAAAATAGCGCGTATCAAAACAGCGCATTTCAAAACAGGGCGTGTTCAGAATAGCACGTGTTCAAAATAGCGCGTATCAAAATAGCGGGTGTTCAAAATAACGCGTATCAAATTAGCGCGTATCAAAATAGCGCGTGTTCATAATAGCGCGTGTTCAAAATAGCACGTGTTTAAAATAGCGCGTATCAAAATAGCGCGTATTAAAATAGCGCGTGTATAAAATGCTTAGGTATATTCACCTAAACAGTTTGAGCAAGGTCAGATAAGTTATACTTACTTAACCGTTAAATAAACCGATGGCTTGCTATCCTTAACACAACTCATATAGTTCAACTAAGGGGTCTCTTTCTAACATATTTTTTCAAAAAAAACTTCCCTGGCTTCTTTGCCGGGATCCTAGAGGGTGTGTAACCAAACCGAACCGAACCGGACGGAACCGAACCGAACGCAAACATTTTTTCCAGTAACTCCCTGCTGACCTTTTTCCACCAAAAAAAATGTCCCCAAGTCACAGGTTAGAATAGAAACCTACAAAAATAAGGATCGGGAAGCTAATTTGGGGAAATAATTTTTTGAAAAAATGTTTTGGTTTGCTTTGGTTCATTTCAGTTCGGTGGGGTTTGAATCGGTTCGGTTCGGTTCGGTTGGATTACACCCTTTAGGATCCCGGAAAAGGAAAGGAGAGTTTTTTTTGAAAAAATATGTTAGAAAGAGACCCCTAACTTAAACTATTTGGTAACAGCGACGTTTGTAATGGTGATCTTTCAAAACGCGGTATTTTTAGACACGCTATTTTAAGACGCGCTATTTTGAACACACGCTATTTTAAACACGCGCTATTTTGATACGCGCTATTTTGAATACGCGCTATTTTGATACGCGCTATTTTGAACACGCGCCAATTTGATACGCGCTGTTCTGATACGCGCTACTTTGATACGCGCTATTTTATACACGCGTTATTATGATACGCGCTATTTTGATCACGCGCCGTTATGATACGCGCTATTTTGAACACGCGCTATTTTGATACGCGCTATTTTGATACGCGCTATTTCGTTACAGAGCCGTAAAATATATGTGCAAAATAGAGTGCAAAAAAGCATTAAAAGTATTATTGACCAGGTTTTCATACCCTACAGTGCGCCGGCCGGTGAGGCCCATACAAGTAGGCTTATTATACCAGGGGCTGGGGCCCCGGCTTTGTTGTGGGGTACTGAGAAGAGCCACCTACGTGGGGTTTCACAACCCAGCATCCTTGCCCAATCTGCCACTAATCGAGAGCACTGGGGCATCTAAAAGTTTCTTTATGAATATGATAAGAACATCTTTTACATTCCATTCGTGATTTCACATGAAAATACCTGGCGGCTTTTTTCTGGTCACTAATACAGAATTTGATAAGAAAATTCCTAAGTGCTAGTCCCAGAAAAATATTCTCAGCACCGTATCTAGAAGTCATGGGGCCCCGGGGCAAACAATTTTTACAAGCTTTTATTTAGCTTCAGATGTTCTGTCTAACTAACTATCAAATCTTGTGAAGCGTTTTTGACACACTTCCCATTATCTGATTTGGATGAAATTTGGTACACACATAGTGGTCCCATGACAATACAACATTAGGAAAAAAATATCCTAACCGAACCGAACCGAACACCCCTACCCCCACCCCTTCTATAGAAAAATGTGTTTTTGACACACTTCCCGTTATCCAATTTGGATAAAATTTGGTATACACATAGTGGTCCGATGATAATACAAAAATAAGAAAAAAATATCCACCCACCCCTACCCCTACCCCCTTCCATAGAAAAATTTGTTTTTGACACACATCCCGTTATCCGATTTGGATGAAATTTGGTATACATATAGTGATCCGATGCCAACACAATATTAAGAAAAAAATATCCTCCCACCCCTACCCCCACCCCCTTTCATAGAAAAATGAGTTTTTGACACACTTCCCATTATCCGATTTGGATGAAATTTGGTATTCACATAGTGGTCCAATGACAATACAACATTTAAAAAAATATATCCTCCCACCCCTACCCCCACCCCCTTCCATAGAAAATGCGTTTTTGCACCCTTCCCATTATCCGATTTGGATGAAATTTGGTATACATATAGTGGTCCGATGACTATACAACATCGAAAAAAAATCCTACCACTCCTACCCTCACCCCCATCTATAGAAAAATGCGTTTTTGACACACTTCCAATTATCAGATTTGGATGAAATTTGGTATACATATAGTGGTCCGATAACAATACAAAAATAATTAAAAAATATCCTCCCACCCTTACCCCCCACCCCTTTCCATAAAAAATGCGTTTTTGACACACTTCACTTCAAATGACTTTTATAAAATTTGGTATATGCATAAAGGTCCGATGGCAATACAGCCCAAACAAAAAATATATTTCTACCTCTACCCCCACCCTCTCCTTCCCCCAATAGAAAGATGAGTTTCCAAACAACTCACGATCAGCGATTTCATTATAATCTAGAATAAACTCTTCTGTTCTGTTATTGAACAAATATTTTCATTTAATAGAGTAGATAGCTGAGACTAAAAAGTAGAAAATAAATTGGTAAAAAAATGTTTAAGTCACAAGCTTTTATAAATTGCACTAAGAATTAAAAAATAATTTTCTAACATTCTAATATTATCATAATAATAAAAGCGATGGCCGTAAATCAAAGCATAAGTTAATCTAAATTTGTGATCTAAACACTTAAATAATATTTAACATAGCAGGTCATCAAAGATATGTTTGATGTGCCGCAATGTTATGCCATTGCCATACCTATGTCAGAGAAATGCTGGGGTATCTTGGGTCGGGTTGGGTGAGTTTGGTACCTCTGCATTTTTCTGCTAGATTGATTCTTGCAAATAGTGATATTTAATTGATACGGATATCTTATCGTGCTAACATCGTCAAAATTTCCATCAGTCGGCCATCGCTTTTATTATTATGATAATATTAGAATGTTAGAAAATTATTTTTTAATTTTTAGTGCATTTTATAAAAGCTTGTGACTTAAAAAAATACTCTGCCAATATATGGGCCCCTAAGCTCACACTAGGTACTATAGTTATAGTGTACGTGTGAGCTAATATAACTAAAAACTAAAATATATTTTATTCAACTCCAGACTAAATTACCTTTTGTTTGATACCACACAAACCATGCTTTGACTTAAACTCAAATTTCTGAAATCTACCCCCACCCTTAAAAAAAAACAAAAACTAAAATGTATTTTGTTAAAGTCCGGACTCAATTACCTTTCGTTTGATATCACACACGCCATATTTTCACATAAACTCTAATTTTTGAAATTTACCCCCACCCTTTTATTTGGTTTGTGTTCGGTGGATTTTGTTCATTTTTAAATGGGACCATCTCGACCCAAGACCCAACCTAGGTACCAAATTTCATTAAAATCGGTCAAGCGGTTTTTGAGTTATGCGCGTTGGTCGTTACAGACAGACATACAGACACACAGACAGACATACAGACAGACAGACAGACAGAAAGACAGACGGCGCAACAAAAAAGTTTCAAAATCATCTGAAACGCAAAGATATATAAAAATTTTTGAAATCGGAGCAACTTTTTTTTCTCGAAAAAATTAGGATCACCATAGCTCACACTACTATAGTATAGTATATGTGTGAGCTAATACTCTGCCAATATATGGGCCCCTAAGCTCACACTAGGTACTATAGTTATAGTGTACGTGTGAGCTAATATAACTAAAAACTAAAATATATTTTATTCAACTCCAGACTAAATTACCTTTTGTTTGATACCACACAAGCCATGCTTTGACTTAAACTCAAATTTCTGAAATCTACCCCCACCCTTAAAAAAAAACAAAAACTAAAATGTATTTTGTTAAAGTCCGGACTCAATTACCTTTCGTTTGATATCACACACGCCATATTTTCACTTAAACTCTAATTTTTAAAATATACCCTTACCCTTTTTTTTAAATAAATTAAAATGTATTTTGTTCAACTGCAGACTCAATTACCTTTCATTTAATATCACACACGCCATATTTTCACATAAACTCTAATTTTTGAAATCTACCCCCACCCTTTTATTTGGTTTGTGTTCGGTGGATTTTGTTCATTTTTAAATGGGACCATCTCGACCCAAGACCCAGCCTAGGTACCAAATTTCATTAAAATCGGCCAAGCGGTTTTTGAGTTATGCGCGTTGGTCGTTACAGACAGACATACAGACAGACATACAGACAGACAGACAGACAGACAGACAGACAGACAGACAGACAGACAGACGGCGCAACAAAAAAGTTTCAAAATCATCTGAAACGCAAAGATATATAAAAATTTTTGAAATCGGAGCTACTTTTTTTTTTCTCGAAAAAATTAGGATCACCATAGCTCACACTACTATAGTATAGTATATGTGTGAGCTAAAAATTTTACCAATTTATTCGTGGTAACAACAAAATAAATTAATTTTTAATTTGCAAAATTATTAATTTCATCATCGTATTACTACGTATTTTAAAGCAAGCTATTTTATAAACCTTTTGAATATAAATTATTACGTCTGAACCAGTAGCAGATCCACGGGGGGGTCAGATGGGCCCGGACCCGGGGACCCCCCTCAAATACTTGAAACTTTTTTTAGTTGAAGGGAAGAAAATTCCAATGAATCAACCGGGAGTTTGAATAAAATTTACCCCAAACATCACTTTTTAAAATTTTTTTGTCTAAAAAATACTGAGTATTTCAAAAATTTTTCACCTGTGACTTTAAATTTCAGACCTAAAAATTATTAAAAACGCACGCAAACCAAGAAATATTTGGATTTTTGCTTCCTCCTTGTAGTGGAGCGGCGTAGGGCATAAAAAGGGGTTCGCCTGCACCAAGGTGATGTTGGTTGCCAAGGTATATTTTTTGATACTTGGGTGACTCCTGACTACGACAATATATCTTGGCCTCCCCCCCTCTCGGTCATACCCCCTCCACCCCCTTTCAACCCCTTAAAATTGATTCTTCAATATCTCAACAACCAGTGGTGATAAAATAAAAAATTTTTCACTGTTGTTTGTGTAGTGATTTTTAGATTATTTGATGTATAAACACTCTAGTGCATATCTCGAAAACTAAACAAGATATTAAATAAAATATGTATTTTCAAAAAACCAATTTTTTTATTTTTGACCATATTTTCTAAACCAGACCAGATACAAAAAAAAATGTTGGCATAAATATTTTTCCACCGTTTTCTCTCTCTTTGCAGAAAGGTATAAATATATGAGGTTTTGTTAACTCGCAATAGTACTGTTTAATTGAAGCCATTACGCCAAAATTGGGCATGTTTCTGACATGATGGTCATTAGGATAATTGGCAAAATAGAGCCTTGCCTGCATTTGAGATATTTTTTCTCAATTTAGGGTGCTTCCTAATAATAAAAATCTATCTTGGCGACCCACCCCTCTAGTAATTCCCCCCCTTACCACCCTTAAATATTTGAATTTAAAACTGCCATATCACGGTAACGGCAAGAGAGAGAACAAATTTTTTTTCACTGTTATATGTCTACTGATAGTAGATAATGCGATGTATTTACATTATTTGTACATCTCAAAAACTAAATAGGATATAAAAAAACTTCAATTTTGAATTTTAAATTTTTTTAAAAATTTTGTTTTTTGGTCATATTATGTAAACTAAACTAAATTATATATGAAATAAATGCTTTTCTGCCGTCTTTGCTATTTGCAAAAGCATATGTTGGTAGATATAGTGTTTTCCAACGCAACTACTAATAGAGCCGTGTAATTAATGCCAATACGCAAAAGCATATACGTATATGAGCAGATAAGTAAAAAAACTTCCACAGGATGATTTCCATGACAATAAAATATCTTTTAAAAATAAATATAGCAGCCTAAACATATTTAAATTATTATCCTCTCACGGTATTCCCCTCCCCTCCAGACCAACTCCACCTTTACCTATGATAAAAAATAATAAGCTAATTACCTAACCAGAACAGTGGCGCGCCCAGGAATGTGTCTTGGGGGGGGGCGAGACCTCTTGGGGGGCCTAAAGCCTCATGATATCAAATTTTAAGCTATGTTTTGTGTTGTATCATGAAATATGTAGAAAATATGTAAAAAAAATCTAAGGCTTGGGGGGGGGGGCGGGCCCTGGGTGCGCCCATGAACGAGAATGATTTAACTTAATATTTAATAGACAAATTTTATTGCTAGTGTTACTCGTAGTAGTACAAGCAAGGGCTTAACTTGAGGAATCGGGTTCTTGCCGCTCTGAACCTTAAGCATTTTGAGATATTGAAGATGGCGACCGATTAGGGATCATAATCAAGAATGGGCGCAATCAATAGCTATTGGGGTCCCAATAAACATAGTAAAAACCCCTTCCCTTATAAAAGACAAAATAGTCGAAAATTCAACCAATGTCACCGCCATTTTGACAATGTTCTTATAATGAAGGTGTCTTGATTTTTATTTTTAAAATATATATTTTTTAATTTTAAATTAACCGCCCGCTATCTTGAATATTACAAAATGCTTAAGGGCGTCAGAGCGGCAACAACCGATAATACATAATATTCCAATACTCCCGATTACCCCTTTAGACAATGAATAGATTTTAAAGCAAATATTATGAAATAAGTATATACACACATACAGAGAACACTGTATCAGTCTGTCCTTTATAAGTCCCGCACGTTGATCTGCGATAAAGAAAAACTTATACTCAATTAATATGTGCTTAATATTGTATGGGATTCCTTAAGTAGATCCCTGGCTTGGACTATTAACATCAGAAATAAAATTTGTCTATTTAATATTAAGTCAAACCATTCCTGTTAGGTAACTGGCTTATTAATTTTTTTTATCAGAGGTATCATAGTAGGGTGCCTCTGGAGAGGAGAGGGATGCTCTATTTGTTTTAAAAGATATTTTATGGTCACGGAAATCACCCTGTCGAAGATGGATTTTACTTATCTGCTCATTGCTCCTTTTGCGTATTGGCCCCAATCAACCGGCGGGGTTGGTAGTTGCGATAGCAAAACCCCATACTTATATATCTTTTTGGAAATAGCGAAAATGGCAGAAAAACATTTATGTAAAGTTTTTTTTTAATATTTACTTAAGTTTACAAAATATTGGAGAAATAAAATTTTTAAAAAATTGAAAAGTTGAAAATGTATTTCTTTTATATCTTGTTTGGTTTTTGAGATGTATGCAAACAATGTAAATACATTGCACAATCCACTGATCAATAGTCATACAACAGTGGCATTTTTTTTGTTCTATCACCTTCCGTTGCCGAGATATGAAAGATTTAATTTCAAATACTTTATTCGGGGTAACAACAAAATAAATTAATTTTTAATTTGCAAAATTATTAATTTCATCATCGTATTACTACGTATTTTAAAGCAAGCTATTTTATAAACCTTTTGAATATAAATTATTACGTCTGAACCAGTAGCAGATCCAGGGGGGGCTGTTCTAGCTCTACTGGTTGCTGAGATATTGAAGAATGAATTTTCAGGGGTTGAAATGGGGGTGGAGGGGGTATGACCAAGAGGAGGGGAGGTCAAGATAGATTTTTATTATCAGAAGGCATTATAGTTTACGAGAAAGTACCCTAAATGTAGGTTAGACCCTATTTTGTCAATTATCTTAATGACTATCATACCAGAAACATGCCCAGTTTTGGCGTAGTGGCCTAAATGAAACAGTTCTATTGCGAGTGGGGTTAGAAAAACCCCATAAATATATACCTTTTTGAAAAGAGCGAAAATGGTCGAAAAATATTTATTAAGATATTTTTTTCGTATCCGGTTTGGTTTAGAAAATATGGACAAAAATTTAGAAAATTCTTTTTTGAAAATACACATTTTTTTTCATACCTTACTTAGTTTTTGAGATATGCAATAAAGTGTCAAAACATGATATAATCTAGAGATCACTAGACAAACAACAGTGAAAAAATTTTTGTTCTAGCTCTGCTGGTTGCTGAGATATTGAAGAATAAATGTTCAGGGGTTGAAAGGGGAGTGGAGGAGGTATGATCGAGAGGGGGGGAGGCCAAGATATATTTTCGTAGTTAGGAGTCACCCAAGTTTCAAAAAATATACCTTAGCAACCATCATCATTTAAGTGCAGTCGAAATGCCCTACGCCGCTCACTATTGGTTAAAAACAATGTTTTTACTAGGGCCGCTGGCATATTTGTAAACGACGTCCATGATTGCGATTCCGTTGTAGCCCGAACGCTGCCGTCACCATGTCAATGAAGCCCTATTCTACATTGACACGGTTCGGTTACGTTGGCGATCGATTGACAACGGTTCATTCACTCATAGAATGAAAAATAGGTTTCACTTATTTTTTCATTCTTTTTGATTTACCTTGTATCTTGTAGTCAGTTTGTTCTACTTTGTGTCAGGCAAGCCACGCTGAGGAAGGAAATGCCTTTTTCCGAAACACCGGTGTAAATTTAGACTTTTTTTTGCTTTATATTTTTATTTGTAACGGAAACAGTGAAAAAGAACTAAAAACTACTCGAAAAATTAAAAAAGTTTAACGCATAATGTGAAAATTAAACGTGCAATGCGTCGCATTTTGTAATGTTTATGCTGACGCCGCCACTTTTGTTAGGTTTTCAGATTGTATCGATGTATTAGTCGTCGTCATTAATGGAAACACTGTCGTTGCTTCTGCATTCGTGCTTCTTTGCACTGATGTGGATCGAAGTGCTATGGTGGATGGTAGTTCTGAGGTGGAGGGTAGTACTGAGGTGGATGGTTGGCGTTCTCCTGTCTCCTGATTTGTGTCACTTTTTTTCTGCAAAATTTGCGTTGCAATTTTTTTCGTGTTTTCCTCGGATTCTGGATTCTTCCACATAGGATTCGGCTACTGACGCACTCTTCCACCCACCATGTCGCTTCAAATTGGTTATATTTGCTCCGGCATTGGCCAACATTGTGGCAGAAGATCGTCGGAAACAATGGCCCGTATAAGTTTCCGGATTTGGCAGCTTAAGAAACCCGGCGATGTTGCCGGGGATCTTGCCAAATGTGTTTATACCAACCACTTGCTTCGAGCATTTACCGGTATGGTAGGAAACAAAGAACCGTTGGTGCGGTGTGTCAGGTGGTCGCAAATTTTTGTATTTTTTGTAGATGTTGATATAGCTTATATCGTCTTTGTTGGGATCGCAGACCACAAAACTCCTTGAAGTATGGTTCTTAGTGTTTGAAATTGTTACCACCAGGATGCCGCCTTTCTCTTTGATGTCGGATACTTGTAAATTCGCTAACTCCGCTCTTCGGCAGGCTCCTGCAATGCCGAATATTGTGGCCACCTTGTTCATTAAATAAATCTCATCGGAAGCGTCTTTCAAAAATTTATCCGTCTCATTTTTTTGCAGTACTTGAGACTTTTTTGGTTTAAAACCGACATTTTTTCGTTTAATAAATGATATTAAGTTATAATATCGCCCAATATCTATTTTTTTTCGTAGTCTTATACACATTTTAAGCATTGAACATTTTGACCATAACGTGCTAGGCACGAAACTCTTTGACAAATAAGAAAAATAGGCTCTTTGCTTTTAACCAATCTTCAAAAGCGTGGTACTCTTTTTCGTATCTCGGACGGGACTTTTCTGGAACTAATTCCTCCCTCGCCAATGCTGCGTCATTCAAAATACTGTCTGGAAGTTCAATATCGCTGTCGTCGAAATCCATTTTAAAGAAAACTTTGTAGATAAACCGAAAATAACGCTGAAATGACACTTGCTGCAATGTTTGTATTTTTAATCCCATAGTGACAACAATAACACAATCCGAAAAAATAGCTTGTCACTAATTAATGTCAAAATGACACCAAAATGACACCTGAATATCAATTTGGAATTATTTTACAAAATTTTTAAAAAAGGTAGCGTGCGTAAAAAATTTTTTGCGCACGGCGTGCGTAAAATTTCTTTTTACGCACGCTACCTTTTTTGGTGATTTTATGAAAGCAAATAAAAATAAAATAATTATAGTAATGAACTTGAATTTTAAAACTAAAACGAAAACATAATTTGTCAATAAAAATACAAAATACATTATGTAGGAAGGAAGTTTTTTACGCAAGTAGGAAAAATATTGTACCTAACACGCGCGGAAAGTGTCTTTTCCGCCCTTAACGGCCTTTCCGAACTCCGCTTCGCGTCGTTCGTGTAACTGCCGTTCGTGCGGAAAGGGTCACTTTCCGCACTTGTTAGGTAAATAACTATTACCGTGCACACAGTGTGCGGTAAAGTAATTACTTTACCGCACGGGAGTAGGTAAAAAAATGAAATTTAAGTTTTTGATCAAAAAAAATAATATCAGATTGTAAAAAAATATCTCCCTATTTTCGCAAACAAAATCTGATAGTTTTCTTTAAAACTATTTGGGTTTCGCTGGGCCACCCTGTATTGGTCTTGGACTTAGTAATATCCGGTACTAAATGGTTTACAAGTAAATAATAAGACAAAATAATAATCTTTTCTCTTAATTATTTTTAAACTTAAACTGTAATTTCCTGGAGATTTAAAGATAATTTGTCTTTTTTGTTATCCTAAAGTAATTTTAGAAGAATTATTTTTGTTTTTACTGTAGTTTCATGTAAATGTGTTCAAGGGATTTTGAGATTCATTTTCTCTTTATATTGATTATTACCTAGTAAATAAACAAATGATAAAAAATTTGTATTTGACCCGAAGATAAACTTGCTGAATATTTTTATAGTAGGTATATATTGTTAGTCATTATAAAATAAATATTGCAACAAGGGTTTCATTCACAACTACGAGTAAAACCATAGTATTAAAAGTCAGTTTATAAAATAAGAAATTCATTCAATCAAGTTAATTTTTATGAAGTGAAGTGTGGAAGAAATTGTTGGTAAGTGTGTACATTCCCTAAGGGCGTAATTGTATTGTATACAATACAAAAAGAGCGGAATTACTCTGGCAAGCAATTAAGCAAGCAGCAAATTGACATTTAACAAATTATGCAAACTTTAGTTTGACACATAAAGGTTTTGCTGTTATGCAAACTATAGCTATATTAGCTTAAATCGGACCTAATCTTATACCAATATGGTATGTAAACTAAATATTTGTGGCCCTCATACCAATTTGGTATGTATACTAAATATTTGTGGTCCTAAATGTTACCAGTCAAATATTAAATAGAACATAGGAGTCAAATGGAAAGGATTTTTAATTGTCTTTACATTGCTGATATAATATCGACCATTAATCGATTAAAAAATACATAAATGCGCATTTTAAAAATAAAACATGGTGATTTTAAAAGCACTTGTTTAAATGAAAAAAAGAAAAACAATAGTGTAAAACCCATTGAAATCGATTGTCGATTGAATTACTTTTTTCCAAAAGGTGCACTCATACGGTTTTCCCAACTTCAGTTGCAGGAATAAAACAACACTTAAAATAGAATTGGATAATATCAGGCAATTACCGTTGAATTTTTTTTGGTATTATACATGACGCATTTTTTATGTTCAGGTAATAATAGATATCTTTGAAATGGCACTAAAAAGAGAAAATTGAAGTTGTTAACGTTTCAGAAAAGAAACATCTATCAGCACGAAAAATCGCTGAAAAATTTATTATAGGAAAAACTCAAGCAGCGGAAATTGTTAATAAATATATATCAAAATTTCGCACTTAAGCGAACACCTCCAATAAGCGGACAAAATCGACGAAATCGTGATTATCCGCCCATACAAGGTTTCACTGTAAATCCCTTACAGAAAAGATCAACCTTAACCGACATTAGAAATTTATTGCAATAAAGTTACTAATAAATAGTGTCAGGCAGTACTGTGACCATGGGCGTAGTCAGGGTCTCGCTCAGGGTGGGGCAAAAAAGCAAAAAAATGTACAATCAAATATTTATTTCCCCTTTAATTCTCGTACTACTAAATGAGCTAAATCCAGGATGGGGCAGGGTGGGGCACTTGCCCCACCCTGGCTTGTCACCTGCCACCCTGACTACGCCCATGACTGTGACAGTTTTACATTATAGACTGAAAGTTGATCTTTTAAAACTGACATAACAACGTCGAATTTAAAAATGAGCGGCTTATTTACTATTAATAAAGGGAGGTAGCATTTATTTCGGTTCCTATTATGGTGATTTATATGTTAGTGGGCCTTGCAGCACTTTCACTGCGATCACCAATGGGTCCATTGTGCCTCACTTTTGAGTGGTTTCTCACAACTGTATGCCTAATCCTCTAAAAAGGTTGGCAATCAGTTTAGGTGAAACACTGTTCAGATGTTCTGAATCAATATTCTTATTATACACAAAGGCTTAATATTGAAATATCAGCTGTCATTTTATAATGTTCAACTGTCCAAATACTGCCTGGAAAAATTACTGCCTGATTTTATTTTATGGAAATAAGGGAACGTCCTTAAATGACGTAACGCAAAAATTCAGGATTTTTGACCCCCCCCTCCCCCTTGTAACACATTTTAAAGAAAAAACACATTAAAAAGCATTGAGAGTAACGCAAGGGCAAACCCCCTAGGGCGTGACGTAATTTAAGGACAGTCCTTTAATGTAACACGTTTCCTATGTTTTTATACTTAACAAACTTAAAAATGATTTTAATTGTTCTTAATTTATTTTAGAAATAAACCAGGACAACATGGCAAACATTGAAAATATTTCAGCAAGTGATGTTTTACTGGAATTTGATGATGATGTCGACTTCTTCCGTAGCAATAGAAAGTTGGTGGAAACAGCATTTGTGATAACAGAAATAATGAAAGTCATATACTATCTATGCATGATGGGGGTGAATAGTTACCTAATATTTCTCTTATTAAAATTTAAAACGCTAAAATCACGATCAAACTATTTTATTCTTAATTTTTGTATTATGTACAATATTCATTACTTGTTTCAGATACTTTCTCTATGTCTATATTATTCAAGTTTTCGTATATTAGATTGTCATCTTATGTTATTGAAACACGTTGCATTAGTTTGCTCTTTCCTATTTCCATGGATTTTACTATTTGACTGGTTATCAGCGACATTTTATATGAACACAAAATGGTTCATTTGGCATAACAAATATTACAAATTATTCGTTATACCTATTTATTTGTTGTGTGCAGTTAAAGTTGCTCTTTCGATTAGGGCTTGCATTTGTATGCATGAATTCATAGTTATTGCTGTCGGAACATTATGGATCTATTTGGTTTATATTTTGTCTTTAATTATATTGTTAGTATTTTTTATTATCGGCAAAGTAAAGGGGAAATCAGCCCCAGCAATTGCTTACAAAACCAGATATTTATTTTTGATACCTTGTTACATAATTTTATTGTGGTTTCCAACCCTTATTTATACAGTATTATGTGTCCTCTTATACTACGTTATAGAACATTATTTCATGATCGAGTGGATGTACGTTTTTAGTTCGGTGCCACTTACTATAGCATTAAGTACCCCAGTGGTAATTCTATGTGTATTACGAAAAAACAACAAACATTTTAGAATGGCTTGTTACACCCTATTTAAAAAATCTGTTCGAGATTACCGAAGTGAAAATCTAGATGAAGATTCAGAAGACGAAGGTCAGGTTCAAGTTAATGTGGGTAAAACTGGTGATCTTTCTGTAAATATCGTTACAAATTGTCACAAAGACACTGACCAGATTATATATTTTTAAACAAATTATCAAAACTTAAAAACAAGGAAAGTAAATTAAATAAACATAAAAATAATTGAATTTTTATACAGGGTTTCCAAGCCGAGATCTTGCATGGGAAAGTCGTCTATTCGAGTATAGAAATACAGAAAATTTTTGCGGGTTAAAGAAAACAGATATATTGCACAATGTTGCCAGTTCTTTACTCGTACTTGCATGAAAAATAATGTTACTCCGTTACGTTAATAAAGAAATTGCTTGAAGTTAAAGATCACTTGGTTTTACTACTTTGAGAAGCTGCAACCTGTACATCAAGCAGGAGTTTTTTCATTCCTTTTTACACTCAAACTAGTTACTTTATAAGCGAAAACAGTTGCAAAGTTGTTTAATATTCTAAAATTAAATATCTTCAAACAAAAAATAACATTTTTTTTTATTTCTAGTATCATATTTGTGATCAAACCCGAACTATAAAAAATAACCAATGTTAAAATAGATGCTTGTTAAAATCGCCTTTAAAAATAATGGCAGATAGCTGTAAAGTTTACTCCAAAAGAAAAACACAGTATTTTTTTCCATATGAGATCTTTTGAGATTGTGGTGTAAATGAAATTCAGCATTTGAACAAAATGTTTTTTTGATAAGATAAAACCTAGAAATAAAAAAAAATCACTTTTGTACAGATGGCAAAATTAATTAATTATTAAAAAATCCTAAAATAAAACAAAATGACAATTGACGATGCATTTTTCCTTTAGCATCATTAGAGACATAAAAATGCCATTTGGTGCAAGAGGTCCGAAAAGTTTGAAACTTGGCATGATTATAGGGTCCGTAATATTCCAGTAAGTTTGCGACTTCGAGAAAAATCCGCTCGCGCCGCCATCTCAGAAAAATTCTTTCCGCCTAAATTCAGTTTTTAAATAACTTCGTTTCTAAAGGCTGTAGAATTTTTTTTAAACTGAGTACAACCAAATTTCCTGCAAAAATTTTATTATGTTACATTTTTTTTTGTCAAACTAACAGTTTTTGAGTTCTTCCCTCACAAGATTTTGGATTTGGCAGTTTTTTTTAGTAGCCTTTAACTTAAAAATTAAGTAGTTACTTTTTGGAATAATTCTGATATAAAATAAAATAAAGACCAATAAACGACCTATAAAATGAGATACCACCGTTGCGTTGCCCGGATAGAACTTGCTGAGATACAAATGACCCTTATTAGCTTAGCTTTCGAGATACGGGTTGTTAAAGTTTTAATTTTTTTGTTTGTTTTTCTTTATTACTCGTGCTGTTTTTGATATATTTAGCTCAAATCTAAAACGTGTATTTAGCTGCAACATCATTAAGCGTGTCAAATATTAAGAAAAAAGAGAGACCCTTTTTCGCCGGGGTATGGCCCCTGAAAAAATATCACACTGTAGATTGTTCCTAATATTTGGCATGCTTAACATCTTAAAAACTGCACGAGCTATAAAAAAAACAAACAAAAAATTGAAACTTTGACACCCTGTATCTCAAAAACTGAGCATTTGCGTAACCACGTTTATTTGAAATTTTTTTCTTAAAATCACTCAAAAATCATTCTATAAAGTTGACATCCTTTATTAACACCCTGTATATGCAAAATTAACCAAAACAATTAGGTTTTATCTAATTTCTACAAAAAAAGTATAATACATAATCTCATTTTATAGAAAAATATATATAGCAAATTAAATTACCTTTTAAATATTAAATCATTTAGTTGCGTCACTGCATTGGCGTCCTAATGGTGGAGTTATTTTTAGAAATAACGAAAAAAAAAAATACGCTTTGTAAGAAAAATGCCAAGAATATGTCTTGGTTGGAAATAATATTTTATTTTAGAGATTCTATTAGAAAATCGTTTTATAGGTAAGACCAACACGTCAGGGAAGTCCGCACAGAGGTTATTTTTTTAAATATTTAAAAAAAATTATTCATTTTATTAATTTTCATTAACGTAAGCTTTCTAGAAAAAATCGCAGAGGCTGTGTTACAGGCAATAAAATTTTCTTTTAAACAGTGTATGACTTAACAAAGTATAAAAGGCAACTTCATAGGGGTATAGTCAGCCAAAAGGCATTTCCTTCCTCAGCGTGGCTTGCCTGACACAAGGTAGAACAAACAGACTAGAAGATACAAGGTAAATCAAGAAGAATGAAAAAATAGAATGAAATCTATTTTTCAATCTACCAGTGAAACGATAGCGAACCAAGGAAACTAAGTCCATGACGGGACGAAAACGTCCACCGGTCCATAAGGAAGAAAGACATTTCGCATTCCAAATGCGTCGGTAATTCTGGGTCATTTTTTAATATTTTTTTTATCATAACTTTTGTTACATTTTTTTATTTAAGCTTTATAACAAAAAATGTGTTATAGAAAACTGTCTTTTAAATGACGTATATCTTAGTATAAAATTTTAAATTACACTTCAGAGGCGTCCGCAAACTGGGACTATTTTTGATGACAAATATCCCCAGTTTAAGGACGCCAATGAAGTGGTAACCGTAAATTAGATTTCTTTAGATTATAGTTTTTAAATACCAAATTAATTTTCTAAAAATAACATAAAACTTAATAATTTCGGTTAATTATAAAAAATTATTATAATTACGGTAGCCTCAAGACCACCTTGTCATACACTGTTTATAAGAAAATTATATTTTCAAAAAAAGTGTATGTGTCATTTTTTTGTATTTTGCTTAGTTTTTCAGAAAATTAAATAAAACCTATAAAAACACATGATCTTTTAAAAAAACCCCCACATTTGGACGCCATTGGAGTGCTTATTATAAATTTGAGCCAGACAAATTATACATCGTTTTTTATTTAATTTCCTATGATAATAAAAATATTTATTAGTTGACATCATAACTTGAAAACTATTAGTCTGACAGAAAAACAAGGTAAAACATCTTTGTAGAAAATTTGATTGACTTTAATTTTTATTGAATTTTTTTTTCTCTTGTCTCTTAATGCGATATTAAGGACCATGAACTCCATTTTCATGCCAAGTTTCAACACTTGGATCTTTCGTAACCTTAAATGTATCTAATGACTGGCCTAATCAATAATCAGCCTACTCGAAGTTAAAGAAGTAATAATGGATGGAAATTGGTTGGGAAAAAAACAACTTTAATACGTTTTTCACAGGGCGCATAGATTTTTTGAGCCTCAATACAGGACACTTTTTAAGGGAAATAAGAAGAAGTATTAAAATGTAAACAAAATACATCATTTTTATGATTAAGGTCAGAAAAAGAGTTTTTTAAAACTTTTATGATTTTTAAACGTGAAGTTTGATACCCGTGAATAAAAAAGCAACAATGTTTCGTAGCTAAGCGGACATAGAAAAATTTTGTTTAGCTTGTATTTGTCCGTGGGCAGCTCGAAAGCTGTTTAAAGTTTTGAAGTAGTCAGGCAAAATCTTATTTTTATATCATGGATTTGTTTGTTTAAAATTTGCAAAAGTAACTGAACAAAATACAGGACAAAACTTGCAAATACACGACGGCCACGCCTTTTTCATCATTTTTAAAGGAAAATCGACAATTTTTTTTATTCAAACCTATAACGTGTAAAAATATAAAAAATCAGAAAAAACAAAACAATTTTGATTGTGTTACCTAAACTCACTATTTTTAAAATATCTTGGCAACCTCAGTCTATGTCTGGCTTTTTTTTTCTTATTTCAATTTCTGTCTATACTCAAACACATGGCTTTCTCCCATGCAATTTCTAGGTTTGGCAACCTGGTATGATATTAATAGATTCTTATTTTATCTAAAAACTATATAAAAAAGCAAAGCTTGTTAAAATATTTTATTAAAAAAATATTGTGTAATATATTACTTGTATGAAAATGTCAAAAAATTTGTTCAAAGTGCTTATTTAAAAATTATTATTATTATTGAAGTAATGGAACCAAAAATGGAATTCGGTTTTTAGCTTAAGATGAAATATTCATACCAACAAATTTTTAATGTTTACTACAAGATACGCTTTTTAAAACGCTATTCACCTTAAACGTAACTTTTGTAAAAATTTCTAAAAGTATTCTACATTTAATATTAAAGTAAAATTTTTCAAGCCTAATAGGACATACAGTTTAGTAGGTAACAAATCCACTAAAAAATAATGGTCATTGTTACTATTACTCCTACACCTATTGTTCTCCTATAATATCAATCTCAGATAAAGATATAAGGATTTTATATTAAAAACAACCTGCTATTCTATATCGCCCCCTTAGGGCCTGTCCTTAAATTACGTAACGCAAAAATCCCGAAATTTTGAAACCCCCCTACGCCCCCCCCCCTAAACGCACCTATAACGCAACCACCGACCCCCCTAGAAAATTACGTAACGTTTGCTATCACCCTCCCCCCTACTTTATATATTTTTATTTTTCAAAGACATATAATATTTTTTTATGTTTATTCAAAAAATGTTTTCTAGGTAGACTCTTATACATAATATTCCAATACACACGGTAACTGCCCATTTATGATGCAAGCATGAGGGCCTTGGGGTCTTTAAGCAAAAAAGACCTGATTCGTTGCTTTCAAAGACATATGCATATTATTTCCATATAGTACGTATTATTGCAATACCTACGGTACCTTACGATGCAGACTACAAACATACTTGAAACAACAATATCAATGGACACTAAGTCTATCCTTTTTGCGATCATTAAGTTAAAATGTCCTGATTGTTTATACTTTACACATGCATATTATTTTATTCGTGTATTCGTCATGTCAAATCATCGGCTCCCAGTTGACAAAAACTCTATCTAAGTAAATTTGGTATCTGTGCATTTTTCGTACCTTTATTTCTGAATGTTTGCATCAAACGCCAACCATTGTGTAAATAGGTAACAGGGAGTATTGGAATATTACGTATGTAAATAGGCAGAGGGTGCAAAGGCGTTCTGTCAATTTTTGTTAATCGGGTGGTGTAGTCTAATGTTTGAGAAGATCGCTTTTCTTGGCTAATCCTTTAGCTTTCTAATAAGCTGAGTCATAAATACGAAATACCGCGTAACAAAATATCCCTATTTTGATATGGGAATGGGAAAATTCGCCGCGGGGACAATACGCCGCCGTCGAGGTTTAAAATTGCAATTTTGTTTATTTCGTGTACAAACATATTTTTGGAAAATAATTTTTTCTAATTTTTTTTTAAATTAGGTGTTATTAAAAAAAATTCGGAGTTTTTTTAGAAATAATTAGTTTGTGAAAAGGTACTTTTAAAAAAAAATATTTCTAAAAATAATTTTTCATAAAAATTTTTTTTTGTTTTTTTTTATAAATTAATTTTTTGAAAAACTAATTGTTGAAAAAACATTTTTTTTTGAAAAAATTTTTGTGAGGACCTTTTTTTACAAAATGGTTGTCCACACACCGGTTAGAATTTGACCACTCTTAGGTTTAACACAGATTTTGATCTCCGAACAAGAGGACAGGAAAGCTATGATTTAGGAAAAAGAAAGTTAAATTAAAATAAAAATTAAACAAAAATTCTCGCGGCTAATCGGCCGGCGCTGAATTGTCCCCGCGGCGAATCGGCCCGCGACGTATCGGCCGCGGCTAATTGTCCCGTACCTTTTAATATACCGGCCCCCCCTTAGAAATTAACAGCCCTTAAACCTCCCGGTTGTCACAAGCCTAGCCTCCCTTGGTCACAGGATATTATGATGGATTGAACATGCACTTATCTGATAGACGCCATTTAAAACACGCGGTATTTTGATAAGCGCTATTTGAAAAAATGCTGTTTTGATACGCGCTATGCCTGGTAACATCTGACATCCCATGGGCGTACGTGTTAGGTCTCTTTCGGTTCAAACGTCCCCATTCTTAAAAAACGTTCAAAATGGAACGTTTTAGAAACGTCTAATTTGGTCCATTTTTAAAACTTACCAAAAAAACGTTTTAAATAAAATGTACTTTTTCGATATCTACCTTTCGGCCCTCAATGTACCCGTTGTAAAGCCCGCATTTAGGCTGGTTAAGTCAAGCCGAGAAATTCATCTTTTCTTACCTATCTGCGGTTACATTAAATTTATTTTGAGGCAGGCGTTCTAGAGTGCGTAGCTCAGACGAGAAATTATATTAAAAGGCACTTTAAATTCTGTTACAAATACCTACCTATATTTTCATTTCAAAACTTTAGTACAATACACAATTTTAAATATTTAAACACAATTTTTCCTAGAGTCTAACCACAATATAATTTTTACTTTGGGTCTAGCACATAATTGTTTAATTCAAGTTTAAAAGGCATATTATTTCCCTTTAAACACCAAACACTGGTATTAGAGTCTAGGTTTTACAAGTTCCTATAAAAAATTACCTCATCAAATAATGTCCAGGAGCCCATAAGAATTACTGTTTCTTATATCAAAGGCACCATTTTACCTTTCAGCACCAATTTTCTTGCTCCATAAAAAAATGTCTTGTTTCTTTTATGATTTATATATTCACTACTAAAAGTTTTTATGCAGTTCTACAACCTGCATCTTGTTACGTAAAATACTGATTTTTAACTTTTTACTAAATTACTTCACTACTACGAGTTTTTTAATTTAAACACTTTAACTGCGGTTTTTGATACTAATCTTTTAATATTACTATTTTCACTTTGTTTTTATAACTTTTCTTTTTCTTCTTCATGTTGATTGTTTCACTGCGTTTTTGTTAAGACTTATTTTTAATAACCGCGACTTGTCTTTTTATATTTAAAAAATCTGTTGGTTTTAATGCACATGTTCAAAAGTATTTAGGCAAATTTGAATAAAAAGGTAATAAATATTATTCTGCTGCCAGGTTTAACCTATTTATCCAGAAGTGTGCTCCATTAATTTAGTATTTTTTAATATTTTTAATTCCGAGAAAAGCAATAAATCATTTTATGATTTGGCTTCAAGAAAAGAGGTCAATAATTAAAAATTACTTATTATTTTATATTTCGGCTAAATTCCGCTGCTGACTTTTCTAATTTAAAAGGAATTTTGTTGTTTAAAAACATCTTGGATCTATTTAGTTCACAGGTGTTTTTCTAAATTTGAGCACCTACTTGGTTTAATAAAATAAATTTCAATTTTAGTTTTAAACAGGCTCGCGTTTCGATCGGATCGTCGGTAACCCAAAGTGTGTGCCAGATAAAAAGTGACTTGTTCCTTGTTAATGTATAATACTGAAGGTGTTTGCTATTGTAGAACCATGTAAATGTAGTGCATGGTCAAAGGTTAGTTTTATTTTTCTTTTAAACTGGTTTGCCATTTTACTTTGATGATAAACAGTTTTTTTATTTTTATTTTTGTTTTAGAGATTTGATTCCTTATTGCTTGCTTTTAAAACAATTTATGATTTTTCTTTTTCGGTTAAATAAGGTTTGTGTGCTGCCTGTTAAAACTTTGAAACCTTCATAATTTTGGTTCTTCACACCGTATCTACAAAAGCCCTCAATATTGCATACTTAAAAACTAAGTTTTTGTAACGTCCTAAAAAGGACGTTTTAAAAATGTACTTTTAAGGTGCCTTAGGGTCCTAACCTTTGCGTCCCTAAAACGTAGGTTTTTAAACTGTCCCAAAAGGAACGTTCTAAAAACGCATAAATTTGGAGATTTCTAAAACGTAATTTTCCCTTAAGGTCCCAACCTTGGCGTACCTAAAAACTACGTCTTCTAGACGTCTCAAAAAGAATGATTTAAAAACGCGAAAATACGTAATCTGGGATGTTTTTAAAGGCGCTGGGTAAATAGTGCGTGGGTCATTTGCGCGCGAACAAATGCAGGCCCCCAATAGCGCCCAAAAACCGTGCATTGCGTGCACATATTTTTATCCGAGTGTTAACCAACCTATAACTAAGTCGAATTGCCCTGTCTAACCGAGGTGGACGAGGGGCCGAGGGTAGCTGAAAAGTTGACCCGGTTAGGTTAGTATTCTAAGTTGGCCCGGTTAGGTTGGTACTCTAACCTGACCCGGTTAGCGCAAATGACCTGCGCGCTATTATTTTTGTGACCGTAAATTTTTCGTACTTAAAAAGTATGTTTTTAAAACGACCTACAAAAGACGCTTGATAAAGCGCCAATCAGTACGTTTCTAAAACGTACTTTTAAGGTCCCTCACATTTGCCTCTCTAGCATCATTATTGTCTACAGGCTGAGCAGAAAAAAGTAAATGTCAAACTTTTCTACGACTGGAGTGGAATAAAGTTTTAAGAGGTCCAATATGATAGGGCCTAATACCTTAGGGCCCACACCAGGGGGCCAGGCCTAGACTTTGTAAGGGTTTCTGAAATGTTTTTAAAAATGACATCTGAACGTTTTTAAAACGTCTCCGGAACATTTTTAAAAGTGCTCGGTACGTTTATTGAACGTCCACAAATTTTGCAGAAGGTATAAAAAATCAACTCTTTGTTTGAAACGTGGCAATGATTACACAACCCATAGATATTATGCAATCCAACAAACTTAATAACAGCAGCGGGGAGATGACTCTGCCATCATCAGAGCCATCCGTCCGCTGCTGTAATTAAGTTTGTTGGGTTGCATATCTATAGAGGTTGTGTAATCATTGCTCGTAGTCAATGATTGAGTAGAAATAAAGTTTCGGACGTCCATTGTCTTAATTTATTTTAAACACGATGTTTTCGTTAGTAAGTATCTCTAACCGTTTTCTAGTATTACACTTGAAAACGGTTAGAGATACTTACTCACGGAAACGTCGTGTTTAAAATAAATTAGGACGATGGAAGTCCGACATTTTCGTTTGCGTAAAAAATCAAATTTGACAAACGTCCGAAAAACATTCTTAAAACGTTTTAAAACATTCTGTCGGGATATTTTACAATCGTAATATGGAAACTCAAAAACGCACCCCGGACCTTTTTCGGATATTTAAGTCCCTGAACGTACGTTTTTAAAACGTCTGCAACTTTTTTAAAACGTCATCGGATCGTTTTTATTATGTCCCCGGAACGATATTACACCGTCTCCTGAACGTTTTTAAAATTTCCCTGGTACATTTTTTAAACGTGCCTAGTACGTTTTCTAGAAGTCTTCGAAACATTTTGGTAAACGTCCGAAAAATGTTCTTAAAAGGTCTTACAAAAGTTCTGTGGGGACCTTTTAAAAATGTAAAAAAAGACGTTCGAAAGACGTTCTAGGGACTTTTTTTGACATTGAGGTTCCTTTACGCACGTTTTTAAAATGTCCCCTAGGTCGGAAGTAGACGTTTTAAAAATATTTTAGAAACTATTGATTTTAAAATGCGCTGTTTTGTTAGAGAGCATTTAAGTTTATATATTTAAAAAAAAACTTTTCACCAAAAAATATTAAGTTTGATTGTTGGTAAAGGATGTTACGTAACGCGTCACAGAACACCCCCCCCCCCCCACCCCCCTGTACCGCTGCATAACGCGACGCCTGCCCCCCCTCATGCGTTACGTAATTTAAGGACAGGCCCTTAGTGCAACAACTAGATAACTCGAAATTTATGCATTTTGAGTTATCCAGTTAAAGCTGACATATTTTTCATATTTTCTCTTTTAATGCAACATCTAGATTAGACCAGGCAAACATTTTGGATTCCCAAACATCCGTCCTTCTTTACCAAATTTCGTACACATATACAGTACCCTTTTACGGTTACAAGAACATACTTCGTTAAGTTTTTTTGTTAAATTTTCTGTGGTGCAGAGGCCATTTACTGATGTACGAGATTCGTACAATCATAAGTTTAATTTTTGAGCAATATAATGTTGTAATTCGTATGATATATGTTGTGTAATAAGAAAAATAAACAATAATTCATTATTAAATAACACTATACATAATAAATAATAAAAATCCTAAACACATAAATTTAAAAAAATAAGTCTAACAGTTTTCGTCTAATCCAGGTTCTTCTTTCATTGTGCCTAAAACCGATGCTGCACTTCCCCGTTGTACTGCCAAGCTTATTCTTTGGATGATATTTTTTGATTCTTTTACTGGTAGTTTTGCACTTATTTCTAAAATAATTTTTTTTGCCTCATCACCTAAGGGCCCTAAAGGTTCTACAGCAAATGGTATGAAAATAAATCTGTTTATTAATTCCGAATATTTTCTGAATTTATTTTGTTCCGATAATTTTGCCGCGGCACCTTTAGATTTCGAAGTTTTGTCTAAATAACTTTTTGCTAAAGTATGGGTGCATGTTGCATTCCATAATAACTGTTTTCCATATTCTCAGGGATTCAACGTCATTCCGTCTGCTCGTTTTCCATCACTTCGGCATATTCCCAAAGGTTCTAATATGGAAGGACATTCAGCCGAAACTAAAGCCCTCTTGATAATATCATTGCTCTACCTGTGCCATGATGCACGCCCTGCACTTTTTTTACAGCTTAGCCCATGTGAGCCATATATATCTGAATTTTCGCCGCAAATGGAGACGTGCACTCCGGAAACAGGGAGACCAAGCCTTAGACCAAATGATATCCGAAAAGTATTAATATCAAGAAGGTTTCCTAACGACGCAGACGGAAGAGCATGTAGCCATGCGTTGCTTTCAGGTGTTTCAAGAGCTTTCGTGCTTTATCTTCGTCACGGGAAATATTACAAAAAATAGTTTCTTTGCGAACTTTACAAATCATGGAGTCAAATTCTTTTTGGTAATTTGGTATTTCTTGCATGCTTGAATTTATATTACAAATGAAAAGCCATTTTTTTAAACAAATGTTATATTCTGTATCATTTCATTGAAAAATATTTAAAGGCAATAACAATTCAAGTAAATTAGAGACATTTCTAACCGAGCCTAAGAAGGCTGAGATTGAAAGTGATTTTGTATCTCTTATTCCGAGGCCTCCCATCCCAATAGGTAATAAGTTTTATTAATTTATTAAATTTCTTCACAACCGGGGGCACCCTGTATATCCTGAATATATTTTTTTTAAATAAAATGATGTATTAGAGCATGACAATTTTTTTTTAAATTAAGGAAAAATATGAGCAAGTATTCAGTTTTTCTAAAAAATTTCCGATTTTATTAAACAATTCTTTTTTTGTTTTTTAATTCTCAAAAGCAGAAAACAAAATACAAATAATACGGTTTACCAGAAAAAGTTTTTGAAATCTCTCTACTACTAAAAAATCGTAAAAAATAAATTCAATATGCTACAGGTGAAATACGATAAGTTTTTATGGTGACAAAAACAGAGCAAAATCGCAGTTTCTTGAAGATATTGTATTGACTCGGATTAATAAAAAAATTTTAAAACCCGTTTTCATTATTTAAATGATTAAGCAAAAATTTATAGCAAGTTTGCGGCGCTTTCACAAGTTTCAAAAAAGTCTAGATACAAGGATAAGCCACACAAATAATCAGAAATCTTAAAAATGCCTATTTGGTGTATCTTGATATTATTTAACTTTTGTCAGTTTTTACCTCATAACATTGCCATTTCTACTGGGGATTTTATCTGGTAATATTTTTATTGTTTCTTATAAATCTCTAAATAAATCAGCCATATTGCATTAAGTATTTTAAAAAAGTCGATTTTGGCACCTTTAGAAGAAAAAATGGCGATATTTTGACATATGTGCAAAATTTCAGGTACAGTCGAACCTCTATAACTCGAACCTGAAGGGACAACCAAAACAGTACAAGTTATGGAGAGTCCGAGTTATAAAACCTCGAGTTACATAGGTTAAAATACATGTAAAAAGTGCAGGGACCGCTTAAAAGGTTCGAGTTATAGAGGGGTTCGAATTATAGAGGTTCTAGTTAGAGAGGTTCGATTGTAATTATATTGGTCGGGCAGTCAAATTGGAAATATTTAATTTTTGGATGATTTTGATATAACTTGGCATGCTGTATAAGGACTCCCTACGAAGTTAGGTGATTAGTGATTTGCTCGGCGTCGCATTATAGGTAGCGTCGCGACGCCCTAAAGGTGAAGATTGATAGTAACCTACTTTTTGTCAAATATCTCAAAAACGGTAATTTGTAGGACAATTTTGTTTTCAGTTTGATGCAGCCAGTAGATGTATCTATCTATCGCTCTATAACAATCTTAACAAATATTTTGAGTTTTTTTATTAAAAATTTTAGACATGAAATTTTCACAAAAATTTAAATTTGTAATTTTTAAAATTTTTGGATTATTTGCTACCCTCGAACACAGTTTACTGGTGATTTTGATCTCGTGTAATAATTATTGTATTTTTTAAATTAGCCTATCATAGTGTGCTTAAATTTATATATTATCTTTACTACGGAACGGCGCAAAAAAATACCAAAATTAGCAATATCGCGTTAGGTAAAAAAAAAAAAAATGCTCTTAAGATTAAATAATTTTTTTAAGTACTACTACTAATTTTTTTAGTCTTATTTCTTGTCTAGATATTACTAAAACTTAAAATCATTTAAAAAAATATTGCGGTAAATGTAAAATAGACCGGGTGTAAAAAAATTCAAACTTAAGTAATGCTATGTAAAAAAAAACATTGGATTTAGAGCTCAATTTGACATCTCTTCATTTGTGTGCCTCGGATTTCTATATTTTCTGGGTGATTTTGATCCTCCAAAGGAATTAGTTATACTAAGAAACAAGCTTTCAAAAACTGTATAATTTTACAAAAACCGTGCCGGAGTTTTTATGCCAAACATACTTAAAAATAGCACTTTTAAAAAATTGTCGAAATTCCCAAAAATACAACAATTACGTTAAATATCGTTTTACAAATGACAATTTTATAATGTTTGAAATCATACAGCCATACCAAGGTGGCAGGGTAGTGCCGTGGTATGGTCGTTGGCTTCACATGCAGAAGGTACCAGGCTCGCGTCTTGAACGATGCAAAAAAAAAAATCTGTCGTCCTGTCGCCGATTTCATTTTCAGCGTTCAACAGCCGTCATCGAATAAGCATGCGATGCGATGCACGCAAAAATATAAGTCGACATTGAACATCGAGAATATACGCAGGTGTAGTCCAGGAGCCGACGATACGCAACCAGCCGAGGAACCAGGGATAATAACCCACGAGCCTGCTATAAGTGCTATATAGTCGGAACCAGGACGGCGCCAGCATAAATCTCCTACCCAACCCACGACGACCACGATTGTTGCGCTGAAAAGGAAAGAAGTCTATCGTCTATAACCAAGTTCTGCTGGGACGATAGCCATGTTAGATAGATGCAAATCTAACATGTAGCAGGACCACCTTTCGGGAGGGGTGTAAAAGCGTGTGTCCACTGTGTATAATTGCTACGCAGTAAAAAGATCCCTGCCCTCGACAAAGAGGTGTCAGGCAAAATTAAAGTCCTCTTAGAGAAAGAAAACTTGGATCCTAAGGGGCACGTGCATCAGTTTGATATATGATGTCCGGACAAATCGGGGTTTGCAAAAAGGGCGCGCTGTGTGCCTAGTCGCTAGACCAAAAAATGGTCTCCCCACCACTACTACTACTGCTACTACTACTACTACTACAGCCATACCAAATTTAAAGAAAACCTTAATTCTCGAAAACGGAACCAAAATGTTTATATTTAGTAGGGGTGCCGACACAAAAACTTTAATTATTTGCTGTCAAAATATTAATATATTTTATGTCTCAAAATGCTTTGAATTTATATAGAACCTTAGAAACTACAATACGTTTAAATAACTGAAGCCCATAACAGGACTCACTCTAGATATTTAGGCGCCCTGGGCGAAACAGTAAATTGACGCGCTTATACTCATACTTCTAAATACATCTAATCCGGCTACTCTAGATATACAATTTAGCACCTTTAGAGCTCTGATTTGGCCCTGCCCATAGACGTACTAAAGGGTCTAAAGTTACAAAAAATACAAATACCAAATAAATTACTGGCAGTAATTTTAATGCTTTATTTGTAAAATAATACCTGTAATAGTGAATTTGAAATTAAGCATCGCGGAGGCAACATCATGTTTCCTTCCAATTTGTTGGTCACCTGAGTTACTATTGATATACTTATCGACCTTAAGGAAATCCTACTCTATGCAATACCACCTCTAGAGTATTATTTCAAGTATCTCATAGCTAAATGGCTCCAAGTAATTAGAAATCTGATGGAATAAATGTGTCAAAAACAATGCAACACATTGTGTCATTATCTTTTTGGTGCGTTCGTAGAGAAGAAAATCAGAATCTTTTAATAAAATTTCGCAACAAAACTTATTAAGGTTTCTTGGTAAGTTGCATTTTTTTTATAAAAATACCGGTATTTCAAAAATATCGCCAGCGGAAGTTAATAAGTATTTCTTTTCCAATTCGGTAATTATAAATTTTTGTTTTTTTTAACCAGATAATGTTGATGGCCTTACCCCCAGACAAAATAGTTTTTTGGATAATAATAATTTATCAAAGTTTAACAGGAAGTAAAAAAAAAGTATTATTATATGGTAAAAATTATCTAGAACTATCAATCTATGAACCTAAAAATTTGGGATGGATTTCTTGTTTGCTTTTTTAATTCTGCTTGCATTTCTTTGCTTATAAATAAACCTTATTAATAAACTGCTTTTAATGAACAAAAAAGCATCATGGTTAACATCGATAGGGGGTAAAAATTAGTCGCAACTAAAAATAGCGATCCTTCATAAAGAGACAAATATTATTTAGTCGGCTATCTTTGAGTTAAAAATTGAAGAAAGTTGCTATGGTGATGCTCAAAGAGCAATCAATTCTCACTATGATAATTTTCATTTAATTGAAATCGGTTTACTTTTCATGAATTTGTGAGGAAATGCAGACAGAATTAGGCAATCGTATAGTTTGTGAAACATCTTTGCTCTATCAATGGTTAGTGATTTAAGTTTTGTTCTGTGTGGCGGATAAAGACCTTTTTAACGAATTAAAAAAAAAACGAATAGTTTCTCGAAACATAAGAAAAAACAAATCTCTTTGAAAGCTTAAGTTTGATTCTGACCGCCATCTTGAATTTTAAGAAAGTGATAAATTTCGATAAGGACCTTTAAAGCGCAATTAATTTTTGCCTTGAGACTTTTTATTTGAGAAAAATCGGTTTAGTAGAATTAAAATCTGTACAAAAAAGGTTAAAACAAAAATTAATTTTTTTGGAACAATCCAACTGATTTTAGTAATGCGTACCTCGTCCGTGCGTGGCCGAAATAGGATTTTTTTATAAATTAAAAAAAAACCTAAAAAAAAAGATCTGAAACATAAAAATAAAAAAAGTGTGTGTGCTTAAGACCACACGGCAGAAGTGTAAACTTCAACAAGGCGAAATTAATTACACTGGTCTTCATCTGCATCATCATATCGCTCGCTGAATGTTCCTCTTGCAGTTAGTCACCTCGAGCCGACTTCACCCGAATGAGCGTTACATAGCCGAGCCTGACGGCTCAGTTCAATTCACTATCCACAAAAACTGCTAAACGCGCCTAAATAAGTTTCCACTTCAACAAGCAAATTTAAAGGGTTTAGCATGATTTTGTGCTCCATCTTGTAATTTCAAGATTGCGGATAAATTATTTTTTCTTAAAATCCTGATTCATTTCCTGCAAACATCAGCTTTTTTCAATAAAATCGGTAGCATAGTTCAAGAGTTAAAACGAAAAAAAATTTTTTTTTGCTTCACCCGAGATTTTAATAAACTGGATGATAATATGTGGTCAGCACCCCCACTAATTAAAAAAAAAATTAATGCTTTATATAATGGAAGTACACAAATTTCTATAGTTAAGTTCAAGTCATAGATCTACAGCAAGTTAATAACAGTAATGACTTGTTTTTATGGGATTTCATAGATTCTCTAAAAATAGCTATTTTTGGGGGCAAATGGCATGAAAACTCCAATATGGTTTTTGGAGATTTACACAAATTTTGAAAGCTTGTTCCTTGAGAAAGTAAATTCTTTTGGAGGAATAAAATCACTTGGGAAATATAAAAATAAAAAGAGGTGTTTGGATTAAATTCCCAAACTCCCTGTCTATTTTTTTTGAACTGCAATATATTTTTAAAATTTTCTTTAAATTCTAAAACATAATAATAAAAACTTAAGAAAAAAATAGTTCAAAATAAAGTGTAGTTAAAAAATGTTTTTGTTATGAGCGAAATCAATGGATTTTATAAAAAAACTGACTTGACTAAATTCAAAAATTTTTTCCATCATTTTCTGCTAGTGAAAAATATAAGTTATAATATATTCTTATAGGCAGACTCAAAAGGAACCTTAGTTTGCAACCAAACCCAAAATCACCCCTAAAACCACTTAACCGCTTCAGATAAACCAAAATTAAGGAAAAATACAAAAATGTAAATTTTGATAAAAACAAAATTTTACAATTTTTATTTAATGGAACTTAATCACGCTTCTAAAGTGTAATACCTTGTTAGAAAGGCACACTCATTGTCTGCCTAAAAGTGAAATTAGAACTGTCCTATCTAATGTAGTTATTAAGTTATTTCAGAAAATCTGGATCAATGTCACGTCACATTTGAAAGCGTCGCGACGCCGCATATATTACGTCGCCGGAAAAAAAAAAGATTTTTGTAAATGTCTTCATAAGTTTATTAATCGTACCAATTTATATCAAAATCACCACAACTTCGGAAATTCTGCCCAACCATATAAATTTGCTTGTCAACCATAATACTTATTTTGTTAATTGTATCAAATTTTATAAATATAACCCGATCGGGAACTTGATTGTTATTTTTGAAACGTTGAAAACGGTAAAAAGTACTCTTTGTTAAAAAACATGGCCTGCTAAAATAAATAATTGCATATAGAGCGCCATCGCGCAGATAGACAAATCTAACATTTATTTATTTAGAAATTTATAAGTAACAATAAAAAAATTACCAAATAAAATCCCCAGTAGAAATGACAATGTTATGAGGTAAAAACTGACAAAATTTAAATAAAATCAAAAGACACCAAATAGTCATTTTTAAGATTTCTGATTATTTGTGTGGCTTATCCTTCTTCCTCGATTTTTTTTTTTAATTTTTTTGTGAAAGCGCCGTAAACCTGCTATAAATTTTTGTTTAATTTATTTAAATAATTAAAAGGGTTTTTAAAAAAATTTGATTAATCGGAGTCAATACAATATATCTTCAAGAAAATGCGATTTTGCTCTGTTTTTGTCACCATAAAAACTAAATCGTATTTTTCCTGTAGCATATTTAATGTTCTGCCGTCCTTAAGCTAGAATGCCGTTAACTACATTTGTCATGTTTTGAGTTACGAACGAAAAACCCAGGAAATAATAAAAAATGATGCCATTTGGAGTCATATGAAAAACTTTAAAGTCGCAAATTATAGATCTTACATAGTAGTTTTAAGTGATCCTAATTTCAATTCGAAATAATCAACTAAACCTAACAAAAAGAGAGTTTTAGTCTTTTCATCTAGCATTCATCTAATTTTTATTCCGTGTAGCTATGACTAAAATGCCGCTAAGTCTACCTTAACGGCATTCTAGTGTTTGGTTTTCAATTATTTTTATTGGTATTTACGAGGCGAAAAAAAAATCTCATTATTTCTAAACTAAAATGCCGCTAAAGACCGTAACGTTGTTATAGCCTAGCATTATTATGACTTCTTGAAATACCAATATGATGTCATTATTACGTCTAAGGTCACTTAGCGGCATTTAAGACAAATAAATGTTATTGAAGGTTAAAAAAAAAATCTAAAATACAGCTAAATGAAAAACCTTTGATTGTAACCGCGTTTTAGCCTAGCATATGTTACAAGGTAGTTGACGGAATCAAATAAAAAGCAACTATAATACAAAATATGACGACCAAAAAATAAGGTTGTAAGTCAATATATTTTATTACTTATATTTTATACTGATACAACACCTTCATAGGAACATAACCGAAAATAAGATATAAATAAGTAATGTCAAACTCAAACAATTCTTGGGACTTTACATTGTTACAAGTTGGTAAAAATAATTTATAACAAATACGCAACTTGTAAATATTTTCCACTTTTTAGGCTGAATTCCTTTCAGTAGAAATAGATTAATATTTAAAAAGCTTTTATACGTATGCAATCTAAAATAGCGGACAGACTCGTAAAAATTTTAAATCCTAATGAAATATTTATTTAAAACTATATTAAAAACTAGTTAATATTTTGCAATATGTATCTATTCACCACCTCTTTTCCATTTTTTTTGTACTGGCGCTGTCATTCACCTGCGTTGGCAAGTTTTTCCAAAACAGAAGTTTGTGGGAAGGCATTATGCATGACAATTTATCAATTATGTCAGATTTTCTTTTAGAATCAACACCTTTTAGTTTGGAACGAAATTCAAGTTTCATAATATTTGGATTTTTTATGTATTTGTCATTTAGAAAGCGTAGAGAATTAAATTGGTCATCAAAGTTATTCTTATACATAAGGTCATAACTGTTTCGGGTAAAGCATACATGAGAGATATTTTTTAAAAACGCTCTGGGATTAGAATTTTGAACTCTTCGGTCTGATACATAATTTGGTATATTAAGAAAATTTTCTATTGACATAGATTTCACAATTACTTTGGAATTATTAATTGACGCCACTGAATCTTCGAGATCAGTAAAATCGTAGAGTTTTCCTTTCTTCTTCATGGCCAAATCTACTTGGTGGTGTACCTGATCGGAACTCATAAATGTATGACCTGGTTCAAAGTAATAAAGTGTAATTTGTGTTTTACATAAGACTTCACTGTTGACGATGTGAACGAGCAATGAATAAAGTAGCCAATTTTTATTTTGGGCACTAGAGTTATCGAGCCATATGTGTATATTAGTAATGTCTCTGTTACGTAAAAGAAAATGATAAAAAGCACTCATAATATCTTCTTGTTTTCTTCCCGCAATGCTATCATGCCAGATAACTGTAAGTGGTTTAGATTGTGCAGTGATTTTGCCTAGTGGTGTCAGTTTGATTGAAAGCCACAAGACGTTGACAGAAAATTACAGCTTTGAATGACTCCAACCTCGGTAACATTATAACCTTTTCTAAGTCTGCGCTATAATATTTTGGGGAATCATTTTGTGGTAGTTTTTTGTGTGCTTCGTAAAGTTCTCTTGCTTTAATACATTTCTCGTTATGCTTGAACCACCCCATACACGTTGCATAGTCGTCTGGAAAATTGTCTTTCCTAGCATCATGAGATGTGTCTTTTTCATGCAAGCTCTGGTCCTCACAATTTCGCATTCCTCATTGCCAAGTCAAGTAAAGGAAATATTTTTTTTTTACCTGTTGTCGATATAGTTTGTACGAAATCGTCTTATGCGGGTACTTCTCACAGAAATGTCTATGCATGGAACTACATTAATATCGCTTGGTAAGTAACGGCGTAGAGGAGCATGTTCTCGCCTGTAGTGGGGTTCTAAAGGGTTGAACGATTCCACATGCTGGCTCAACAAATCACGATCAAATGCAGGCGTTTTCTGGTGCTTTCCTAGTTTATCCATTATGGGATATGTGAAATTGTTATGTAAAATTCTGTCATTTGTTTTCACGTAACCTAAGGTCGTTAAAAAAAAAATTACATACTTTAACTCTGGCGTCATTAAATTTTTTAAACGCAAATACCCTTCTTGGGTTTCTTTTTTGTTCGCTCATACTTTTTCCCTCAAAGTTCGGGCCTCTTTTAATGAAAGAAACAGGGCTCAGGAAATTGGGACGTAATATTTCCGAAACTGTAGCCGTAGAAAAAGTTTACATACTTCAACTCTGGCGTCATTAAATTTTTTAAACGCAAATACCCTTCTTGGGTTTCTTTTTTGTTCTCTCATACTTTTTCCCTCAAAGTTCGGGCCTCTTTCAATAAAAGAAACAGGGCTCAGGAAATTGGGACGTAATATTTCCGAAACTGTAGCCGATGACACAATTTCAAAATTCTCTTTTATTGATTGGTTATATTTTCGTGGCAATTGAATCTTTTTGTTTCTTAGTCTAGCTCCTTGAAAATCGTCATTGGAATCTTCACTCGAGGATGGAATATAATCTTTATCATGTATTGAGTCGTCGGAATCAAAATCACTTTGAACGTTTTCAGTAGTTGAGCCACGACCAACAATGGGCTCGATGTCATTGCACAATATACGAGACTCTTGTAACGACATATCTTTAAATATATTTGATGAAGCATTATTGGTCTCTAAAGTTGAGATTTAAAATTGCTTTGTAGTACTGTTATCAAATGTTGATTCTTTTGGGAAGGCTTTATTTAGAATGCTTGGGTAATGATTTAAGTTAAACCTGTGATGCGATGTTTGTGTCTCACAAAATCTTTCAAAAACACTGGAGGTCATCGAATAGGGCCTTGCATCTAGACTGTTGACAAAATCTTTCAATATGGGCTCAGGATTTTTTTGTATTTTTTTTCGGAAAAGGATTTCAGCATTTTTTTTGTGCGAAGTACTTACGACTGTGCCGGGTTTCTTCGATACCATATTGAGGATCATTTTAGATATTTTTGAAATAGCAGGGCAACTGTAACAATAAAGAGCACTTAGAAAAATATCAACTGCTCACTCTACCTACATATTATGTTTTTTACCAAAAACCAAAAAAAAACAGGCAGGCACATGATCTTACCAGGTACCTGTAGAGTTATCTTCGAGCTGCCCACGAAAAAATACAAGAGAAACAAAACCTTTCTTTACCGGTTTAGCGAAAAAATGTTTCTGTTTTTATGTTTTTTTAAAGTTATTTTTAGTATTTTTGCTGTTTTTTTTTGCAAGAAATAAAATAAGTTAGCTAATTGGTGATATCTGCGGAACTTCACGAAAAACACACCAAAAAGAGGTTGGTATCAAAATTGCTTTATATTTGAATACAATATAATTATAAAATCATAATGAAAATAAAGCCTAACTTCTGCCATATTATTTTAAGTCATTTGTTTGAAGCAGGTCAATTTAACAGTAGGTACTTTATTTATTAAAATTGGTTAAGCCATTTGGTGATACATACATCCATTTCAAAGTCACATAGTCCAACTCAAAGAAACAATAAAAAACTGCACAGTAAAAATAATTTCCTTACCTAAAATTATTTTCGCTAGCCATTGCAACACAATTGCAAACATGCAGGTGTTATAGCGCGTGAGTGTCATCTACTTCCCTCAAACTCACTAATTCGAATGAAGATAGAGAGCCCCTGTTTCCTCAAGACGCGTGCTAGAGACACAGACTGCCCGGCCTACGGCAATGACCGAGTCTAGCCCAAGAAATTTTTAGACCAACGCGAGTTTAGATAACGGCTTTATAGTGTAGCAAAGCAGGATAGCGGCATTTTAGTCTTGTTTTTGCATGCAAATTGTTTATACTATCATTTATAAAAAGCCATTGTGGACCTATATACGTTGTAAATTATAAAATTAACATATGACAAATAAAATTCTAAAAGGCGGTTAAGTATCCTTAACGACATTTAAGAATAGTAATTTTATTTAACGGCTTTGTAGCATTGGATTATCCCTTTTTTATTTAAAATGAAAATGGACTATAACAAGGTTAAGGTACTTTAACCGCATTATAGAATACAAAAACCAGTTAGCCGCATTTTAGCTAAGTAAGAAAAAAAACTTAGCGGCATTTTAGGTTAGTTATGATACTTAACGGCGTTATAAATTGTAAACATAGGTGAAAAAATCATTTAACGGCATTTTAAATTTTTTTATCTCGAAAACTGTAAACGCTAGAAAAGATTTGCTTATACCAATCAATAGAGAATCTTCTGCTCATTAATATGGTATCAAAAAGTCAAAATTGGCCAAATGTTGGTTAACGGCATTATAGCTTAAGGACGGCAGTGTTGTTTTTATGATTTTTTAGTAGTAGAGAGATCCCAAAAACTTTTTCTGGTAAACCGTATTATTTGTTTTTTGCTTTTGAGAACTAAAAAATAAAAAAAGAATTTTTTTATAAAATAGCAAATTTTTTAGAAAAACAAACTATTTCCTCATATTTTTCCTTAATTTCAAAAAAATTGTCATGCTCGAATACATCATTTTGTTATAAATTTTACCAGCTTTTAAAAAATATATTCGGGATGTACAGGGTGGTCCTGGTTGTGAAGAAATTTAATAAATAAGAAACTTTGTACGTTTACCTTTAAGTTAACAAAAAAACTTAACGAAGTATGTACTTAGAACCGTGGAAGGGTACTGTATATGTGTACAAAATTTGGTAAAGAAGGACGATTGTTTTGAAATCCTCAATTTTTGCCTGGTCTAGATGTCTTGTACGAGCAACCAAAGAGTGACAAGAAATAGATAACTCCGAAAATACATATTTTACAAAATATATATTGAGATTTTCAACTATCAGTTTCAAGTTATCTAGTTGTTGCACTAAGGGGACGATATTATACGCACCACCAAGCAAAGCAAACATTAGTCTGAGCCAACTGTTAATTTAAAGTTTTTTCTACGACCGTTTTGTGACAGATTTACATACAAGGTGTCCCAAAAGTCCGAGTCCATCCAAATATCTTCTGAACATTTGACAGTGATCAATAACATTAAAAGATCTATTTTATGGAGGGGCGGCACACTTACATAAAACAGATCTCTTGATACTATCGATCACTGCCAACTATGGAACTATCTTTCATAGTTCAGAAGATATTTGGGTGGACTCGGACTTTTGGGACACCATATACAAAAAGCAGCTGCTTTCTTTCAAAATTCGTCCTTTGTGTATGGGCGAGTTTGTAAAGTAATCTAATTTTGCTCACCGATTACATCGGTTTTTTGACATATGACGTTTGACGTTCATTTGACATTTTCATTCGGTGAGCCCGATGAACACCAGAAAATAAAAAAGAACGCGATGAATCAGATATCTGAACCTCGCTTTTTTCGATTTTGATTTATTTTCTAAAAGATTCTTTGCATTAATACATGGAAACAACATTTTCAACGTAACCCTCAATCCTGGCATGCCGCGGTCTGATGATATCAAAATTTTAAAAACAAAATAAAAAACAGGATTTGTTTTTTCATATTTTATAAGTGTTCTAATGTTATTTAAAGTTTTTTTAAAGCTTTTGTTAATGTAGGCTTTGTGCCTTTGTATAGATTAGGTTAGGATTAGGATGAGGAATTTTACTTGAAAAATTTACTATAATTTAAAACAACTAAAACTCATTTATTTTAAAAATTTATATTAGCATGTAAACTTAGCATAAAATAGTAATGGTAAAGGGCTCTCGAGATTAAGTTCTTCTGCTCTTTAGAATAAATTAATAATAAGTTTGTAAAATGTAAATGATTTTATAAAAATTTTAACTTGTACATAAATAAAGAAATTGAAATTGAAATTAACGCAAGATCTTCATCATCCGAGTCTTGAGTCACTATTTATATCTTTTAAGATGACCATTAAAACTTTGTTTACCACACTGTGGAGATTTAACAAACAAAACAACAAAAAAGATTTAAAATTACACAGCCGAAAAAAAAACACAAAAAACAGCTGATTTTGACGTAATTGACATTCATCGAAGATTGCTCACCGACTCTCAGGGTCGGTGAGCATTGATGCCATCAATCACGAACCCGTTGGATTTCAACGAATTGCACTGATTAATTTAAAAACTTGATTGTTGTCATCGATGAGCTCATCGATGCCTTTACGAACTCGCCCTATTTAGGATCCGGATTTATTCGTGTCTGTATTTAGTAAATGAAAGTTAGCGACTTAAATTTAGCTTTGGTACGTCAAATTGTCTTTAGTTCTCTTAGATTTTAAGGTATTACAAATTTGGAACCTATTGCATATTTGGCACTTTTACTTTGCTAGGAATTCTTATTTGTAAATATTGTTTATTTGTAAATATTTTTTTTAGTTTAAGTTAATTTAAAATATCATTAAGTATGCATTTTCTATATGCATAAAAATGAAAAAAGTATTTTAAGTATAAACCATATAAAATCATCATGTCCTCGGATTGAGTGCCGGTAAAGTATAAATGATAAAAAAAATTCCGATTTAGATTCTAATTTTCTGGGATTTGCTCCAGCTTAGTCTGAAACTAAGATGTTAAAAAATGAATTAAATCAATTAATCTACAGGGTGATTTTGTAGGCTGATTTGATAAAAAGTGTTAAGAGTAAAATACCTTTGTTTTAAAAATATCGAAAAATGTTCTGAAGAAGAGTTGTTTAGATTTAAAAGTTAGATACTGTTTAGACGATTCTAAGCTGACTTTTCTAAATTTTGAGAATCAGTCTTTACTTTTAATTCTAAATAACTTTTCTTTAAAACCTTTTCTGATATCTCTTAAAACAAATTACTTTACTCTTAACACGTGTTATCAAATCAACCTACTATATCACCTCATTTTCTTCACATGTTAGTTTAAGACCAAGCAGGAGCGATTCCCTGAAAATCAGAATCTAAATCGAAATTTTATTGTCATTTGAACCTTACCGTAACTCAATCCACACTGTATATTCTTTCATACAATAGGCTTATTTAGAATAGCACGCCGCTGCTTATACTGACGTGGTTTTGTGAAAACCATTAATGCAAATGGGCGAGTTTGTAAAGTAATCTAATTTATTACATCGGTTTTTTGACATGACGTTCATCTGACATTTTCATTCGGTGAGTGCGATGACCACCAAAAAAAAACGCGACGAAATCAAATTTCGAAACCTCGCTTTTTTCGTTTTTATTTTAATTTCTAAAAGAGTCGCTCGCTGCATAAATACATGGAAGCATTTTTAAAGAAAGCTTTAATCCTAGCATGCCGCAGTCTGGTGATATAAAAATTAACTCCACGAGTTTTGAGTCACTATCTATATCTTCAAACATGTCCGTCGCAACTTTGCTAACTACACCATGGAATGCTCCAAACAAAAACAAACAAAAACAAATTAAATACTCTGCCAATATATGGGCCCCTAAGCTCACACTAGGTACTATAGTTATAGTGTACATGTGAGCTAATATAGCTAAAAACTGAAATATATTTTATTCAACTCCAGACTAAATTACCTTTTGTTTGATACCACACAAGCCATGTTTTGACTTAAACTCAAATTTTTGAAATCTACCCCCACCCTTACAAAAAAAACAAAAACTAAAATGTATTTTGTTAAAGTCCGGACTCACTTACCTTTCGTTTAATATTGTAACAAAACGGGATTTGAATATAAATGGTATTTTTGCCATTTATAAGTTTTTAAAGATTTTTAATTAAATATTGTTTTGACATCAACAAGCATTAATTATATGCAAGACTAGGTTAAGATTAAGTAAAATTTATGGCAACTCGGCGACTTGTTTTTAGGCATGTTTTCAGGTTCGCTGTATTTTAATAAAAGTTGTATTCGGCTAATATGTCCTTTGAGCCACTAACATCAACATAATTCATATTTTGTAACTGGAAACAAATTTGGTAAACTATTTTCAACTTTTAAGGAACACACTGTAAGATTTAAACTTTACCGAATTTCTAAATCCACGCATCTTTGAATTGCGGTGGTATTTTGTCTCTTTGTCTTTCTCGCCAATGCGAGGGAGCTTGAGATTCAGACCACGGCAGCCAAGAGTGTCTGTAGAGAAGAGTGGTGGAAGAAATCCGTTAAAGAAAGCTTAGATTTAGACCAATCAGCTAGCGGCAAACTGAGAATGTCTAGAGAGCGGGGTATTGAAACTTTCGAAAGTCGTCGGATTTTACTCTTTAGTTTGTCGTTGCCTGGTACGTTACACTTTCATTAACACTTCTTAAGGGGGGGTTTTATTTCAACTGGGGAAATTTATCAATTATTTTAACATTGTATAAAACTGTTAACTTTAATATTCATAATTATTTTGGTCTTTTCTTTTAGAGTTTATTGATTTTAAAGTCATTACTTATTACTGTTTCCAGTGCTTTGAAATAATGTGTTTAACTGTTTTATGGTTTTTTATCAACAAAATACAAACCATTCGTTGCCCTAAAATCGGCATTTTTAATTAATAACATATCCCAAACCTAAACAGTAATACTAAGTAAATTAAACAGTTGATTGAATAGTTTCACTCGTTCAATCAACGTTTAAGATGTTGATAAATATATATATTTACAACAAATATATAAAAGGTTTATAAAACCTAAAAGTTTAAGAAGTGTAAATATTTGAATATAAAAGTTCAATGGTAGTAAAAATTTGATATTTAAATAATAAATATTAGAAGTGAAAGTGTGAAGCTGCAAGAAGAAAATTGAAAAGGTATGTATGATTATCCTATTAGTTATACATTTGAGAAAAACGTTTATAGCATACTTTTCCTCCAAGAACCGCCAAATTCCCTTTCGAGATCGTGTAAATTTAGTAACATAGTAACATTTAATCTTTTTATAATTTATATAAGTTGTAGCCTAAGTTGGTAGCTTACAACCTTTAAGCCTTGGCCACTTCAGGTGACAGTACCACAGTCACACGCCAGGCCCTGTTACAAAGTGGTGTCAGTAGTTCAGGGTAATTTAGTTTTTGGAAAATTCGTGAAAAAATTTTTGGAAAATTTGGGAAAAATTTTGGAAAATTTGTGAAAATTTTATGTTGAAAGTTTGAGAAAAACTCAGTAGTACTTTAGTTAACCCATTGGTAATATTTTGTTGGAAAAACTAAAGGAAATTTTTGTAAAATTGTTCGTTTTAAAAGAAATAGTCTTGTCTAGTTTTTGAAAACCAAAACTAATTTGTTGGAAGATGTGCCATAACTGTTTTTCGCTGTTTAATTTACTAACTTTATAATCTGTGTTGCAATTATTTTATGAATTTTTTAATATTTTTGAATATTTTTTGTCCTTGAAACAGTAAATACAAGGAAAATGTCAATGTCATGACAATTTTTCTATTGATATATGATCACTTTAAATGTTTAAAAGATAAATTGGTAGAATATTTTTTATTGAAAAGTTAAGTTTAAATACTATCCAAATGTGCCAGCAAATAAAATGCTCTCCATTTCTATCTGGAGGACGGATTCTCCAGCATGCGATTGGTTCAACCTTTTGCCTTAATAAAGCTTTACAGAACTCTAGATTTGAGTTATAACTCCAAAACTCGTTGGTAAACTTTTAAAATTGTTCCATCAAAACATTATTTAACTAAAATGGATAAAAGAGTCCATTATTTTGTCTTAATTGTAGCACAGTGTTGTTAAAATAAAGTCTCATTAAACTTATCATTCTCTTGCCATTAAAAACCTATTTTGTTTTTCTAGCTGAATTTTTTTTAAAGAATCTTTTATTAAAAACATAAAAAAGGAGTCCATTGCAACTCTTTTGATTAGTTGCCTGAAACAATAATTGCCAACCCTTCCTCTGACAAACCACTCATTTTTTTTTTGAAGACACCCGTCAAATATAACTAAGGGAGGATATTTTTTATTCATTGTATTGCATTAATAACAGTTTTTTTGTTTTTTTGAACCATTAAACTTTTTTTTATTAATATTTAATAACATTTTTTGTTTAAATAATACAAAAATTTATGTTAAGTCATTATAACATTGTTTTTATAAGTATTTTTCTTCGTAGATATCGATATTTCTACTTTATTTTGGTTTTATTGTTTGTTTAATACCTAAAACTTCACTTGGCAAAAAGTACCTAAGCCAAATTATTTGACCATCTAAGTATCCACAGTGGTGTAATTAATTAATCTCAAGTTATTTTCCATTGATATTGCATCATAACTTTAAAATTTATAATTTCTAACTACTTTTTCCATGCAAACGTTCATCTCTCATAAATTTGTGCTACAGTGTCTGGTCAGGATAAACTCAAAAAACAGACCTAGCTACTAGCAATATCTTGTATAGAATATGTGATAGATATTTTTTGTTGTCATTTTTGTACTCTCTATATCATACATATATGATTGAGATTTACCAGTTCAAACTATAAGTAAGCAACCACGAAGTATTTTCAAATTTTATGTTTTTATATTTCCAGATTTTCAAAATGTATTTTATTTTCCAAATTACACACAAGTTTCTTTTTGGAAAATAAACGTGTCTGACTGATTTCTTTGTATCTCAGTAACAACTTTGTCGATTATGAGAAATTTCTTTATTATAAGGTCTACAAGTAAATCTTTCATTTTTAAAAGCACTAAATTGTTAAAACCATGGACTAAATAAATGTAGCCACAGCTGAGATCAATTCTATACAATTATTATCAAATTAAAAATAAAATAAAAAATTACGTTTTATGTTACAAAACATAGCATTCAAACATAGCATTCTTTAAAACGACGTACCTGTCGCACTATTTTTGCTTTATAATTTTCTTATTAAAGTACGTATTATTCTTTTCATAAAAGAAAAATTTGATTTTTTTTCTTAAGTTGGATATTATCAGCACTATCTGCAAATTCACAGCTTTTAAGTAAAGTGAGGTAAATGTAAAAATCTCCTGTATATTTTTTTGGTTTTTTTGAGAGAGACTCTATTTTATTTATTTTCTTTCACTAACATGTAGGTAATCAAGTGAATTTCGTTTCATAATATTTTTAATCAAATCAAAAAGTATATTGTCGTTTATTATCGTAAGTTATTGTCAAGCCATTTTTGCATAATGGTATACCTAATTAAATATTATGAAATGGAAAAACCTATGTCGAACCCTTCATTCAATTTTCTATGATTCAGGTAAAGCAAACTAGATTGTCCAAACAAAAACTTGCTTTTGTTTGTAAAGTCGTAAACTAATTTATCGTCTCTTCTTAATTATTATGTAGATTTTGGGAAAAATCACAATAAAATTATTTTTGCTTTATTTTGTCATTATCTTTGCCCTTAAAGGAATTAATCCGCTACATGCGAAGTAATTAGGTAATTAACTATTTATGTTAATAAATGAACTCATCACACTTAAATATCTTATTAAATATTAACACCTTTGAAATTAAAACCTAAAACGACTTATTACCAAATAGATCATTCTGAGTTAAAACCATGATGTAGAAAAAGAAAAATGATTAAAGAGTTTGATAAAAAGCTCATATTAAAAAAAAAAGTACTGATCTTTGTCAACATTAAAATTTGGTACATGTCTAACTTTGAAGACCTATTTTTTTCGAAAAAAATCTAAAGTTATATCCTAAGAAAGGATATTAAGAAAATTCGACCTATTTTAAATCAAAGCAATAAAATAACCACCTTTAGCGAAAAATGTACGTTATTTTTCATATTTTCAAAAATCAAAACGTTAACCTAACAGAAAACTAAACCTTTTTTGTAGAAAAAATAAAAATGGCATCCATATCGGTTTACTAGTTACCATCTTAAAACACAACTTAGCCTATTTAGAGAGAGTTTCATCCTATTTTTTTATTCGTATGTCATTGTATTGAATAATAACTTTACTGAAAAAATAAATAAATTATCCATCAATTAACTTAAAAGTCAAAACACGTTAACTAAACTTAAGAAAGGACTATATTACCTATTGAGAACTGCCCATAAGCTTTTATCTCAGTACATATTTTAGATCGAGTCAAAATTTTTATTTATAAAGTCCTTTATTTTATCATCTGTTTTTTTTTCTGTAAAATGTCACCTAGAGCAATGATTGACATTGCGCAAGTTGTAATTAAACATTATTTGTTACAAACTACCACTAGTTTTATTGTCTAATAACAAGAGTGAAGATCTCATTTTTCTGTGTATAATGTGTGTGAATTTTTTGACAGTAATTTTTGAGTTAGGTATTTATTCGCACGGTAATTAAACCAGTTTTGCATTGGTAATTTTAACAGTACATTCATTACCTTTTAAAAAAGAATGGTGCTATCTATCTATTTATTTAGCCTTCTTCGATCCATCTTTGGATATAGGCCTCCTTCAATATCTTCCACTCTTTCCTGTATGACGCCGTGTTCATCCATCTAGTCCGCATGTTTCTTCAAATCGTGCGCTCATCTCATTTGTGGTCTTCCACTACCTCTTTTATTTTCCCAAGGTATCCAGTTTACAATACATTTGTTTGACAGAAAGGCGATCGATTTAACAAATGTATTGGTGCTATCGACCATGTCTTAAGTAAAATAATATTTGGTAAAGCCATACAGTAATTTTTTTTTTGGAAAAAACATAATCTCATAGCATTTTCATTGCATAAGGCTAAAGAAAGCCACAAATCAATGTCCTAACACAGTAAAGGCTTTTCTTAACCCTTTTTACTTGTTTTAAAACGATAATTTGCTATAACAGTGAAATCGTTTTGATTAGTTTGAAGCTAGAAGATATTTTCTTGTAATTTTTATTAAAAAGACCAAGTTTACAGGTCATGTCCATGTCTTTATGACTATATAGGTACATTATTGATTTTTATTAAAAGATATACAAATTAAGTAGCATATTTTAAATAACTAAACATATAAACAATTTAAATAAATAAATTCGATAAGATCAAAGTACCATGTTTGATGTAATATGTAGGTTTACACCAAAACACCAGATAACCTAAAAAGATTGCTTAGCAGTTCCTTTTCCATACTATATAAGAGAAGTACTAATAATTGTTTCTAAAATTTAACCAAAGATAATGGTAAATCAATCTATTTTTCTAAAATTTGACTTGACCTTTGAAATTGGATAAAGGTATTTGATATTTTTCCTAAAATAAAAACTCGCGTATTTTGAGTTAGTAATAATTTTATACATAATCTTAAAAATAATATTATTTAACATAAATAATAATTATTAAAATAAATATATCATAATTCCCATTTAATAATTAAAGACTGGTTAAAGAGAAAACGCAATATGGAAATATGGAAATTTAGGTTATACATAACCAATAAGCTAACTTAATTATAAAATTAATTAAAATCAAACAACAAAAGTAAAACCCTTTGGTTGATAATCATTAGATAGGATGTGATGTAGTAAGAAAATGAGACATAATTAGTTGACTTTTAATGATAAAAACTTGTTTCAAGCAAATAAACTATTTGGAAAAACTATCAAAATCAACTTTTGAAAATTATTGCAAATACCGTTGCAAAAAGATACCCTGTATATTTGCTTGAATCAATTTAAGTATGGTAAAACTTTTTTTCATATTTTTTTTTATTATTGAACTGTATTTAATTTTTAAAAAACCGTTAAATATTTTTTAAAATTTTGACCGTATATTTACAAGTTAAAACGTCTTGGCCCATAAATCAATTTACAGGCTATAAAAGTCTTCCAGACCACTTGAGTCTATATGAAACAAAGATATACTTGAATTTTGGTAATTTTGAAACACATGTTCACCATATTTTATACCTACATTCTAAAAAGGGCTCTTCTATTCATTCAGGGAATTTTTTAAAATAAACACACATCTGGGAAAAAACCTTTCGTAGCCTACTTCGTTAGTCTGTACAAATAACAGTGGCGTATCGGAATTTTATTTGGGGAAGGAAATATTATAATAAATATTGCATAAAACTGTTTTGCATATTGTCCAGACCAGTGTATTATGTGTGTCCAAAACAAATATATTTTAAGATTTGGGAGGGAAATTTCACCTTTTTTTTACCCTCCTGTAGATCCGCGTCTAACGCATCTATTCACATTTAACTTTACGATATCTATCAACTAAACTATGATATTGAATTTATAGGTCAAACAAGCTTGCGTGAAAAAAAAAGTTTTGTTTCTCTCATATTTTTCCGTGAGTAACTTGAACGCTCACGGGGGTCCAATGTTTGATTTTTCATTCACGGGTACTATTAAATTTATATTTTTCAAACAAAGATCTATAGTGAGAAATGCAGTCCCTTGATTTAAATTTCATTAAGGTCGGTCGGTTATTTTTGATTTGCCAGCTAAATCTAGACAACAATGGCTTATGTACATTATTCCTAATATTCTCGTAACCACATCACATGTGACGATTTTTGTGCGTTAAATTAAAAAATATATAGGATTTTTATTTACAAACTAAAAAAAAAAAAATTGGTATTTTGATATCTATATGATATAAACTTTTTTATAAAAACTTTTTACTTTTATGTACAACGTCGTGTAAAACACAGTGTTACACAATAGACCCGCGTGTACAGTGAGGTACTGAAAACAGCTTACATAAATTTCTATCTGTCATTTTTTTTTTAAATCAATGAATATAAAACTATATTTCATTTTTATAAATTATACCATGAAGTCATTAAGACCTTTTGTGTCTATTTTTGTCAACCTGAAACGTGTTATTTGAGCTTTTAAACCTTCATTTTTGTTTAAGATAATTACTAAAACTTAAACCTATTGGTTAGTATTTTTTTTTGTTCATGATTAAGATTTAAAAGATATGTGAAAATGTTCATTCGATAATTTTGATTTGTTTTATCTGTTAATGTAATTTTTTTTGATCATAGTAATCTTTATCAACTGCTAACAAAAAGTAGCCCAAAAGAAAGGTCTATTTGCCAGGCCTACTTCGTACTTCGTACTGTATGTTTTTTTTTGAAAAGTGCTAATAACACAATGCCTTCTTAGCTAAACATAGCATAAAGTTCTATAATTTTTCAGTTAAGTTTTCTCTGCACAGTTAATCGAATTACTTCACAGTTTTGACCGCACCTTCTGTTAGTGTCCAACGAATTTAAGTTTTCTTTCTTTTTTTAGTATTTATTCGTTTTTTTCTTTGTGTTCCAAGAAAATGTTGGATAGATACATACATCCAGGGTATTCTTAGCATATGTAAATAGCACTGAATCTCAAAAGTTTTAAGTTATTTACACACAGAGATTCTATAATGTAGTTGTCGTAGCAATATAATAACTTGCGTGCGTAAATATCTTGGTAACCAAAGATTTAGTACATTCGTTTCTTTGCTAACTTTTGTAATCTTCTTATCCTGTTTAATAAAAAAATAATTTTTATGCAATTATCATCAGAGCTTACTTTCTTTTTTTTTTTAAAGACTGTTTTATAATGTGTTATTACCATTTTGCTGTAGTTGGACTTACTCTATACAGTAGTTGTTTACTACTACTATGGCGGCTTAGAACGTTTTTCTACGTTGTCCGACGCCTATTCTCCTTCGATCATGACAGTCATCTTCCGTCAGGTTATTTTTTGACTCATTGATCTTTGGATTGACTGTTGCCATTCCAGTTTAGGACGCCCTCTTTTTCTGCGCCCTATTGGTTGCCATTCTAGGACCTGTTTTGGTAATCTTTCGTCGTTTATCCGTTGTACATGGGCATACCATATCAGTTGCCTTTTTGTGATGTCATCAGATATGCTTCCCTTGATTCCCATTCTTTCTTTTATGATCTCATTTCTTATATAATCAGTTCTGGATATTCTCATTGATCTTCTTATTGCATCCATTGGAATGGAAAGTGTAGTTGTTTAAATAAACGATTAATTTTTCTGAATTAGAGGTAGTTGACATTTGATCCCCTACCCATTCTTTGCCAAAAAGTTTATTTTTTTTTCGTAATTGCTCAAGCTACACACGTATTAAAAAACCTATAAAAAAATATTAATATAGATCCTAGATCAATCTGAAAGTCAAAAGGGACAATCTCTCTCTTGAGTTTTTAGATTAGATCGTCGATGTCAAAAAGGACAATCTTTGTTTTAAGTTTTTAAGTTTTTTTTTGTTTCAATATTTGCAATTATGACACTAAAGATATTTTTTCTTGCATTGCAAAAGCAAGCCTGTCTATCATTACATAGACATATATAACATAAATTAATTAAGCAATGCCTTAGCATTTTAACTTAAAATTTTGCATTTGTAGAGCTTTTATTGTTTTATTCGCCTAAAAAGTTTTTTAAATATCATCTAATCCTCGTAATTTATGAGCACTCATTTAAAATTTGTACAAACTTGTTTTATTTTTTAATAACTACGAGACCGATTTTAATGAAAAGAAAAATAATAGTGTCTAAACACTTTGTCAAAAGCATAATAAATTCATTAAATGATGTTTTAAAGAAAAAGTTTTATTATATTTGTTAAAACCATGTATAAAATTAGTGCTAAAACTTCGTTTTCTTTTATAGGTGTAGACCATGACATTCAACAACTGTAGAGGTCTACGATTCTTCGACTTCCCTCAAAAATTTTACTTAATTAATATTTTTATTTTCAGGAATTATATTGTTTTGTATTGAGTTGTAAATGACTGACACATCAAGTTGAGAGTTTTTAAAAACTATTTGTTCTAAAATTGTTGATATTTTTATGAATGACAAAAGTCTATTACTATCTGTTGAGTAAATATGTGAGAGGGAAGTATTTTTGAATTAAAGCGTCCTAGAATTTTCTTTTAACGTAACTTTGATATGGCTATATGGTATGGCAAAATGGATCTGTGTTTGTTATATGCATCTTTTGATGTATAAGGAATGTTATAAAACAATAGACCAATAATAATTCGCCAAGTGGAATCGTCGCGTTTTCTTTTTCTTTTGTTGTTTTTTTGTAAGACGAGGGCGAATTAATTTTTTCGCTGTTTGTATCATTATATTATAGATTATTTTATAAAATGTTTTTATGGAATGAGTGTTTTTAGCTGGATTTTAAACTCCCCAGTCATTGAGAAGAAGGCTGAGGAGTAAATTGGGAAAATTTTTCTTCTCCACTCGAGAGGGTGTTTCAATGGTATACCTTTAATTAAAATTTTCTATTGGTCTATATTTGTTTTGTTTGTTGCCGTATCTCCTAATATCATAACTCAATTTTGAAAGATAGGGTTACGGTATAGTCAGTTAAATGTTTTAACCAATCTTTATCAAGAAAACTACTGAATTAATAATCGTCATGTTATAGCTTACATGGTCTACAGGTGAACTGGTCTAAAACAGCGGAAAAATATATGGGTTGGATTTTTGGGTTTCTTTCAAGTCAAGTCATTTTGTAAAAATGGGAATTTAAATTTGGGAAAAACTATTCAAGGTAGAGGTAAAACTTTATCTATGAAACGAATAAAAAGTTATATCAGGGTAGGTTAATGAAGACAGTGACGTCACACCTAGTAGATTTCAGTAGGAGACCTAGGTAATTTTCTATTTCGTCATGTCGGGAACTCATTTTTGAGTTATACTGGATAAACAATAGACCGGAAAATTTATTTAACAAGAAGATTTGGAGTAGTCTCTTTCTTCTGTACACACCTGTGATCTTCTAATTTCAGGAATCTGGCCAGTAACCGGAAATGCTGAGCTCACAGTGTCTTATGTTTTCTAATTAGGGAGACAAAAGCGTTGTCGTTGAATAAATTTTATATTTCACAATACAATTTTCAATATAAAAAATGGTAGATCTACCTATTCTTTTTATTATGACGAAACATGATTTAGATTTGGTATACAAGAGTCACTATACGTTTTTGGAACCTGTGTTGAAGTGATGATGGGATATTATTTTAAAACAGGTTTTATGGTAGACATTTGGACAATTTTTCTGACTTGGTTAAAAAATAGGTTAATTAGATAATATTTGAGATAGTAACTAAAAGTTAGGATTTTTAGAAATTTAGTGTTTAATGGTATAGGAATAGGAAAAACCTAGAAGATACAACCATAAAGAGTAGACGACTCTTGAGTCATGCCATATCAAATGAAAACCGTTATATTTTTATCAGTGATATTTTAAAAAAAAAGATATTAACATCAAGAAATAATCAGAGATTGGAAAAACAGACAAGAACAGCAGAATAAAGAAGTATTTTCTTTCATTATAACATTTTATGATCAACTTTTTACTCTTTTTACTTTATAGGGTTGATAAGCCATTTAAGCTAATCTTTATGTCATTTGGTAATATTTACATTATGAAATTTATATATTTTTCTTTTGTTTTGAAATTTTATAAATAAAACCACTGTCTTTGGCTTTAGCAGTGATAACACCTATAGACTAACGAAAAAAGTCTCATTTGAATTAGAAAGTTTTTAATCAAAAACATCTTAATGGAAGAGTATATTTAAAATCATGTTAATAAAATCTTTGTATAAAAAAATTTCTAGAGTACAGCAAACAACTGTTTTTTTTTGTAAAATGTTACCCGTAAAAGTAATTATCATAAAACTAAGTGCATAAGCACAAATTTTATAAAAAAATAGGTCATTAGCTGTGGAGATTGGTAATTGGCATAACAATCGCTGGACCAAGAGACAGTGTCTCTATCGCGTTATGCCACAGTTCTATCTTGAGGTATACAGAGCTTTTGTAACCTATTATTGAAAATTAATTCTTTAATCTCTTTTGTACTGTGCTTCAGTAGAAGTAAATTGTATCTTTTCAGATAATATCTGCATCAATCATCTGTCAGATATGTAATTTTAATCTTGTTTTTTGTGTTACACGGAAAAAGTGTAATATTTAACTTTTTATTATTTTGGTAGTCATTTTTTTTTCTAGTGACCAGAACATTTTAGATATTTTGTAAACTTTTAATTGTTTTTTTTTATTTTTTGTAATATTTAAAAAAAACAAAATATCATTTTATTTTTTGTTAAAATCCACACATGGCTTTTGGTTTTGTTCTTTTGTGATGGATATGTGTGTTATAGTAAATCAACACCTATTGGTTAAAGTATTAACGTAAAATCGATTATATATAGTGTATTTTAGAGTCAATTATTTCAAAAAGCTTTGTTTTTTTTAAAAATGGGGATCATTTGCTCTTAATCAGTGCTTTTCTAAGATCCCATAAACCGAATAAAAAACTACGTCATCAACGGTTAAAATTTTTCGATTTGTGTACATATATATATTTTTTTTTTTCCATTTTGAAGTCATTCTCGAATCCAATTGGATATTATCATAGCAATCTTAACATTGCTAAGATACATTTTTCTATTTTTTTTTCTCTTCTCATTATATTATAACTTGATAAAATCAATATTATCCAAATTAATAACATTTGATTGTGTAAAACTATTTTTGAATTTTTGTATTGTTTATCAATAAAACAATATTTAATTTTTTTATGTTTTTTTCTCCTATATGGAAAATATTCGACTATACGAACTTTAAGTACAGTCTATACCATTTAAGCCAAGCAAATTCCATTTTAAGGATAAATTTTAATAATTGTTTTTTTTTTTGATATTTTTTAAAATCTACACTATTTTAAACAACTTTAAAAAAAATCTCTACTTTTCTTTTACTCTATGAGTACAATTGTTTTTGTAAAACTTTTCTTTTGGTAACTATGACAAATCACAAAAATGTGTCTTTTTCTAAAAATGTTTTGTTTTTTTTTGTTAGTTTGTTCCTTTCTGTTTGCTGTCCTAGTTAATCGATAATATAAAAATATTCTCTATAACGTCATTATTAAAATGATATGCTAGTGCACAGGCATAGCATTAATCAAGAACACCTAAATTATTATTTTTGTACTATTTTTATTTCTATTATCATCTTTAAGTAATTTTGTTGTTACTAAGGCCTATACATGATTGGCTCCATTAATGTTAAACAAAAAGTAATTTATGTATACTTTTTGTGTAAATAATAAAATCCTTTAAATCACCAGTTGATCGTTTATGGAAAAAAACTTATCGTAAAAGTTAGTCTTTCTAAGATCAGTGTTTATTTTTCGTATATTAGCAAGCATTATTTTATTTATTATTGTTTTTGTTATTATTTTTTTTTAAATATTTGCTCATTTTAAGTCTTGCGTTATCTAAAGAACCTTATCGTTTAAGATACCTTTTGTTTTTTTTTGTCAACTTATTAAATTGGAAAAATAGTATGTTATACCAAAAATATTTTAAAGTTTTTTTTTTTATTATTTTTTTTTCATATTTTCGAAGTAAGCCCTTGCCTGCTTGGACTCTAAATAGTTCTTATTTAGTAGTTTTGGAAAAATAAGGAATGAGTTTGTCACCCAAGAGAGTTTTTCTTTTCATAACACCAAAAAGAGTCGATTGAAGCAACCATCAACCATCAACTGTCATTTTTGTTTAATTTTTTTTGTCATTCGCTTCAATTGGAATATAATAAGACATAATTTTATTTAAAATTTTATTATCAACTAAGATTATTTTATTTTGTTTGTTTTGATTCATGCACTTTAAAATCGTCTATCGCCACCTGTGTATGTGTGTATGAAATTCGATAAAACCTAAATTGGTCAAATTTTAAAACATTTGCTTACATTAAGTCAAGTATTTTGAAGCAAAGATGTCTAATTTTCAAACAATGACATCAATAATAACCTACTTTGTTTTGCTGCTGTTCTTAGTTTTTCAAAATTGTGTAAAACCAGCTTACAATTAATTGGAAAATAAAATAAAATGCAAATTAGTTAGAAAATGGAAACCCAACTTTTCATTTTCAAACATACTAAAATCACACCGAAAATCAATTTGAAAGGAAGAATATTTTTCATGTTTAAAGAAAAATTATTTAGCAAGATCTATGGAAAAGAAAGTTTACATTAAAAAAGATAATGATTCAAGAAAGAAATTTTAAAGAAAATTCGGAAAAAAATGTGAAAAATTCTAGGAGGAGCTTTATTCTAAGTGATTTTGAAAATGTATATATTCATCTGGCTGGATTTGTTCTATTTTCATTTGTTCATGAGTTTTTTTTTTATTGATTTGTTCTATATTGAATTATATTTTGATTTGTTCTAGTAAAAAAAAAAATTATATTTGAATTTATTCTGTTTAAAAAATCTATGTGGATTTGTTTCATTTGAGATTATTCTATCTGTTCTATTTGATTTTCTTTATAAAATTAAAATTTTTGTATCATTAAAATCTTAACTATGATAAAAAACTTGTATTTCAGTTTTTGCATCATTTTGTGTTTGTTTTTGCTAACTTGTATTCTTTTCAGTTATTCTTGTCAGTCTTCTTATTATATGATTTGTTTTTGTTTCAATTGAGTATTCCATGTTTGTTTTAAAGTTTATTGTGTTAACCTGGTAGGGTTGTTTTTTTATTACACTGAAAACAATAAACCAACTTAAATTTTTTTTTTCAAATCTTGTCAACTAAACGTTTTTTTTTCTCGTTATTGTAAATTAATTTTGTCTTAAGGTATTTGAATTTTTTATAAATTATTGTCAAATAAACCTATTTTTTATTATACGGTATAAATATATTTTAAAGTTTTAAAGTAATTAATTTTAATATTTCAGTTAGTGTTTGTAATTTCTTACTTGTATCTTTGTTTTAAAATTAATTTTTTTTATGCAAACACGTTTTTTGGGTTAGACAACCTTTTGTAGGTTATTTGCCGTCTAACTAGTTTTAGTTCACCTAAAACTTATTTATGAGATATAATCATAAAATCAAAAATTTTCAATTTTTTTTAATTTAAATAATATATTTTTTTTAAACAATTAATTTTGTTTTACATAAGGTTGGTTTATTGTTATTAAAAACATTGTTTTTCTTGTATTAAAATTATTTTGTTTTTAGGTCAGCTATTGCAAAGTGCTGTCAACCAACCAACAAATTTCTTCCACAAACAGTTTAATCAACCAAGCAGCCATTCCACCATTAAAGTCATTAGATCTGCCAAGCAGCCATCATCACTACAATCGACGTCTTCTTACCGTCGCTGTGCAAACCTGCAATTGGATACTTCTTTCCAAATTCAATACAGAGTCTGCTGTTCACCCTTAGTTTCAAAGATGGCCAATGTGGAAACTCAGCTCTTGCTGCGTACCTAGTGTTTGTTTAACACTATGGAGGAAACGGTTTGGTTTGGAGACTCCCTTAATTTATTTACGTTAACTTAAATCATTTTTTTTTGTCTCCACAAATTTCTGCATAAGCGTGTATATAATATATACCTTAATGTAATAGTTTTCAAACAATGTGTGTTAAAATTATATATTTCTATATATTTTTCGGTATATTTGTCAATTTTATTTTGCCCTCATTTAATTTAAGTTATCGTTGTTATTAAGCTGCACTGATATTCTGATTCTTTCAGTACTGTTTGGAATCTACTGATCGTTCACCATGTTTGTTGCTGACTAGCTGATCTAAGATGTTGCACCTGATCCAGTGTTGCTGTTTTATTCCAGAATGGAACTTCAAGTTTTTTCCAGCCAGAATGTTTATTGACCGTCATCCACAGAAGAAAAATGGAAACGAAGAGCGTTATAGCTTTAGTTTAGATTTGTGTTGTCTGCACTACTTAATGCTTGTTGTTATAAACCATTTTATTTCGACTTGCGTTTAAAAAAAATTGTTTATACTTAATCAGGGGGGAGTAATGTAACAAAACGGGATTTGAATATAAATGGTATTTTTGCCATTTATAAGTTTTTAAAGATTTTTAATTAAATATTGTTTTGACATCAACAAGCATTAATTATATGCAAGACTAGGTTAAGATTAAGTAAAATTTATGGCAACTCGGCGACTTGTTTTTAGGCATGTTTTCAGGTTCGCTGTATTTTAATAAAAGTTGTATTCGGCTAATATGTCCTTTGAGCCACTAACATCAACATAATTCATATTTTGTAACTGGAAACAAATTTGGTAAACTATTTTCAACTTTTAAGGAACACACTGTAAGATTTAAACTTTACCGAATTTCTAAATCCACGCATCTTTGAATTGCGGTGGTATTTTGTCTCTTTGTCTTTCACGCCAATGCGAGGGAGCTTGAGATTCAGACCACGGCAGCCAAGAGTGTCTGTAGAGAAGAGTGGTGGAAGAAATCCGTTAAAGAAAGCTTAGATTTAGACCAATCAGCTAGCGGCAAACTGAGAATGTCTAGAGAGCGGGGTATTGAAACTTTCGAAAGTCGTCAGGGATTTTACTCTTTAGTTTGTCGTTGCTTGGTACGTTACACTTTCATTAACACTTCTTAAGGGGGGGTTTTATTTCAACTGGGGAAATTTATCAATTATTTTAACATTGTATAAAACTGTTAACTTTAATATTCATAATTATTTTGGTCTTTTCTTTTAGAGTTTATTGATTTTAAAGTCATTACTTATTACTGTTTCCAGTGCTTTGAAATAATGTGTTTAACTGTTTTATGGTTTTTTATCAACAAAATACAAACCATTCGTTGCCCTAAAATCGGCATTTTTAATTAATAACATATCCCAAACCTAAACAGTAATACTAAGTAAATTAAACAGTTGATTGAATAGTTTCACTCGTTCAATCAACGTTTAAGATGTTGATAAATATATATATTTACAACAAATATATAAAAGGTTTATAAAACCTAAAAGTTTAAGAAGTGTAAATATTTGATTATAAAAGTTCAATGGTAGTAAAAATTTGATATTTAAATAATAAATATTAGAAGTGAAAGTGTGAAGCTGCAAGAAGAAAATTGAAAAGGTATGTATGATTATCCTATTAGTTATACATTTGAGAAAAACGTTTATAGCATACTTTTCCTCCAAGAACCGCCAAATTCCCTTTCGAGATCGTGTAAATTTAGTAACATAGTAACATTTAATCTTTTTATAATTTATATAAGTTGTAGCCTAAGTTGGTAGCTTACAACCTTTAAGCCTTGGCCACTTCAGGTGACAGTACCACAGTCACACGCCAGGCCCTGTTACAATATCACACACGCCATATTTTCACATAAACTCTAATTTTTGAAATCTACCCCCACCCTTTAATTTGGTTTGTGTTTGGTAGATTTTGGGACCATCTCGACCCAAGACCCAGCCTAGGTACCAAATTTCATTAAAATCGGCCAAGCGGTTTTTGAGTTATGCGCGTTGGTCGTTACAGACAGACATACAGACACACAGACAGACACCTAGACAGACAGACAGACATACAGACAGACAGACAGACAGACAGACAGACAGACGGCGCAACAAAAAAGTTTCAAAATCATCTGAAACGCAAAGATATATAAAAAATTTTGAAATCGGAGCAACTTTTTTTTTCTCGAAAAAATTAGGATCACCATAGCTCACACTACTATAGTATAGTATATGTGTGAGCTAAAAATGACCTAGCCGAACAAAAAAAAAAACACAAAACAGCTAATTTGGACGTTATTGACATTTATCGAAGATTGCTCACCGACGCGACCCCCAGACTCGGTGAGCATCGATGCCATCAATTGGTGACTTGATGGAATTCATCATAATTTACGAACCCTATTGATTTCAACGAACTGCACTGATTGATTTAAGAACTTGAGTGTTGTCATTGATGACTTTACGAACTCGCCCAATCTGGTTTGAGTTAACATTTGCTTAATTAGCTCAATGCCATCCATCGAATTTGCTGGTTATTTGTAATTTATGTTATCTTTATTAAATAGTTTTATAATGTTGATTTTAATTATATATTTAAAAAAGTCTAGTGTCTTAACTTTACTTATGTCATATGTTTTTATTTGGTTTAACCGGAGAAGAGCATGTGTTTGCTCTTGCAGCATCCTAAAACACTACCACCGTACGTATTTAGCGCAAAAGGAGGACGTCAGGAACAAAACGGTAGAATTTTCGATAAAAAAAGCCGGAAAAAACCAGTCAGTTTAAAAACCCGGTCTAAAAAAATTTGATGATCAAAAGAAACAGTACCTTGGGACCAAAAAACCTGAATTTGCAAAAAAATCAATAAGAAAAACCACCTTGAAAAAACGTTGGCCAAAGAGGCGCAACTAGTCGAGCCATTTGCAAAAAAAAACCAAGCAAACAAAATAGATTTTGTGGCGATGGCTCAACACACCACACGATAAATAAAAAATGCAAAAGATTTGTATACAAAAATGGCGACGCATGTGAAATTTTAAAGAATACTTAAGCACTCTTTGTACAGATAGTTTCTGCAATATTACAAAAAAAAACTAAAAAAGAAAGAAATTATATTTGTCGAAAAAAATTAGAGCCCAGAAAAATATTCAAAAAGAGCTGAAAACAATAGCTGGCCATACACACAGAGGTTGATCCGTTGGTTTGGACCGGCACAGATAAGTCTGACCGTTTTGTCCGCAACGGTTTAAAACTGCTGCAGTCCACTAACACAAAAAAAATCTTTCGAATCGATCCTTCATATCGGTCTGTGGCAGACAAAACCGCGCGTTAGTGGGCCAAAACTCAAGATTTATCTGCCGGTTAAACCAAAACTGTGGAATTTCGTCAAGTCGAAAGTTTTAAGCGGCACGGTATTTTAAGCATAGGGTATGTAAAATGTTTCGTGCTAAAAAGAAGCAGGCTTTTCAAGTGGGTTAAAAGTTATTTGCTTAAGAGAAATCTATTTAGCCATGACCTTCTATTAAAAGAGTTGAGAGAAAATGATCCAGACGATTTTAAAAATTATTTCGGAATGGATATTAACACGTATGACCTTTTATTAAATTTGGTAAGAGAGGATCTTACGAAACAAGATATCCAAATGAGAGAAGCCATTGGATCAGAACAGCGATTAAATGCTGCCCTTCGTTTCCTTGCCACGGGAAGATCATATGAAGATCTGAAACTTTCAGTGGGAATTTCTGCACAGGCTCTTGGTTATATCATTCCGGAAACATGTGCCATAATATTAAATAAATTAAAGAGAGACTATATGAACGGTCTGTTATCCCTGGCACAGTGTAAACTGAAAGACAAGTCTGCGCCGGTTAAAATATCGAGCGTGGAACCCACAAGTTTCGCCCGCCGGTCTAAACTCCCAGATAAATCTATATCGGCTATAGCTGGCGCGTGGAATGTCCACTAATTGAAAGATAAATCCGCCAGTTTGAACCGCGCCGTTCCAAACCGGCGGATTAACCTCTGTGTGTATGGCCAGCTAATAATTGTAACATAAAAAAATTATAAATTTACAAAAATTGCGGCGCAGGCGAAAACGTGACATGATCAGTTTGCTCCTGATAATTTATGCTCTTTTCGTTGGGGAGGGAAGGGTGCTATATTTTAGGTTAAGGGTGGCTCAACATACTAACCTCCTAGGTTGCGCCTCTGGATGATCAAAATTTAAGTCTTTAGTCGCCAAAAAGCCAGACGAAAAAAAAAAGCTGGGCGGACATTTACATTTTGCATAAAAGTCCCTACATAAAGTAAATCTTTACAAAGGCTTTTTGAAGTAGATATTTTTTCGATTTTACCTGGAATTGATTTAGCCAATTTTAAAAAGAAGCGATTCTTAATTTTTCTATAAAATAATGCAAGGGCATTTTTGATAATAATAATTTTAAATAAATATTAGATAAGAAAAAAAGTTTTTTTTTCATAATAGTTTCATAAATTAAGTACACCTACAACAAACAAGACCCCTAGGGGAGACTGCTGTTTTTAAACAATGTGCCTACATACAGATGCGGTAGGTATATCGATCTGGGGACTTTCGAGGTTGAGAAATTTGAATTTTAGCTCACACATATACTATACTATAGTAGTGTGAGCTATGGTGATCCTAATTTTTTCGAGAAAAAAAAAGTTGCTCCGATTTCAAAATTTTTTATATATCTATGCGTTTCAGAAGATTTTGAAACTTTTTTGTTGCGCCGTCTGTCTGTCTGTCTGTATGTATGTCTGTCTGTCTGTCTGTCTGTCTGTCTGTCTGTCTGTATGTCTGTAACGACCAACGCGCATAACTCAAAAACCGCTTGGCCGATTTTAATGAAATTTGGTACCTAGGCTGAGTTTTGGGCCGAGATGGTCCCATTTAAAAATGAACAAAATCCACCGAACACAAACCAAATAAAAGGGTGGGGGTAGATTTCAAAAATTAGAGTTTAAGTGAAAATATGGCGTGTGTGATATCAAACGAAAGGTAATTGAGTCCGGAGTTTAACAAAATACATTTTAGTTTTTGTTTTTTTAAGAGTGGGGGTAGATTTCAAAAATTTGAGTTTAAGTCAAAACATGGGATGTGTGGTATCAAACAAAAGGTAATTTAGTCTGGAGTTGAATAAAATATATTTTAGTTTTTAGTTATATTAGCTCACACGTACACTATAACTATAGTACCTAGTGTGAGCTTAGGGGCCCATATATTGGCAGAGTATTTTTGTGAGTTCGTGTCCGCTTGTGTAGTGGTCCTGCTTCGGATGTATCGCTGCTATGGCCATAGAGTAAGTAATACATACAGAGGTCCGAAGCTTAAGGAGCGCGAGGCGAACCGGTTTGATCACAGGCTTTTGTCTTCACGCAAAACTCTGAAATCAAATTGGGTTTCCCCTCGGGAAGTTGCCAGTGTTACCAAGAAGGATGTATTTCTCTGTAAAAATATGCTGTCCATCGATCGATTGGTGACCTTGAACAGAAAGTATATAACGCTATGTACTTTGTGCCTCGAGCCTTCGCGCGTCGCCTTGATTCAGACTCAGTCTTGATTCAGTCGACGTCTGGCTTTCAGCGGTATTACATCTGTTATAAAAGACTTTGCGCGGCAATGAAAGTTTTCTCCTCTCACGAAGTAAATAGCCTATCGATGGTCTAACTGCAATACCCCGTATCTAACATTTTGATCATTTTTAGATTATTTGTGATTTAGGCACTATGAAAGTAGCCGTATAATACTATAAGACATTATATGCGTGGGAAATGACAAATATAGCAAATATATTTTTTTATACCCAATAACCCTAACCGAACCTATATGTGTTACCTAAACTGTTTTTCGCTATATAGCAAATAAATTTTTTTATACCCAATAACCCTAACCGAACCTATATGTGTTACCTAAACTGTTTTTCGCTTCCCCTGTAAAGTTTCATTTTTTCAGATACGGGATATTGCAGTTAGGCCATCGCTATACTGCCATCAAAAGAAAAAACCACGTATTCAACAAAATCGCTATTTTCAGAAAATAAAGGGTAAAGTTTTGGATGCAAATAAAACACAAATTTATTTTCCGGAATAAAACTGCACTTGATAGAGAATTAATCAGAGTTTTAACCAAATATATTTTTTTGTCCGATGTCTCAAAATCCAAGATGGCGGACTTAATTAAAATGTACCCTTCAAAGATGCTCGTTTATTTTTGTGTTGCGAACATGTTTTAATCACTTTTTTAAATTAGTTAAAAGGCTGCATTCTTGCCACGCACATCAAGGTATGAACTAGCAAAATCGGTTCGGTGGTTCTAAAAAAATATATTTTTGTTTCAACCATTGTTTTGCATATTATGCGATATCCTTGCCAATCATGTCTGCATTTATTTCCTTATGACTTCATTACTACTAAACCGATTTTGATGAAGTAAAAAACATCCTGTTGAGAATTGATTGCTTTTTAAAGATCATGATCAAAATTTATCGCCATCTTAAAATTTAAGATGGCGGACACTGCGGACAGAATCATACTTGATTCTTCAAAATGGCGTGTTGATTCTTATTTTCCGAAAATATTTTAGTTTTTTTTTTAATTTGTAGAAAACCACTACTTTTCCCTCACACAACGACGTACAAATTAGTAAAATATCTGTGTGGTGGTTCTCAAAAAATCTATTTTTGCTTCAACCATTGTTTTACAGATTCTACGATTGCATTGCCAATCCTTCTGCATTCATTTCCTTATAAATTCGTTATTACTAAACCAATTTTAGCGAAATAAAAAAAATCGTGGTGAGAATTGATTGCTCTTTAAAGATTCTTATCGAAATTTTCCGCCATCTTGGAAATTAAGATGTCGACCAGAATCATACTTGATTCTTCAAAATGGCGTGTTTATTCTTATTTTGCGAAAATGTTTTAGTTGTTTTTTTATTTATAGAAAAACACTATTTTCATCCCGCATAAAGAGGTACAAATTAATAAAATCGGTGTAGCGGTTCTTACAAAATCGGATTTTTTTTAACCATTGTTTTACAAATTATACTTGTCTGCATTTTATAAATTCATTATTACTGAACCGATTTTAGTGAAACAAAAAACATCATGCTGCAAACTTTAAAGATCAATCAGTTTGCGCCATGATGTTATTTATTTCATTAAAATCGGCTTAGTAATAATGAATTTATAAAGAACTGAATGCAGACAGGATTGGCCATGCAATCGTATAATTTGTAAAACAATGGTTAAAACAAAATCAGATTTTGTGAGAACCAACCAAGCTTGTTTTTATTTTAAGGATGTGGTGTTAATACATTAGTTAGAGCAAAAAATTTAAAAAGGCTCTCCGTTTTCGGTCTAGAAGATAATCAAAAAGTGACGCCTTATATTTGAAAAAATTAGTTGCTTTGTATAACTTAAACCATATATAGGGCGGCTCAAAAATATATTGTGTTTTACAAAAATATATTTTTTTAAAATGCCCATAACTTTACTTAACTATCACCTAATTTTTTCTTATTAGTTTTTTTGGAAAGGAGGAGCTTTAAGTTTTATTAGAAAAAAATATTTTTTTATAAATTAAAATGAGTCTTTGACAATTTATCATTTCTTAAAAAAATATTGTCCAATTTTTATAATTGTGGTCATTTTGAGAAGCCACAATACTTAACAAATAATTTAATTTTACAACTGACATTTCATAAATATTCAAGATGATGGACAAATTTTAATGTAAGGTTATTTTGCAAAAAATTTGATATGGTCCTGCGGGTATTCTGTGAGGTACTCGGTTTTTCTTCTTTTCACGACGATCAGATAAATTTAAAAATAATCGTGAAATAGAAGGCAATGGATCTTCCAAGCACCATTGACCCCAATAACGTATTTAAAAAAATAATAAAAGGCCTATAAAGTTTTGTGTTACATAAGTTATAATATAGTATAAATTTTCCTTTTCTGTTTTTCTGTTTTTTAGGAACTCTTTATTTTCACCCTGTATAATAATTGCCTGGACAAAAATTTTCAAAAAACTTTCTTAAAACGAAATAAAGCAACTATTTACAAATGCAACACTATAATTCTTATCACAGGAAAATGATTATAATTTTGTACCCAATGTCCAACATGTAACACAGAGCCATTCCCCCGTGCGTCGGCGTCGGTGAAGAGAGCAAACATGGAGGTGTCAAAAAGCGCATCAATTTGTTGTAACAAATTAAAGTTTAAAAAAAAATCGATTTTTTGATTTTTTTATTAGATCCTGTTTTACCGGCCTATGCAGGTGTACTGACAAATAACCTTAGTGTCAGTTTAAAAAGCAAACATGAGAGTATCAAAAAAGCGCATCAATTTGGGTAACAAATTTAAGTTAAAAAAAATCGATTATTAATTTTTTTTGTTAGATCCGGTTTTACCGGCCCATACAGGTATACTGACAAATAACCTTTATGTCAATCAGAAGAGCAAATAAGGGAGTGTCGATAAAGGGAATCGATTTGGTGTAACAATTTAAAGTTTAAAAAAAAATGGATTTTTTAATTTTTCTATTAGATCCTCTTTTACCGGCCTATGCACGTACTCTGCCAACTAACATTAATGTAAATCAAAAGGGCAAATGCAGGAATGTCGAAAAGGCAAATCAACTTGGTGTAACAAAAAAAAATCTATTAAATTCTGTTTTACCGTCCCATATGACGTATTAGTTCAGGCACTACATCCCTGATTCAAGCGATATGCTGCTTTTAATGATAGAAGCAACACACTTGGTATAGATAGACATAAGACTCGCCCGAACATTTTACGAAAGGAAATCACCCCCCCAACCCTAGCAGGGGGGTGGTTCCCCACCTCAAACGTACTTTTTGATAGATTTTTGCCAACTTTTTCAAAAATCTTTGGGAGATACAATTTCCTTTTTAATAATGTACGGCAGTGGTGCACGTTCCATTAGCGTACAAAAAAGGGGAAAATTAAAAAAGAAGAAAAAACTTGTTTTTTGTGGCATTTTTTATCTTTAACACTATTTTTTATTCAAATAAATATTTTTGGTTAAAAGCCCATTATATACAGTTAAATACTTATTAAGCTAGACATATGTTTTTTTAAATAGCCGCCTTGAAATAAAAATAAATATGTTTATAGAAATCCTTATATCAAACAAAAATGTTGAACAGTCATCTTTGTAACTCAGTAAATAAATATGAGATTAAGTAAAAAATTATTTTTGGTTAGTAATAACTTTAAACTGACTTTTTCTAGCTGACCTTTCTTAAAGTAGGTATGGGGGCATCCCTCCTTTCACCCCTCTGAAAAGTGCTCTCTTACAGTATTTTCCCAACTTTTAACTTAGCAAAAAACAACTAAGTAACAATTATTAAGGCTGATAAAAAGTACTCTCTAACGATGTATAACACGCCGCCCTTACATCAGTGGCGCTTTTATAGGCATTTAAATAAATAAGAAGTGTGGAAAAAACTTTTTTTTTAATTTTCTTAAATTTTACTGTCCTACATATTTGGTTTTAAAACATTTTTAAAGCCAAAGAAATTTCTTTTCCAACGATGTACATCACTTTCCCTTCAACGCAGCTGTAGATCTTAAAAAATATCGAAAAAAACATTTAGGGGGGATCCACCCCCCACCAACAGTGGGCGGATGGTTTCCCCACAAGTGTGTTGTTTTTCTCATTGAACGCAGTGTGTATTAGTACTGTTCCACCATGGTTGTCTTAAATTTAATAAAGATTAAAGTGTATACCAAATTTGATCATTTTTGGTGCGTTTATGCTAGATCTACCGCTGCCTTAAGGGGGGAGTGATATACATCGTCGAAAGAAAATTTCTTCAGCTTTCAAAATAAGTTTTACAACCAGTATGTAGGACTATAAAATTTAAGAAAATTAAAAAAATATTGTTTTTTCCACACCTCTTATTTATTTAAATGCCTATAAAAGGTGCGCCACTGAGGTAAGGGGGTCGTGTTATACATCGTTAGAGGACTTTTGGTCAGCCTCAATAACTATTACTTAGTTGTTTTTGACCAAGTTAAAAGTTTTCAAATAATTAGAAATATTGTGTAAAAGATCACTTTTGAGGTGGGCGAGAGGATAGTCACAGCATATTATTTTAAAAGGCTTTCCGTTTTCTGTCTAGAAGCGAATCATATTACTTTTTGGCAACACACCATTTCCCCCTAATTTGACCCCGCTGAATCCGAATATCTCTGTTGCCAACTCGAAAAATCGACAGAGACGGAGAAAATCCCCCCCAAACCCCCAAAAACCTGTTTTTTTTTCAGTTTTATGCAATTTTCTCGAAAACTTTTTTTTTAATCAAAAATTGCAAAGAACAGTTTTCTGTGGAGAATAAAATTCCCTTTCCTACGATGTATTGGTCAATAAGGTTAGGAAAAGCAACTAGCTCTTCAGTGGCGTACGTAAATTGAGATTATTTAGAAAAAACATGTTTATTATAGGTTTTTCAAAATTTTAAAAATCCTATATCTTAAAAACAGATGTGTGACCCTTATGTTATATAAACTTTTTTCTTGGAAATAACCTCCTCTATCACCTGCTGCACTATGGCCCCTAAGTTATGAGACACCCTGTATGAAGTTGTAAGGACTAACAACCTCCCACAATATATTTTTTCAATGCTTAATGTATTTCTCAAATTTAGGTTTTTTGCAAGGGGTGGGTCGATCGCCGATTTTTGTACACCAAAGGGAAATACCTACGGTATAATACTTACAGTATTTCCTCCAATTTCAATGGTATTTTCTAGTATTTCCCAAGCACTTCCCGGTATTTCCTAGTATATTTCCCAGAACTCCCCAAGTATTTCCTGGTATTTACCCTAACCTGTACACCAAAAGGAAATACCGACCCACCACTCGATTTTTTACAAATGCCTGACATTTGCAAAAGAGTAATTTAGTTTTATTTTTATTTGATTAAAATAAATAAATCGATCCATGACGGATCTGATACCTTCCTAGCTAGCCTATTAGCACAAGTGAAGCTATGATAATCAGCTTTGAATGCACTTTTTTGTAATGCTCCTACTGTTGCTGTTTTGAGGTTGGTAGAGCTGCGGGACTGTAAGCGCTGGCCGTTTTATAAAATCTGGGTGCAAAAATCCTTAAAAGGACGATGTAAAAATATTAATTTTTCCGAGCCACACAAAGACAATATAGAGGATTGGCACTCACCTTTTCAGCTGTTTCCGTCGTCCAGAGGAGCTCCTCTCGCTGACCCAGTCGTTGCAGTCGATCCACACTAGAATCACTTGTTTGTGTAATGGTTTAGTTTGATTTTCTAAGAATGTTATTGGATTTTTTGGTTAATAGAATTTATCACCATGCTGTGTGGTGATCTCGATAGAATACGACAGACGAATCTTTTTTGGTTACGCCTTTTTGCGCAGATTCATTTTTCGTAGATGGCGCTGGCGTTTTGCTTGTGCCAATCAAAATTGAAATTGTGTGGATTTTCCGAATACGGGAATTTGGCGCAAAATTTGAATTTAAAATTAGAGTTGCACGAACATTTTCCGCCCACTTAAAACGAAGTTTTACATTGAGATTAATTGAATAAACAAATGGCTATATAAAAAAAATATAAGTTAATTCAAAACCTTAAAGGGTAGGTTATTAAAATCCGTTTTAGGTTTATAGATCAAAAAGAAAAAAAATGAAAAAAAAATATATATATATATTCTAGATAACGACACACGAAACAAAAGAAGTTGCTTGGGAGTTTAGTGCGCATCTAAAGGTAGTGGGCACAACTTGACCACGGGACGAGTGAAAAGTCCGTGTTGTGTTTTAACAGTAGCAACTCGAATGTGATTATCCCGACCAGGATGTACAGATACTATTCTACCCAGCAACCAGTGTAATGGCGGCCTAGTTTCATCCTTAATTAATACAAGCGTATCTAGCTTGATTTCAACCGAAGGGTCCGACCACTTAGAACGCTGTTGTAAAGTATTTAAGTACTCGAGTTTCCAACGCTTCCAGAAATCGGCATGAATTCGTTGGATAAGTTGCCAACGCTTAAGGGTATTAACTTTAAGGGTAGAAAGATCAGGATCAGGACACGAATTAAGGGGTTCCATTGTGAGGAAATGACCCGGAGTCAAAGACGTAAGATCGTTTGGGTCAGAGCTTTGCTCACAAAGGGGTCGAGAATTGAGTAATGCCTCTATTTGGGCGAGGAGAGTATAGAGCTCTTCGAAGGTTAGTATCTGGTCACCGATGACCCGATACAAATGTGTTTTTATAGATAGACTCCTGCTTCTGCTAGACCATTTAGGTGGGGGGCTCCCGGACTATTAAGACACCATTTGATTTTTAAGCTCTTAGAAGCTAATTTCGAAAGATTATGGAGCTCCTTAATAGCCCCAACAAAGTTTGAGCCTCTATCACTTGTGATTTGGACACAAGTGCCACGTCTAGCGACAAAGCGTCGTAAAGCAGCGATGCACGCCTCTGTGGTTAAATCCGAAACAAGCTCGATATGGATTGCCTTGACAGAAGTATCGACAAAGACTGCGATATATGATTTACCAACTTGTGCTCCACGACGTCTCTGACCTACAAAGGTTTTGATTGGGCCTGCATAGTCTAAGCAAACGTGTGAAAAACATTTTAATTGTGACGTTCTAAAAGAAGGTAAATCCGACATGTACGGAGTATACGGTTTTGGTTTTAAGCGAAAGCAGGGAATACATTGCAATAAAACCCTCTGAATAGCTCGACGTGATGACATAATCCAAAACTTTTGACGAATTAAGTATTGGACTGTGTTTATTCCGGGATGTAAATTTTCGTTATGAGTTTGAATAATGATCAATTGGGTTAATCTATGAGATTTCGGCAATAATAAGGGATGTTTTGCCTCAAAGGAGAGTTGAGAATGCCGTAAGCGTCCGCCCACTCTAAGGAAATCCAATTCGTCCAAAAAGGGCGCGAGTTTGCGAGACGGCTTAGGTAATAGCTGAGTATTTTGAATTTTTTGAATGATATCCGAAAAACACTCTTCTTGGACCCTTTTAACTAAAACAAGTAGAGCCTTGTGTAGTTCAAAAGCGGAAAAAACGCCGGATAAAGGGTCAACTGAGGGTTTTCGATTGTGAATAAGTCTTAGAAAATGACAAATGATTTTTTGAATGGTATTTAAATTGGATATTTTATCGATTAATCTATCAAAAAAGTTTTGATTTCGAATTTCTGCCGTCAGCACCACTGAATTTTCCGGTTTTTCTTCTTTGAGAACCTCGTCTGGAACTCCCAAAGAACGCTCATTTATAAACCTTTGAATTTGCCACTCCGTAGCGGGCAAGGTAATCCATGGAGGGCCGTGAAACCAAAGAGGGTGATTTATTAAGTTATTAGGCGACAACCCTCTGCTAGCGCAGTCGGCAGGGTTCTCGAGTGAAGTAATGTGATACCATGGGACTTCGGGGATTGTTTCTTGAATACGACTCACGCGGTTTGCCACAAAGGTCTTCCACTTGTGAGGTGAAGATGTGACCCAATGAAGCGTGACCTGTGAGTCCGAGAACGCAAGAATTTCATCGATTACGAGTAATGATGAATAGGTGCGAATAACTAGTTCGAGTAAATCAGCTAATAGAGTAGCTCCAAGTAGTTCCAAACGTGGGATTGAAATAGTGTGTAAGGGAGCAACCCTTGACTTGCCCATGACTAGAGCAGTTTTGATAATTTTATTTGGTAATTCGACGCGAACGTATACGCAAGAAGCGTATCCTAGCTCGGATGCATCGCAGAAACCTAGCAATTGACATCGTTGAATATTATTCGAAAAAATATGTCTAGGTATACAAAGATTCGAAAGAGTGGTTAATTGATTATTGAATTGATTCCAAAGAGTTTTGATTGGATCGGGGGGTATTTCATCCCAATCAGTTTTGCATAACCAAAGTTTTTTCATAATCACTTTGGCTAAAAATGAAACAGGCGATAAGAAACCTATAGGATCCCAAATTTTAGCGATAGCCGATAAAATATTCCTTTTGGTGCAAGGTTTTTCACAAGGGGTACAAGAATAGGTAAAAGTATCTGTAGAAGGGTGCCACTGAAGGACCAACACCTTAATCGATGTTGAAGAATCGTCTTCAAAGGTAACAGGGATCTGACAATCAGCGGGCGACAAATGTGAAAGAAGTTTCGGGGTATTTGATGCCCATTTTCTTAATTCAAATTTTCCCAATTTAAGCAACGCTATGAGATCTTTTTGAAGTGATAAAGCACCTTCTAGAGAGTTAGCTCCACAGCAAATATCGTCCATGAAAATGTTATTCAAAAGGACCTGGGATGCTTCAGGATAATTCTTAGCCTCCAGGATGGCTAGTTCTCTAAGAGTTCTGATAGCTAAATAGGGACTTGAACTAACACCAAACGTCACTGTATTAAGCCTGTATTCCTGCAGGGGTTCATTGGGATCAAATCGCCAAAGTAGCCTTTGGTAGTCCCGATGAATTGGATTAATTTGAATGTGTAAAAAGTGCTGTTTTATATCAGTCAAAAATACGATAGAATAAAATCTGAATTTTAATAGAATTTCGGAAATATCGGCTTGTAATTTTGGTCCTATTAAAAGAGTTTCGTTCATGCTTAGGCCTTTCGAACCCTTAATCGAGGGGTTAAAAACCACCCGGAGTTTAGTCGTTGATTTGTCAAGACGAAGGACTCCGTGATGTGGTAAATAAGAACATAACTGAGGTCTAGGTTCGGATCTTGGAATTAAAGACATGTGCCCGTTTTTGAGATATTCTCTCATAAAATCCGAGTACATACTATAGAAATTTGAATTTTTTATTAAGCGAGATTCGAGAGACAAAAATTGAGGATAGGCCACTGAATATGTGTCTCCTAGGTCAGGAGGGTCAATGTGACGAAAAGGCAAATTTACAGTAAATCGGCCCGAAATATCTCTAGTGGTAGTTTTTTGGAAAATCTCTTCACATCTTTTTTCTTCGGGTGAGAGAAACGTTTTTGACTTAATTGATTCTAGTTCCCAAAATCCGCGAATATTAAAGTCGAGAGACTGCTCACAGGAAGTAAAGTAAGAATTGACTTGAGGTGAAATATTTATGTTTTGAGTTTGGCCCATCAAGACCCACCCAAAAACTGTCTCAAAAGCGGAGGGTAGGCCGTGAGGTCCTGGAATTCGTCCTGATTGGACGATTTCTGTGTAAAGTTGTGCACCTAAGAGTAAGTCAATTGGACCAGGGTTGTAAAATTGGTTATCTGCAAGCTTTAGATTTGAAATATGACTCCAATTGGATGAATCTACCTGTACTGAGGGCATATTCGAACAGAGTTTCGGTAAAACGAAGACTTGAATAGAAAAGGTAGGCTCTTGTTGGCCTAGGGCTCGAATAGTGCAAGTAGAAATGCCGTTAGTGGCCGATGAAGATTGATTTAGTCCCAGAACAGGGATCGAAATTTTGTTCCTTGGCAAGCCTAACCTGTTAAGACAAGCTTCGCTTATCAGGTTAGCTTGGCTACCGCTGTCCAGAAGTGCTCGGACAGGTTGGTAGTTACCCCGACTATCGAGTACCTCTAATTTTATAGTCGCTAGAAGCACTGTCGTACGGGGCGTCAAGGTGGATAACGAAGAATATTGATTTGTAGATGTATTTGGATTCGAATTGATTTGAATTGAATTTGAACTGGGTTGAACAAAACTAGGGTTCTGTTGGCTAAGACTTGAATTTGAATTCTGATACGATAAGTTTGTGCCTGTGCTAGGCACGGCCACTTGATTTGAATTAAAACTTTGATTTAAGTTCGAATTTTGATTTGAATTTTGGCTTGAATTAACAAAGGATTGACTTGAATTCTGACGGATTGAATCTGTCATTTGCGATAGATGAATAAGACTATGGTGCCTATGTCGACATACCCTGCAGTTGTAGGTACTACTGCAGTCAATTACTTAATGATTTGAACGTAAACAGTTGATACATAACGATTGTTGTTTTACATAAGTAAAACGATCTGCAGGAGATTTGGAGATAAAAACACCACACTGCGAGAGTGGATGAAAAGAATTATTGCATAATTTGCACCTATAGGGTTGTTGGTTTTGTCGAAATTGAGTATTGGATTGTTTATTTGATACTTGTGAGTGCGTATGCGCTAAAAAATTTGATAGAGGGCTTGATTTGTACTGATTATTTGAATAAGAATTATATTTTTGGTTACTAGAATTCGAATAATTTGGTTTTTGCTGTTTTGAAGTCGAAGGTTGCATTTGCGTATTTTGGGGAGATAGCTGTACTGTTTCAAGAGCACGGCATTGGTTAATAAGAAACTGAATTAGATTTTGATATGTTGGAATCTCGGTAGTACTATACTTTAATTCGAAAGCGGTTCTTGTGGTTTGATCGATTTTTGATAATAAAATTGAAAATAAACAAAAACACCACGACGTTACTGGAAATTCAAGATTTTCGAGCGCCGTAATATTCTCGGAAAAGGTATCTACCAAGACTCTAAGATCCTTTGCTGACTGGTTTCCCTTTAAAGAATTTGCATAGTAGATTGAGTTCCAGTAGGTACTGGCTAAAAGTCTTTTATTTTGATAGCGATCTGTTAATACCTTCCAGGCGATTGCGTAATTACTTGCCGTTAATTTTATAGAACTTAAAATATTAAGTGGTTCGCCCTCAAGGAAGGTTAGCAAATGTTGAAATTTCCTTATATCGGAATAATTAGAGTTTTCGTGAACCAAACAAGAATAAACATCGTAAAAGGTTGGCCACTTTTTTACGTTTCCATTAAAGCAAGGTACCTTTAAAGGGCCCAGATCATCGCTACGTGAATAGTGTGAAGTTGCGGGGGTAAAATTTGAATGAACTGAATCGGAACATAAACTCGAAAAAAGAACTTTAGCTTGGTGGTAGAATAGATCCGTATCTTTCCTAATTTTGTCTTGTACTTCGAATTCATCATCGTCGTCGTCTTTCAAGAGACCTATGATGTCATTATGAATGTTTTTAAATTGTTCATAGTGATCATCTAACGATTCGTAAAACGCCTTAAAAATTGGCAAGGAAGAACTATCTGATTTAGCTTTTGTTCCCAAGTTACGTTTCCGTAATACGAGATATTGAAACTTTGCGTTGATTCTCAAGCTTTTTTAACGACATATTGTTAATTAAAAAAAATAAAAAATATTTAAAAGGAATAAAACTTGACCCCTATTGACTTTAATCAGTCCAAAAGAGTTCAACAAGCATATATTTTATTATCGATTTCTCGAATAAATGCAAAAACTTATCAACAGCTGTTATCCTAGATCGCGATTTTTCTCCCAAAATAAATGCACACAAAACAACTTGTACCTACTACCGCTCTTATTATTTACAGGTAAATACTAATTCTACTAGATGTGTTTGTTTACCTGTTAAATAAGAATAAAGCATTTAACTCACAAGCACTTTTGTTGTTTTGAATAACTATAACATATTATTTAAACAAATAACTATTATTTAAACAAATTTCGATTTTTGAATCAAAACAAACGACGTACGAAGTGCCAATTTCGGCTGCATTGAAATGTGGGTGGAGCCACCGTTAAGCCACGCAAGGGGGGACGGAACCTCCGATTTAAACTGGACACGGCAACTAAGCGAACCAAAATGGCGAGGCGAAAAAATCTAATATTTTTAGCAAACAAATTTTAAAAAACTATCTGGGTCGTGGGACCAGAAAATGTTGCTGTTTTGAGGTTGGTAGAGCTGCGGGACTGTAAGCGCTGGCCGTTTTATAAAATCTGGGTGCAAAAATCCTTAAAAGGACGATGTAAAAATATTAATTTTTCCGAGCCACACAAAGACAATATAGAGGATTGGCACTCACCTTTTCAGCTGTTTCCGTCGTCCAGAGGAGCTCCTCTCGCTGGCCCAGTCGTTGCAGTCGATCCACACTAGAATCACTTGTTTGTGTAATGGTTTAGTTTGATTTTCTAAGAATGTTATTGGATTTTTTGGTTAATAGAATTTATCACCATGCTGCGTGGTGATCTCGATAGAATACGACAGACGAATCTTTTTTGGTTACGCCTTTTAGCGCAGATTCATTTTTCGTAGATGGCGCTGGCGTTTTGCTTGTGCCAATCAAAATTGAAATTGTGTGGATTTTCCGAATACGGGAATTTGGCGCAAAATTTGAATTTAAAATTAGAGTTGCACGAACACCTACATAGTTTTTTTTATTGAGCAAAATCTAGTCTACTATATTCTGAAAACCGCATATTGATGCGATGCTCCTTTAAAAATTTTAATTGTCAAAAAACTGTCATTAGCGTTATTGGATTTTGAAAAACTAATCAGCTCGTTAGAGTGTCGAATACGATTTTACCTTAAAATTTTATGAAAACCGGTTCAGCGGTTTAGGAGCTATCGTGTTACGGACAGACACACACATAGACAGACATCACGACGATATTAATAGGATAGGTCAAAATACACCCAAATAACACATTTTCGGCGTTATCACAAAAAAAAATTTTTCGTCGAAAACAATACCTTTATTAGCCATTGCTGTGCGGGCTAGTAAGGTCAAAATACTTAAGGTATTAAGGACTCTCTTATTTACCACAATTTCTTATCCACTTCTTGCACAGCTCCACATTTCTGGGAAATGTAAATTGCCTCACACCAGCAGAACAACCATATTTAGACTTTCCACAATTAAAATACATACATTTGTTTCCGGAATATTTAATATTATCCATATCGCACCCTTAAATCTAAAGAGACGCAACTCAAAAGTTTTGAAAATGAGTTTATGTAACAAAAATGCATTCAAATGTGCTTTTTAACTAAAGATCACCAAAATTTACTTTGTTTACAATTTTTCGGGAAATTATGGAAAACTTTTGTTTATAAGCACAAAGTTAAAATATGAGCTAAAAAGACACGGAATGGGACAACTGGGCGCCGCCAACTCGGCGCCGCCAACTCGGCGCCGCCAACTGGGCGCCGGCCAACTCGGCGCCGGACTAAATTTTTTTTTTTGTTGATAAAATGTGTGGATGAAAAATAAAATATATTATTTATATAATAACATCTTTAAAAAATCCCTTACGCAATTTTTTACAAGCTTTTATATTTAGCTTCAGATGTTCTGTCTAACTAACTATCTATCAAATCTTGTGAAGCGTTTTTGACACACTTCCCATTATCCGATTTGGATGAAATTTGGTACACACGTAGTGGTCCCATAACAATACAACACTAAGAAAAAAATATCCTCCCACCCCTAGCCCCACCCTTTCTATAGAAAAATGTGTTTTTGATACACTTCCCGTTATCCGATTTGGACAAAATTTGGTATACATATAGTGATCCGATGAGAATACAATAATAAGAAAAAAATATCCTCCCACCCCTACCCCCACCCCCTTCCATAAAAAAATTTGTTTTTGATACACATCCCCTTATCCGATTTAGATGAAATTTGGTATATATATAGTGAGTGATCCGATGACAATATAATATTAAGAAAAAAATATCCTCCCACCCCTACCCCCACCCCCTTTCATACAAAAATGTTTTTGACACACTTCCCATTATCCGATTTGGATGAAATTTGGTATTCACATAGTGGTCCGATGACAATACATTAAAAAAAATATCCTCCCACCTCTACCACCACCCCTTCCATAGAAAATGCGTTTTTGACACCCTTCCCATTATCCGATTTGGATGAAATTTGGTATACATATAGTGATCCGATGACAATACAATATTAAAAAAAAATATCCTCCCACCTCTACCCCCACCCCCTTTCAGAGAAAAATGAATTTTTGACACACTTCCCATTATCCGATTTGGATGAAATTTGGTATACATATAGTGATCCGATGACAATACAATATTAAGAAAAAAATATCCTCCCACCTCTATCCCCACCCCCTTTCATAGAAAAATGAGTTTTTGATACACTTCCCATTATCCGATTTGGATGAAATTTGGTACACACGTAGTGGTCCCATGACAATACAACATTAAGAAAAAAATATCCTACCACCCCTACCCCCACCCCTTCTATAGAAAAATGTGTTTTTGACACACTTCCCGTTATCCGATTTGGATAAACTTTGGTATACACAGTGGTCCGATGATAATACAATAAGAAAAAAATATCCTCCGACCCCTACCCCCACCCCCTTCCATAGAAAAATTTGTTTTTGACACACATCGCGTTTTCCGATTTGGATGAAATTTGGTATACATAAGGTGATTTAGATTTAAAAAGATCTACAGAGTAGGTAAAAATTTTTTAAAATAAATTCGTGGCTAAGCGGGTATAGAAAAATTTTGTTTCTCTTGTATTTTCCGTGGGCAACTCGAAAGCTGTAAACCGACAGGGGTCCACGACTTAATGATGTGATCTTGGACCTCCGTAAGTGGACAGCTTTCGAGCTGCCTACGGAAAAAGACAAGAGAAACAAAATATTTCTACACCCGCTTAGCCACGAACAATTTTTGTTTTCTTCATTCACGAGTACTAAACTTTACGTTTATAAAAAATTTAATTTTTGTTATTTCTGAACTAACGAAATACTTTTGAATCTTAATAATTTTTAAAAAACATGGTACCTACCTACTATTTTTTTAAAAGCTTTGTATATTTTTTTTTTAAATTACCAACTTATTGTTCTCAAAAAAATGCAATATTCTGTCTCATAAAACATTTTCGTATAATTTCAAAAACAATGATTAATAAATAAAAAAGTCCGCCATTTTGGATCCGCCATTTTGTTTTTTTAAAGTTTGAGTTAAAAATTGTGTTAAATGTCCTCAAGCAATGTAATATTTCAAGTTTGAGACAAATCGGTTGGTAAATAAGAAAATCCGCCATTTTGGATCCGCCATTTTGATTTTTGGATCCGCCATTGTTGTAATAAAAAACGTAAATTGTAGTATTACCAGGTCACCAAACACGACAACTACCAAGATTCAACAGTCGACTTAATGGATTTAACTTTACTTAACAAAAACAAATTTCAAATAAATTAGTAAAAGAAATTGAAATTTTGATGATGTTATTACGATAAGATATCCGTATCAATTAAATATCACTATTTGCAAGAATCAATCTAGCAGAAAAATGCAGAAGTAAATAAATAGAGTTTATTCTAGATTATAATGAAATCGCTGATCGTGAGTTATTTGGAAACTCATTTTTCTATTGGGGGAAGGAGAGGGTGAGGGTAGAGTTAGAAATATATTTTTTGTTTGGGCTGTATTGCCATCGGACCTTTATGCATATACCAAATTTTATAAAAGTCATTTGAAGTGAAGTGTGTCAAAAACGCATTTTTTATGGAAGGGGGTGGGGGTAGGGGTGGGAGGACATTTTTTCATTATTGTTGTATTGTTATCGGACCACTATATGTATACCAAATTTCATCCAAATCGGATAATGGGAAGGGTGTCAAAAACGCATTTTCTATGGAAGGAGTGGGGGTAGGGTGGGAGGATATTTTTTTTAAAATGTTGTCTTGTCATCGGACCACTATGTGAATACCAAATTTCATCCAAACCGGATAATGGGAAGTGTGTCAAAAACTCATTTTTCTATGAAAGGGGGTGGGGGTAGAGGTAAGAGGATATTTTTTTCTTAATATTGTATTGTCATCAGATCACTATATGTATACCAAATTTCATCCAAATCGGATTACGGGATGTGTGTCTGTCAAAAACAAATTTTTCTATAGAAGGGGGTGGGGGTAGGGGTGGGAGGATATTTTTTCTTATTGTTGTATTATCATCGGACCACTATGTGTATACCAAATTTTATCCAAATCGGATAACGGGAAGTGTGTCAAAAACACATTTTTCTATAGAAGGGGTGGGGGTAGGGTGGTAGGATTTTTTTATCAATGTTGTTTTGTCATCGAACCACTATATGTATACCAAATTTCATCCAAATCGGATAATGGGAAGGGTGTCAAAAACGCATTTTCTATGGAAGGGGTGGGGGTAGGGTGGGAGGATATTTTTTTTAACGTTGTATTGTCATCCGACCACTATGTGAATACCAAATTTCATCCAAACCGGATAATGGGAAGTGTGTCTAAAACTCATTTTTCTATGAAAGGGGGTGGGGGTAGAGGTGCGAGGATATTTTTTCTTATTATTGTATTCTCATCGGATCACTATATGTATACCAAATTTCATCCAAATCGGATTACGGGATGTGTGTCAAAAACAAATTTTTCTATAGAAGGGGGTGGGGGTAGGGGTGGGAGGATATTTTTTTATTATTGTTGTATTATCATCGGACCACTATGTGTATACCAAATTTTATCCAAATCGGATAACGGGAAGTGTGTCAAAAATACATTTTTCTATAGAAGGGGTGGGGGTAGGGTGGGAGGATATTTTTTTCTTAATGTTGTATTGTCATGGGACCACTACGTGTGTCAAAAACGCTTCACAAGATTTGATAGATAGTTAGTTAGACAGAACATCTGAAGCTAAATAAAAGCTTGTAAAAAATATTGCGTAAAGGATTTTTTAAAGATGTTTTTATATAAATAATATATTTTATTTTTCATCTACATATTTTATCCCAGTTGGCGGCGCCCAGTTGGCGGCGCCCAGTTGTCCTAGACCGAAAAAGACACGTTGTAAGTATTTTTATTGCAGGGACACATTTTTAAATTTTTGAGTTATGTCTTTTTAGTTTTACGTGTGCGATATTTTGCATCACGCCAACAACAAAATACTGAATTGATCTGATATTGATGTGTACCGCTTGCTTGAGATTGATAGAATGACCTCTTGACTTCGCGGAAGGGAAAAAGTGAAGCGGCTCGAGCACGAAGTAGGTATATAGTCTATTATATACTCATACACATTTATTTTTATTTCAAGGCCACATATCTATGTACTTTTTGGGTCGATTGAGCCACGACAAGAGATCGGACAACAAAGCACAGTCAAAGAGCGAGCATTTACCAGAAAATTTTAAATTTAATATAATTCCGCAGCTAGCGCTGGCTAGGTAAACTAAAAGATCCGTAAGCCGGGACCGTGCCTCTGCTGCCATAGGCTATCTTACTCTATGCTATGGCGTTTCGCGAGCTTGTGGGTTCGAGGCCCACTTAACGCATGGTTGTGTTATGTCTAAAACGCTATTTTCAACTCAAAAACTTTGGCAAAAACTGGGCGATTGATCCTAGTATGGATGGATAAGTCCCAGTATAAAAAAAAAATAAAAAATGGTTGTGAAATTCGAATTTGGTATCTTTGCCTAATTATTTTGACATTTGAATGACGTGCGTCCAGTGCTTTTAGGCAATAAGTGCCAAAGTACAAATATGATTTATACAGATTTGGAAGAAAAAAATCAGTTTTTGTAATTAGTTTTAATAAGCAATTAATTTGTTATTAAGAAAATATAATTATTGATATCTGAAAACGTTTTACCTACCTATAAAAATATTCTCAAGTAACAATCCGGGTGTATTAATATACTTACCACGTTTATGCTCTCGATAGTCAAAAAATAATATTCTATTTGCACATGCCTGGTAGGTATACGAAAATGAATTTTATGAATTAACAGAGGGGTAATAATATTTAAAAAGGATCTTTGATTTTTTATTAGAAGTTTCATAAATATCTAGAAATATAGTCAAATAAAGTCCAGCGATGCACGTTTTCTTTACGCAATTTTTAGTTATATCTTTATTTTCTATATTATAATTGAAATTGTTTATAAGTTTTATGCATCTCTTATGTTTTTGTTTTTTTTTACCGTTTTAATTATCTCCATCATAATCAGAAAAACAGGATATCAATGGATTTGTAAATTCTTTGAGGTTAGAAAAACCTGAATCAGTAGACTTGATCTGACTATAAAAACAGCGGCTAGTCCAAGAGACTAGACAATAATTGACCAAAGATAAGAAATTAGAATTGCTCAATCTCGAAAACCCCCAAATCGAAATACCGTATGTGTATGTTGGCACCGCGTACTCCTTAACTCTATCTGTACTGCTAAAGCGTATTAAAACCATTCATGGAAAATGACTGCTACAAGTGTTCCGCCATATTGGATGCAATTGAACCCTAACGTATGGCTTGGATTAAAAAAGAGATGCTTTTAATAAAATTTGATACCCCCAGGCCATACGTTTGGGTTCATTTGAAATCCAATATGCCGGCACGCTTGTAGCAATTATTTTTACAGGCCGTTTCTCAGTACATATATATTTAAGACGTACGTGGTTCGCACATATTGCCACGAAGTAAAAGTTGTCACAGCCCCCTCTATAACAAGCCCGATCCTACTTTGAAATGCAACATAGCCGAACCTGACATTTTCATTATTTTTATGTCAATTTTTTTGTTATTCTCAATTTAAAGGAAATTTTAGATCTCTCATCTTTCAAAAAAGTATGATCAGGCTTGTTATTGACGTGGCCGTGCAGTTATATCTATTTTATTTTTTACAGGAAATGATTAATATGATAATTTTATCAAATAAAAGGCGATTTCAAAAATTCTTTCTGCATACGCTTTCAGTTTTTTTTCAACAACATTTTACTATTTTAGGCCCCCCCCCCGTTTCTCCTTCACTCCTCCCCGCCCTCCTTATTAGTAATAGTTGTAGCTATAACTTTCACAAATATAAAACGATTTCAAAATTTCTTTCTGCACACGCTTTAAGACTTTTTTCAACATCATATAACTCGTTTCCCGCTTCCTCTCCCTCTCTTCTCCCCACCCTCCTTATTGGTAATAGTTGTAGCTATAGTTTTCATAAATATACAGCGATTTCAAAAATTATTTCTGTATACGCTTTAAGATTTTTTTCGACACAATTTTACTAGTTCCCTCCTCCCTCCCTCCTCCCCCACCTTCACTCAATGGAAGGTAACACTGTTCGCATCCGTCGAAAATCTACACTTAACCGGTAAATTTACTTGTAACTACTAGTCGCAGTTAGGTACAAAATTACCCAATAACCTGATTCATGAAAATAACAAAACTGTATAATTTCGTAAGTGCGCTCTGGGCATCAAAACCAAACGTTGAAGCATGTCGTACATTATTATAGGTATACCTGTTAATTTACCTCTATAAACTTAGCATTACCACTTAAGAATTGGATATTCGCAATATATGCATTAATTGTCGTAAATTTGTCGTAAATTTGCCGTGAAAGAAAAAATTTTGTCGCGCCACCCGTTTTCCTGAAAAGGGTATGTAATGCTAACTTGAGTCTCAAAGCATCGAAAAAATAATATCTTTGACCAAAGTTCTTTGAGCCGACAAGACGTTTTTTTTTTAATTTTATTTAATAATTATTCCGACAAGTACACCATGAAAAGAAGGAAACCTCCTAAAATCCAACAGGAGGATATCGAAAAGACAGTGCTCAGATATAAGGATAAGTTAGTGTCAAATGGAACAATTGTTCCTTCGTCGAGTTTTGTTTACAAAGAGATGTCGAATGTTTTAATGGGAAGCCTTAAACCTACAAGTATACACTCATTTATAGTTAACAATCGATGCAATTTAAAAAACAAATTGCTTGGTAAGTTTGGCATGGCAAATTTTAATCATTTTTAAATGGGACCATCTAGCGCCAAAACCCAACCTGGGTACCAAATTTCATTAAAATCGGGCAAGTAGCTTTTTCAGACATATAGACACCTCTATAAACTTAACATTACCATTTAAGAATTGGATATTCGCAATATATGCATTAATTGTCGTAAATTTGTCGTGAAAGAAAAAATTTGTCGAGCCACCCGTTTTCCTGAAAAGGGTATGTAATGCTTAGTTGAGACTCAACTTAGCATTACATACCCTTTTCAGGAAAACGGGTGGCGCGACAATTTTTCTTCTTTCACGACAAATTTACGACAAATTTAAGCGGTTGGGTGTTTTTTTTTGTTTAATTTTATTTTATTTCGTAATATGCATAGAATTACCTCTGGGGTGCTCAATGCCATAGTATGTGGCACCCAGCCTAAAACTTGCACCCACTCGATAATCAAATAATGCTTTACAGTGTAGTATAAGAACGCACGTAATACTGTATAAATAAGGGTTGGCAGTGGCGCACCCAGAAATATGTCTTGGAGAAGGCCCGAAGCCCCTGGTGGGGGGGGGGGGGGGTCGAATCCTCATAATGTCCTATTTTATGATCTTTTATCTTTTCAAGAACTACGTGGAAAATATATAAAAAAATATTAGGTTTGGGGGCCCGGGGTGAGCCTATGAGGGTTGGAAACAACAATAAAATTGTGTAACAAACAAGGGCGGTTCTGGAGCCAAATTCTGGGGGGGGGGGCTAATAGTCAAGCGGTGACTAAATTAGGCACCGGAAAAAATTTAATGTGACAAAAGCAGTCATAAAAAATTCTTTTAGGAAAAGAGCGCACACGTGAAAAAGCGCCCACGGAAAAAGCGTACACCGAACAAGCGCACACAGAAAATAGTAAAACAGTGCACAATGAAATAATGTTAAGCTTCTAGAATTCGTATGTTCTGTGTGAAAATGTAACAGGGCAGATAATAAGACCATTTCGCCACAAAAAAGACGAGAGAGATGAGTTTTGAAAAACTTAACATTTTGAAAATCTATGGAATTTTACATCGGCACACGAAATAATAAAGTGGTCTGTACCTTTGATCAGACCTACCTCTATATAAGTTCTTCGGTGCGCTGAATCCGAATGCGAAAAAAAGTTAAATAAAATACTCTGCCAATATATGGGCCCCTAAGCTCACACTAGGTACTATAGTTATAGTGTACGTGTGAGCTAATATAACTAAAAACTGAAATATATTTTATTCAACTCCAGACTAAATTACCTTTTGTTTGATACCACACAAGCCATGTTTTGACTTAAACTCAAATTTTTGAAATATACCCTTACCCTTAAAAAAAAACTAAATTGTATTTTGTTTAACTCCAGACTCAATTACCTTTCGTTTGATATCACACACGCCATATTTTCACATAAAATCTAATTTTAGCTCACACTTATACTATACTATAGTAGTGTGAGCTATGGTGATCCTAATTTTTTCGAGAAAAAAAAAGTTGCTCCGATTTCAAATTTTTTTATATATCTTTGCGTTTCAGATGATTTTGAAACTTTTTTGTTGCGCCGTCTGTGTGTCTGTCTGTCTGTATGTCTGTCTGTCTGTCTGTAACGACCAACGCGCATAACTCAAAAACCGCTTGGCCGATATTAATGAAATTTGGTACCTAGGCTGGGTTTTGGGCCGAGATGGTCCCATTTAAAAATGAACAAAATCCACCCAACACAAACCAAATAAAAGGGTGGGGGTAGATTTCAAAAATTAGAGTTTATGGGGAAATATGGCGTGTGTGATATCAAACAAAAGGTATTTTTTTTTTTTACGGGTATGCGCACTCGCAAGGAGATCCCTATCACGCTCGAGAAGCGGCAAGTGCGCGGAAATGTTGGTGTGTGTTGGTTTTGAAACGGTTCAGGTTGTAACCTGCAGGGAAAACTGTCGCAGGGAGTTTATTCCACAGCGATGATGTTCTCCAGAGATATTAATTCTGATATAATGAGGTTCTTGGTTCCTCTATTTTGACAATAAATTGATGGTTACCGTCTGTTTGACGTGTTCGCCTAGTAGGTGCTACTCCCGGGGGGATCATACGTGCCAACTCTTCAGAGCATTTTCCGTGATAATACCTGTAGAAGAGAGATAGATCGCCCACAGTTCTTCGATGTTCGCGACTATCCAAGCTACGGGTAAGTGCGGGGTCATTAATCAGCTTGATAGCTCGTTTTTGCACGGTGTTCAAAAGCATTAAGGTATTTTTGGGTGGCACACCAGCATTTATTTGGTAAGAGTTGGAGTTCTGGCCATCCAGTGCAACATAAATGGATCTATCCTTAAGGTAACTTTCAAACCAAGTGCAAAGTCTCGGCGACAATCCCGTTGCTTTGAGCTTGTTGAGCAGATTTTCATGCCAGACTTTATCGAATGCTTTAGATATATCTAAGGCAATTGTTCTTGTTTCACCTCGCAACTCAGTCGCTTTTTGCCATAAGTGAGTGACGTATGTAAGTAAATCGCCAGTTGACCTATATTTTCGAAATCCGTATTGCTTGTCGTTAATAATTTTGTACTTTTCCAAGTACTTGGTCAGGTGATTGTTCACAACTCTTTCCATTACTTTTGATATCACCGGAAGTAGAGCAATTGGTCTATAGTTTAACGGATCTGTCTTTTTTCCTTTCTTTGGAATGGGTTGTACTGCGGCAGACTTCCATGATGATGGATATACTCCTTGCCTATAAGATAAATTGAATAATTTTGCGAAAGTTGGGGTGAGTTCGCTAGCACAATTTTTGAGTACTATCGCGGGAATGCCATCTGGACCCATTGCTTTGTTTGTATCCAACTTTTTAAGGGATTTTCGTATTTCTCTGTGACAAAAGGGTATCTCTGGCATACTGTGGGAACCCTTTCAATGAACGGTGGAGTTTTTTCATTTGGCACTGTTAGGTTTGAGTTGGAGGAAAAGATTTTGGCCAGCATATTGGCTTTTTCCTCTGATGTTGTGGCTAAGTGAGTATTTTTATCTGTAAGTGGTGGTATGGATGACTTGGTGAAGTTTGATCCAACGGCTTTTGCAAGAGACCAAAAGGACCTAGAACTACTTGGACAATTCAGCAACCTGTTTTTTATTCTTTGATTGTATGTTTCTTTGGCGGCGTCAATAGTAATTTTGCAACTATTTCTGGCTTCTATAAATTCTGTGTGGTTTTGAGCGATTTGTTATCGTTTCCAAAAGTTATATGCTCTGTGTTTTTTCTGTACAGCCGTTTGACACTGGCTGTTGAACCAAGGTTTTGCATTAGCTGTGCGTTTTATTGTATGTGGGATATATGCATCCATTCCAGATAAGATTACTTTTGTTATTTCATTACAGCAAATAGTGGGATCAGCTGTTTTAAAGCAAACCTCTTGCCATGGAAAATCCAGGTAAAACTGTTTAAGGTCATTCCATTTTGCCGATTTATAGTGCCACATTTTACGAGGAAGTGATTGTTGGCTTGGCGGTATGAACATTTCGCACTTTGTTCTTATAAGTTTATGATCGGATGAACCAAGTGGGGGATCTACTTGAATTGTGTACAAGTCAGGATTTGTAGTTAGGAACAAGTCTAAAAGCGCTGCAAATTCACCCCTTTCTGAGATACGGGTAGGTTCATCGACAAGCTGCGTTAGACCACAACTTATGGCAAAAGCTTCTGCTTCCCTGCCTTCATTATCTGTTTTGTTGTGGTGTTTAAGCCAGGGTATATTGTGGACGTTGAAATCGCCTAAAAAAAAAATTTCCGCATGTGGATAGTTAGACTGTATACTATCACAGTTTTCGGATAATGTCGCAAAAAAGTTTTGATACTCGGTGTTACTTGGCGGTCGGTAGAGGCAGCAAATGAACTTGGTCGATGACTTTGAGGTGAATTTCAGCCATATGATATTGAGTCTGGAGTTAAACAAAATACATTTTAATTTATTTTAAAAAAAGGATGGGGGTATATTTCAAAAATTGGAGTTTAAGTGAAAATATGGCGTGTGTGATATCAAACGAAAAATACATTTTAGTTTTTAAAAAAAGGGTGGGGGTAGATTTGAAAAATTAGAGTTTAAGTCAAAACATGGCTTGTGTGGTATCAAACGAAAGGTAATTGAGTCTGGAGTTCAATAAAATATACTTCAGTTTTTAGTTATATTAGCTTTAAAGTAGATACACTAAAACTATAGTACCCAGTGTGAGCTTATGTGCCCATAGATTGGCAGAGTATTTTTAATCTACCCCCACCCTTTTATTTGGCTTCTGCTTGATGGATTTTGTTCATTTTTAAATGGGACCATCTCGACCCAAGACCCAGCCTAGGTGCCAAATTTCATTAAAATCGGGTAAGCGGTTTTTGAGTTATGCGCGTTGGTCGTTACAGACAGACATACAGACAGACAGACAGACAGACAGACAGACAGACAGACAGACAGACAGACAGACAGACAGACAGACAGACAGACAGACAGACAGACAGACAGACAGACAGACAGACAGACAGACAGACAGACAGACAGACAGACAGACAGACAGACAGACAGACAGACAGACAGACAGACAGACAGACAGACAGACAGACAGACAGACAGACAGACAGACAGACAGACAGACAGACAGACAGACAGACAGACAGACAGACAGACAGACAGACAGACAGACAGACAGACAGACAGACAGACAGACAGACAGACAGACAGACAGACAGACAGACAGACAGACAGACAGACAGACAGACAGACAGACAGACAGACAGACAGACAGACAGACAGACAGACAGACAGACAGACAGACAGACAGACAGACAGACAGAAAGACAGAAAGACAGACAGACAGACAGACAGACAGACAGACAGACAGACAGACAGACAGACAGACAGACAGACAGACAGACAGACAGACAGACAGACAGACAGACAGACAGACATACAGACATACAGACAGACATACAGACAGACATACAGACAGACAGACAGACAGACAGACAGACAGACGGCGCGACAAAAAAGTTTCAAAATCATCTGAAACGGAAAGATATATAAAAACACACACTATAGTATAGTAGTGTGAGCTAATATAGTATATGTGTGAGCTAAAAGCTTTCCATTTTTTCGTCTATACAAAATAAGTTGCGCAAAACTCTAAAAATTGCAAAAAATTGCACTTATGAAAATGTATAGAAAAAATTATGAATGATGTAAACGTGGATTTATAAAATAATTCTGCCCAGTGGTATCAAAAATAAATACCTTGTTTTGTAAGCAGTTGCTTGGGCTTATTTCAATCTTACTTTGCCTATGACAAAAAATACTAACAATTAAAGACAAAATATAAACCACATAGATCCATAATGTTGCGATAACAATAAATGGGAATCCATGTAGACAAAAGCAAGGACTATTTAAAACAGCAACTTTAGCTGCATACAACAAATCAATAAGTATAACGAATAGTTTGTAGTATTTGTCAAGCCAAACAAACAATTTTGAGTTAAACAAATCCTGTATATTTGTGTGGAAAAGCTCAGGGCGTTTATTCTTTAAATGCTCCTCTGGGACTGAATGTTCTCTTAAATTCGGCTCTGCTACAGAATAGCGCCCTACAAAATAGCACTGTGAGAAAATAGCGATGCTACAAAATGGCGCTTACAAAATAGCGTTGCTTTAAAATAGCGTGCATCGAAATACCGCCGTACAAAATAGCACGCATCAAAATAGCTCTACTACAAAATAAGGCTGTCACAAAATAACCACATCTAATGAAAACCACGACAATTAAAAAACTTTCTAACATTAAAAAAAAAACTGGCTATGACTTCATTCCCGGGATCCTAGTGGGTGCGAAACAAAACCGAACCAAACTGAAGGTTCGGTTTGGTTTTACACCCTCTAGGATCTCGGCTCGGTTCGGTTTGGTTTTACACCATCTAGGATTCTGGGAAAAAGTTAGGCAAGTTTTTTTTTTGAAAAAAATTGTTAAAAGAGGTTACCGGGAGCAGCAAGTCATAAGACGGTATTTTGTAGCAGTGTGTTGTAGCAACGGTATTTTGTAGCAGCGCTATTTTATAGCAGCTCTGTTTTGATGCGCGCTATTTTGTAAGACGCTATTCTGTAGAAGAGCCCTTAAGTTCACGGTACCGCACGTGAAAAGTGTCTTAGAAAAGTCTTAGATCAAAGCAAATTGCTTTGAAGTAAAATAAATTGTGCTTTCCTATTCACCAAGAGAATATTTTCTTGTTTTAGCAGAAAAAATGTCTTGCCTCTTTATTTTAATGTGAAACAGTTCCAACAGCAATTTATTAGTTCCCCCTCCCTCTTCCTCACCCCTCCCAACCCTCCTTATTAGTAATAGTTGTAGCTACAACTTTCACAAATATAGAGCGATTTGAAAAATTATTATTCAAAAGTAATTTGAGAAGAATTATTTTATTTTTAAAGAAATTCCATGTAAATTTTTGTTATCTCTGTATTGATTATTACAGAGTAAATAAACAAATGACAAAAATTTGTAAAATTTGACCCGTAGATAAACTTGGTAAATAATTTTATTATATTTTTAGTCGTTGCAAAGTAAATATATATTGCAACTAGTTTTAAATGCATCGAGTTAAAGCTTAATATTAAATTTCAGTTATTAAAATAAAAGATTTATCAAAAAAAGTTTTCATGAAGTAATAAGTGTGAAACAAATTATTATTGGTGAGTATGTGAAGCGTTATTGATTATATTCAGGGGTTAATGTAGGTGATAAAAAAAAAGCTTCAAATACAAACGTTATTTCAAAAATATATAGGTTGCTGATATTTAAATAAGTCGTTTCTGAGTTATATGTAATTTAAATTACTGTTAAACTGTAATGTAAAGATGCAACTATATGCTTTTAAAATCAGGGAAAATATGTCTTTCTTTCTGACAAAAAGTATACAAGTTGCTGCCAAAATTTGACATCAGGAATGACAAGTAGAGTGGAAAGGCTAATTGATCTAAGTGCCAAAAAGCGTTTTTGTGGGAAACTAAAAAAAACTGTAAAATACATGCACGCGGACTTACGGATGACGTGATTTTAAACATGTTTGTTAGGGCATAAGGTGGGGAAATTGCACTTAGTTTTTATAGCCCCGTATTGGCCTTGACACATACATCATTTTGGGTGGAAAATCTAAAATTTGTATATTTTGGCACTTAGATCATTTAGCCCGGCCACTCTACACATCTAAAACTTCTGATTTGGCTTAAAAGATAATATGGAAAAAATTATGCAACTTTTATTTTTAACGTTTTTTTCTATCACCTACACTAAACCCCTAATAAAGTCCACGCAAATATAACCAATGACCTAAAAGTACATTCCTCAGGATGGAATTGTAATGTATACAATACAAATAAAAGGGTGAAATTACATCGGTAGGAAACTAAGCAGGCAACAAGTTGACATTTAACTAATTACGCAAAATTCAATTTGAGACTTATGGGCATGACATTGACATTTCCATAAAGGTTTTTCTGCCATAAATACTATCGTCACTCGCGTAAATCCGGCCTGATATAAATATTTTTGGTCCTTATTTTTACTAGTCATGATTTATTATATTAAATAGATTTTCTATTATCTTTAGAGTGCTTTAATGTTGATCATTAATCGCTTAAGAAATAGGTAGGCATTTTAACAGTAAAAATTTTGATTTTTAACGCACTTGTTTAAATTTAAAAGAAAAAACTATTCAAATCATTGATAAAATACTCTGCCAATATATGGGCCCCTAAGCTCACACTAGGTACTATAGTTATAGTGTACGTGTGAGCTAATATAACTAAAAACTGAAATATATTTTATTCAACTCTAGACTAAATTACCTTTTGTTTGATACCACACAAGCCATGTTTTGAAATCTACCCCCACCCTTAAAAAAAAACAAAAACTAAAATGTATTTTGTTAAACTCCGGACTCAATTACCTTTCGTTTGATATCACACACGCCATATTTTCACTTAAACTCTAATTTTTAAAATATACCCCCACCCTTTTTTTAAAATTAATTAAAATGTATTTTGTTTAACTGCAGACTCAATTACCTTTCGTTTGATATCACACACGCCATATTTTCACATAAACTCTAATTTTGAAATCTACCCCCACCCTTTTATTTGGTTTGTGTTCGGTGGATTTTGTTCATTTTTAAATGGGACCATCTCGACCCAAGACCCAGCCTAGGTACCAAATTTCATTAAAATCGACCAAGCGGTTTTTGAGTTATGCGCGTTGGTCGTTACAGACAGACATACAGACATACAGACAGACAGACAGACAGACAGACAGACAGACAGACAGACAGACATACAGACAGACAGACAGACAGACAGACAGACAGACAGACAGACGGCCCAACAAAAAAGTTTCAAAATCATCTGAAACGCAAAGATATATAAAAATTTTTGAAATCGGAGCAACTTTTTTTTTCTCGAAAAAATTAGGATCACCATAGCTCACACTACTATAGTATAGTATATGTGTGAGCTAAAATTATTGATGATTGAAATCGAGATTCGATTGAGTTATTACCTACTTAGCCGGCGCAGCAATGGCTAGAGAAGGTATCGGTTTCGAGGAAAAAACTTTTTTTTTTTTAGATATCTCTTATACCCGGTTTTGACCTACGCGTGCCCACCCTTATTCAAAAAACACATCAGGTGACGCTGCATTTTAAACGATGCAAATCCATGTCCGCACTTGAAACCCGGTTCCCACCAATGACTTTCTCGTGCGCACCCGCGCACGCGTCACATGACACTGGGTTGCCCCCTACGACTTTCTCGTCAGTGCCCGCTCACGCGTCACATGATCCCAATATGAAATGTTATGACAGTCATGTGACGCGTGCGCGAGCACGCACGAAAAAGTCGTAGGTGGGAACCGGGTTTGACTGTCATAACATTTCATATTGAGATCATGTGACTCGTGAGCGGGCACCCACGAGAAAGTCGTAGGTGGAAACCGGGTGTGATTAGTTTTTTGAGTCAGGGTGGGCACGCATAGTTGGAAACTAGCCTTAAGCGATATTGTCGTGACGTTTGTTCGTGTGTGTGTGTGTTTGTGTGTATGTCTGTCTGGCCCACAATAGCTACTAAACCACTGAACCGATTTTAGTTAGATTTTTAGGTAAAATAGTGTACAATACTGTAAAAAACTGATTAGATTTTGGTCAAAATCCATTAATGCTAATAACAATTTTTTTTCAGTTTAAAAAGTGAAAATATTCTAACTTTTTAACACCATATTATGCAGTTTACGGAATATAGTAGAATACGGTTTTGTCAACAATTTATGTTATTGCTAAAAACTTCATAGGAGATATTTGCAAAAAAATTTTTCAAGGCTGATATATCGTGGAGTTTATTTTGAGTAGGTATGCTAATGGACTAGGAAGGTATCAGCTCCTTCACGGATTCATTAATTCTTTTATTCTTAAACTGTCTTGCCAATATCAGTTTCAAGAAGAATTTTTGTTTTATGTTACACTTGAAATAGAATCAGACAACATCGGGCCATTTCTGTGAAAGAGGGGTTTTAAATTATTTTACCCTTTTAGCCTATTTTTAGACATCAAACTTAAAATAATATAATTTTTTTCTTTGTTAGTTATTATTACGCGTTTTTTATACATGAAGCGCCAAAAAGTCCTCCCCCCACGCAACTAGACATATCTGACTAATATAAAATACTCTGCCAATATATGGGCCCCTAAGCTCACACTAGGTACTATAGTTATGTGAGCTAATATAACTAAAAACTGAAATATATTTTATTCAACTCCACACTAAATTACCTTTTGTTTGATACCACACAAGCCATGTTTTGACTTAAACTCAAATTTTTGAAATCCACCCCCACCCTTAAAAAAAACAAAAACTAAAATGTATTTTGTTGAACTCCGGACTTAATTACCTTTCGTTTGATATCACACACGCCATATTTTCACTTAAACTCTAATTTTTAAAATATACTTCCACCCTTTTTTTTTAAATAAATTAAAATGTATTTTGTTTAACTCCAGACTCAATTACCTTTCGTTTGATATCACACACGCCATATTTTCACATAAACTCTAATTTTTGAAATCTATCCCCACCCTTTTATTTGGTTTGTGTTCGGTGGATTTTGTTCATTTTTAAATGGGACCATCTCGTCCCAAGATCCAGCCCAGGTACCAAATTTCATTAAAATCGGCCAAGCGGTTTTTGAGTTATGCGCGTTGGTCGTTACAGACAGACATACAGACACACAGACAGACAGACAGACAGACAGACATACAGACAGACAGACAGACAGACAGACGGCGCAACAAAAAGTTTCAAAATCATCTGAAACGCAAAGATATATAAAAATTTTTGAAATCGGAGCAACTTTTTTTTTCTCGAAAAAATTAGGATCACCATAGCTCACACTACTATAGTATAGTATATGTGTGAGCTAAAACTTAAAATCTCACTGTAACATACCAAAATTTTATGACTGATTGCAAATTTTCAAAAAATGGCAAAATTGTCCTATAATTTGTGTGTTCTTTAATTTCAGTTGATTATGTTTAGGTATGTAACGTCACTAAGAAATATATCAAAATGCATGCATGCTACTAAATGCATGCTACTACTTTTTAACAAATTTAGGAGGTGTTTTATTTTCAAGCACTTCAACAGACGCTCGGGTGTGATACATGATCTGAACAAGGGTGTCGGCTAGAACTACTGTTAAAATAGTTTGTTTTGCTAGTTTGTTTTCGAGATAATTCGTTTAAACTAATTTTTTTACATTTTTCAAATGCAAATAAATATCTTCACATACAGGGTGGGCTACAAAAAACCATACAATTTTTTTTTATTATAACTTTTGAACTGTATTATCGATTTTAATGGGACGAACTTTACTTGGCAGATAATTAATCAGAGTTTTGACTGAATGTATTTTTTTGTCCGCCATTTCAAAATCCAAGATAGCGGACAAAGTAAAATTGTACCCTTCAAATATGCTCGTTTATTCTTGTGTTGGAAACATGTTTTAATAATTTTTGTAGATCACTAAAAAAGCAGCGTTCTTGCCACGCATAACAAGATATGAATCAGCAAAATCGGTTTGGTGGTTCCAAGAAAAAATATTTATGTTTTAACCATTGCACAGTGGAAGGTTTGACTAATCTAGGTGGACATGGTTAAGTACTATAAATTAACATTTCAGCTACCTACAATTAAAGAGCATATTCCATACATATTAGATCCAAAATATTATTTTTTTATCCCCTCTGGTTGTCAAGATATTTGCATTGAAAGTTGCATCTTAAAAATTTTCTGCTTAGACATTTTAATCTTATGTATGGGCAATGCTTTAAAACAATATTGTTTTTTTCCGCGTAGTAGGCACTGGAGTAAAACAAGTGCCAGACATTTTTAGAGTGACATGTCCTTAAGACTAGGGATGCATTTTGACTGTCATTGTTGCAGTGTTTTACTTGCTATGATTTTATGAATTCGCTGGTGTTTTGGTAAGAAAAATTTTATTTTTATATAGTTTTTGTTGGACTGAAACTTTAGTTTGTTAGAATTTGTTGATGCTAGTTTTATTATTTTCTAATTAACCGAAATCTCTACTTTCTGACGCAGTATTGAAATTTTGTCCTTTTTTTGCGGTAAACTTGTACTTTATTATTATTATTATTTTGTTAGCCTGCAACTCTAAAAATAGAAAACGTATTGTTACGGGTTCACAACGACAAATTAAAACTCGCAATTGTTGAAAACGATACGTCAATTTATTTCGACAAATTATGTACAAAAACACGCACTTAAACTGACTAATAACTCGCTGATAATTCACTACTATAATCGGTCTATTAACTTCGTGTTAATATCTCACGACCACTACAGTATGTTATCTGTGACTGACTGACTGGTGCACGACCCCGGCCCTATATATAGGATCGTCCATCTCTCTCGAACTTTCCGGCAGCCTTCGACGTCCGGAAAGTTCTCGTATTATTTGGACCGCAAGTCACAGATAACACAACTAAAACCTAGACTAAGAATACAACCTTAAGATAAATCAACCTAATACTACACTAAACCTAAATAAATTCCAATTATAAAATTTAAATAACTTAAATTTGTAACACTATCCTCCTCTTCAGGTTTGATCGTCTCGATCAACATTTCCCAGGTAAGGTTTTAGTCTGTCTAGATGAACAACTTTCATCTTGGACTTCGGGCTTCTCTGGATTCGGTAGACTACATCATTAATTCTCTTAACAACTTTATAAGGCCCTTCCCATGGTGGTGTCAACTTAGGTGATCTTCCTTTCTTGCGTTGAGGATTGTATAGCCAGACTTGATCATTCTCTTTGAACCCTGAAGAGTTTCCTTTCAGGTCATATCTCGCTTTCATGCGGCCACTGGCTATTTCTATTCGCTCTCTAACCACTTCATGGATGTCGTGCAGCTTTTGCCTTAAACGTTCGACATAGTCATTAACCTCTAAGTGTGCTTCTTCAGGTGAACCAAACATGATATCACATGGTAAACGCAGTTCTCTACCAAACAGGATACTAGATGGAGTAGCTCCTGTCGTATTGTGAATGGCGGTTCTATAGGCCATCAAAAACAATGGAATATATTAGTCCCAATCTGTTTGGTGCTCATCAACAACTTTGCAAAGATGTTCTTCTATTGTTTTATTAAATCTTTCAACCATGCCATCTGACTGCGGATGTAAAGCAGTAGTCCGTGTTTTATGTATTCCTAAAAGGTCACAGAGATTCTGAAAGAGCTTTGATTCAAAGTTTCTTCCTTGATCTGAATGTAGTTCCAAAGGAATACCAAATCGGCTGAAAACATCATTTACCAGAACTTCTGCAACTGTAGCGGCCTCTTGGTTAGGCAAAGCAAAAACTTCTGGCCATTTGCTAAAGTAATCTATGACAACAAGGATGTATTTGTTGCCCCTTTTAGTTTCTGGAAATGGTCCGGCCACATCAATAGCAATGCGTTCGAATGGCAGACCTACGTTATATTGTTTCATTTGACCTCTGGACCTTGTTTTGGGACCTTGGCTGGCTGCACAAGTCGAACATCGGCGGCACCAGTTTTTCACATCTTGAAAGTAATTGACCCAATAAAATCGGTTTCGAATTTTGTCCATGGTTTTATTTATGCCTAGGTGCGCGCCTGATTTTCCACCATGGCATTCGGCCATTATATTGTCTACCATGCTCCTAGGAACCACTACTTGATTAACCATAGTAAGGCCATCGGCACTTTCCCAGGCACGTTTAAGGATGTTTTCCTCTACTGTCAGTGAATCCCATTGTGCCCACAGTGACTTGAATATCACCCCTTGGTTTGCGATATCTTGCCATGATGGTCGTGGCTTGTTATTTTCTTTCAATCGCAAGATAGGTCCTACATCTTTGTCGTTAAGTTGTGTGGTTCTAATCGAAGCCGACATCCATTCTTCCTCTGGTTCTAACTTTATCTGGCGCACGTAGGTAATTCCTTCTTTCTTGTCAATTTTCCTGCAATGTTTACAATCCTCAGGTCAAGGTCTTCTGGACAATGCATCCGCATTATTATGCACCCTTCCCGCTCGGTGCTTAATTTGATAATGGTATTGTTGTAGCTTTTCTATCCATCTCGCGACTTGCCCCTCAGGTTGTTTCATTTTCATGAGCCACTGTAACGCAGCATGATCCGTTCTAATCAGAAAATTTTGTCCGTAGAGATATTTGTGAAAGTGATCTACGGATTTAACTATGGCTAGGAGCCCCTTTCTAGTAACACAATAATTTCTCTCTGGTTTGGATAGCTTCTTGCTGAAAAATTCGATGACCCGTTCTTCTTCATCTTGTACTTGGGAGAGTACTGCTCCTATGCCATCGTTGCTCGCATCAGTATCTAATATGAATTTTCCTTTTGGAATGGGATATGCAAGAATCGGACTAGAACATAATGCTGCTTTTAGTCTTCTAAATGCTTGGTCACATTCGGTATTCCATTTGTAAGAAACTTTATCTTCTGTAAGTCTATGTAATGGAGACGCTATTTTGGCGAATCCTTCTACAAATCGTCTGTAGTATGTACACAGACCCAAAAAGCTTCTGAATTCATGTTTGTCCCGAGGTTGAGGCCATTCTTTTATTGCTTGTAACTTCTTTTCGTCGGTATGGATGCCTTCTCGGGAAACGACGTGACCCAGGAACTCAACTTTTTCTTGGAACAGAAAACATTTCTTTGAGTTCAATTTAAGATTTGCGTTCCTGATTCTTGAGAATACTTCTCGTAAATTATCTAGATGATCTTGAAATGATTTCCCCATTACTATGACATCATCTAAATAGAATAGGCAGGTTTTCCAAGTAAGGCCTCGTAGAACGACTTCCATTAGTCTTTCAAATGTAGCTGGGGCATTGCACAGGCCAAATGGCATCACATTAAACTGATAAAGTCCACTTCCAGCAGAGAATGCAGTCTTCTCTTTATCTCTTTCAAAGATTCCTACTTGCCAATACCCACTTTTCAGGTCAAGAGTAGAAAACCAATATGATCCTGCCAACGTTATTAATGTATCGTCTATTCTTGGCAGTGGGTAACTATCTTTCTTGGTCACATCGTTAAGTTTCCTGTAGTCGACACAAAATCTAGTACTTCCATCCTTTTTTGTGACCAACACCACAGGAGATGACCAAGGACTTGATGACTCTTCAATAACACCGTCGCTGAGCATTTTATTAATGAGATTGTGAACTTCTTCTTGCTTGGCCATTGGTAGTCTTCTTGGGGGTTGTCTTATCGGTTGGGCATCGCCAGTGTTGATAGCATGTTGAATAAGATTTGTGCGTCCCGAACTACTCCTAGTTTCGAAGATATTACTTTGTTCTTCTATAAACTCTCTCGCTTTACTAAATTCTTCTGGAGTGAGATGTTGCCAAGTTGACTCAAATTGCTGAAGTACCTCCATTGGTAACTTGCTTGTATCTTCGAAAGTTGGCTCTTCACATCTTGTTACTTTCTGTACTGGTTCAAATAATGCTACCACCTCCCCCTTATTAATTTTGACACTATTTGGGAAAATATTGGCGACTCTAATCGGGATGTCTTTATTGGTTTTAACTAGTGATTTTGCAACGAGGTAGGTGTTGGGTGTGTTTTGTTGGCTTATGAGTCCGACGCAGCTTGATGTTTTACTTTCCAGCCTCCCAAAAATTATGGTCTCACTGTTACCGACTAGTCTTGTTGTGCATACTGCCACCACCTTAATTGGTTTTTTATTGATGTGACTATTTGACAAAATGAACTCTTCGTTCCCAAATCTTAGGGTATTTAGTTTATTATCAAACGCAAATCCATGTTTACTTATCAGGTCCATTCCCAAAATAAATTCGTCTTCTATGTCTGCATCTAATACCGAGTGGCGAATCTTTAACCTCCCCAGCTGTAGGACTATGTCTGTCTGCCCCAACACGTCGCCGGATTCTCCAGTCACAGTCTTAAGTGTTATTTTCTTTTCTGTTGGTCGAATTTTATATCTCGTTGCATATTTGAACTTAAGCAATGATATGGCAGCACCAGTGTCTACTGTTATATTAACTTTTCTTCCATTAATAAGTCCGTCGATGTTAAGACTGTCAGCAGTATGTTTTAAGCTCTTGATAGAGTAAATTTTGGGGGCTAAATTCCCATTAGCCAACACCCGCCCCTCTGCGTTGACTAGTTTTAGTTTTCCTGATCTCTTCTTCGGTATTCTGTCCCACTAGATGGTGAGCGAGACCTCATTTGGACACGACAATCGCGTTGAATATGCCCTGTACGTCCGCATCTGAAACACTTTACATTTGGAGGGGATCGTCTACTTTCTTTCAAAGAATCAATCTTCTCTATCAGTGATTGAAACAGTTGGTTTAGCGTTTTTAAGTTGACCTCATCTCCAGTGCTTATTTCTTCTCCCTCCTGAATTGAAATAGCTCTTACTTTTGGCCTGGACATATTATTAGATGATTCAATTTCAAGGGCTCGAATCAACACCTCACTTCTATTATGGAAGCGTTCTCGACGAAGTAATTTTGCTAAGTCCGTGTCTCGCAAGCCGTTAATAAAGCGATCTACCGTGAAGGCATCTCTGTAATTTTCTGGCATTTCTGGGTAAGCCAAGTATATCAGCCTCCTGATATCCGCTTCATACTCTTGTAATGACTCTCCTGGTCTTTGCTGACGAATTTTTAATTCTGACCAATGTAAATTTTGCAAGTGTTCGTCTCCATACCTTCTTTCTAACGCTGCCACTAAAGCGTTATAATTCTGTTTTTGTTCGACTGGAATGGACAGTAAAAGTCCCAGAGCAGGTTCTCGCAGAGCTACTAACAAAGCTTTAGCTTTTTCGTCATCATCCCAACCATTTGCAGCAGCGGCAGCTTCAAACTGTTGTTTGTAAGTAGACCAGGAAGAAGGACCATCAAAATTTGGAGGCTTAATGTTTTGGTTGGAATTCACGACACATCCCTGAGCTTTTATTTTGTTGTGTTCTTTTTGAAGCTGTATAAGCTGTTTTGACACGTCCTGGAATCTTTCTTCCATAGTTTGAAAAACTGCTTCCCTAACATTCTGTAATTTGTTCTCCACTTTTTCTTCAATATTTTGTACCTTCTCCTCAACATTTTGTACCTTTTCTTCTACATTCTGTAATTTATTTTGTACCTTTTGTTCCACGCTATGCACTCTTTGAGTTATTTCTTTCTTAAGGTCTTCGGTTGCAGTCTTAAACTCTTCTCTCAGCTGTTCGGAGTTGCTCTTTATTTGATCGAAGTTTTCTTGAATGCCATCTAATCTTTGCTCAAATGTCTGTTTCATATCGTTCTGGTTTTGTTCCATGGTCTGTCTCATATAAATGTTTTCTTTGATACATCTCGGAATAGCGCCACTTTTTTACCAAAATTGGTATGTCTTACCGTCTCCTAAATCCTCATAAACCCCCTTGTAGTTTCTGGGACACCCTGTCCCATGTACCTATGTGTATGGGCCGATTCCTAAAGTACGTAACGCTCAAGGGGGGAAGGGGTGTCATTAACCTTACGTTACACTGTCATGATTCTTGAATATAATTTTTCTTAAAAATGCATTACGGAGGGGGGAGGAGCGGTTACGTAATTTAAGAATATACCCTATGTATGTCTGTAGGATGGGTTTCTGAAACTCTCGACTTTCACGAATTTTTGTAAACAGTCACTTTTCACTCTGTCACAAGCTTATCCAAGCTTAATAAAAATGCACCTGCACCAAACCCCAAGGGAAGTTTTTTGAGGTTAAAAAAATCCAAAAAATTAAGTTTTAAACGGAGCGAGTTGTTATTATGCAGCTTTAGAAATATGATAATATATTTTTCTTGTCTTTTTTGTGTCAGATTGAGAAATTAATTAACACAGTTTAGTTTGCAAGATAATATTAAAATGGACTTGTGTTAGTTAATTATTCTATTATTTGTTATGTTAAGTAATGATTTTTCAAATAAAAATGGAATTTTCCAATTAAATAAATATATTTTTTTACTTTCTTAGTTATATAAAATTAAAATCCAAATATCTTCTAAATTTTCTCACATTAAACCCCTTTAAAGATAATGCCATCCGATGAACATTTTCCATTATAGTTTTAGGGGTTGGTTTCACCCCAGGCAAGGGATGAGAGGTTTAAAATTTATAATGCATTTAATTTTCATATAGTGACAGATGAGAGCGGAATTTTTTTCTTGATCGTCCTTTACCGCCTAAAACGTCTTTATTAAAATTTTCTGAAGCATCTTGTATATTGCAAAACTGTTTTATTTAAATTCCTTCTTGCAAAAACTAAAAAAAATATATACCGTTACTTCATTGTTATAAAATTTGTTGAAACAATTTTCGTTAAAAACATACAATATGACTACAAATCTTAAAATCCTTAAAATTTGAATCACCCTATATAAGAGGTAGGTAATGTTGCAAATACTAAATGCTTTTAAATATTTTAGGTTATTTTATAGCTAAAAAAATCAAGCATTAAAGAGTGTTAATATTGCTCAGGGGTTGTCCACCTAGATCTTCAAAACGTTCCACTGTGCATTGTTTTGAATATTATACGATTGCCTTGCCAATCATGTCTGCATTTATTTTCTTATACATTCATTACTGCTGAACCGATTTTAATGAAATAAAAAATATCCTGGTAAGAATTGATTGCTTTTCAAAGATCATGAAATTTATTACCATCTTAAAATTTAAGATGGTGGACAGGATTATATTTGATTCTTCAAAATAGCATTGCTTAGTCTTATTTTCTGAAAATTTTTTGGGCTTTTTTTTTAATTTATAAAAAAGCACTGCTTTTCCCCTGCACAACAAGGTATAAATTAGTAAAATCGGTTTGGTGGTTCTCAAAAAATCTTTTTTTCTTTCAGCCATTGTTTTACAAATTACACGATTGCATTGCCAATCCTGTCTGCATTCATTTCTTTATAAACTCATTATTACTAAACCGATCTTAGTGAAATAAAAAAAAACATGGTGAGAATTGATTGTTCTTTAAAGTTTACAATCGAAATTTGCCGCCATCTTAGAAGTTAGGATGTCGGAAATAATCATACTTGACCCTTCAAAGAGGCACGTTTATTCTTATTTTCAAAAAATGTTTTAGTTTTTTTTTTAATTAATAGAAAAGCACTTAATTAATTTTTATCTCTTTATGCGAGAGAAAGTAATGCTTTTCAATAAATTAAAAAAAAACTAAAACATTTTCGCAAAATAAGAATAAGCACGCCATTTTGAAGAATCAAGTATGATTCTGCCCGACATCTTAAATTCTAAAATGGCAGCAAATTTCGATTATAATCTTTAAAGAGCAATCAATTCTCAACATGATAAACAAAAACAGATTTTTTGAGAACCACCACACCGATTTTACTAATTTGCAACTCGTTGTGTCAGAGAAAAGTAATGCTTTTCTAAAAATTAAAAAAAAAACTAAAACATTTGCGGAAACTAAGAATAATCACGCCATTTTGAAGAATCAAGTATGATTCCATCCATCCATCTTAAATTTTAAGATAGCGATTAACTTTGATCTTAATCTTTAAAAAGCAATCAATTCTCACCAGGATGTTTTTTATTTCATTAAAATCTGTTCAGTAGTAATGAATTTATAAGGAAATAAATGCAATAACAAGGCAATCGTATAATATGCAAAATAATGGCTGAAACGAAAATATTTTTTTTAGAACCACTGAACCGATTTTGCTAATTCGTACCTTGTTGTGCGTGGCAAGAATGCAGCTTTTTTAAGAAGATCTTCGCAACACGAGAATAAACGAGCATCTTGGAAGGGTACATTATAATTTCGTCCGCCATCTTGGATTTTGAGACGGTGGACAAAAAAATACATTCAGTCAAAACTCTGGATAATTCTCTGCCAATTGCAGTTTGTCCCAATAAAATCGAATGTATAGTTCAAAAGTTTAAATGTAAAAAAATTGTTTAGTGAGAAAAATAACTACACAAATTTATGGAAAAAAATATTAAAAAAGTGTTTTTTTTTCAAATTAAACAGCAAAATTCTGCTTTGCCGGTCATGATGTATTTTAATAAATCAGGCACTTGAAATAAATAGATACGTCAAATTCCTTATACAGTAAAGATAAACGATTAAATGTTTCCCCAAGTAACATTATTACCACTCAAGGTTTTATTAATTTGGTTCCTAGGTTATTCAGAGGGTGCTGTTATGGGTTTTAGGATCAATTTGGCTACATAAAGGTAATTTATATTGCCAATTACCTAAAGAGGTTTTATACAACCAAAAAGTGATTTATAAAGGGAGTATAATAAAACTGATATTCCTTCTGTTCCTTTTAGATACTTTTGCTTCTATTGATTTCTGATTTATAAAGATGGTCTTATAAAACCCTTTTACCTAAAGTTTTTAAAAATAAATAAATATAAACTTTGGTCGTTTAGTTTTTTTCATTACTTTAGGTCATCACAAAAGTGTTTTATAATAGAGCTTAAAGGTTACCTTATATCCTTTTGTTTTTATAGTTACCAGTAGTTTAAAAGTAAATATGATTAGATAGGCGGCCATATAGAACCTAGTTTCCTTAAGGTTTTTAAGAGTGGTAAATATAAACTTTAGACTTTTGGTTTTTGCCATTACTTTTAGGCATTTTAAAAAGGTTTTATAGGAAGGCTTAAAGGTAAACTTAATTATTTTGTTATTATAGTTACGCATAGCTGTATATTAAATATTATTTAAATAGGGTTCTAACAGAAGTAATAAATACTTTGGTGTTTTATTTTTTTTAGGTATTTCTGGTAAAAATAATAGATATACCTAGGAACAGATTGGTACCTACCTATTGCAAGATTGATTATAAAAACCCAATATTTAATAATTGTTGAGTTTCCGTCCTCCTGGGGAGGACACCCCGGCCTAGATAAGGCCTGTTTAGACGGCCAATATAAGAGGTTGCCCTCCAACCTGCAGGCACAACGAATATCATTGCACTGGCCCTCTCGATTGTGTCGAAATTGCAGGATAAAAAACATATAAAACTGTTGAATTATAAGCTTTTAAACACTTTAAAAAACAAATAAAAAAATTTAAATGAGGTTATGTTGACTATGTTTACTTTTTCTTTTTCTTGGTTTCATAAGGGCACTCAAAAATCCTTGTTGCGATACAGTAACAAATAAAACCAAGTGACCACTATAAAACCATAATGGCGCATATACATTTATTTAAAAAAATATTGTAAAGAGAAAATATTTATCTAGTCATTTTAGCAGTGTTTTTTAACAATAATTTTACTTTAATTTTGAATTATGTAAACCAAGCAGACTTTTTTAATGGTGAATAGTGTAAATTATTTGCCACCACCAAATTAGGAGTCCCATTTAGGAGGTCAAAGGGTATATAAGGGTAATGGGAACGTGCTAGCGACCAAACATTGAAACTAATGGTTTTAAGGAAAGGCGCTGGCTACCTTTTAGCTTCTGCTATAAATAACGAAATGTTACTTGGGTCACGTTTCCGATGTTTACCTATTTTCAAAAAACTTATAGTATTAACGGAGCTTAATTTATTTTAGAAATAAACCAGAACAATATGCAAGACATTAAAAATATTTCAGCAAGTGAAGTTTCAACAGACTACGATGATGGCTATATCAATATCTTCCGTGGCAACGATGAATTGATGGATACAGCAATTGTGATAACAGAAATGATCAAAATCCTTTACTGTCTATGCATGCTGGGGGTGAATAGTTTCCTAATTTTTCTCATATTAAAATTTAAACAGCTAAAAACACGATCAAACTATTTTGTTCTTAATTTTTGTTTTATGTATAATCTGCATTACTTGTTTGAGATACTTTCTCTATTCATATCTTATTCAAGTTTTCTTGTAGAATGTCATCTAATATTATTGAAACAAGTTTCATTAGTTTGCTCTTTCCTAATTTCATGGATTTTACTATTTGACTGGTTATCAGCGACATTTTATTTGAACTCAAAATGGTTTAATTGGCACAACAAATATCACAAATTATTCGTTATTCCTATTTATTTGTTGTATGTAGCTAAAGTTGCTCTTTCGATTAGTGCTTGCTTTTGTTTATTTGGACGTGCAGTTACTGTTATCGCAACATTATGGATCTATGCGGTTTTCGTTTTGTCTTTAATTATATTGTTAATATTTTTTATCATAGGCAAGGTAAAATGGAAATCAGCCCCAGCAACCGCTTACAAAACAAGGTATTTATTTTCGATACCTTGTTACACAATTTTATTGTGGTTTCCACCACTTAGTTATTCAGCATTAAGTTCGTTCTTCGACACTGTACTATTATTTGATCGGGTGGATGGAAATTTTTGGTGTGGTGCCAGATACTTTAGCATTAAGCCTCCCAGTGGTAATTCTATGCCTATTACGAAAAAATGACAAACATTTTAAAGTGGCTTGTGACACTCTATTTAAAAAATCTGTTCGAGATTACCAAAGTGAAAATCTTGATGAATGTTCAGAAGACGAAGGTCAGGTTCAAGCTAATGTGGGTAAAAATGGTGATCTTTCTGTAAATATCATTACAATGATAGTAGAATGAATTATTTAAGTCCAATTTATTCGAATTACCAAAACAATAAATGAATCCATGACGGATCTGGTACCTTACTAGCCCATTAGCACGATACAAGTAAACTCTATGCTATACCAGCTTATTTTTTTATAAATATCTCAGAAACGAAAGCTGTTATATCCCAAATTATTGAGGAAAATGTGTTAATGTAATTAACTTAAAAATGTTAAAACAATTTAAAAATTTACACAAATAATATTAGCTAGAATTCTTATTGTATGTAAAAGTTATATACGAAACCAAATGGTTTGTTTAAATTTTCTGTTAAAAAAGTATTGTGGAACATACCACTGGTATAAAAATGCCAAAAAAATTGTACAAAATACTTGTATAAAAATTATCATTAGAGGAAGGGCACCAAATATTGAATTTTGAGCTTAAGATAATATATACTACCAACAAATATTTTATGTTTTCTACAAGATATTTTAAAACGCAATCCACCTTAATCGTAAGTCACATTATTTACAAAATTCAGGTTATTTACAAAATAATAAAGTAAAACAAATCGGCATTTTTTAAGCCTAGTAGGACATACAGTTTAGTAGGTAACAAAAATTTAATGTACATTTTTTTATACACTTATATTGTTAGGCAGTAATATTTTTACCCTGATAGATTTTAAACGAAATAGCACGGATCATTTTGTAAGGGGATCCGTGGTAATAGAGCTTTTCTGTCAAAAATGCCTCGTCAAATCCCGTGAAAGTTTTTGAGATCTCGTAGGTATTTTCTGCGGATTATGAAACACCACTTTCTGATGGAATCTTATGAACTTTCACCAGTTTAAAATGCAGATATGTAAACTATTAAAAGTTCATACTATGAAAGAAGATATACGAGATTTTCTGAACATTCACAAGTATATTATTACGAGCATATTCATATCAAGATTTAACCAGAAATTTGTTACATGCTACATATCAAATTCCTAGCAGATATCACGAACTTTCATGAGTTTCTAAAAGCACTTTGATACGGGCATATCCGCGTTAAATTTGTCGAAAGAAGAACAAAAGAAGACGAGATTTTACAAGAAATTGGTTTTATGATTCGCGTCAAACCTCTAGCAGATCTTGCGAACCTTCACGAGTCACGTATGAAAATTTAAACTCCTGAAAGTTTTTCATAATCCACAGAAGATACTTACGAGATCTTATCAACTTTCACGAGTTTTTGTCATTATATTATTACGGGCATATCTGCGTCAAATCTGGCGAAAGTTCACAAGATTTTACCAGAAATTGGCTTCATGTTTCGCGTCAAGTTCGTATCATGTATCGCAAACCTTTACGAGTTTCTGTTCATAAAATATTTTAAATCTCATATAAAGAATCAACAAATTTAATAGTCAAATTTTTGAAATCCTTATCAAGAAACTTAGTTTAAAACTCAGTAAAACATTATTCAGATATGAAATTTGCTATAGTAAAAACTTTTTAAACTGGATACTCGTCAATTCTTTTAAATTCAAATAGAAAGACTTGCTTATAAAATCTCACCAAAACAACTCTTTATATCGCTTTCTAATTTGCATAAAATCTCTTACTCTTTTTCATTTAATTTGTTTTTAAAACTTTTTGAAACTGAAAACTCATAAAATGTTTTAAAATTTCATAGAAAACATACAAAAAATGCTGGTCAAGTCTTTAATTAATTTCGGTTAGGAAAACATGCTTATAAAAACTTACCAAGACTGGTCAATATTCTGTTCTTTAATTCTCATTAGATCTTTTCAATTCTTATAAAAAAATGGAAAAATTTACTGGCCAAAATATCTTATACACGGAGACTCATAAAATCTTGTAAATACAAATGGAAAAAATTAAAAGAAATTGCTAGTAAAATTTTTTCAAAACTGCTCAAAACTGGTCACTATTCAACTGGTTAAATAGTTATAAAATCTTGTCATATCTCGGCAAAACTTATGCATTTTGTTGGTATAATCTGATAGAATCTTTCCTTGTTTAATTTTTGTAGTCTCTTAAAATCTTATTGAAATCCTGCCGATGAAACCTACCGAAATCTTAAAATTTATGTCTCATTATTAGTTTAAATCTTGTTAATCTCTTCGCGCTAAAATTTTTCTCATCTTAAGATCTCTTGAAATCTTTTAAGTATTTAAAGCCAGAATTAAGACTTTTAAAGCCTAATCAGATATCGTCACTTTTCATATGGCACAAACTGGTCAATACTCGTCAAGTCAATTAAATCTCGTAAAATCTTGTTATATTTATTTGATGAATTTTTAACAGTTTTCATACGGTTTTTTGGCAGGGTTTATGAATGCTGTATGTTTATCATTAACGATGGTGATATGCCAGTTATTGCTATAACGCCGCAATCCAACAGCGCCTGATTCGGCAAGCTAGGCTGGTGGATTGCCGAACCGAACCCATGAGCGAGGGAATGTTTAACTCGGCTTGGCAGTCTAACTGAATCCACATGCATCCGTGATACGCATCCTTTATATAACACGTGATCAATATCAACCAACGATATTTAAAAAAATATATTTAGTCTACATTTTCATTGGTTGATATTGATCACTTGGTATTTCACGGATAGCAGCTTAAGGATTGCTGACGTCACAAATCTTTCATTAATAGCGACTTATTGGAATAATACCTTACTTTATTTTAGAGGGGCGGCTTTATTCTAACAGATTTACAAAGAAAACTGACAGCTGACCTCTCAAAATTGACATACCAAAGACAAATTGAAAAATAAAGTCGCTAACTTTCATTTATTAAAAACAGGCACTAAAATATCCAGTTCTTAAATACACAAAGGCCGAATTTTAAAAGAAAGCAGCTGCTTTTTATATGTAAATCTGTCACAATACTGCCGACTTTAAAACAAGGTCAGGTTTTATTCCAATAAGTATTGTCTATAGTTTTCTTAGATATTAAGGTATTCCAAATTAGGAACCTATTGCATATTTGGCACTTTTCCTTTTTTAGGGATTTTTATTTGCAAAAAGAATCAGTTTAACTTCATTTAAAATATTAATGAGTGCGAATTTTCTATATGCATAGATGTGCCTAAGATTGGTAGATATATTTAGTGAAAAAGTATTTTAGGTATAAACTAATATTTTTTTCATGTTAAAGGCTTATTTAGAAAAGCACGCCGCTGCTTACTCTGGTGCGGTTTGGGATAGAAAAACTCGTACGTTTTAATATCTGTACTGCTAAAGCGTATTAAAACCATAAATGGAAATTGACTGCCATATTGGATTCAACTGAACCGAAATGTATAGCTTGAATTAAAAAAGTAGACGCTTTTGATAAAATTTGAAAGGTACTGCTTTTAAATGACAATTTGTCAACGTTGTCAAAGTTGTGGTACATTGTTATTTTTAATTGAATTTTATGAAAAGTCAAAGAGACAAAAACAAAGCGATTATCTTGAGTTTACGTAGCCGCTTAAGCCGATCACACACAAAAATGCATAGCGCATAGCATGGCGCATAGAAGTTCAACCTTGTGGACTTTTCTTACGCAAATCCAATACGGCCGCTGCTATTCGATCGCTGATTGGCTTTGCACCACTATGTGCCATGCTATGCGGTTATGCATTTTTGTGATGGGCTTTACTTGTCATATGTTGAAACAAACTAAAAAGTATTTACCCTAAGGTAACATTAATGGGTGTTTTTAGGCTTACAAAAAAGATGGCGCTGAGAGCGCTGCACTCATTATCAGTAGCCTAAATTTATCCAAGCCATACGTTTGGGTTCAATTAAAATCCAACATGCGGGCACGCTTGTGCACCACCCTCTCGACATAGGCCTGGTATCGAATCCAAGATGGCCACCGATGAGGGCAATTCCGCCACATGATTAGGTATAATTGGTTGAAATTGATGAATTTATAGGATTTGGACTGCAAATAAATACAAATAATGTATTTTGCAGTGGCAAGAATATTCAAACGATTGAAATTTAATGGATTTTTGGTAATTACTATATCCATATATGTATGTAGCTATTCAAAAATAATAAATTATTTATTAATGGACACAGACATTTTTTCTCTTAATACCAGGAGAAGGGAAAAAAAGAGGGAGGTGGAATGAAAGGCGAGGGTTCGGTTCGGAATTAAAGGCGAGGGTTATTATAGTTTTTTAAGCTTAAGAAAACAATAAAGATAATATAATATATGTAATTGTCATAAAGGTTATAAAGTTCGTGGTTTGGAGAAACGTCCAGATTGGAAGGTTTTTCTTTGGTATGAATTTTAAAGTTATGTCATCAAAATTTGTGTTCTTGCCAGTGGCGGTTTCTCCATAAGTGCACATGTACACGTGCACTCCCAAATTTTACTTTAAAAAATAATAAAATTTGATCTATCTTTAATTTAATTAATAATTACCCCAAAAGGAATTTTAACTTAACTTAACTTTAAAACTTTATTTAGCAAGAATATGCTACAATTTTAACAATAGTAAAGTTAATTACATTAAAATCTAATTGTTAGCTATATAAATATTAATAGACTAAGTAATATTTTCAACTGTAACACAATAATTTATTCTACCTGCATCCAAATGAATAATACTATAATTAAACAAACTGCATTGAAAATAAATATTTTTTTAAACTTTTTTTAAATGTGGTTAATTTCTTTTCATTTTTTATTGAGTTTTTTAATTTATTGAATTCTGACAAACCTTTACAAAAAATTGATTTTTGGACAATTAATTTTTGGGAATTATTTAAATGAAAATCGTCTTTGTATCTTGTATAATGTGAATGGAAATTTGAATTTTGGAGGACAAAATCTTTAAGTTGTTCTGGTAGTAGATTGTTTTGAATTTTGTAAATAAATATACAAACATTATAGAAAATGAAATTTTTTACATTAAGCCAATTTAATTTTTTTAACATTAGTGTAATTTTTGTGTATTTATCTAAAGACTGCAATATTAATTACAATTAATACTCGGTACATATGTGTTTGTATTCGTGTTCAACCAGCCTCCGATGAATGGATATTCTCCTGGTTACATTCTTTACTTTTAGTTACTGGAACCAAATTCTCTGCACCGTGAAAGTTATGTCGCATTCTAATTAGGAAATATAGAAAGAGGGGACGAAATGTCCCAATAGAATTTTACAGTACATAGAATCTGAGCCTTCCTTCGGCCGTGCTCTTCTAAATAAATTAGCCTCCTCAATGCCGCCCGCACCCCGGTGATGACCCCGCGGCCGCGGTTACTGTTGCAGATGTACAGCAGCTCCCGCGCACCTGTAATTAGTGCGCTTGGACACGCAAGTAAAGCTGGGGGGACCACTATAAGGGGCCACCAAATTTCGTATGCCAGGATTTGGTGCTAATTTGTTGCTAATTTGTTACCGAAGAATTAAATTTGTTGCTGCAGCCGTTAACGAGAAATCGCGACCCCTGTGACTTTACGGTAAAGCTGAGGGGCCACCTCATAACTCTGGACTGAAAGGCGATACGAGGATGATTTAAACGCCATAATTTGTTGCTCGGGATGGGGATGTGCAACCAATATTAAAGAATACCAAAAGACTTTTTTTTTGAAAAAAACTATTTTTTTGTTAATATTTTTGTTATTCTTGATAATATTAAGGTAGAAACACTTGTAGTACCCTTATAAAAAGCCGTTCGAATCTGTTACCGCTATTTAAAGCGCCTGAGAGCGTTATTAAGCAAAAATAAAAAATATTAAAAAATTGAGTCAAAGACCACTGTGCGCCGAGTAAAGTTGAGGGGCCACCTTGTATCTCGGTAGTCTTTAAAGATATTAATCTCAAACAAAAAGCATAATTTGTTGCTAAGAGTCTTTCATTGCATCGTGTAAAACAAATTATTTAATTCCAGTCGCACGATTAAAAAAATTAAAATAACATATTTTGTACTGTATTTCTAAACCCAACTGTAGGGCCACAGAGTTGTTTATACACTTCCTAGCGCTCAAAGAGCACTAAATGTGTATGTAAATGGATAATTTGTCGCTGCTTCCGTTTTCGAGAAATTGAATTTTTATTTGCTATAAAGTTCAACGTGTTTCATATAGTTTTCACCCTGTAACTCAAAAACTAATTAGAGGGCCACAGATTTTTTTTAGTGACTTATAGTACCTAATGAGTACTATCAATATATGTAAACAAATAATTTGTTGCTGCTTCCGTTTTCGAGAAATTGAGTTTTTATTTGCTATCAAGTTCAACGTGTTTCATATAGTTTTCACCCTGTATCTCAAAAACAAACAAGAGGGCCACAGATTTTTTCAGCTACTTGTAGTACCTAAAGAGTACTACCAATATGTGTTAACAAATAATTTGTTGCTGCTTCCGTTTTCGTGAAATTGAATTTTTATTTGCAATAAAGTTAAACGTGTTTCATATAGTTTTCACCCTGTATCTCTTTTCTCTTTGGGTCCTATAAGTAACTGAAAAAAATCTGTGGCCCTCTCGTTAGTTTTTGAGATACAGGGTGAAAACTATATGAAACACGTTTAACTTTATTGCAAATAAAAATTCATTTTCTCGAAAACGGAAGCAGCAACAAATTATTTGTTAACACAAATTGGTAGTACTCTTTGCGTACTATAAGCAACTGAAAAAAATCTGTGGCCCTCTTGTTAGTTTTTGAGATACAGGGTGAAAACTATATGAAATACGTTTACCTTTATTGCAGATAAAAATTCAATTTCTCGAAAACGGAAGCAGCAACAAATTATTTGTTAACACATGTTGCTAGTACTCTTTAGTTACTATAAGTAACTGAAGAAAATCTGTGGTCCTGTTGTTAGTTTTTGAGATACAGGGTGAAAACTATATAAAACACGTTTAACTTTATTGCAAATAAAAATTCAATTTCTCGAAAACGGAAGCAGAAACAAATTACTTGTTAACACGTATTGGTAGTACTCTTTGGGTACTATAAGTAACTGAAAAAAATCTGTGGCCCTCTTGTTAGTTTTTGAGATACAGGGTGAAAACTATATGAAACACGTTTAACTTTATTGCAAATAAAAATTCAATTTCTCGAAAACGGAAGCAGCAACAAATTACTTGTTAACACATATTGGTAGTATTCTGGGTACTATAAGTAACTGAAAGAAATCTGTGTCCCTCTTGTTAGTTTTTGAGATACAGGGTGAAAACTATATGAAACACGTTTAACTTTATTGCAAATAAAAATTCAATTTCTCGAAAACGGAAGCAGCAACAAATTATTTGTTAACACATATTGGTAGTACTCTTTAGGTACTACAACTAACTGAAAAAAATCTGTGGCCCTCTTGTTAGTTTTTGAGATACAGGGTGAAAACTATATGAAACACGTTTAACTTTATAGCAAATAAAAATTCAATTTCTCGAAAACGGAAGCAGCAACAAATTATTTTTTAACATATATTGATAGTACTCTTAAGGTACTATAAGTCACTAAAAAAAATCTGTGGCCCTCTAATTAGTTTTTGAGTTACATGGTGAAAACTATATGAAACACGTTGAACTTTATAGCAAATAAAAATTCAATTTCTCGAAAACGGAAGCAGCGACGAATTTTCCATTTACATACACATTTAGTGCTATTTGAGCGCTAAGAAGTGTATAAACAACTTTGTGGCCCTCTAGTTGGGTTTAGAAATACAGTACAAAATATGTTATTTGTTTTTTTTTTAATCGTACGATTGGAATTAAATAACTTGTTTTACACGATGCAATGAAAGACTCTTAGCAACAAATTATGCTTTTTGTTTGAGATTATTATCTTTAAAGACTACCGAGATACAAGGTGGCCCCTCAACTTTACTCGGCGCACAGTGGTCTTTGACTCAATTTTTTAATATTTTTTTATTTTTGCTTAATAACGCTCTCAGGTGCTTTAAATAGCGGTAACAGATTCAAACGGCCTTTTATAAGGGTACTACAAGTGTTTCTACCTTAATATTATCAAGAATAACAAAAATATTAACAAAAAACAGTTTAAAAAAAAAAAAAAAAGAAAATTATAAGTCTTTTGGGATTCTTTAATATTGGTTGCACATCCCCATCCCGAGCAACAAATTATGGCGTTTAAATCATTCTCGTATCGCCTTTCAGTCCAGAGTTATGAGGTGGCCCCTCAGCTTTAGCGTAAAGTCACAGGGGTCGCGATTTCTCGTTAACGACTGCAGCAACAAATTTAATTCTTCGGTAACAAATTAGCAACAAATTAGCACCAAATCCTGGCATATGAAATTTGGTGGCCCCTTATAGTGGTCCCCCCAGCTTTACTTACGTCGCTTGGACAACTTGAAATAGTCGGTCGGCAGCGGGGTGGGCGATTTGTTTTGATTTCGACAATTTAGTCTAGGACAATGGCGGAAGTTTAAGGAGCAGTCCCCTTATTGAAATTTTTAATTGAAAACAATTTGCAAACAGATTTTTCAGAAACAGTTTCAGTGCTTGAGGCAGTGGTTACGATGCCTATGACAACCGCAGCAGCAGAACGTTGTTTCTCTACCCTAAAGAGAATTAAAACTTTCCTTAGGAGCACAATGGGTAAGAAAAGATTAACTGCCCTAGCAATGTTATCTATTGAGAAAAAAATGATTCAAGAAATTCCAAAGTTCAATGAATTGGTTATTGAAGAATTCATTTCAAAAAAGGACAGACGCCTTCATTTTCAATACAAGACGTGTTTGTGAAAGATAGAAACTAGGTATGATACATTTATTATTTATTTATAAAAACAATAATAAATGGTAACTAATATCTAACTAACTAACTTATTTTTTAATTATTTGCTCTAAATTAAATGATATGACGGCCCACTCGATGGCCCAAAAAGTTGGACGTGACAAAATTTTATATAAGTGCTGGTAAATTACTTACTTACTTTCTTTATTGTATCCAAAGAATTATAATTCTTATTACAAGGATTCCTATGTATCTAGTAAAACTAATTTAATTTTAACCTGAAACATATTTGCCTATGAAAAACCAAAAAGCGAATTTAGTAATGAAGAATGGCAGGTTAAAAAAAACAATAAAAAATTAAATGAATTGGTAAGGCTTGGTAGGTTAACTACCTAGTGAAAATATTTGGGATAGGGGGGAGAGAAAAGAGCCCGGTTTTTTCTATTCACCAATTAGATAAGATCTGTTTGAGATTATTCCTATAATAGCATGAGCAATCTGTTTTGATGTTTGAACATCAAGATTGTCCAATGTTTGGACGAAAGTGATTGCATTGAGAAACAAGCCGGTCCGATAGGGTCTATGCATTGGACAAGAAAAAAGGAGGTGGTAAATAGTCTCGTTTTCCAGCATATTGCAAATGGAACAAACTAGGGTGGGGTTAATAGAGTGAGTTACTCCTTTGTAGGAGAATTTATAGAACTTGTTGTTGCTCACCCTAAGCTGAGCCAAAATGCGGGATATATATATGGGTAGGTGTAATGTTAGGTATTTTGCCGGAAGACGAGGCGTATGAGTAAGAACAGAGTAAAAGTTTGTATAATTTGAGTTTGTTGCTATAGAAATATCAGCCTCATAGCATTTTGCATGAAAACTATCAAGTAAATTTTTTCTTTCACGTTTTAACCTTCTATAATCAAGATTTTCCCAGATGTTATTATGACCACAAGCCTCAAACATTTGTTTGATCTGGGAAGCCCAGTTAAATTGTGTTTTAGTGGAGTTCAGCAGAGCCAGTTGGCGGTTAAAGCATATCTTTGGCAAACGATCGTCGCCCATTTGCAGTAATTTTATGAGGAAGTTTAATGAGAGTTTAAAGACCAGATAGCTTAGGTGAGTTGACCCCGTCTCGAGTCGAACTATTGCAGAAGAGGTGGATTTTGGTAATGAGAGAAGTCTTTTAAGAAAACTAACCTGAACTTTTTCGAGAACATCGCAATATCGAAGCCCCCAGGCAGGAAGGCAACCCGAGAAGACACTCAGAACTGTTGCTTCAAATACTTTTGTTATTGCAGTCCACGAGGTAGTTTTAGTTCTGGCTAGCGTCGTCAAGGTGACTCCCGTTGCTTGACCTGCCCTGGCAATTGATTGTTGTGCCATATCTCGAAACAGACTAGATGTTGAAAAGGTTACTCCTAGATAAGTGAACTTTTTGACAAGTTCTACCTTCTCATCATTGAGTAGAAAGTTAAAATTAGAGGTGTTATAAGGCCCATTTTTGAAACACATGATTTTGGTTTTTTGAGTGTTAATAGTAAGTACATTTTTTCTGGCATAAACGTCGAGTACCTCCAGCATCCTCTGCAATTCTCTCTCTGACTCTGCAACTAGAACCAGGTCGTCAGCGTACAGTAGGAGGACAACAGAGTGGGTGCCATCGATATTCAACCCTCGAACCCCAGACTCTTGAAAGAATCTGTCAATGTCAGCCAGGAATAAGGCGAACAGCAGAGGGCTCAACGACTCGCCCTGTAGGACACCTTCGGAAACGTCATAGGACTTTGTAAACCCGTTTGTAGCCCTAACTCTTACATTTGCTGCTTGATAAAAACTTCTTATTATTTGGATGATTTTTGAGGAAATGCCCGTTTCAAAAAGTTTTCTCCACAGTAGGTTGTGAGGGACCGAGTCAAAGGTGCGTTTAAAATCGACAAAAGCAACAAATGCCTTTCTCTTTTTGAGTCTGAGCTGGAAATGGATAACTGAAGTTAGGGTGAAAACATTGTCAATACAACCACGTCCACTTCTAAAGCCTGATTGTGTTTCAGGGATAGTTTCAAAAGAGTCAGCCCAGAGACTTAGTCTGTCTAGTAAAATGTTTGTGAAAAGCTTTGTTAGGCAATGTATGAGCGCGATCGAACGAAAATTGTTGGGGTCCTCCACACTCCCTTTTTTTTGCAGCATTGAAAACAGGATATTTCCCCATGATGGTGGAATTTTACGAGAGTCGAAAATGTTGTTAAATAGGCTGCATATGTAAGTTATCCAGTTGCCTGGGAGGTTTTTTAAAAACTCGTAAGGGACTCGATCGAGTCCTGGTGCTTTGTTATTTTTACATTTGGACAGAGTTCGGGTTATTTCATCCTGAGTTATGGGTTTATCAAGGCAGGGGTTAAATGTGTCAGTAAATAACGTATCGTCAGGTGCTCGCGGTGAGTAAATGGAACTCATAAAATCCTCCCACTGCAGTATTGAGAGGTTGTGTTTAACGGTGTTCGAGTTAAAGCGTTTTATACAATGCCAGAAGGACTTCTGATCTTTAACGTTAGATAAGGTTTCGATTATGGAGTTCTCAAAAAATCGTTTTTTGGCTGACAGCAATTTTCGATAGCCTTTCTTTGCTTCAAGATAAGTTTGTTTGGTTTGGGGGTTAAAGTTTTGAATTTTGCAAATCTTGCACATATAAGTGCTGGTAAATTTATGGCTCAGAAAATTGTGTTCCTATTTTTCTAGAGATGCCAAGTCGCTGCGCCGTTCCAAATTGCAAAACCAATTAGAGTAATCAAGGAAAAAGATACTCAATTTTTAAATTTTCTAAAGATGGAGAACTTGTCACGAAATAGAAACATGCTATCCAGCGGGAAGATTTTGTCCCAACCAAGTGGTCAATGGTATAAATATAGTAGATTGTGTGTTCTTTACCTTTCTAGTTCGAGCAGCAATGGCTGAGAAGGTATTATTTTCGACGAATTTTTTTTTGCGATAACGCGGAAAATATGTTATTTGGATGTATTAAGTGGCGGATCCAGGGGTGGGAGAGCAGAGAGGCTCGGGCACCCCCCCCCTCCAGACAAAGATTATTTTTTAGTTCTGCCGCATCACTTATTTAAATTTGTTAACAAAATCTACTGAAGTTTTCAACATTTTTCGCCTGCGGCGCATTTGAACCACCTTTTGACGCTACATTTCACAGCTCAGACCTACGAGAAACTACAAAAATAAATAGCTTGGTATTTGCTGCTACTTTGGCTTCTTTCCCCAGAAAATCCTGGATCCGCCACTGGGTGTATCTATCTTAGCAATATTGTCGTGATGTCTGTCTGTGTGTGTTCGTCTGTCCGTTCATAAAATTTTTAGGTAAAATAGTGTTCGGCACTGTACCTAACGAGCTGATTAGATTTGGAGATGGCAATTAGAAAATTAAAAATATGCTAACTTTTTAACGGAGCATCACATCAATATGCGGTTTTCGGAATGTAGTAGACCATTTTTCTCAATAATTTGTCTAAAAGCTTCGTATGAGCTTTCGTTTTTGAGATATTAACAAAAAAGTATTTTCAAGGCTGATATCATGGAGTTTACTTGAAGTGTGCTAATCTAAAAGCTATCTAGGAAGGTATCAGATCCGTTATGGATCCATTTATTTTTTAATATACTCGTGTTTTTTTCCAAAATTGTTAGGTATATGAATTGCACTTTAAAAGTGATGAAGTTGAGCGTTCCACAAAATATTTCACAAACAAAGGAGAAGTGTTGGATGTGCCACTAAATAAACCAAGGCTCAAAAAAGGTAAGTCAAAGAGCTGACCCGAGCTGACCCAAATAATGTACAGGGTATATTTTATAAATGTTCACATGCATTTTAAAGTGTTGGTGACAAACAATTTTTTTTGGTAATACAGTAGACTCGCGCTGGTGTGAACACACGCTTGTGTAAACCTCCCAGTAGTGTGAGCAGTTAGGATCAATATATTATAGTAGTATAAAGAGTAACGAGTGTTGATTGTATGAAAACGGAAAAGAGGTGCTAATCAGATGGTAATATTTAGGGGAATTACCGAGAATAACTTAGTCTTAATCCGTTTTTTGTGATAAATACTAGTACCATTTCATGTTTTACCTTGTAAGATGGTAAAAACCAAGAAGTTTTTAATTCTTGCTTTCAGTGATTGTGATTACCCGACAATACCCCAAGAATCCCAAGATTCACTATAAATGCACTGTTAGCTCCCGCTAAATTTCGCGGTGTTTGTAAATTTTAAAACCACACAATTGAATGACGGACAGAGTGCATTTTCACGCATTTTTGGACATGCGCACCAAGAATCAGAGAGATCCTTTTTCGACCGCCTCGAGAAATGGCGTGTTAATTTACTTTCTCCATTTCAAATTTCTACACTTGAAAGTGCTCGATTTTGGTGTACTGAAACATAGAACTAGAAACTTCAGCCCTTCAGCTACGTGGTGACATCATTAGATCCAAACAGGGGCCACTTGGAAGTGAAGAAATTGGCTGCAAACTGGTGAGTGCTTTGTATCTGATTTCCGTTGTGTGGTACCCACAATTATCCATAGGTTAATTTTAATTATTTCGTAATTTCATATTAATATATTTATGTTTGTTCGCGCTTTCATTAATTAAAATATATACAGTCCATTGCATTTATCGTTTTTCTTACTGCGGGCATAACAATGCACCGTAAAAGTGATCAAATAGTCTATTACAACTCCTATAGGCCGGAGCCCAAGCCACTTTTGTCTGCATTTTAGCGTACCGTAATGAAACATGGCACGATTATAATACAACACTATGGTATTATTTTACGAAGTGGTGCTCACCCCGAACCCAGTGCAGAGCAAAGATACAGCGTGTTTTATTTATAATTGCATCTATCTCATTAAAATTCTGTATAAAATTTAAATGTAAAGCTAGAGCAATGAAACTTGGCACCCATTATAAGGACATATACGTTTTTATTTTAAGCGATAAAAAAATTATATTGTTTAATTTTCTTCCAAAAAATAAAAAATAATATATTTTTTTTAAATTTATGGTGTAGAGTAGAAAAAAAAATCCAGGCGGTTAGTTATGCAAGATAACTTGCATTAACAAATTGTTTCTCTTTAAAACAAGTATTGCTGGACTGGTGTGACTTATACAGCGTCGGAGTACAGGGGGGTTTTAATTAATAATTGTAAATTGAAAAAATCTAAAAAGATAGAAAGGTATGTGGATTTCTTAGACGTAACGATATTTTCAAAAAATATATAACAAATAAGAGATACTTAGCGTTTATTCATATTTTACGACAAGAAACTGAAAATTTTGTTAAACTGTTAAAAATGCAGGCTGTTTTTAAAAATAAGTTACATTTTTATGATCAATTTAAGTAGTTTTTATTATGACGACGTTACAAATCACTATGGAAAACTGAAAGTCAGTACTTTACAACAACACTAGTACAGCTTTCATGTTCTTAAATAAAAACTTATGTACAGAGTGTTAAAAAGTAACTAGACAATAAAATTTTTCCTAATTTTTTATATTAATGCTGAAAATTCAAATAACTCTAGATATGGTGGGCGTGCTTTCGGGCTGTTCGGCCGTCGTCGTTGGAAATTCGTTCTCGACGTTTCGCCATCTCGAGTGGATGGCATCTTCAGGAGATGTTGACTGTTTGTCGGCTTCTCGAAGACTAAAGATGCCATCCACTCGAGATGGCGAAACGTCGAGAACGAATTTCCAACGACGACGGCCGAACAGTCCGAAAGCACACCCACCATTGGACGATGGCCGCGAAAGCCTTTCACAACTCTAGATATGTCAAATAAACCATTGCAATCACTATATTCTGCTTTATAAACCATTTATCGTACCCTATTTTTGTGATAAGTGCTACATCATTACCTTTTTCTGAATGTATATACTGGGCGACAACAACTTTGCTGTCATTTTTACTGGTTTTTACATTATTTATTTTAGCTACTGCGTTAATAAGAATTTTGCAATGAAACTTGGCACAATTTGTCGGCTTATTATAGGCTATTACACAAATGTTAATGTTTGTGTAATTTTGTAATATGCTGAAGATACAGGATGATATTAAAAAAATCATATAAAAAGTAGTAGTCTCAAACTTTGGGTCATACCGGTTAGGCAGTCTAAGATAATTTCTAAATTTTACAACTTTTTAAAACTAGAAGAACGACTTTCTCACATGGTGTACATTGTTTAATTTAGCTTTGTAATTGTAAGAGAATACAGGGTGTTTCTTTTGTCAATATATAATTTTTTTTAAAACGTAAAACATTATTTCCAGTACTTATAAATTAGAAAATATACAGTAGAGTCTTAAACTATTAATCACCTATGTAGCTGTTAGAGAATTTAAAACAGGGTATTCGAATTAAAGCCGGTAATATTGTTAACTTTGTTATTATCAAAAAGGTCGGTTAAGTTATTAGGCAAAATTTTAATATTTTTTCCGCACTAAATGGGTGGAACAAGAATAAAATTAAACGACGCGTAGGTGAGTTATGGTAGAAAAAATAATTTTTTAAAGATACACATAGTATACAGTACCAGCAATCGAAAATGTTTTTTATATACATATAAATAAAAGCTGTCTTATGACTTTTTTTTAAGTAATTAGCAATTATGTAATTTTATTAAAAGTGTATGCTTTGGTGCCCAAGAAATGGCAAATTATATTAAAAAATCAAAATTCTAGATACTTGATTTCACTTTTACTTAAGTTATCAATTTTTATTAAGGCTTGATCGGGTATTTTTAATAATCTCTGGCGTAAAGCCCGAGAATAGTTGGTGGCTCGGGTGAAACCAGATTAAGGTGTCAGTTTTGACATATCATGTGAATAGTTTGACGTATTGACTCAATTAATATATATTTTGGTTTAGAATACTAAATTACCTAGACATCGATACCCCACACGACCACTTTAGACGAAATAAGATTTGAACAATTTATCCTCCTACCATTTGCTCCCTCTCTCCTCAAAAAAAACCTTATTTCAAACGTTTAGTTTTAAAAGATTTTTTTTTCAATTTTTAAGCTTCATAGCTGTAAGCTTAAAGAAACAAAAAGTGTATGCGAAACTAGTTTTATATTTAATTTATTAATTTTTCCTTTCCCATCTCAAGTACGCCCCTGTATCTTGGCCCTGCACTGGGTTCCATCGGAGCACCACTTTTAGAATGGCATTCCTAGGTGTATGCTACCTCTGTGCCAAATTTCGTCATGGTACGCGAAAATGCAGACAAGGCCCTATATTTCCGGCTTAGGCCCCGAACTACTATGCTAAGCACTGAAAAATCACAAAAACCGACAAGGTAAGTAATCACCATTACCAGAAAATGTTTTTAATCAACCACGCAAGCTCTTGGGTACATATTTCCTTTAAAAAATCATCATCAATCGTAAACAAACAGTCGATCGCCCTAAGAAGGCGCCGTATTGAATTTTACTCACAGATTACTAACCACATTTTACTTCATAAGTTCCTAAGCCTTATGTACAGGTCGTGGTAGCTTGTGCAGTTACTTTTAAAGGCCCTTTCCCAGTACAGATATATTTAAGATGTACGTGCCGAAAACCAATTATGCAAATCTCAATGTGTCAGAAGTTTGACAGTTGACATGTGCTTAATTAATTCAGTCTCATTCATCGAATTTGCTGCACGGCAAAAAATTTTGTCTACAATGAAAACTCGTTCTTTTCTTAAATAAATTGATTAAAACAGTTAAATTTAAATATTTCTTTTTAGTTTAACGCAGCGTTTAATCTTGAAATGAGCCTTTATTTTTCTTCTTTGATTGTTTTGTTTCAGTATACTACATTTTGCAACAAAGCAAATTGTCTTTATAAGTCATATTATGCTTACAGAGAAAACGGTGCCTCAGAATAATTCAGTTCCAATTTATATGAAAACAAATTCTGTTTTATATTAAAATTAAGAGGCAAATTATTTAAGAAAAGCAGGACCTGTCCCTCACCCCCTCCGATTTTCTTGATTTTTTGTGGGAATATTACCTACCTGGAGAATAGACAAAAGCCAAAATATTGGCTTTCAAAAAAATGTATTGGCTAGGATATAGCCATTTTTCTGTTTTTCATAAATTTTTGACATGATTTTGGGTATTTTCTATAATTCAGAAGTTTTTTGCAGTAAAATGTTGAAAATTGGTACATTGATGTAGAAGTGATCAGTGAACATGAATGCGGTTAATAACTTGACCTAGGACAAATTTCCACAAAAATGGTGACCAAAACCCCTAAAATTTACAGAAAAATACCCATTTCTTGGGGAAACGTTGAAAAAAAATTTCTTAAAATTTTTTAAATGCGTCTTACAGATAAAGAATTAGCGAATCTAATTATTCATATTTTTCGGATAAATCGGATAGGAAATACATTGTTTCAAAATTGGAAGTTTTTTTTGTTCGCGGTAAAAATTGAGATTTTTGACCCAATAAGACAATCTTCGACTAATTTTGTGTAAGCGACACAGGTAGCTACTTAAAAAAAAAGTAAAAAATGCAAAGTCCGTCAAACGCACTGGGTGATTTAGCTAGGTTAGGCCAGTCATTAAAGCGAAAAAAAGGTGTTGTCGTCGCGATTTTGACATATGACATTGACATTGGAGTCCTAAACACAAATTTGAATTTTCGACCTTGTGGGGGGCCGCCCCCCCCCCTACGCCATCTTGGATTTAGTGTGCACAAACAGGGTTTTTTTTTAAATTACTTGGTTACTGTACGTTTAAGAAAAGAAAGTTTTGAACATAAGTTGAAGATGTTAAAATTCCCTATAAAAGCGCTTTTATACATTTTTTTGTCAGACGAATGGTTTTTGAGTTATGACGCTAAACATTTCGCCTCTACTTTGGATTTTGACAAATTTTTTAGTGGCTTTTAAATTCGAAACTGTTTATTTTTGAGAAAATCTGTAATAACGTAAAATAAAGACCAACTAATAGCCTATAAAATAATATATCACTGAGTTCATCTGGGTAGTACCCTTGCTGAGATACGAACCCTGAAGTGTTAGCAGTACACCCGTTTCCTATGTATTTCCATAGTATGTATATGCAAAATAAACCGAAATTATTCAGTATTATGTAATTTTCTAAAAAGGTAAGCATTTTACAGAAAGTATGTAAAAAACTTTATTGTAGAAAATTAAATTATCTTTTAAACGATGTATTACCTAATTGGGCTAAGTCCACGGTTAGCACTTAATTGGCATCCATAGGCCATTTTATAGGCTATTAGTTGGTCTTTATTTTATGTTATAACAGATTTTCCCAAAATAAGCAGTTTTCAAGTTAAAGGCCACTAAATAAAAAAACTGTTTGAAATCGAAAAAGGCGGAGAAATGTTTAGCGTCACAACTCGAAAACCATTCGTCTGACAAAAAACTTTACAATAGCGTTTTTGCAAGAAATTTTATTGTGTTTGTCTAAAACTTTATTTTCTAAAATGTGCAGGGACCACGTAATTAAAAAAAAAGGTTTTTGTGCACACTAAATCCAAGACGGTGGGGGGAACCGCCCCACATAAGTCGAAAAATTTTCTTTTAGAACTCCAATGTGAACAACATATAATATTTCAAAATCGTGACTACCACTTTTTGCAAGCTGGGGGTCTTTTTTTCGCTTTAATGACGGGCCTAATATACCTAAATCACCCAGCGCGTTTGACGGGTTTGCATTTTTTTACTTTTTGTTAGGTAGCTACATGTCTCGCTCACAGAAAATAGATCTATAAGTCGAAGATTTACCGCCTACAAAAACAACTTCCAATTTTGAAACCATGTATTTCATAAACGATTTATCCGAAAAATATGAGTACCGGCTCATTAGATTCGCTGATCCTTTTTCTGTAAGACGCATTCAAAATTTTTTTATTTTTTTTCAACGTTTCCCCACGAAATGGGTATTTTTCTGTAAATTTTAGGGGTTTTGGCCTCCATTTTTGTGGAAATTTGTCCTAGGTCAAATTATTGATCAGATTCTTGTTATCTGATCACTTCTACATCAATGTACCAATTTTCAACATTTTACTGCAAAAAACTTCTGAATTATTCTTATTCTCCAGGTAGGTAATATTCCTACAAAAAATCACGAAAATCGGAGGGGGTGAGGGACAGGTCCGGCTTTTCTTAAATAATTTTGCTCAATATCAAGACTCTTGGTGAAAAGGAAAGCACAAATTATTTTACTTCAAAGCAATTTGCTTTGATCTAAGACAATTATTTTTACCGTGTGCTTATTTGTAATTTATTTGTAGGCACAACCCCCTCAAATTAACAAGACCGATCTTTCTTTGAAATAAAACACTGTCGAAGGCTGACATTTCCATTATTTTCTTTTTTAGATCTGTCAGCCTTCGAAAACTGTTGTTATTCAAAGTAAAATCAGGCTTGATATAAAGGGGGTTGAGGTGTAGGTAATCTTTATTAAATAGTTTTATATGTTTGATTGTTTTTCAGTCTAATTTATCGAATTTGTTGATTATTTGTAATTTGTGCTAAGTGTAATCCTTATTAAATAGTTTTGTATGTTTGATTGTAAATATTATACAGTTCGGTCCGAGGTACTGCGAACATAAAGACGGAGGTGTCCAATTGATAATGGAAGATTAAAACAACGCCGATAACAAAATAAGTACCAACCTAGGTAAATAATAAAAGATAGAAAGAGCATGCAGTAAGAAGCAGCAGCGCTGGTTTATCCTATAGGAACTCTAGGCGCTTGCCTAGGGCCTGTAGGTTCAGGGGACCCTGGTCCAATAACTTAATTCAACTTTAAACTTAGTATGATGAAAAAAAGGCAAAAAATTACTTTTTTTTCATTATGGCTTTTCTTTCAGGAAAAGTACTATTGAAATCTAAGTAGGTAGGTATAATATCATAATTCTACACTCAAGTTCTTTAAAACTATTCCCGTTAACGTTTTAATTGGTTATTGCATTTTAGGGACACTTATTAATCATAATAGTTTTAAGGGGTATTTATTATAATATGTATATCGATAGTTGAAAGGCAAAAGATCCTAAGCGACTTTACAGCAGGGCCACTGAAAGTATTATTTGTCGCTTAGTTAAACAAAAAACCAGGATCCATTCTTTTTTCATTTGAATTAAGCGACAAAAAATCATCGTAGAAGCCTGAATAATCGCTCATTCGACGCCGAAAAAAAATCAAATACTTTGGCGCTCAAAACTCTATTTCAAATATTGTGTCGCTTATGACCTTTTGCCTTTCAACCATCGATATAAATTTTTTTATTAGATTCGTGTTCTAAAGGCATATGCATAGAACGGACACTTAAATGTTTTATTGGTAAATTAGCGGAATATACCGGGGTTCCGTGCAAGAATTAGCGCCTCGACAAGGTTGAGGCCTTGTACTTAACATTTACAGTTTTAAATTTAAACTCTGCGCGTTGATAAGAATTAGTTATTTTGTGTCAATGCTTAATTTGCTTAAAAGCACTCTATAAATGCCAATTAGTAAGGAAGCCTAATCAAATAATTTTTTTATTAATAACTACTAGCAATAAAAAAAAGAAACGTTGAATTTTTTATTAAATCCACGGTTTAAAAATTTGTTGCCCATTGATTAAAGTACATAAATTTCCTTAAGGGGCTAATTTTCTAGTTAAAAAAAGACTGGGTTCTTTGACGAATAAAATTATGCTGTAAATTCCTTTTTCTTAGTGCATAGAAAATATTTATATTATCGACATGAACTTAAATTAATAACGTACACTTTTACATAGCTTTATACATAATAATGTTGCAAATATTGGTTATTTTTCTATAAAAATGGAAACTTTATTAATTGTTTTTTCATGAAAAATAAAAACTAATGGATTTGGTAAATTTTGACAAGATGTAAAAATGTATTTAAATTAAACATTATATAAATCTACACTCTTAATCTATATTAACTATAGTCCTTGCCATAGGCAGTTACACTTTTGTGACATTTCCAACCTCTTTATTTATCATATTCACACTAAGAGCAACAAAAAAAATCTAAAAAATGGCATGTTTTGGATTTTTTTTTATTTGTGTTTTTTGTGTCAACGTAGTCAGCATCCTTTTATAATTTATACCAACATGACATATTTTAATATATTTCTGGTTAGGAAATATGTTTATTTCATGTCAAAGTCAGAAAAGTGTAACTGCATATGACAAGGACAATTCAGAACATAAATTAAAAATAGGATTGGTCCTAAGCTGTTCGTTGAGGCACACCAATAAGCATTTCCTGGGGAGGACTGACAATACCATTAATAGTAAATTTTTGAGTTCGTCCCCAGGAAATGCTTATTGGTGTGCCTCAAGGGGCAGTCTTAGGACCAATCCTATTTTTAATTTATGTAAATAGTCTTTTAAGTTTTCAATAGATAGGAAGACTGGTGTGTTTCGCTGATGACACGGTTCTTTTATTACGAGCTCCATCCTGGTTGATGGCAGCTCAGCATGCGGAGAAAGCTATGCAGAAAGTTAAAATGTGGTAAGAAGATCATCAACTAACTTTAAACACCGAAAAGTCATTTTCATAGATTTTTCAATGAACCTAAGAGGGTGTCTAATATTGGCAATATTATATTGCACGAAACTTCATGCCCTTTTAATAATCAATGCATCTGCACAACAAAAATAAAACCGGCTAGTTCTGGTAAATATTTAGGTGTTTATATTGACCGATTCCTACAATGTGATGTGCACATTAACTATGTAGCCGCCAAAGTCATAAAAACGATTTTTAAATTTTATGAATTAAGAAATATACTGCCACTTAATTTACTGAATTCAGTTTATTCGGCTTTGGTGGAATCCCTTATTAGTTATGGGATAGTTTGTTGGGGTACTGCGTTGCAAACTACGTTGGATCCTTTGCTTATTGTACAGAAATATAAATGTACTAAATAGCTTAAAATTAGGGAGCTTTTTGTATATAGAGCTGCACTATTCTCCCTTAAAAATAAATTATTCCCCCAATCTGTGACACATACTATAGTCACTAGGGCGGTTACCAGTTCGGAACGTTATGTTCCTTTCCAAAACTTCAGCGCAACACAAAGGCATATACATTATATTGGACCTATTATTAATAACACCAAAACTCTATAAACAAAAACCGTTACATTCGCAAAAATTTAAGATCAAGTCATTCATAAGAGAAAACTTTGTAGTACTTTGTGAAAAAATATCATGGTTATAAATACATAATACTTTATAATGATATTGTTACGGGTTCACAACGACAAATTAAAACTCGCAAATGTCAAAAAAAATACGTCAATTTATTTCGACAAATTATGTACAAAAATACGCACTTAAACTTACTAATAACTTGCTAGTAATTCACTACTTTAATCCGCCTATTAACTTCGCGTTAACATCTAGCGATCACTACCATTGGTTATCTTTGACTAACTCCATACGCGGCGTCCGGCCCTATATATAGGGTCTGCCTACTATTCGAGAACCATCCATCCTTCTTGGATTCACGAGCATTCTCGTCTCTTCCAAAAGGTACGCGGCCATGCACGAGTTTGTCATAGATAACGCAACTAACATAACCTAATACTACACTAGACCTAAATAAATTCTAACTATAAAATTTAAATAACTTAAATTTGTAACACTATCCTCCTCTTTAGGTTTGATCGTCTCGATCAACATTTCCCAGGTAAGGTTTTAGTCTGTCTAGATGAACAACTTTCATCTTGGACTTCGGGCTTTTCTGGATTCGTTAGACTACATCATTAATTCTCTTAACAACTTTATAAGGCCCTTCCCATGGTGGTGTCAACTTAGGTGATCTTCCTTTCTTGCGTTGAGGATTGTATAGCCAGACTTAATCATTCTCTTTGAACCCTGAAGAGTTTGCTTTCAGGTCATATCTCGCTTTCATGCGGTCACTGGCTATTTCTATTCGCTCTCTAACCTCCTCATGAATATCGTGCAGCTTTTGCCTTAAACGTTCGACATAATCATTAACTGTTAGCTCCCGCTAAATTTCGCGGTTGTTTTTAACTTTTTAAAACCACACAATTGGATGAAGGACAGAGCGCATTTCGCACATTTGGACATGCGCACCAACAATCAAGGAGATCCTTTGTCAATCGCCTCGAGAAATGGCGTGTTAATTTCGTTCTCCAACTATTTCAAATTTCTACACCTCAAAGTGCTCGAGTTTGGTGTACTGAACCATAGAACTAGAAACTTCAGCCCTTCAGCTACGTGGTGACATCATTAGATCCAAAAAGGGGCCCCTTAGAACGTGGAGAAATTGGCTGCAAACTGGTGAGTGCCTTTGTTTCTGATTGCCGTTGTGTGGCACAACAATTAACCTATGGACGTTTGATTATTTCGTAATTTCATATCAATATATTTATGTTTGTTCGCGCTTTCATTAATTAAAATATTTACAGTCCATTGCAGTTATCGTTTTTCTAACCGCGAGCTAACATAAGTGTTCCTTTCGAGCCGAATTATTTTAAATTTACTCCATACCACGGTATTGATAGGTCGGCCATTATTTTCACGCCGAAAACAAGGCGGCCTTGAATTTTGCCAATCGTATTGAATCGAGAGAAAGTCGTTCGATCAACGGTAGCGGCGCAGTGCACGTGTGTATCGCGTGGTCATTCAGTAAACAAAATCGAGAAGGAATCAAAACAAACAAAACAAACGTTCAGTGTGTTAGGTGTGTTCCATATCATTTCGATATTTAAAACAATTTTCATCAATTGCGATAAATTAGTGCATATTTTCGACAATTCGTCATTTTTCTATTTCAGAAGCATTAATTTAGCGTTAATTGTATATTTACCGACATTTCTGTGATTAGATGTGCTCCATATCATTTCGATATTGAAAACAATTTTCATCAATTGCGATAAATTAGTGCATATTTTCGACAATTCGTCATTTTTTCTATTTCAGAAGCATTAATTTAGCGTTAATTGTATATTTACCGACAATTTCGTCATTTCAAAGGTAAAATCATGTCTGTCAAAAAAGCCGTGCAAAAACGCAAGGGTTTTTTATCTGCGATCACCGAGTGTTATGTGTTTTCACAGACCGCGGCAAAGGATGAAAAAGCGAGAAACGAGTTTCAAGTGAGGTGTTCCGATTTGGATGAAACCTTCGATAAATGCATGCTGGCACATAATGACGTCATTATGTTGATAGACGACTCGGACGATGAGGAGTTTAAAACGCAGGATGCGATCCTTTCAGAAGCTCGTAAATATTTTTATGCGTGTAAGAGGGTTTACTCTAAAATATTTCCGGTTGAGGCCCCAACCCTTTCGGGATCATATGTTCGACAAAACGAATATGAAACTCCAAAACTCAAAGAGTTAGGTATTCCCATATTTCGAGGTGATAAAAAATTATGGCCAAGCTTGTTCGATCTTTTTAACAACATTATAGATCAAAATCAAAGTCTAAGTAACGTCCGAAAACTTCAATATTTATTTTAATATCTCGAGGATGAGCCTTTAAAATTGATATCAGGGATTAGCTTATCTGATCAAAATTATAAAATTGCTTACGACAAATTAGTCAATAGATATCAAAACAAGCGAGACCTCGCAAATGATGCTTTAAGCTCAATTATGAACTCCACCTTAAAAATCGAGTCAGCTAAAGAATTGCGTAATTTGATTGACACCTTTTCTGAATACCTAGAAATTTTAAAATCACTTAGCTTTGACGTTGACAGTTGGGACTTTATTATTTTTTTCATTTTGTTAGAAAAATTGGATATTCCGACGCGTTCAAATTTCGAAATGAGTCACGCCAATACTAATAACGAAATTCCCACTTTTCAGTCACTTTTTCAATTTCTAGAAAAAAGATGTAAAGTTTTGGAATCACTTCCTCAATCAACAGCACCCAAAAAGGTGCCTATCTATCAAAAATCAAATTCTATGCAAAATCAGTCTGGGCAAAAGCCTACCTATCAAAATTCAAATTCTATGCGAAGTCAGTTTGGGCAAAAGCCTACCTATAAATCATCCAATTCGCCATTTATAGGACTGGCTGGCACCTCAACTAATTCAAGTACGGGAATAAAATTTTTCCGGTGTAATCAAGGTCACGTGCTTTCGAAATGTCAAACATTTCTTGATCTCTCACCTATCGATCGCCTATCTTTCGTCAAGCAGAAAAAATTATGTCTAGAGTGTTTTCATCCCTTGCATGGGGTAGATACGTGCAAATCCAAACATTCATGCAGGACTTGCAATAGTAAAAGGCACCACACTTTAACTCATATCTTAGAAACTAATCAAGAGTCTGGAAGCCAAGATACTAGTCCTGTCAGTCACACACCCCCTGTCAATAATCTTCATGTGTCATTAAATACCTCAGGACCTTCAGGTACCTTTCTTTTATGCACCGCCATAATAGATGTTATGGACGGTTGCGGAAATTTTCAACCTGTAAGGGCACTGCTTGATTCTGGATCACAGACAGGATTCATCAGTGAAAAGTGTATTCAGCGTCTTAATCTTCCTAGGCGAAGTTACACCACTGAAATATTCGGATTAAATCAGATGTCTTCTTTTACTTCCAAAGGGCTCGTTCAATGTCACATTACGCCACAAGGACAAGTCACTCCTTTACTTAATTTCGAAGCAATTGTTGTTCCACAACTATGTTCCAATATGCCTACATTCACTTTGAACGAGAATCAGTGGAAACACTTGGAAAACCTTAAACTTGCCGACCCATCTTATTTCAAATCTAGACCTGTGGACCTAGTTATTGGTTGCGAGCTATTCGCACAGATATTCAAGGAGGGCAGGGTTCTTGGACAAATAGGGCAACCTTCAGCCCTTGAAACCATCTTTGGTTGGGTCGTCATGGGAAAGGTTGACGAAGTAGGTAGTCTTACGGAACGAACCAGTTGTTTTTTAACGAGTCATTCACCTCCTAGGTCATTCTCCCTAGGTTTTGGGAAATCGAACATTTGCCTAAAAAACAAATCTTATCAAAGGAAGAAAAACAAGTAGAATCAATCTTTATTGCGAGTGTAGTACGGCGACCGAGCGGTAGATTCATATCTTCCGTTTATAGATAAAATAAACCCTGACCTAGGAAATACTTATCCGCAAGGTTATCGTAGATTTTTACTTCTAGAAAATAGATTACTCAAAAATCCTGATCTGTACACTGCCTATTCAAGTTTCATGCAAGACTATATCGATTCTAATCATATAAGCCTAGTTTTATCTAGTCAACCAAAAGTCGACGTAACATGTTTTTTAGCACATCATTGCGTACTAAAGCTGGAAAGCTTAAGTACAAAATTAAGGGTAGTCTGGGATTGTTCGGCAGTCACCCCAAAAAATATTAGTCTCAATGAGCCGTTGTTATCGGGACCGAAATTTCAAAGAGATATTGTTTCTTTACTCCTTACGTTTCGTCTTAATCCTATTGCCTACATTGCTGACATCAAACAGATGTTCCGTCAAGTCCTTATCAATCCTTATCACCGTCCTTATCAAAGGATATTGTGGAGGTTTTCTCCACATGACCCACTTTCAGTGTGGGAACTTTCTACTGTCACTTTTGGCATGACATGCTCACCTTTTCTAGCCATGCGTACCTTAAACGAGCTGGCAGAGAGAGAAAAGGAGCGTTTTCCTATGGCTAGTACTGTTCCAAAAACCTCAATCTATATCGACGATATCTTGGGAACTAGCCCTTCGCTTTCTGAAGCTCTCTCCCTTCAAACAGAACTCAATGATTTGTTGAAGTCGGGAGGATTTGAATTTAAAAAATGGGCAAGCAATTGTCCCGAATTATTGGCAACATTGCCAGAATCCGATCGTCAAATGCCTCTCTCTTTTGACAAGGAAGAACCCCACTTTATCAAAGTTTTAGGACTTCAATGGCATCCAAAAAAGACATTTTTTCTTATCAATGCCGAATGAAGGACAAACCCCCAACCAAACGTGCTATTTTATCTATCATAGGAACAATCTTCGATCCCTTAGGTTTTCTTTGTCCCTTGTTGCTACAAGCAAAATTTATTTTGCAACAGTTGTGGATATCAAAAATAGGCTGGGACGAAGAACCAGATTCTTCTATCATCGATTCTTGGAACAAACTTCGTTCTGAATTCCCGCTTCTTTCCAATTTTCAATTACCCCGACAAATCAAACTGTCAAAAACCTATACCTGTCAAATCATCGGCTTCTGTGACGCTTCAATTCGAGGCTACGCAGGCGTCGTATATTTTTGTGTAGAAGAGGAAAACAATATATCTGTTTCTCTCATATCTGCAAAATCTAGGGTCGCGCCTATAAAGTCACAGACTTTGGCTAGGCTAGAACTCCTAGGCGGATTTCTTTTAAGCGAATTAATTGACTTCGTTTTATCTAGCTATGAAGGAAAAATAAATTTTACAAATATCGTTACTTTCTGCGATTCGCAAGTCGTATTGCATTGGCTTTCATCCCCTCCTAATCGCTGGCAAACCTTTATTGGAAATCGAGTCAGTAGAATCCAAGAAATCATTCCCTCAAACTCGTGGCGCTACATTCCTTCTGCTTTAAATGCAGCCGATATTGCGTCACGAGGGGCCACCCCTTCGCAGCTCATGTCACATGACATGTGGTGGAACGCACCGTCGTTTTTGTGGTCTCCCGAAAACGAATGGCCCGATTTTCATAAATCAAAAATGCCGATTGATTTCGGAAATATTAATCTGGAGGAAAAGCCAAAGGTCTGTTGCAATGCGATAATTGATGTCAACTTCTTAGATCAGCTTCTTATCAAAGATTCATCTATATCAAAAATTCAACGTATCATTTGTTATGTCCTTCGAATAGTTAACCTTTTTCAAAACCATTCCTATCAAAAACCCACTAAGCCGCCGGACCAAAAAGTTATTTTTGAGAATATTGTTTTTTCTACCACCGGTGAGATGCAAAGTGCGTTATACCTTCTTATAAAACGCGTTCAAGGTTCTTGTTTTTCTGAGCTTTTTTCCGCTTTATCTAAGGATAAACCAATACCGAAACCTTTCCGAAAACTTTCACCTTTTCTTGATGAAAATAATATCATTAGAGTCGGTGGCAGATTACAAAAATCTGACCTTTTGTCTTAATCTGCAAAACCGTCTTACTTTCGAGTAACCATCGATTAACTACTCTTCTTATCGAGTCCGCTCATCGACAATACCTTCATCCTGGGTTTAAAACATTACATAATCTGCTTTTACAGCAATTTTGGATATTATCTGCCAGACGGGCAATTCAAAGAACCATATCCAAGTGCTTGCAATGTTTTAGAATCAACCCTAAACCCTATAGACCGCCCATAATGAGTTCACTTCCCGCTCATCGAATCAATCAACTTAAACCTTTTTCGAGTGTAGCTATCGACTTTTGTGGACCTTTCTTTGTGATTCCTCATCGTTACCGTGGTTGTAAAGTTTTCAAATCGTATGTCTGTGTGTTTGTCTGTACGGCCACATATTGCGTGCATTTGGAATTAACCATGGAACTGTCCACCGAAGGGTTCGTAGGTGCATTCCATCGATTCATTTCCAGACGTGGAAGCGTGACGCAATGCTGGTCAGATCAAGGCAGTAATTTTATAGGGTTTCGTAACCAATTACTTGATTACGCAAGAAGTGCTGCCGCCAGACTTTCTATTCGTTGGCATCTGGGACCTTCTCTCAGTCCACATTTCAATGGCCTGGCAGAAGCTGGCGTCAAAAGTTTTAAAACTCACTTTGTTCGAGTTGTCTATCATGGAGATGTCCACCCTTACCTGTCGCATAGAAGCCGTACTTAATAGTCGCCCTTTATCTCCTGCCTCTTCAGACCCACACGATCTTCAACCTCTTACCCCTGAGCATTTTTTGACACTTGAACCCCTTAATTCAGAAATTCCGGAGTCAGATTTGTCCGAGGTTCCCCTAAATCGGCTCTCGAGATGGCAACTAATCCAATTACTACATAGTGATTTTAGGAAACGGTATTCTGTAGAGTATTTGCATACGCTACAACAGCGACACAAGTGGGCTGATTCGTCCCCAAATATCAAATTAAATGATTTGGTTATCATAACAAGTGATCACATTCAATCACCTTTGAAATGGCCGGTCGGTCGGGTCATCGAACTGCATCCCGGCGGGGACGGTCAGGTGCGTGTTGCGACGGTACAAACGGTTACCGGTGTTTATAAGCGGCCAGTTGTAAAACTGTGCCTCTTGCTAAATTAAAAGTAATTTTAATTTTTCTACCTATTACCGGGTATTACAATAGGTTTTTCGTTATTTTTTTTTTGAATTTTTGTTTGTTTGTTTTGCTTTTTTCGGGATTTCGTTATCCCTAAATAAACTTACGATACTTATCTGTTTTCATTCATTTATATTTATCGGTCGATCATTTTTCTTATATCTATATCTGTCCGGTTGAGATTCTAAAATTGTGTGTTTTGGAGGGCAGTTATGTTAGCTCCCGCTAAATTTCGCGGTTGTTTTTAACTTTTTAAAACCACACAATTGGATGAAGGACAGAGCGCATTTCGCACATTTGGACATGCGCACCAACAATCAAGGAGATCCTTTGTCAATCGCCTCGAGAAATGGCGTGTTAATTTCGTTCTCCAACTATTTCAAATTTCTACACCTCAAAGTGCTCGATTTTGGTGTACTGAAGCATAGAACTTCAGCCCTTCAGCTACGTGGTGACATCATTAGATCCAAAAAGGGGCCCCTTGGAACGTGGAGAAATTGGCTGCAAACTGGTGAGTGCCTTTGTTTCTGATTGCCGTTGTGTGGCACAACAATTAACCTATGGACGTTTGATTATTTCGTAATTTCATATCAATATATTTATGTTTGTTCGCGCTTTCATTAATTAAAATATTTACAGTCCATTGCAGTTATCGTTTTTCTAACCGCGAGCTAACATTAACCTCTAAGCGTTCTTCTTCAGGTGAACCAAACATGATATCACATGGTAAACGCAGTTCTCTACCAAACAGGATACTAGATGGAGTAGCTCCTGTCGTATTGTGTATGGCGGTTCTGTACGCCATCAAAACCAATGGAATATATTGGTCCCAATCTGTTTGGTGCTCATCAACAACTTTGCAAAGATGTTATTCTATTGTTTTATTAAATCTTTCAACCATACCATCTGACTGCGGATGTAAAGCAGTAGTTCGTGTTTTATGTATTCCTAAAAGGTCACAGAGATTCTGGAAAAGCTTTGATTCAAAGTTCCTCCCTTGATCTAAATGTAGTTCCAAAGGAATGTCAAATCTGCTGAAACTGTAGCGGCCTCTTGGTTAGGCTTAGCAAAAACTTCTGGCCATTTGCTAAAGTAATCCATGACAACAAGAATGTATTTGTTGCCCTTTTTAGTTTCTGGAAATGGTTCGGCCACATCAATAACAATGCGTTCAAATGGCAGACCTACGTTATATTGTTTCATTTGACCTCTGGACCTTGTTTTAGGACCTTCGCTGGCTGCACAAGTCGAACATCGGCGGCACCAGTTTTTCACATCTTGAAAGTAATTGACCCAATAAAATCGGTTTCGAATTTTGTCCATGGTTTTATTTATGCCTAGGTGCGCGCCTGATTTTCCACCATGGCATTCGGCCATTATATTGTCTTGCACCATGCTCCTAGGAACTACTACTTGATTAATCACAGTAAGGCCATCGGCACTTTCCCAGGCACGTTTAAGGATGTTTTCTTCTACTATCAATGAATCCCATTGCGCCCACAGTGATTTGAATATCATCCCTTGGTTTGCGATATCTTGCCATGATGGTCGTGGCTTGTTCTCCTCTTTCAATCGCAAGATAGGTCCTACATCTTTGTCGTCAAGTTGTGTGGTTCTAATCGAAGCCGACATCCATTCTTCATTTGGTTCTAACTTTATCTGACGCACGTAGGTAATTCCTTCTTTCTGGTCAATTCTCCTTCAATGTTTACAATCTTCAGGGCAAGGTCTTCTGTACAATGCATCTGCATTATTATGTACCCTTCCCGCTCGATGCTTAATTTGATAATAGTATTGTTGTAGCTTTTCTATCCATCTCGCGACTTGTCCCTCAGGTTGTTTCATTTTCATGAGCCACTGTAACGCAGCATGATCCATTCTAATCAGAAACTCTTGTCCATAGAGATATTTGTGAAAGTGATCTACGGATGTAGTGATGGCTAGGAGCTCCTTTCTGGTAACACAATAATTTGTCTCTGGTTTGGATAGCTTCTTGCTGAAAAATTCGATGACCCGTTCTTCTCCATCTTGTACTTGGGAGAGTACTTATACCATCGTTGCTTGCATCAGTATCTAATAAGAATTTTCCTTTTGGAATGGGATATGCAAGAATCGGACTAGAACATAATGCAGCTTTTAGTCTTCTAAATGCTTGGTCACATTCGTTATTCCATTTGTAAGAAACTTTATCTTCTGTAAGTCTATGTAATGGAGACGCTATTTTGGCGAATCCTTCCACAAATCGTCTGTAGTATGTACACAGGCCTAAAAAGCTAGTCAATGCATGTTTGTGACGAGGTTGAGGCCATTCTTTTATTGCTTGTAACTTCTTTTCGTCGGTATGGATGCCTTCTCGGGAAACGACGTGACCCAGGAACTCAACTGTCTCTTGAAATAGAAAACATTTCTTTGAGTTTAATTTAAGATTTGCGTTCCTGATTCTTGAAAATACTTCTCGTAAATTGTCTAGATGATCTTGAAATGATTTTCCCATGACAATAACATCATCCAAATAGACTAGGCAGGTTTTCCAAGTCAGGCCTCGTAGAACGACTTCTATTAGTCTTCCAAATGTAGCTGGGGCATTGCATAGGCCAAATGGCATCACATTAAACTGATAAAGTCCACTTCCAGCAGAGAATGCTGTCTTCTCTTTATCTCTCTCAAAGATTCCTACTTGCCAATATCCACTTTTCAGGTCAAGAGTAGAAAACCCATACGATCCTGTCAACGTTGTTAATGTGTCGTCTATTCTTGGCAGTGGGTAACTATCTTTCTTGGTCACATCGTTAAGTTTTCTGTAGTCGACGCAAAATCTATTACTTTCATCCTTTTTAGTGACCAACCCCACAGGAGATGACCAAGGACTTGATGACTCTTCAATAACTCAGTCACTGAGCATTTTATTAATGAGATTGTGCACTTCATCTTGTTTGGCCATTGGTAGTCTTCTTGGGGGCTGTCTTATCGGTTGGGCATCGCCAGTGTTGATGGAATGTTGAATAAGATTTGTGCGTCCCGAACTACTCTTAGTTTCATAGATATTACTTTGTTCTTCTATAAACTCTCTCGCTTTACTAAATTCTTCTGGAGTGAGATGTTGCCAAGTTGACTCAAATTGCTGAAGTACCTCCATTGGTAACTTGCTTTTATCCTCGGAAGTTGGCTCTTCAGATCTTGTTACTTTCGGTACTGGTTCAAATATGCTACCACCTCCCCCTTGTTAATTTTGACACTATTTGGGAAAATATTGGCGATTCTAATTGGGATGTCTTTATCGGTTTTAACTAGTGACTTTGCAACGAGGTAGGTGTTGGGTGTGTTCTGTTGGCTTATGAGTCCAACGCAGCTTGATGTTTTACTTTCTAGCCTCCCAAAAATTATGGTCTCCCTGTTACCGACCAGTCTTGTTGTGCATACTGCCACCACCTTAATTGGTTCTTTATTGATGGGACTATTTAATAAAATGAACTCTTCGTTTCCAAATTTTAGGGTATTAAGTTTATTTTCAAACGCAAATCCATGTTTACTTACTTATCAAGTCCATTCCCAAAATAAATTCATCTTCTAATTCGGCAACTAATACAGTGTGGCGAATCTTCAACTTTCCCAGCTGTAGGTCTATGTCTGTCTGTCCCAACACGTCGGCGGATTCTCCAGTCACAGTCTTAAGTGTTATTTTCTTTTCTCTTGGTCGAATTTTATATCTCGTTGCAATTTTGAACTTAAGCAATGATATGGCAGCACCAGTGTCTACTGTTATATTAACTTTTCTTCCATTAATAAGTCCGTCGATGTTAAGACTGTCAGCAGTATGTTTTAAGTTCTTAATAGAGTAAATTTTGGGGGCTAAATTCCCATTAGCCAACACCCGCCGACTAGTTTTAATTTTCCTGATCTCTTCTTCGGTACTTTCTCCCACTAGATGGTGAGCGAGACCTCATTTGGACACGACAATCGCGTTGAATATGCCGTGTACGTCCGGATCTAAAACACTTTACATTTGGAAGGGATCGTCTGATTTCTTTCAAAGAATCAATCTTCTCTATCAGTGATTGAAACATTTGGTTTAGCGTTTTTGAGTTGACCTCATCCCCAGTGCTCATTTCTTCTCCCTCCTGAAATGAAACAGCTCTTACTTTAGGCCTGGACATATTGTTTGATGATTCTATTTCAAGGGCTCGAATCAGCACTTCACTGCTGTTATGGAAGCGTTCTCGACGAAGTAACTTTGCTCCGTCCGTGTCACGCAAGCCGTTAATAAATCGGTCTACCGTGAAGGGATCTCTGTAATTTTCTGGCATTTCTGGGTAAGCCAAGTACATCAGCCTCCTGATATCTGCTTCATACTCTTGTAATGACTCTCCTGCTCTTTGCTGACGAATATTTAATTCTGACCAATGTAAATTTCGCAAGTGTTCGTCTCCATACCTTCTTTCTAATGCTGTAAAAGTCCCAGAGCAGGTTCTCGTAGAGCTACTAACAAGGCTCTAGCTTTTTCGTTATCGTCCCAGCCATTTGCAACAGCGGCAGCTTCTAACTGTTGTTTGTAGGTGGACCAGGACGACGTACCATCGAAATTTGGAGGCTTAATGTTTTGGTTGGAATTCACAACATATCCCTGAGTTTTCATTTTGTTGTGTTCTTTTTGGAGCTGTATAAGCTGTTTTGACACGTCCTGGAATTTTTCTTCCATGGTTTGAAAAACTTCTTCCCTAACATTCTGTACCTTTTCTTCAACGTTATGTACCTTCTCTTCTACATTCTGCAATTTATTTTGTACCTTTTGTTCCACACTATGCATTCTTTGAGTTATTTCTTCCTTAAGATCTTCGGTTGCAGTCTTAAACTCTTCTCTCAGCTGTTCGGAGTTGCTCTTTATTTGGTCAAAGTTTTTCTGCATGTCGTTCTGCATGTCGTCCATGGTCCGTTTCATATGGCCCTGGTGTTGTTCCATGGTCTGTCTCATATTGTCCTGGTTTGCTCAATGGTCTGTCTTATATCGTTCTGGTTTTGAGCCATTTGAGCTGCGAGAGCCTGCATCATTTTAGTTAGATCTTCCATCTTAGCTGATCCTTGTTTAGTACTCATCAACTTCCTGATAAATCACTTAAAATGTTTTTTTTGGCCTATAAAGCTAATGTCGTAGTTGTGTTTTTTTTCAATATCTCCTCTGATTCTTAAATAAGACCTAATGGAATGTTCTGTAATATACTAGTAAATTTCACTCTTTCTGCTACTAGGCAAATGTAGAAGTCACTTTTTGATTATCTCTTTTGGTTCTCGAATAGATCGTCGCAGAATGTTATGGAATATTCTAGAAGTTATTTCCAATTCTTACTTTTCAAATAGCTAAGCTAATGTCGAAGTCGCTTTTTGGATATTTCTTCTGGTTTTCGAATAGAGCGTCGTAGAAGGTGATAGAATATTCTAGAAAATCTCTCTAATTATCAATTTTTGGATTGTAAAATTAATGTCGAAGTCGGTTCTTAAATATCTCTTTTGGTTTTGAATAAAACAATATCGAATTTCTTCGAATATTCTGGAAAAATCACTTACTGTTTTTCTGTCCAATTGTCCTATCCGGTGGTACTATGGAAGTGTAGTCTTTGCACCATTCGGTTCCGAATATTCTGGCAAAATCACTTACTGTTCTTTTTTTTTAATTGTCCTAGCCGGTGGTAGTGTGTAAGGATAGTCTTTGCACTATTTATTTCTTTTAATCTCACTTCTGACACCAATTGTTACGGGTTCACAACGACAAATTAAAACTCGCAAATGTCAGAAAAAATACGTCAATTTATTTCGACAAATTATGTACAAAAACACGCACTTAAACTTACTAATAACTTCCTAATAATTCACTACTTTAATCCGCCTATTAACTTCGCGTTAACATCTAGCGATCACTACCATTGGTTATCTTTGACTAACTCCATACGCGGCGTCCGGCCCTATATATAGGGTCTGCCTACTATTCGAGAACCATCCATCCTTCTTCCAGAAGGTACGCGGCCATGCACGAGTTTGTCATAGATAACGCAACTAAAACCTAGACTAAGAATACAACCATAAGATACGTCAACCTAATTCTACACTAAACCTAAATAAATTCTAACTAACAATATATTGAAGTGACATTATCGTAGCTAAATAAGTGTATAATTTTAAATTTATTTTTGTTTTAAGTTTTACTGGCATTCTAATGAGGCACACACATATCAAACTGATTTTTATTACTAGAAATTTTTTAGGTATTCTATTGCTATTATATTTTTTTGTAATATTTTTCTTTTTGAACTAAATAAATAAATATTAATATAGGAAAAATATCCAAAACTCGATAGACAATTAATATATTCATTTACATTATTAATATTAGAGTCTAAGATATCAATATTTATGTCCCCGGTAAAAACTTTAACGTTACAGGAGCTAAAATGTCCTCCTGATAAAAGATTATTCAAAATTTCAGGATATTTGTTAGCATCTAAAAAAGGCAATCTATAATTTGCAATTATACCATATTTACAATTATTATTTTTTAGAATCTCTATTCGCAAAAATTTAAGACCATCAACAGATATTACCTGATGATTTTGTACCAAGTCGGATTTAGCATAAATTACTGAACCGTCACACCAGTTAATTAAACTTTAATTGTAATTGACGTTTTTATTTTTCTTGTTGTTGCCTTCTTATGATCAAGGTAAAGTACGCTAGTGCTTCGTATATATTTTTCACAAAATATTCTTTATGTGATCATTAAAAGATTGTTTGTCCTGGCCTATGAAAGTTAAATTTCAAATATTTAAAATTCAAGCTCTCTGCCAATTCGACTCACACACCTATCTAACGTGGAATAAAAAGTTTAAAGAGTATCATCTATAACTTTTTGTTTTTTTTTGCGTGTATTGCAGTTGAGATTTTAAGGGGTAAGGGGGGGCCCGTCTTACCATTAGTGCCTAAGGCCCGGTAGGTATTTGAACCGGCGCGGCGCTGTACCGTCGACAGTAAATTCTACTTATAGTGCAGGCGCTGTAGGTAGTTTAGTATGCAAAATATTAGGACCGCAGTTTGACAATGGATTCTAGCTGACAAAAGGTCACTGATTAACGATATGGATGTTGCATTCTTAACTACCTACAGCGCCTGCACTATTATTCCTCCCTATGTTCGCAGTTACTCGGACCGCATAGTATATTTAAAAAAGTCTAGTGTTGTAACTTTACTTATGTGAAATATTTTTTTTGGTTTAACAAATACTTAACAGATTGTTTTTGCGATATTCTAGGGCACTTTGATAAAAATATGTTTTTAACATAAAGTAAATGTTTGCAAAGGCCTTTTGAAGTAGGTATTTTATTCATTTTACCTGGAATGGATTTCGCCAAGGTTCAAAGGAAGCAATTCCTAGTTTCCATAAAATAATCCAAAATGTTTTTAATAATTTTAATTTTAAATAAATATTAGAGATACAAGAAAAATGTTTTTTATTTTCATAATAGTTTTATAAATAAGCTACCGGGTGGGCCAAAAAAAACCGGAATTTTGTTTTTAACTATAACTTTTGAACTATACCATCGATTTTAATGGGACAAACTGCACTTAATAGAAAATTAATTACAATTCTAAACTAAATATATTTTTTTGCCCGCCATCTTGAAATCCAAGATGCCGGACGAAAATGAATTGTACCTTTCAAAGATGCTCGTTTATTCTTATGTTGCAAACATGTTTTGAGTATTTTTTTAAATCTCTAAAATAGCTGCATTCTTTCCACGCACAACTAGGTACGAATCAGCAAAATCGGTTGGGTGGTTCTAAGAAAATATATTTTTGTTTCAACCATTGTTTTGAATAGTATACGATTGCCTTGCCAATCATGTCTGCATTTATTTCCTTATAACTTCATTGCTACCGATTATGATGAAATAAAAATCTTCCAGGGTAGAATTGACTGCTTTTTAAAAATCATGATCAAAATTTATCACTATTTTAAAATTTAAGATGGCGGAAAGAATCATACCTGATTCTCCAAAATGGCGTGTTTATTCTTATTTTTTGAAAATGTTTTAGTTTTTGTTTTAATTTATAGAAAAGCACTACTTTTCCCCCGCACAAAGAGGTACAAATTATTAAAATCGGTTTGGTAGTTCTGAAAAAATCTATTTTTGTTTCAGCCATTGTTTTACAGATTATACGATTGCATTGCCAATCCTGTCTGCATTCATTTTCTGATAAACTGATTATTACTGAACCGATCTTAGAAAAATAAAAAAAATCATAGTGAAAATTGATTGTTCTTAAAAGAAAATAGTCATAATTTGCCGCCATCTTAAAAGTTAGGATGTTAGACAGAATCATACTTGACCCTTCAAAGATGCAAGTTTTTCTTATTTTCCGAAAATGCTTTAGTTTTTTTTAATTTAAAGAAAAGCACTACTTTTCTACCGCTTAGTACTAAAATCGGTGAAATAATTCTCACAAAACCTGATTTTGTTTTAAGAATTGTTTTACAAATTATACTATTGCATTGCATCAAGTATGATTCTGTTCGACATATTAAATTCTAAGATAGCGGAAAATTTTGATAACAATCTCTAACGAGCAATCAATTTTTACCAAGATTTTTTTATTTTACTAAAATCGGTTTAGTATTAACGAATTTATAAAGACATGAATGCAGACAGGATTGGCAATACAATCGTATTATCTGTAAAACAATGGTTGAAACAAAAATAGATTTATAGATAGATAGATAGATAGATAGAAACGCCTTTATTTTATACTCCGCGAGATTCAGAATAGCTGTTATTAACGGAGTTTTACAAAAAATGTAATTACAAAAAACAATAACTATATCTAACATATAAAACTAGAAAAAAAACATAACTAAAATGATAGTATAATTTCTAACAATAATAATCACTATTTAATTTTATCAATTCAATAAAAATAAATTCTACCCATTTTAGAGAAAAAATAAGTACCTATAGGTACAAACAAAATTAATGGTAATATAATTAATAAACTTTAAATTTATTTCTAGCTTAGTTATGGAAATCCACTTTTAGCAAAAACTTTTTATATTCTTTTTTAAAAGATGTTAAGGATTTATTTTTAAGTTTATGAAATTCATTTCTATTTAAAATCTTAGGAGCATTATATGAAAAGGAATGTCTAAATAGTGCACTCTTATGTTTTGGAATATGAAAAAGTATTCTCCGATTTTGCCTTATAGAATTTTAGTTTAGTTTTCAAGTAACACGGAGTTCCATTTTTTAAAAGTTTATACAAGAAGCTTGCAAAATGTAATTCTTGCCGCTGTTCTACCCTGAGCCATCCCAGCTCCCTAAGGTGTGGCGTAATGCGATCCATTCTTCTTATGCCACAGATAAACCTAACGCATGAATTTTGAATTTTTTGAAATCTATATTTTTCAACTACATCAAGACAAGGTCCATAGACAAAATTGCAATAGTTAGTATGTGATAATACCAAGGATTCGCAAAGCTGAGTTTTAAGTTTTTTGTTTAATATCGATTTATTTTTGAACAAGTTTCGGAGGGAACAGTATTCGTTTTGAACTACTTTGGATACCTGACTGCGGAACTTCAATTTCGAATCAAGCATAATACCGAGATTTTTATATTCTTTGACAACAGTAACTCGTTCATTATTCAAGCAAATGTTGAGATTCGACGCAGCCCAGTCAGTGTTGGTTCCAAAGTACATTAGTGCTGATTTTTTTGGATTTAGCTTTAAGCCGTTACTCTCCGAATACTTAAATAGGCTTCTAAGTCTTCATTTATTAATGCTTTGCATGTTTTCGCCTCAGCTTTGCGAAAGCTTGTGTATCCTTGCCAATCATCCGCATATTGATGAAGCTTACAATTTTTTATAATTTTTTGCATATCCATGGTATAAATGGTAAAAAGTAAAGGTCCTAATATCGATCCCTGTGGGACCCCCCTATCGACGTTTAGGAAGCTGGAATGTTTACCGAAAGTCTCGACAAGTTGTCTCCTTCCCTCTAGATACTGCTGGAAAAATCTTACCGCCCTCGTACTGAAGTCATATGTCAGCTTTGCGCACAGTAGGTTGTGATTAAGAGTATCAAACGCCTTGCTATAGTCTAGCAATACAAGTGCGCACGTTTCTTCCTCATCTATAGCGTTAATGATATCATCTAGAACTAAAAGCAACGCAGTGGCCGTGCTAAACCCCTTCCGAAAACCAGATTGACATTGTGACATCAAATTATTAACAATCAGGTATTTGATAATTTGTTTATAGATAATTTTTTTTAAAACCTTAGACAGTATGGATAGTAGACTTATTGGTCGTAGATCGGAGAGTTCTTTAGGATTGGATATTTTCGGCAGGGCCGCACAACGGCGGTTTTCCATTGAGAGGGAAAGACACCACCCTTGAGACAACCATTAAAAATGTTAACAAGAATTGGTGAAATGGTAGAACAACACAATTTCAACATCTGAAGAGATATACTATCATAACCAGAAGCGTTCGATATTAGTTCTGAAATAGGTTTAATAACATCGGACTCGCAAATATCAGTAAAGTCAAACACACTCTTAGTAGCGCGTATTCCAGGTATGTTTTCACTACATGTGAAGGGACAGAGGGCGTTACACGTTTCACCGAATCAACAAAAAAGGCGTTGATTTCATTAGGTTTCTGAAGTTCTTTAGGAATAGAGGAGTTTTTGTTTTTTGTTTTGGTGTACACATTAAGATCATTAAGAGCACCCCAAAGCTTTTTTTGATCTTTGTTTTTAGTTAAAGTATTTATGTAGGCTTTTTTTTCATTACGTAAGGCTAGCGTAAACATAAACGGGAAAATAAACGATTCCTCTCTTTTTTCATTATTTGTAAGACATCAGTGAACCAGGGAGATTTGGGTTTTGTTACTTTTATAGTTCGCAGTGGCGCATGATGTTCAAAACAATTTATGATATTATCTGTTAAAATTTTGACTTTTTTATCGATATCAGTTTCATCGTGTAAGACCCTCCAATTCAGGTTTTTTAGATCGGTTGCGAAAGTGGCCTGATCAAAATTTCTGAAATTTCTAGTAGTGACAAATTTTGCCGGGGTGGTGGAAATCTCAACATTAATTTTACAGTGAATCAGTTGATGATCTGATTGTTCATGCATATCTAAGTGATTTACACTTCCCACAAGAAGTTTTTCATTTGACATTAGAATTACATCAATTAAAGAGGTACTGTTTTTGGTAAGTCTTGTTGGATTAAGAACTACTTGTTTAAAATCATAAGCATCTAGAATACTGTCAAATTTTTCTGTGATAGTAGTTTGCTGCAAAAGGTTAATGTTGAGATCTCCCATAACAATCACTTCATCGACTAGGGGGACGATATCTGCAATCGAATTTTCAAGACAGGCCAGGGCATCTAGTGCATTATATCAGGGTGGTCGGTAGAAAATACCAAATGCTAATTTTATGTTAGTAAGATTACCAGCCATTGCTGCTCAAAGGAATCAAATTGTTCTTCAAACTTAATTTCTTCCAATAATATATCGGATCTGATATATATACCTACACCCCCGCCCCTGGCACCACGATCCACCCTATGAAAGCTATACCCCTCTATTTGTACTTGCAAATCGCTTATATTATTTGTCAGCCAACTTTCTGTTATTCCAAGAATATCTAACTTTAAACTGCTTAAAATATCTTTAATTTCATCTAAGCTAGGAATAATAGATCGTATGTTAACATGGCCAAAGCTCAAGAAATTTGTTTCGTGAGGAGCCATTGGGAAAAAAAATTAAAAATAAATATATCAATATACTACAATATGATAAAGAAACAAATAAGAAAGGAAAATATAAAAAATTATCAGTTTGCAATTAACTCATTGATAGTTGTCACAGTCTTGATTTCAGTGACTTTTCCTTTGTCCGTTTTGCGCACCAGAATCTTTCCATCGCGATGCCATATGTCTTTGTAGCCAATTCCTTTAAGTTTTTTGCCTCCTTGAGTAGTTTGTAGGTTTCCTTGGTTAAGTCTTCACCAATAAATATGCTTGTCTCAGATTCACCAAGGTTGCTATCCTTTTCAGTCATATTGCCTTTCTGGTAACGGGCTGTCAAAATCTGTTGTTTAAGATTTTTGTCATTGAGCGTTGCAATAACTTTAATATCTCCTCCTGATGTAGTTATATTTCTAAGGCCAACAATGTTCTCCTGGTTGCAAGTTACGCCAAGATAGCCAAAAAGCTTATTGAGTCTTTCGGCTCTAACAGTTTCACTATCATCCGGTTTAATGAGCCCGGTAATGCTAATATTACCTTCTATCTTCTTCGTTTCCTCAACATTGACAAACCTTCTTAGTCTTTCCACCTCTCTCTTTAGTTCCATATTGCTTTTGGAAACTTCAGTAACCATATCAGAGAGAACCTTTGAACTTTTTTTTCTCATCCTCATATTGCGCATTCAGAAACTCCATCGACGTTCTAAATACTCCTAACTCTATCTTGAGCTCTTCTATAGAATTTTTGAGCGCAAGCAGCGGTGCTGCTTTTGGGGCTTGTTCCAGGCAAGGACCAAATGGTTGAACGACGGTGATTTCTTGAAGCTCTTTCATTAGTAATGTAGTCTTGCAGTTCATCCAGACATGGTTCACATTTCCAATCTCTCTTCTCAGCTATCATGATTCTAGCTTCAATTTCAGTTACGTTGCCACATCCAAGATGAAAGGAACCCTTGCATTTTCCACACAGCAATTTCAATTTCTTGCCAATGCTCTGCTTACAGTGATTACATACTTTTGATTGAGACATTTTTTATATTCAAAAATCTTTAAATTACTTACGGTCTTAAAATAGCTGGCAACAGCATTATTGAGAACCACCACACCGATTTTACTAATTTGTACCTCGTTGTGTGGGAGAAAAGTAGTAAAATAAATTTTAAAAAAAACTAAAACATTTTCGGAAAATAAGAATGAACACGCCATTTTAAAGAAATAAGTATGTAACCATCTTAAATTTTAAGATGGCGATAAACTTTGATCATGGTCTTTAAAAAGAAATCAATTCCAACCAAGATGTTTTTATTTCATCAAAATCGGTTCAATAATAATGAATTTATAAGGAAATAAATGCAGACATGATTGGTAAGGCATTCGTATAATATGCAAAACAATGGTTGAAACAAAAATATATTTTTTTAAACCACCGTACCGATTTTGCTGCCTCTTTCTTACCTTGTTCTGCTTGGCAAGAATGCAGCTTTTTTACTAATTTAAAAAAATAATTAGAACATGTTCGCAACACAAGAATAAACGAGCATCTTTGAAGGGTACATTTAATTTTTGTCCATCATCTGGAATTTTAAAATGGCGGACAAAGAATGCATTTACTTAAAGCTCTGATTAATTGTCTGTCAAGTGCAGTTTGTCCCATTAAAATCGATTGTATAGTTCAAAAGTTATAATAAAAAGAAAATTGTCCCACCTGGTATATGATTCACCTACAACAAATAAGTTAGCGTCGGAGCCTGTGCTTTAAAAACCACGAGCAAAAAAACGAAGTTTACCATCGAGTTAAACACACTCTTTAGACCAGGATTTATCCGGTTTGGGGTACAAAAAATTGGGCTCATTGATATTGGTGTTTTTCTCTCATTATTTTTTTCATATCTGAACTATGCTTGATGTTGTATTAAAGTGGTACCGCGTCATCAAAACCGTGATGGGCGGGAAGGGAGTAGAGGGGTACATTCAGTGGCCCGCACTTCCTGTAATGTTTTTATTGGTATTGATTCCCAAAACGAGGCACTGCACTAATTGCCCAGGTAGCAAGGGGTCGTCTTTTTTTCGTCGAAAAGTGGTCTTTTGGATGACCAGCAGGTCATCTACCAAAAAATGTTGTCTTTAAGGCCTCAGTTACTTACGTCTTTTCGCAGTGTAGTTTTTGACGTCTGAAAAACATCATATATTGGTCACTACCCACACTGCACACTTTGTCCAAGAGACATACACTCATGCTTCTTTACATAGATTTTGCCGCAAAACTTGGTTTACCATAGCTATGACGCGGTGCCACTTATATACATCCTAGTTGTTTTTAATTTGGCCAAAGAACCTGTCCCCTAGTAACACAGGTAACAGGCACGGTAGGTAGGGGACGTTTTAAAAACGTACGCTACGTATTAATACGCTGCGTATTAGATTTTTCTAAATCTAATAATTTCCTGTAAAAAGTAAAATAGAAAAATCAATTCAACCCCAATTAGTTTTTGAGCACTGCAGCTATTATGTCAACCCTGTTTTAACTATTATACCTTAATTTTAAAATAAAACCCTTTTATAATGCTTTATAATTGTTTAAGTTCACACAACTCGAAATTTGAAAATTTTTATATTTCGTGATAATGACAAAATGCGACGCCCTCTATCAATTATATCTTACCTAGTTAAGAGAGAATTATTGAAATAAAGCCAGGCTATAATAGTCATCAGCAAAGCAAAAAACTACTCCCTCCCCATTAATAACAGTTAGTATCTCATTAATGTAGATATTAAACAAAAGTGTTGAAAGTACTGTACCCTGAGGCACACCAAACTGCACCTCCAACTTGCTACTTTCATCACCAGAAATTCTTGTGCTTTGTTGTCATTTCAAATATGATTTTATCAAATTATAAGGAATGCCTCTTATCCTCATAATATTTAACCGTTGAAGTAGAATCTGGTGGTAAAAATGAATTTGCTGTCCTTTCATTCCCCCCACCCTGCTCACTGTCCCCCCTTTTAACAATTTTTTGTAGTAATTCCTTTCCAATATTTGTAAAATACTTATTAAATTCGCAAGCTATTTGATTTTTATTCATTATTTCCACATTATTTATTTTAATACAGTTTATTTCGCTATTATCTTTATGATCATTTGTTGCCTGTTTTATTGTTTGCCACAGTTTTATTGGGTCATTAGCATTTTTTTTGCCTGAAACTTATAAAATGTATATTTTGCATTTTTTATTATTTTAGATAGCAGTTTTCTGTAATTTTTATATTTGTTAAGTAATAGATTATTCCCTAGATAGGTTGCACATTCTTTCTTTCATTTATTTCTACTTCTCATTGAAATTAACATTCCACTTGAGATCCAAGGTTTTATTCTTTCCTTTTTATTACTTATTATTTTTATTTTTGTAACATTTGTTATCATATTTTTTAATTTATTAATAAAAATACTTGTACAAACATTTGCATCTCTAACATTCAGCACATCATCCCATATTGCTCGCTCCATTAATTGATTTAATTTCTCGTGATCTATTATCTGATATGTTTTTTTCCTCTTCAAGTTGAGCATTATGGGATCATGATCTGTTAAATTATTGTGTAATATAACCGGATTTATATTTCTAAAATAATCATCTTTGCAATTAACAAAAAAATGATCTAGACTAGACTCCCCTACTGTCCTAGTGGCTTTATTTATCACACTTACAAAACCATGGCTCTGCATCATAGTCACATATGTATTTGTTGTATCCACTTCGGTTGACAAAAGGTCTATATTAATATCTCCTGTAAAAACACAAATATGACTCGGATCCAATACTATACTGTAGAATTAAGTCTAAGTTGATTATAAATTCATCTTTTGTCATAGCGAAGCAGCTGTAGGTTGCAAGAATAATTACTGTTTGTTTGTTTTTTTGAAGCGTAATTTTTAATACATTTTAGACTGTTTTGTGAAAGTAATTCACTACTTATGTGGTATTCTTGCTGAGCGTAAATCACACATCCATCACATTTATTCAGAGAACTTTCATTAAAAATTATGCTATAGCCCGGTATAATAAATGTAAGCATAATGTGACTCTGATATAACAATCACACCAAGTTTTTATTTAATGATTCCAAAAAAACCAACAATTTAAAGTTTTGGTAGATACTTCTTATATTTATTTATATGCATCAAATTAATATCTTGCTCACCATTATTAAAATAGGTCACTTTCTCCAAATTATCACATAATTTTGTCTCAATTACCTTGTAATCATCTAAAATATTATTAAAGTTATTGAATTTGCACTTGGGTTTCTTTGCAGTTTACAAAAAAACTGTAATTGCACTTGTTTTCTCTGAGTTTTGTGAGGTTATTTTCTGATCTAATTTTTATTAAGTCCCCATTTTCCGTTTTCTTAAGGTAAATTACCCCATTTAAACAAAAAGTGGCAGAAAATTCTTTTTCCATTTTGAGGTCTCTGACTTTCTTAAAGAGACTCCGTTTATATATCGGCAGATCCTCATTTAAGTAAATTTTGCCATTTTTACCTTCCAGACTACATTTCTCTACAGTTGTTCTTATCAAGGATCTGATTTTTTTTTAAAATTTCCTTTTTTATTTGTACATATTGAAACTTTACTTGGCCCTCCTTCCTTTTTCCCCAATCTAAAACTCTCCAGGATCTCATTTAAATTTTTTATTCCTATAGCCAAAGATATTTTACTTATTACATTGTAAGTATCATTGTTGGATTGGTTTGGTACACCATCTATTATGATATTGTTTGCTCTCTCCCGAACTTCCTATTCATCAAATTTTGATTCCAATATCATAATTTTTTGTTTTAGTTTCTCATTTTCTTTTCTGACAATCCTCATTTCCTCCATAATTCCTTCAAACTTAGTTTTCTGCTCCTCAAAGGAGTCCGACATATACTGAACTGACTTTTCTAGCTCCCCAAACTTCTTATCCATTTTTTTCTCTACTGGCCCTAGGTGCTGTTGGAATGACTCCCTGATTATGTTTTTCGTTGTTTTTTCATCCATAATGAGGCCCAAATTGTCGTATTTCGTACTTTTTTTGCGATTTTTCCGATATAACCTCACTTTCACAGCATGTAACTTTATTTTTACTATTTAGCACTCCTGCTTGTTGCCCACAGCTAGGGTGAAAACTAGAGTTACACACACCACAATCTAGTAAATTAGCTACTTTTTTCTTGCAGAATTTGCATTTTTTTTGAAAATTTTTAGAATCGGCTGTTGGTTCCGAATTAGGAAAATTGAAAAAGTCATGAAGAAAACGAATTGCTACATTTTAACATACTTTAAACGAGCCTTTGAGACAATTGATAGACAAATATTATTGGTTAAACTTTCAACATATAGCATAAAAGTAATGTTTTAATGGTTTCAAAATTATTTAAGTAAAGGATATCAGAAAACGAAAATTTTAGATATTTAATCTAAAGAAAAGTCAATAAACATTGGGGTTCCTCAAGGTAGTAGATTGGGGCCACCATTATTAATTTTTTACATATATATGATTTACCTTCAAATTTAAAATTTTGCTTTATACAACTTTTTGCAGATCACAAATTAATTTATGTAAAACAAAAAGATCTTTCCGAAGCTACACAAATTATTAATTCAGAAATTGAAATTATCGACAATTGATTAATAGTAAATAGTAGATTTAGGTATTTAAAATTGTAGTTTTTTGTTATTATATAAGATTCTAACCCCTTGTTATGTACCTTGTACTACTAACAATAAAAATTTTGATTTGATTAATAGTAAATAAATTAAAATTAAATACAGATAAGACAAAATGATTAACAAAGGAAATTATAATGATAATTTAAAGTTAAATATTTTTTCTTGAAAGGAGTAAACTGAATATAATTTATTCATTTAAATACCTTGGTATTATAATAGACTCAAAATAATATTTCCACCAACAGCATGAAAAAATGATAAATTGCTAGTAAAATAGGTTATTTAAAAAGAGCTAGTGAAAATGTAAACACATGGTCAAAAAAAGTTATATATAATACAATTATATTACCACACTTTATTTATTGTTTCACAATTTTATTTTCGGCAAATCAAAGCGTTTTCGAAAAATTACATATTTTACAAAATAAAGCAATGACGATAATTTTAAATGTAAATAAATATACAAAAATAAGTCTTATGTTATAAAAATTGGAATGGTTGAATGTAAAAAATTTCACATTTTATTTAGTTTGTATTTTTATCTATAAAATTGAACAAAATTTACTTCCAGAAAATTTTAAATCATTTAATACTAAAAATTTTGGACAAGATTCATATTTGACTCGAAATAATTCAAATTTTTACGTTGATAATTGCAGGCCTCATTTAAAATTTAATCAATTAAAAAATTTTATAAATACAAAAACATCTATATCTTCATTTAAGAAATGTTTAAAAGTAATTAATTTAGTTTAATTAGATATATATTTTGTACATAGTAGCTAAATGCTACATAAAATATATTACTTCTACTACTATCTAGCGTTAATAGATGATCAGATATAACCATTGCGTTGTATAAGGAAAGGGCCTTGGAGACGGAAAGACAAGGCATTTTTTGTTGAACCTATCCAATTTGGTTTCTATGGGCGGGTATTTCTTTTATAATAAAAACAGAGATAGACATTATTTAACATGTGAAACGGACAAAGATAGGGTGATTTTGCATGCTAACAATACCCTAGATTATATACTTTTATCTCTTTCACACTGACGGCATAAGTGCGACAAAAAAGCAGCTGGCTAGTTTTAATCCACCTGCCGTATTTTGAGTGATTCAACCTGCTTGTAGTTTTATACAGGGAAAACTGATAGGCAATGTTGTCTAAGTACGAAAATGAATTCTTTTGAATTTCTTGTCGAATTCGAAGAAGTAACTATTTGAGTTCAACCATGGTGCGAATTTGTTTTTGTGAAAAAGAAGAAAAAAAATCGATGAAAAAATAACATTTCATGGGTAAGTCGTCTTGACGGATAGTTTTTGGTAAAACACAAGAAAGTTGCGACCGTGCGATTTTACCCTCACACATTTTAATTCAGAAAGTGTCACTTCCCCGCACTCAGAAAATTAGGAAACCGTTTTATAATTGGAGGTGACTTTAATGCAAAAAATACCTACTGGGGATCTAGACTGACGAATTCTAAAGGAAAATAACTTTTGCAAGCTATTAGTGAATATCAATGTGAGCCGATATCAACTGGTAAGCCCACATACTATCCAACAGATCCAGGAAAAATTCCAGATCTAATTGATTTTTTTATAGTAAAAAATATATCTTTAAGTTTTGTAGATATAGAAGAAAGTTTTGATTTACACTCAGATCATTCACCTATTATTCTAACTCTTAGTAAAAACATAATAAAGAAAGAAGCAAATATCTCACTAGTTAATAAACTGACTGACTGGATTAGTTTTAAACAAAGTCTGTCAGAAAAAATAAACCTATCAGTACCATTGCAAACGCCAGAACAAATCGATAAAGAAGTTGATTATTTTGTTACAAATATTCAACAAGCAGCTTGGGAAAACAGTCCAAAACCAAAGAGAATTTTTAAGGGAAAAAACTATCCAAAGGAAATTAGAGACCTTATATTGGAAAAAAGGAAACTAAGAAGAAAGTGGCAACAAAGCCGTGATCCTCGGGACAAAACAAATCTCAACAACATGACGCAGCGCATTAAGCGAGAAATTCTAGTAATAAAAAATGAATCTATTAACCATTTTCTTAATGAACTTACAGATGATAAAAGTACCGATTATTCCCTTTGGAAAGCAACCAAAGATTTTAAAAGACCAATTATCCAAATTCCACCCATACGAAAATCTAACAACCAGTGGGCAAGGAGTAACGAAGAAAAAGCAGATATTTTTGCAAGTCATTTAGAAAATACATTTCAGCCCCACGAAGCACCAGATGAACACTTTCATTTAAATGAACCCCATCAAATCGAGGACCATAATAAGCTTACATCACCAAAAGAAATATTAACAGAAATCAAAAATATTAATTCGAAAAAAGCCCCAGGGTATGATCTTATTAACGGGGTAGTCATAAAACAACTCCCCAGAAAAGCTATCGTAAAACTATGCAACCTAATTAATGCGTCTTTTAGGCTTAGGTATGTACCTAAACTGTGGAAAGTTGCAGAAGTTATCATGATTCCAAAACCGGGAAAACCACTCCATGACGTGTCATCTTACAGGCCAATATCTTTGCTGCTAATTATATCCAAGCTCTATGAAAAATTATTGCTTAAAAGAATAAAACCCATCATAGAAAGACAAGAAATTATTCCATCTCATCAATTTGGTTTTCGAGACAAGCATTCCACAATAGACCAAGTACACAGAATTACTAATATAATAGAAAAAGCACTAGAAGAGGGAAAAATTTGTTCTGCAGTTTTTCTAGATGTAGCACAAGCATTTGAGCAAGTGTGGCATGAAGGCCTTAATTTTAAACTAAAAAGGTTTCTGCCAAAACAATATTCGGATATTTTGGAATCATACATATCTGATAGACATTTTAGAGTAAAACAGGAAGACTCATACTCAAACTTAAGAGAAATTCAAGCAGGCGTGCCCCAGGGTAACGTACTAGGCCCTTATCTATACTTATTATTCACTTGTGATATCCCAAAGCCAGAAAATTGTCACTTAGCAACATTTGCCGATGATACTGGTTTATTGACGGTAGAAAAATCTATTGAAAAATGCATAGAAAAACTTCAGGATGCAGTCACCCAAATTCACAGTTGGACCACAAAGTGACGAATAAAATTAAATGAAACCAAATCAATTCATGTTGATTTTACAAACAAAAATATAAATCACATACAAATAACAATTAACAACATTCCAGTACCATATTCGAATCAGGCAAAATATCTAGGTATGACACTTGATGCCAAATTGCGCTAAAAAGCACATGTTAAGAAAAAAAAAGAAGAACTTGAGATAAGGTATAGAAAAATGAACTGGCTAATTGGAAGGAAGTCCAATTTAACAATTCATAATAAGTTACTGCTTTATAGACAAATACTGAAACCAGTATGGACATATGGTATTCAACTATGGGGTTGTGCTAAAGAGAGTAACATTCTAGTTGTACAGAGATTTCAAAATAAAGTATTAAGAAACATTGTGAATGCACCTTGGTACGTTCGAAATAGTGACCTTCATCGAGATCTAAAAATCGAAACTGTAGCAGAGACTATAAAAAAGTACGCAAAAAGCCATGAAGATAGACTCCATCGGCATGTGAATGTGAAAGCAATTCAGCTTCTAGACAATACTATGCTAGTTCGACGACTAAAAAGAGTGAAGCCGTTTGAGCTAGTAAACTAAGTGAATTACACATAAAACAAAATAATGCTATAAACACAACACAATTGTGAGTTACAGACTAAACAAAGCGGGGAGAACTGTTGAGTGAACCCTAAGTTTAAATCTGACTTTTCTAGTAAATTAAGTTAAAACAAAATTGCTAATTAGTCTTACTGACTAGATTGTAATAAGAAAAACACAGTGTGTTTGACTAATAAAAAAAAAAAACTTCCCCGCACTTATAAGATTATTTTTTAATAATAATTTGTCCTGAAATGTGTTGCAGTCTAGGACAACTGGGCGCCGCCATCTTGGCGCTACCAACTTGGCGGCAGGCCAAATGGGCGCCGGCCGGGCCAACTGGACGCCGGGCCAACTGGGTGCCGGATTAAAATATTTTTTCTTGATAGAATGTGCAGATGAAGAAGAAAAACATCTTTAAAAAATCCTTTACGTAATATTCTAGAAATTTGGTTTTCTTAGAGTTAAATCCATTAAGTCGAGTGTTTAAATTTTGGTAGGTCTAGAGTTCTGGTAACCTGATAACATAAAATTTACGTTTTTGATTACAAGACTGGCGGATCCAACATGGCGGATTTCTTTATTTTTAAAGCGATTTGTCTCAAACTTGAAAGTTTGAAGTGTTTGGGTTCACTTAATACAGTTTCACCCTCAACTCAATAAATGAATAAAAAATCCAAAATGGCGGAACCAAAATGGTGGATTTCTTTATTTTTAAATGAATTTGTCATATCAGTGCATAAATAAAAAACCGCCATTTTCCATCCGTCATTTGAAATTAAGTGCTTTCAAGCACTGAAAGCTTTTTTTTTGGATGCGCCATTTTGATTTTTTTATGAGTTTGAGTCAAAAATCATATTCAGCGACTTGAAACACCGCCAAGTTCTATATTTGATAAATATTGGTGCATAAATAAGAAAATCCGCCATTTTGGATTCGCTATTAAATTTTTTTTAAGTTTGAGGATAAAACTGTTTTAAGGGATCTCATATACTGCAAACTTTTAAGTTTGAGACAAATTGGTTTAAAAATAAAGAAATCCACCATTTTAGATCCGTCATTCTTGAAATAAAAAACGTAAATGGTATTTTTTCCAGGTTACCAGAACACTACACCTACCAAATTTCAACACTCGACTTAATAGATTTTGAAATTTTTGTATAAACAACAGATTTATTTTGTTTTTTATCTGCACATTTTATCGAAAAAAAAAATAGTCCGGCGCTGAGTTGGCCCGGCGCCCATAAGGCCCGTGCCCTGTTGGCGGCTCCGAGTTGGCCCGGCGCCCAGTTGCCCCATTTCGAATTGAAATTTTTAGTTTCGAAATTTCATCTGACTCCAGCATAACTTGTAGTCCACCCAAGAAGAGAAGAGTTGAAGTAGACATTTGTTCAAGGAAAGAAAATATTTTACCTGGAAGGTACAACATTTACATCCACTGCACTTAGCATGCTAACAAATTATTTTTACTCTTTTTTTTACTGAAGAAAATTTTGTAAACGCAGTATACACAATTAAGTATTCATTAATTAATTATTATTCAAAAAGAAAATTGTTGATAAAAAAATGCTAGTAGAATTCAAAATTTTTATTTTTCGCCGACACTGACCTTTTTTATCCAAGACAAGCCAACAGAATATTTTTGCGATGTTGCATGTGTCCGGACTTACCAAACCAAAATTCTATTTTCATCCCGGTCTTGCTCATTAAATTCTTACTTGTATTTGGTCAATTGCGATAAAAGCTTGATATAATGGCAATTTAGGCCCATGCCGGGTCTACCCGTAGGGTATAGCAGTCAATGGATATGACCTACCCCTTGATTTTTTTGGAGGATAATAAAACAAGAATAAAGTTAGCTTCAAAAAGCAATGAGAATTACGATGAAGCAGGCAGCATCTTGAAGAAAGACGCTTCGTTCGTAATTGGAAGTTTAAGAGAATTGATAGGAATTTATTTCAAAGATCGACCCGAGAGCCCTTTAGTGGACTTCTTCTACTTCAAAGAAAAATTCTGATGTATATGGACAGCATTTGTTCGCCCTGAGGGCGTATTTACTTTTCCAATGTGAGCGAGGCATTTGTTCGGCCTCGCAGCCAGGCCCGGACTGGCCCGGGCGGGAGGGCGAGGATCCCCGCCGGGTCCCCGGCCACCCAGGCGGGGCCCTGGGGACGCTGGCGGTAGGGCCACTTACGGCGAGGGGCTAATTTGGGCTTGGATGTAAAAGTAAACCTGAGGTTGTTCTGGTCATAGAATGTCAACATTTGGTAAGCCGGAGCTCTTTGATCACAATTAAGAAGATAATATTACTGAATACATTATTTGATATGACTTTAATTTATATTTAAACTACTATCTATGGTTGTTAAATGGTCGTGACGTTCTTTTTCTTTGCTTTGAAATAAGCAGGCTGTAGGTAAAATTAATTAGAAAGTTCCGAAAACAACTAGGGAAAAGCTGAAAAACCAATACCAGTGAAAACCGTTAGGAAAATATAGGATTAGGTATGTGTTTACTCTATACTTCTTCTTATTTTTTTTTACGAACTTCATAAAAAAATAATTTTAAATAATTGGCATAAAATTAAATCTGCATATTACCCCGCATTGATAGCTCTTGAAATAATTTTCTGGTAGCAAAAATATATAACGTTATATGCGCAGCAACACTGTCTCTAAATATAGGAACTACAGTCGAAATTCGATAAGTCGAACTTCGAAACTCGAGCTTCCATAACTGAAAATAAGTCGAATCAAACTGTTGGCAATAACGTGAAGGGTATGAAATCTATGTAATTTACTCTTGATAACTGAAACTTCGATTCTTGATAACTCGAACATTGTATGTTTCGCCAACTTCGATAAGTCGAATTTTCTGAACGAATCCCCTAATTACGAATCGTTCTAACTTATATGTTTGCATTGGAATGTTTTAAAGACGCAATTCAGAGTAACAAGTTACTCTGAATTGCGTCTTTAATTCGATTTGCTATACGTTTAGGGGTTGTATGTAACCGACTTTTTTTAGGTAAAATAAATATGTACATTCATACATATGTATAAGAACAAAAATTTCTATTCACATGTATAAGAGGTGAAGGTTTTTAATATAGACTTGGTTGTAAAATAATTATTAGCAATTTTTCCTTAAAAAAACACGTAGATTTTAATTCAAATAAAATACGAAAACGCCGAAAAAATGTTTGTTTATTTTTTGATAAGTCGAAATTTTTATGTGACACATGGATGTTCGAGTTATCGAAGTTCGATTGTAGCCTGCGTTATTCGAACACAAGTAAGCAGTGGCGTATATAGAAAAAAGTTTCGGGGGGACTCAAGACATTTTGGGGGGGGCCGAGACCAAATGAGGCCGTATTTTATGGTTGTATTCATGAAATATGTGGAAAATATCGCCCCCCAGCCCCCCTTATATACGCCACTGCAAGTAAGGTCAAACATTATCCCTTAATAAAGGATAAGGTTCAAACCAGATAACTGCGCATGCCTCAAATAAAGATAAGAGGAAAATTGCAATTCGTTGATCCTGATCACGTGATATACAATAGACGCGTATGACGGATGCAGGTGAATTCAGCCTAAAGTCCATATCATTATTTTTGGGATAACTTTTTAGGATTTTCTTTCGCTGGCGTATGCTATTTGTTATGGTAACAGCTGATTACTATCAAATAGTTATCTCAAAAATTATGAAATGAACTATAAGGTCTTTATACTTTTACACAGGTTGTCTACAGAATTTGACCAGTCATGTGAACTTAACTGGACGACTGTAGCTGCGTCCATAAAACAAATCGTTTTAGGCAACCCGGTGTCGTAGAACTTTTAATCTAATTACAGTTGGCCAGTTAGGTGCAAGGACATTTCAAATTCTGTAGGTAACCTTAGAGACCCTGTATGTATGACATATTTCTAAGAAATAGAGACGCGACAAACCCATCAGTCACTCAAACTCACATTTTTTTAGTTATGTTATTTTCTTGCCAAGTTCATTGGCGTTACACTAAAATAATTTATGTTGTCAGCAGTGAGTGACATCAATCATCATGCAACATATAAACAGGTTTGTCCGGCAGCCCTGTAAGTGTTTGCCAAAAATCGTTTTGTTTTTTATTTTCAGACGCTTATGAATTAACAAGGATGGAAGGTGCGACTCTCTCTAAACAAGGCTAGAGTATAGAGGACCAATATTTCCCTCCTTTGATTTTGACTTAAATAAATTTAACTTTGATTAGTTTGTCGCGTCTCTATTTCTTTAAAATATGTCATACATACAGGGTCTCTAGGTAATCTGTGTAAAAGTATAAAGAGCTTGGATCCAGCCGAAGGACTTTACAACTCTTCCATTATTGTATTAGTTTTCTTAGATATTTTAGGTATTCCAAATTGAAAAATTATTCCGCATTTGGTACTTTTCCTTTGTTTACATTTTTTTAATTTAAAATTAAACGTGAAGTTTAGTACCCGTGAATAAAAAGACAAATATTTTTTGTGGCTAAGCGGGCATAGAAAGATTTTCTTTCTCTTGTATCTTGTAGGAAAAATACAAGAGAAACAAAATATTTTTATGCCCGCTTAGCCACGAAAAAATGTTGTCTTTAAAATTTAATACAAAATATCATAAAGTGCGAATTTTCTATATGCGTACCTATAGATATGGTAGATATAAACTGCTCACAAATTGAAGTGAGCTACCCCATTTTTTTGGATATTTTTTAAGTAAATTTATTCCTGAACGAAACGGTCAATTACCACACAACTTGGTAGTCTATGTAAAAACTGATTTAATTTTTTTAACTTTTCCTAAACAGTGATCCAACAGTACCTAATAATTTTGGTGGTCTCGTATTATCAGCCTCTATCTTCCGAGCATTTTGATGTTACGTTTACAGGAATCGGTCAAGAAATTAGAGATCTGGAAGCAAAATTGCTTTGTAAATAAGGTCACTAAAATTTCTTATCGGTAGGTCCTTTTTTATTTCTGAACCAATCTTTGCGTATGATACATTAAAATGCTCAATACGCCAAGCGTAACCAAAGCATAACATTTCTGGCTCCGACGCAGTTCACATTTCACTTTTTTCCACTCTTACAACTTTCGTTTGTGAGATATTATACCCTAAATCAGATGGCACACGTGGCATAAGCTCTGCTCTACGATTTTTACTGAGACAGCGTCAAAATCATCTGTGGTGGTGTGAGAAAATTCGCCTGAATCCATGGACTTGCGAAATAACTGGCATTTATACAAAAAATCATCCTGACGCCAATGGTGATATTTTAACAAAAATGAAAAAACCGTCTCGGCATAAATGTTCAACTCAACTTGATATCAGGTCACCTACAGGTTTGATCATAAAAAGGAAAATTTATGAAAAACTATTTTTGCACGGCCCTGATTGTGCTCGGTGGTAATCTAGGGTACAATGACGTACAAGGTTCGAAAAGGCCAATATTTGTTGCCTCATAGCAAATTTGGTGGCTATGGTTCAAATCGGGTAGCAACGTCAAAACAAAAATCAGAAAAAGTACAAATTTATGGAAAAAATCATATCTCGGAAACTAAAGAGAAATTTAAAAAACTAGGAAATTACTTTTTTTGGCTTTAGCTGATATTTCGTGTCATTAAAATTTTTTTGAAAAAATCTTACGGGAAATGGGACCCGTGCACACTTTCGCACTTTTGTTATACTTGCGTTGGAGCCACCCTGTGAAGCTATCTGTTAAGCGCAGGACAACAGGGAAACCAAACATTAAAAGAGGATAATCAAAGCTATATCACATAAAAAATTGTGTGGAAATTGACCGTTTCGTTTAGGAATAAATTTACTTTAACAATGTCCAAAAAATGGGGTGGCTCACTTCAATTTTTGAGCAGTTTATTTATGAAAAAGTATTTTAGGCATAAACTGATCTTTAAACACATTGTGCAAATCTCAATGTAATGGTCGCAAGTGTCAAAAGCTTGTCAGTTGACTTACTTGATTCAGTGGCATCGAATTTGTTGGTTATTTGTAATTTATATGTAGGTAGTCTTTAATGAATAGTTTTATAATTTTCTGGTTGTGAATGAGAAGTATGTAAAAAATATAGTGTCTTGTCTTTACTTATATGATATTTATTTTTTTTTTGGTTTAACCAATATTAAACATTTTGGTTTTGCCAGATCATATATTATAATCTATAATCTTTGGCCAGATCCTAAAGTAGACCAGTCATTAAAGCGAAAAAAAAGACGCAATTTTGACTTATATATGTTGTTTACATTGGAGTATTAAAAGAAATTTGAGTTTTCGACTTTGGGTGGGGGGGCTCCCCCCACCATCTTAGATTTAGTGTGCACAAAAAGGTTTTTTTTAATTACCTAGTCCCTGTACATTCTAGAAAAAAAAGTTTTGGCCAAAAAATAAAATTTCGTAGAAAATCGCCTGTGCACGTTTTTTTGTCAGATGAATAGTTTTCAAGTTATGACGCTAAACATTTCGCCGCCATTTTGGATTTTGAACCATTTTTTTATTTAGTGGCCTTTAACCTCGGAACTGCTTATTTTTGAGAGTAATAATATAAAATAAAGACCAAGTAATGGCCTATAAAATGAGATATTACCGAGTTCTCTGGGAAGTACTTTTGCTGAGATAAAATTTCCTACAAAAACGCGTTTACACATTTTTTTGTCAGACGAATGGTTTTTGAGTTACGACGCTAAACATTTCGCCACCATTTTGGATTGTGACCAATTTTTTTTTCTACTGGCCTTTAACTTTAAAACTGCTTATAGCATATAAAATGAGACATCATTGAGTTCTCCCTGTAGTACCTTTGCAGAGATACGAACCCTGAAGTGTTAGCAGTAAACCCTTTTCTTATGTTTCCATAGTATATGCAAAATAAACCGAAATTATTCAGTTTTATGTCATTTTCTCAAAAGGTAAGCATTTTACAGAAAGAATCAACTTTATTATAGAAAATTAAATTATTTTTTAAACGATGTATCATCGAAGTGGACAAAGTCCACGGTTAGTACAATAACCTTCGGTTTTTTACTATGTTAAAAGTGCTTACGTATTTGGGTTATTTGTATTGATTGTTTAATATCGTTTGCTAATTATTATAATAAATCATAATTGCAAAGTCAATCGTTGCGTTCACATATACACAAACGTCATATGGCAACCCTGCCAAAAATTCCGGGTTCAAAATTGGTATTGTGTATAGCTTTAGGCGAACATTTCTAAATAGTGAAAAAGTAGTAGCTACGTAGTTAAAAGAAAAATGACGCGAAAAAGTTACCTTTAAAACTGAAACGAAAACACCCAATGTAAAATGGGGAAAAGTGTCTCAAAAGAAAGTGATGTGTCCAGTACGGGTACCTCAAACTTTATCGTTGATGAGCAAAATCTAAAAGCCTCTACTGAAATTAAAGTTCTAATGTACATTTCGACATTGTGTTTAATAATTATTACGGCACTAAAAGTGAGAAAAGCCTATCGTAGAGGGCTAAAAAGAGACATTAGCAGAAGCATTTATTTAAAACCACCCCAGACCGGACCTTCTGACAACTGTTGATATGGATATGGATAAACGGCTGATAAGTAAATTACCTATACAAAAAAAAATCTGCCGAAAAACTGTAAGTAATTTATGTTGTTACTAACTACTTACTCTGCCTGCTTGATTCCTGACTGGTATTCTGTTTTGCTGACGAAATGATTTTGATAAATGATATGAAAGGTGACGCCAAGTTACCGAGAAAATGTTTTTAATTCAACGAAAAAAGAAGATAATAAACAGACTTTAAATTTAATTTTTAAATTGCTTTGTTTTTTTTTAAATTGGTAGATATAGCTTAGATAGGTCAGTTATGTTTTATTTTATATTTTAATGGTTAATGAATTCAGCTAAACTAGAAGTTAAGGTTACGTGGGAGGAAATTTTAGCCAAGTTGTCTAATATAAAAGATGAAGTAATTAAAGAGTCCAAGAGAGTTTTGGAAAAAGCAATTCCTAAGTTGCAAACTATCAGGAATCAAGTAAGTAATTTACTAATTTTATTTAACGAATTTATTTTAACGGTTAAAAGCATTTATAAGGATCTTGACGATAAAAAATATAGCAATTATAATAAACCCTTATTTAATACCATACGAGATAGAGTTGTTAGGTCATACCAGGTTTTACAAGTTGTTTATAAAATCCCTACCAGTGTTTTGATAAAAATAGAACCATTGGTAAAAGGCGAACTGACCATAATTGACATAACCGACGACGAAAGTAACAGTGACAGTGAGGAACAGTTAGAACATTTACAAACTTTGTTAAAATCTGCATACATCATGCCTCTCTCTACTTCAGAATTTATTGGTTTCGCTAGCAAAATCCTGCCGAACGAGTTCGACGGTTCTGTAGATAAGTTAACCTCATTCTTGGATGCGTTGACCTTGTTAAAGGCAAATCTCGATACGCATAAGGGAACTGCGGTTGCTTATGTCAAAACCAGACTGACGGGAACGGCTAGAGATTTGATAGGTGATACTAATACATTAGATGAAATTTGTACAAAACTGAAAAATGGCATCAAACTTGACAGCTCCGAATCCGTTTCTTCCAAAATTATTAATCTCAGACAGCGTCATAATGACTCGAGCTACTTGACAGAACTTGAGAGCTTAAGAAAATTGAAAAGGGCTTATATTAGCGAAGGAGTACCAGAAGAAGCTGCAGAGAATTATACTAAAAATACAACTGTCAAATCTATAATTAAAAATTCTAGCTCGGAGAAAGCTAAAATAATTATGGAAGCATCTAGCTTTCAGATTGTTCAGGATGTTCTAACAAAATACGTCAAGATCAGCGCAGAAAATGCCTCCAGCGCAAACGTGTTGTTTACTCATCATCGAGGTGCACACCGCACTAGAAATAACTTTCGAGGAAGAAGGAATTTCGGCGGTCCTAATAATTCTTATTCGAATTCTACAAGAAATTTTTCAACATATTCGAATGATAACAATTTTTACCGCCAAAACAGATATCAACCCAGATTTGAGCCAAATAATCAGCAAAGAAGCTTTCAACAAAGTGCAAATTTTTCACACAGAGGTAGGCCTAGTAGATACGTAAGAGCCCACGATGTTGAGCAAGGCCAGGGAAACCAACAGGAGCCTCAACAAGGTCCTTTGGGGCACTCCTAAAAATTTTTAATATGGACCTAACGCTTTCAAATTTTGTAATAGTGCAGACCGATATGACAGAAATGCAAAATGTCACTTTATTAGTTGATACAGGAGCTGACATTTCATTATTCAAGAGAAGCAAATTAGACCCGCAACAAATTGTCAACAAATCTAACATCTCCAGAATCAAAGGAGTTACCGAAGGCTATACGAACTCTTTAGGTACTACTAAGGCAAATATTTTAGTGGACGACTAAATGTTTATGCACGAATTTCATATAGTAGGTCAAGATTTCCGGATACCTGCCGACGGGATTCTCGGAAGAGATTTTATTTCAAAATATCATTGCCAGCTAGACTATCATGATTGGACAATGACCTTAAAAACACTTGACGGCGACATCATTTTGCCAATATATAATAGTCCAGAAGATGACGTTATCACTATTCCACCTAGATGTGAAGTAATACGAAAATTAAATTCCCTTGCACGCTTACAACAGGATTCAGTAGTTCAAAATGGAGAAATAGCATCAGGAGTTTTTGTTGCCGGAGCGATAGTATCATGCCAAAGTCCATACGTAAAAATCTTAAATACAAATTTTGCAAGTATCACAATAAAAAATCCAAAAATTTCCTGCACTAATTTAAGCGCAGAAACGCACATGGCCGGCCCATGCGGTAATAATAGTAAACAAAATAGAAATACGATATTGTTACAGGAATTGATCACAAGCGCAATACCAGATTTTGCAAAACAAAACGTAATTAACTTGTGTCAAGAATACTCTGTTATTTTTGCACTGGACAGTGATCCTTTGACAGCAAATAATTTTTGTCAACAAAAATTACGATTGACAGATAATACGCCAGTTTACGTAAAGAACTATAGAACACCTTACTCACAGATCAATGAAGTAAATGCACAAGTAGAAAACATGCTAAAGGATAATATAATTGAACCATCGCAGTCAGAATTTAATAGTCCAATATTACTCGTACCGAAAAAGTCAATTAATGGAGAGAAAAAATGGAGGCTAGTTCAAGATTTCAGACTTATTAATAAAAAACTTTGTGCTGATAAATTTCCGATAAAAAGACTAGATCAAATTCTGGATCAATTGGGAAGAGCAAAATGGTTCTCCACATTGGATTTAAAAGCCGGGTTTCACTAAATTCCATTGGAGGAAAGTTCTAGGGACATTACTTCTTTCAGCACAAGCTCAGGATCGTACCGTTACACTAGACTTCCATTTGGGTTAAAAATTTCTCCTAATAGCTTTCAAAGGATGATGACCATAGCTTTTGCCGGGATAACCCCCGAGAAAGCATTTCTATACATGGACGATTTAATTGTGTATGGCTGTTCAGAAGGCCATATGCTAGAGAATCTGAAAAGCGTATTTGAAATTTGCAGAAAATATCAACTAAAGTTAAATCCAAGAAAATGTGTGCTATTCCAAAACAATGTCACATACCTCGGTCATAAAATTACGTCAGAGGGAGTCTTGCCTGATGAATCCAAATATACGGTAATTAGAAATTATCCTACACCTAAGTCAGCTGATGAAGTAAAACGACTCGTCGCATTTTGTAATTACTATAGACGCTTTATAAGGAATTTCGCTGAATTGGCCAGACCTTTTTATAAATTAATGAAGAAAGGCGCTACATTTACATGGGATACAGAGTGTTCAAAATCTTTCGAAATGTTTAAAAGGGAACTACTTAATCCAAAAATTTTGAAATACCCTCAATTTGACAGGCCCTTTGTCCTTACCACAGACGCCAGCATGGGATCGTGTGGAGTAGTTTTAAGCCAAGATTTTGATGGAGAAGACTTGCCTATTTATCTCGCTTCGAAAAATTTTACAAAAGGCGAAAAAAATAAATCAGTTATTGAGAAAGAATTAGCCGCTATACACTGGGCAATAAATTATTTTCGACCTTATTTGTACGGTACAAAATTTTTGGTGCGAAGTGACTATCGTCCTCTGGTATATCTTTTCTCTATGAAAAATCCATCCTCAAAATTGACAAGAATGAGATTAGATCTCGCCGATTACGATTTCTCAATTGAGTTTATCCCTGGTCATTTGAACAGCGTCACAGATGCATTATCTAGGATTTCTATTGATGATTTGAGAAATATTAACGAAAAATCGTCTCAAATTTTACATGTCACAAGGTCAATGACAAGAAATCAGCGTTTACCGGAGAGTAACAAAAATTATCAACAAGTTCAACCACCTTCAATGACGTCAAAAATATAGCAAACCAATGATAATTACGATTTATTTACAGTTCCTATATTAAAGTTTATAATTAAGCCAAATTATCTATGGATAATTATGGAAAAGTTTGGAAAAAAGAAATTAAGTTTAAAAAATAAGATAATTTTCACTAATGGCAATTTTTCTCTCGGGAAAGTGTTGGCCCATTTTTAAAGTCAAATAATAACATGGTTTACGCCGTCACCATACAGTGTGAACTAAGCAAATATGTGGTTATTGCACCGGTGCCAAATAAAGAGGCTGTGACAATAGCAAAAGCGATAATGGACAATTTTATCTTAATTTATGGCCCCATGAAAGAAATTAGAAGCGACATGGGAACAGAATACAGAAACGAGGTAGGGCAGTTGTCAAATTTGTTAAATATCAGTCAAAAATTTTCAACTGCTTATTATCATGAGAGCATCGGAGGTTGCGAGAGAAACCACAGAGTTTTAAATGAATATCTAAGATCTTACATTAACGATGCGCAAACTGATTGGGATCAGTGGGTTAAATTTTACGCGTTTTGTTATAATACAACTCCTGGAGTTTATCACGATTACACTCCTTTTGAGCTTGTCTTTGGAAGAAAATCAGAACTTCCAGACGATGTCACAAAAAAATTGATCCTTTGTATAACAGGGACGCATACTACAGGCAAAGATTGCACATATCACATCAAAGGGCTGGAGATTTTTTAATGAAAGTTAAAGAAAATCGTAAATCGTAGAATCCAGGCGACTTAGTAATGATAACGAACGAAAATCGTACTAAATTTGACCCTTGGTGTAAAGGTCCTTTCACAGTAATAAGTACTAATAGTGTAAACTGTACTGTTAAAAGTAAAAATGGTAAATAACTCACGGTGCATAAAAACCGCGTTATTAAATATAATATTTAAAAAAAAAAATTAATCTGATTAAAATATTTTAAGATTTTCTTATGTACTTAATATGTACCTAATTTTAAATGTTTTTATGTTTTTATGTTATTATTTATATTTTATTCATATTCGCGCGAACATCTTTTATATAGGGTGTGTGTGATGTCATATAGTCATTCTTATATCTTATTTTATTTTAAAACTATATTTTAATTCTTATGTTATAAATTAAATCATTTTAGTTTTACGTTATTGTAGTATACCTTTGCAGAATCGGTAAAGTTATAGTTTGATTGAATGTCATTCATTCTGCAGATGAATTCCATTCTTGCGAAAGGGGAAGATGTGGTAAAATAACCTTAGGTTTGTTGCTATGTTAAAAGTGCTTACGTTTATGGGTTACTTGTATTGATTGTTTAATATCGTTTGCTAATTATTATAATAAATCATAATTGCAAAGTCAATCGTTGCGTTCACATATACACAAACGTCATACTTAATGGGCATCCATAAATTGGGGTTATTTTTTAAGATCACGAAAAGAAATAAGATTTTTTTTAGGTTTTATTCAGTTTTCAAAAAAAACTAAGCATTTTAGAGAAACCTGTTAAAACAATTTTTTTAGAGAAAATAATATGTTCAATCAAACGGCGTATCACAAAGTTGTGTTAAAGCTATTATTGACCCTCCAGGGGCGTCCGCATATCGAGGTTATTTAATTTCTTATTTGTTTTATTCCATTTTCTTAAAAACTAAGCTTTCTAAAAAATATTGTTGAACTCAACAGTGTTGAAAATAAAATAATCTTTAAAACTATATGCATCTAGTGGGATTTTGTTAACGGGGAACACTCAAAGAATCTACGCATATTTAGTGATTTTTTTTAATCACAAAAAATAGGTATTGTTATCATAAGTATTTTACCAATTTTTTTAAAAACCAAGCTATACCGGGAAAAACTTTTTCCACATTTAGGGAACCAGGGGCATCAAAATACTGAATTGAAAAAAAAATTATCATGCGTATATTTTTTGACCATGTTCCGTTAACTAAAATACACTATATACATATCGTTTTAAAGCTAATTATATTTTTAACAAAATAGATAGATAGATTTTTCAGAAAGCTTAGTTTTTAAGCAAATTAAATATATTAAAGACAAACATTTTAAAAAATTATTAGAAAAAAATAACCTCAATATGCGGACGCCCCTGGAGTGTCAATAATAGCTTTAACATCAATTTGTGATACGCTGTTTAAAAGAACATTTTATTTTCTCTGAGAAATATATTTTAACACTTTTCCTAAAACGCTTAGTTTTTTTGAAAACTGAATAAAACCTAAAAAGACATGATTTTTTTCGTGATCTTAAAAAACCGAACCGAACCCCAATTTATGGATGCCAATTAAGTGCTAACTGTAGACTTGGTCCACTTGGGTGATATATGGTTTAAAAGGTAATTTAATTTTCTACAATAAAGTTCATTACACACCTTCTGTAAAATGCATACCTTTTGAGAAATTTAACTGAATAATTTCGGTTTATTTTGCATATATACTATAAAAATACATAGGAAACGGGTGTACTGCTAACAATTTAGGGTTCGTATCTAAGCAAAGGTACTACAAACTCAATGATGTCTCATTTTATATGCTATAAGCAGTTTCAAAGTTTAATTGCCATTAGAAAAAAAATTGGTCAAAATCCAAAATGGTGGCGAAATGTTTAGCGTTATAACTCAAAAACCATTTGTCTGACAAAAAAACGTGTAAAACCGTTTTTGTAGGAAATTTTAATATCTTCATCTTTTGTTTAAAACCTTTTTATCTAAAATATAAAATAACCAACTAATTTAAAAAAAACCTTTTTGTGAACACTAAATCCAAGATAGCGGGGGGAGCCGCCCCCCTAAGGTCAAAAACTTAAATTTGTTTTTAGGACTTCAATGTCAACAACATACGTCAAAATCGCGACTACACCACCTTTTGCAAGCTAAAATTCTATAATGACTGGAATAAAGCACTTTCAAAAGGAATAGGTGTTTTTTCCATTTTACCTGAAATGGGTTTACCCAAATTGAAAAGGAATGGACTTTTACCGACAAATTTTATTTTCGGCTGTAGTTTTTTTTGTTCCTTTGTTCGATCTTTGTGATTTTGGTCTCCATCGATAGGTAAGGCTTGTAAAATTCAAGATGGCACATGATTTTAAAATTTAGCCATTTTTTAGATCCCCACCAAAATTTTGTGCGCCACTGTACTTTATTTTAAACATTGACTAAAACGCCACATCTTTGCCGTGGAAAAAAATTGGTTGGGAAATAATAAAATTCTACCTATACGAATTAGGTGCTATGGTATTTAACCCTTTGTTTAACGTAGGCAAAAAACTTGCTAATAATACACGGGCCTTAGTCGTAAATCTTTGAGTCTACGTCTTACGCCTAAATCATTTTTTGTTGTAGTCTGCAGAGTTTTTTACCCAACTGCAGCACAGCGAAAGGAAGGGTAATGTTTTTGGATTGAGATATGTATGCAAGTATGTAAAAATTATTGAAGTAATATCCCACCTCCCAGATTATTCCAGGTGTGTTAATAACGTTACAAGTGTTCTCACTGTATGTTTTATTATACAAGTGTATGTTATTGAATTAATTTATTGTCAAGTTAGTCAACTAAAAAGATTTTGAATGTCAAATTAATATAAATTATTTTACCTACAAAAAACTAGATTTTTTCATCAGGTTATGGGCCTATCATGCTGAAATAGTAAGCAGAGGTCAGTAAAAGTAGTTTTTTGAAGAGGAAGGTAGTTAAATAAAATAAAAATATGGATCTAGCAAAGCATATTAAACCACTAACTGGTGATACAGATTGGCCTATTTGGAAAAATAAAATGCGTGATATGCTTGATTATCATGAAGGTGCCTTAGACGTCATTGATGGTAAGCTAAAAAAGCCTGATCCTTTAGCTGAGGTTGCAACGGAAGATCAGAGAAAGCAACACAAGTTGGAATCTGATTTGTACCGAAAGGCAAACAGTTATGCTAAGTCAATAATTACAAGTGCAATAAGTGATAATGTTTATCAGAAAATAATGAATAAAACAACGGCATATGAAGCATGGGAAGCCTTAAAAAATCAATTTCAAGCTTCGGCAAAAGATCAGCTGTTCAAAATTTGTACAGATTTCTTTGGTTTTAATTGGTTAGAAGGTGAAGATGTTTCCACGCATATAGCGAAGCTAAGAAGTCTATTTACAGAGTTAAATAATGGACTAAAAGCAAAAGGCGAGAATAGTCTTCCAGAACTAATGGTGGTATGTGTAAAATTCTCCATATTTTACCTCAATGGTTCGATACATTTAAATCAAGTTGGATGTTACTTTCAAAAGAGACAAATAAAACGCTTGACGAGTTGACAGTTCAATTATGCATGTTCGAAAGAAATTTTGCAAAAAGTAAAGATAGCAAAATTGATCAAGAAGCATTGATTACAGAAAAACATGCTAAAGGACCTAAAAGTAAGAGTAGTAAGTGTAATTACTGCGGATTGAATGGACATTGGGTGAAAACATGTAAAAAGTGGATTGCAGATGGAAGACCGCCGAAAAACCAGAAAAAGACATTTGCTGAAAATACCAAACAACAAGCAAATACAGCATTATTATCCTTAGATGAAGAAGTTTTGGTAACAGAGCAAGAGACGTCTATATGGTGGGTGGATAATGGAGCAACAAAGCATGTTACAAACACACCAATATATTTCACAGAATTTGAAAGTTTTGAGTCGCCATGTAGCATAAAAGCCGCAGGAAAAGAAGTGTTAAGTGCTGTTGGAAAAGGTACAATTCAGTTTGTAAATTCAGTTAAGAAAAGTTCAGTTGAAGAAGAAATCGTTTTATTAAAAGACGTATGGTATGTACCTGGTATATCAAAGAATTTGTTTTCAGTACTTGCAGCCCATGACAGAAATGCAAACAGTACTTTTAGATCCACACGCACAAGATGCTGCTTTAAAGTTGGAAAAACAATGATAAATGGTAACAGAGAGGTTGGTGGGAGTTTATATAAGCTGAATATTAAACCCATCATTCCAGAAACAGAAATCCATTGTAACATTGCAGAAGCAGACAGTTCTATGCTTCAACTTTACCATGAGAGATGGGGGCATCAAGACAAAAGGTATGTAAAAGCAAAATTACAAAAAGAGATGGGCATTACAGTCAAACTGAATAATGAGATTTGTGAACCATGTATTTATGGTAAGACGCACCGTTTACCATTTGGTACTCGACAAAAGGCAACAAAACCTGGAGAGTTAGTTTCAGCAGACCTAGTTGGACCTTTTGATTCTTCTTTTCAAGGAAAAAGGTATCTATTGATTTTTAAAGACAGTTATACTCAGTACAGAATTGGTTATTTGATAAAAGAAAAGTCAGAGACCAAAGAAATGCTAAAGAATATGTTAGCACTTGTCGAAAATTCAGGCCATAAAATCAAAGAGTTATTGACAGATGGTGGTGGCGAATTCGACAACAAAGACGTTAAATCTATACTTGCGAGCAAAGGTATCACGTTTAGACTAACAGCTCCATACACACCAGAACAGAACGGAGGCAGTGAACGTGAGAATCGTACGACAGTCGAAATGGCAAGAACGTTAAAATACTCGCGCTCAGAAGTAGAATTTCCAAAGGAAATGTGGGCTGAGTTAGTAAGCACATCTATTTATGTCCTAAACAGAACTGGAAAATCGTCAGTAGAGAATGTAAGTCCTTTTGAATTATGGTATGGAAAAACACCTAGAATTAAGCACCTAAGGATAGTAGGTTCGGCTTGTTATTTTCATGTTCCATTTCAAAAAAGGAGAAAAATGGACAAAAAGGCAATAAAAGGCTATTTGGTAGGTTACGATGGTGATGAAAGATATAGAATTTGGGTTAAACAGCAAAACAAAGTCTATGTTTCAAGAGATGTAAAATTTCAAGAGTATCTTAAAGTTTGTGCTCAAAAATCCAGTATTTCTGATCATTCCAGTATAAGCACCGAGAGTAACACCAGAATCCCAATTATTCCTCCAAATACTTGCATTCAAGATTCAAGACAAGATATTTCAGAAAGTCAAGTGGAAGAAGAAGAAAATGACGAAGAAGATGAACAACAAGATGAAGATCAAGAAAGACATGTTACTGACATAAGCGAAAGTGAAGAAACAGATGAAGAAGAACCAAGTACTTCATACAATCTCAGAAATCGTCAAACTTTACAAAAGCCTAAAAGATTTCAAGATGAATGTATCAGCATAGCTGAAGATATTATTTGTAATATTGACACTCCTCAAACTTACAAAGAAGCACTTGAAACTAGGGAAAGCTATGAATGGAAAAGCGCTATGGAAAGTGAAATCAATTCGTTAAAAGAAAATCAAACTTGGACGTTAGAAAAATTGCCTAATGATACCAAAGCGCTACCCTGTAAGTGGGTTTATCGAGTGAAATCTAACCCAGATGGTACAGTAGACAAATTTAAAGCAAGGTTAGTTATAAAAGGCTTTGCTCAGCGTCAAGGAGTTGATTATAATGAGACGTTTAGTCCAGTGGCCACTCTTTCCACGATTAGATCTGTTTTAAGTGTTGCAGCCAGTGAAAATATGCATCTAAAACAATTTGACGTTGTGACGGCATTTTTATACGGAGAATTAGAAGAGATTATCTTTATGAATCAACCAGAAGGCTACACTGATGGAACAGACAGAGTTTGTAGATTAAATCGTAGTTTATATGGACTTAAACAAGCTCCAAGATGTTGGAATAAGAGATTCAACGACTATTTGTTAAAACTAGAGTTTAAAGTCAGTGAAGCTGATCCATGTCTTTACATTAGAGAGAAAAATAAAGAGAAAATGTTCCTAGCACTATATGTCGATGACGGACTGCTTGAAGAGGCTTTAGATAGGTTGCTTCAAGATTTGAAGAGAGAATTCAAAATTACTCCTAAACCAGCTAATTTTTATTTGGGTCTTGAGATAAAGCAGACAGAAATTGCATAAAAATTAGCCAAAAAAGCTACACAGAGAAGATTTTGCAAAAATTTGGATTTTCAGAATGCAGACCCGTAGCGACACCAATGCTAAAACCAGCAGAGATACTTCAAACAGGGAAAGAGAATTCCAAAGTAGATTTTCCTTATAGACAAGCCATAGGAACTCTAATTTATCTCATGGTAGGAACTAGACCCGATATAGCTTATAGTGTGGGCTATTTATCAAGATATTTAGAAAATCCTACTTAAGAAAATGTAGTTCAAGTAAAAAGAGTTTTCCGATATCTTGCTGGTACCAGAGATTTAGGAATAACCTACAATTTCATGAAAATTCCGGAGATGAAATGTTACAGTGATGCAGACTTCGGAGGCTGTACAAAGACTGGCAGATCAACCTCTGGAGTTGTTTTTACATTTGCCAATGGGGCAATTTCATGGATTAGTCAGCGACAAGCTTTAGTAGCAACCTCTACAACAGAAGCTGAAATAATAGCAGCTAGTGAAGCAACCAAAGAACTTATTTGGCTAAGCAGACTATATAAAGAAATTTGGAAGTTTAGATATGTTCCTATTCTTCAAGATAACTCTGCTGCAGTTAGACTGGCTCATAATCGAGAGTTACATCGCAGAACTAAGCACATAAGCATAAAACATTTTTTTGTTAGAGAAAAAGTTTTAGAAGGTGCTATTGCAGTTCGGCAAATACCAACAGAAATACAGTTAGCAGATGTTATGACGAAACCACTAGCAAAAACTCGTTTGCAGATTTTTAGAAATCAAATGGGTGTTTTGTAACTGTTATTAACAAGGGAAAGTATTGAAGTAATATCCCACCTCCCGGATTATTCCAGGTGTGTTAATAACGTTACAAGTGTTCTCACTGTATGTTTTATTATACAAGTGTATGTTATTGAATTAATTTATTGTCAAGTTAGTCAACTAAAAAGATTTTGAATGTCAGATTAAAATAAATTATTTTACCTACAAAAAACTAGATTTTTTCATAAAAAATGTATGTTTGTGTCACGCTCGAGGCTAAACAGCTAAACCGATTTTAACGAGAAAGGAGTCGTTGAATTGCTACTGATCCCGACGGTGCTATAGGCTTTTTTTTTTAAACAGGAATCAACATGGCGGTCTTCAGACACCATTTTGTCACATGATGTAGGCTATAAGGCATACAAATTATCTAAATTTCAGGAGATTTTAAGGAAATTCTTTTGATCACCCATTGCAAATATTCTCTAATTTGCTGTAATTACTTTGTAGTCCTCCCTGCTCCCACCCATCGCCCCTCCTGTCATTCCCCCCACCCTATTCAAAAACCATATTCGCATAATTTTATCAATTTCAAAAAATCTTTCTGCATACACTTTTAGATGTTTCTTCCAACACCATTTTACTAGTTCCTTCCCCCCCGTCTCTACCTCTCTCTTCCCCGCCCTCCTTATTATAGTGATAGTTGTAACTCTAAAACTTTCACAAATATAAAGCAATTTAAAAAGTTCTTTCTGCACACGTTTTTTCCAACATAATTTTACAAGATTTCCCTCCATCTCCCTCTCTTTTCCTTACGTAATAGTTGTAGCTATACCTTTCACAAATTAGAGCGATTACAAAAATTCTTTCTGCACACGCTTTAAGACGTTTTTTTAACATTATTTTACTAGTTCCCCCCTCCCTCACCCTTCTTCTCTCTTCTCCCCCACTTTCCTTAGGGAGGTCCTTAAATTACGTATCGCAAAAATTCAGGATTTTTGACCCGCCCTCCCCCCTTGTAACGCATTTTCAAGAAAAAACACATTAAAAAAACATTGAGTGTAGGCAAGGCCGGGCTATCAAAACGGACGGGCTACGATCCTCCACTTTGTTGACGTCACATCCGGGGCTGATTTTTTTTGATGGTCACATTACGACACAGCTGATTGTTTTTAAAATATTAAAGTTGAAATGACGGTTCATGAATATTTGATTTTTTTATTAAATAAAGCCGGTTTTGAGATTGTTTTTACTATATTCTTTTAGAACAATTTTTTTAAATCTATAGTAATCCTTAATTTTTCAGAGCCGCTTCATTAGCCTACACAAAAATCAAGTTTAAAGCAGAAGCGAATGTGACAATCACAGATGACAAAGTCAAATACATGTCAAATATAACAGTTGGCATGTGGCACATGGCGGGTAATTTAAATTCAAAATAAGAAATGCTAAATCTTGAAGATTTTAACCTTTTAATCATGTTGCTTCCTTACAAAACTTTGGTGGAATATCGGGATGGTGTCTAAAAATATTTCACTGAAATTTCGCGGAAATCTGTAGTGCTATTTTGAAAATATCATAATGAAACGTCTGACCTCCCATAAGACCCAATGTAAAATTCAGCCCCCGGAGAACAGCTGATTTATTCAGGGTCGTGGCCTCTATTTTATTGTTGGCCTTGCTATACCTTTAATAAATATAGAGCAATTTCAAAAAAAATTTCTGCACACGCTTTAAGATTTTTTTCTACACCATTTTACTAATTTCCTCCTTCCTCTCTCCTCCTCCTCAATAGAAGGTAACACTGTTCGCGGCCGTAGAAAATCTAAACATACTTTTTGGGTAAAGCTAAATGAATGGTAAATGCATAGTGCTTTTTATAAGGCTAAATATGAATTAAACCTAAAAGTTGGAAATAAAAAAGAAATTAATAAAGAAAACACCCAATAAGGCGCTGACTGTGACGTTGCACGGCACCCCGACACAAAATATGATTCCGGAACGTACCAACAACTAATCTAATCGTGTTATTGACTGAACTTATACATTATGATCCGATTATTTACCATCTCTTTTTAAACTAATGTATTAGTAAGGGCGCTTAATAATACTAAACACACATGAGTTTAATAACTAAACATTGGTCTACTCGTTTTATTTACTAAACCGGAATGGGACAACTGGGCGCCGCCAACTCGGCGCCGCCAACTGGGCGCCGCCAACTTGGCGCCGCCAACTGGGCGCCGGGCCAACTCGGCGCCGGGCCAACTCGGCGCCGGGCCAACTCGGCGCCGCCAACTGGGCGCCGGCCAACTCGGCGCCGGACTAAAATTTTTTTTTTTGATAAAATGTGTGGATGAAAAATAAAATATATTATTTATATAATAACATCTTAAAAAAATCCTTTACGCAATTTTTTACAACCTTTTATATTTAGCGTCAGATATTCTGTCTAACTAACTATCTATCAAATCTTGTGAAGCGTTTTTGACACACTTCCCATTATCCGATTTGGATGAAATTTGGTATTCACATAGGGGTCCGATAACAATACAACATTAAAAAAAAAATATCCTCCCACCTCTACCACCACCCCTTCCATAGAAAATGCGTTTTTGACACCCTTCCCATTATCCGATTTGGATGAAATTTGGTATTCACATAGTGGTCCGATGACAATACAACAATAAAAAAAAATCCTACCACTCCTACCCCCACCCTCATCTATAGAAAAATGCATTTTTGACACACTTCCCATAATCCGATTTGGATGAAATTTGGTATACATATAGTGATCCGATGACAATACAATATTAATAAAAAAATATCCTCCCACCTCTACCCCCACCCCCTTTCATAGAAAAATGTTTTTGACACACTTCCCATTATCCGATTTGGATGAAATTTGGTATTCGCATAGTGGTCCGATGACAATACAACATTAAAAAAAATTTCCTCCCACCTCTACCACCACCCCTTCCATAGAAAATGCGTTTTTGACACCCTTTCCATTATCCGATTTGGATGAAATTTGGTATACATATAGTGATCCGATGACAATACAATATTAAAAAAAAAATATATCCTCCCACCTCTACCTCCACCCCCTTTCATAGAAAAATGAGTTTTTGACACACTTCCTATTATCCGATTTGGATGAAATTTGGTATACATATAGTGATCCGATGACAATACAATATTAAGAAAAAAATATCCTCCCACCTCTATCCCCACCCCCTTTCATAGAAAAATGAGTTTTTGATACACTTCCCATTATCCGATCTGGATCAAATTTGGTATACATATAGTGCATTTTCTATGGAAGGGGGTGGGGGTAGGGGTGGGAGGATATTTTTTTTAAATGTTGTATTGTCATGAAACCACTACGTGTGTATCAAATTTTATCCAAATCGGATAATGGGAAGGGTGTCAAAAACGCATTTTCTATGGAAGGGGGTGGGGATAGGGGTGGGAGGATATTTTTTTTTAATGTTGTATTGTCATCGGACCACTATGTGAATACCAAATTTCATCCAAATCGGATAACGGGAAGTGTGTCAAAAACACATTTTTCTATAGAAGGGGTGGGGGTAGGGTAATAGGATTTTTTTTTCAATGTTGTATTGTGATCGGACCACTATATGTATACCAAATTTCATCCAAATCGGATAATAGGAAGGGTGTCAAAAACGCATTTTCTATGGAAGGGGTGGGGGTAGGGTGCGAGGATATTTTTTTTTAATGTTGTATTGTCATCGGACCACTATGTGAATACCAAATTTCATCCAAACCGGATAATGGGAAGTGTGTCAAAAACTTATTTTTCTATGAAAGGGGGTGGGGGTAGAGGTGGGAGGATATTTTTTCCTTAATATTGTATTGTCATCGGATCACTATATGTATACCAAATTTCATCCAAATCGGATTACGGGATGTGTGTCAAAAACTTATCATCGGATCACTATGTGCATACCAAATTTTATCGGGAAGTGTGTCAAAAACACATTTTTTCTATAGAAGGGGTGGGGGTAGGGTGGGAGGATATTTTTTTCTTAATGTTGTATTGTCATGGGACCACTACGTGTCTCAAAAACGCTTCACAAGATTTGATAGATAGTTAGTTAGACAGAACATCTGAAGCTAAATAAAAGCTTGAAAAAAATATTGCGTAAAGGATTTTTTAAAGATGTTTTTATATAAATAATATATTTTATTTTTCATCTACACATTTTATCAAAAAAAAAAATTTTGTCCGGCGCCGAGTTGGCCGGCGCCCAGTTGGCGGCGCCGAGTTGGTCCGGCGCCCAGTTGGCCCGGCGCCCAGTTGGCGGCGCCGAGTTGGCGGCGCCCAGTTGTCCTAGACCGTTACTAAACTCATATATTGTCATCCAGCTACTTACTCTCTCTTTTTAACTCAAAGTAGTGGGACGGGTGCAACCAATCTAAAACAGTCATGCGATTTTGACAATCAACGTCAATGAATTTTCTGATGCACACAGTGGGCTCGCAGATCTAATTTTTGGCCAAAAAGGGTTAAATTAAAAACATATTGAAACTTCTTAATACCATTACAAAAAAGAGTAGATAGTCCAGCAGGCCTTGAAAAAACTATGATTTAATTGACGTAACTTTCAGTTATTTTTTAGAAGTGTCATTTCTCCTTTCAAAGGAACGCATTAAAGTACCATATTTGTATGGCGGTTTGATCCAGATTTTAAGCCATTATACGACAATATTTTATGTTGTATAAAATTCGCATAAAATAAATCTAAAAAAAGGTAGGGGAAAGGGGGGCGCAAAATCGGGTACGCGGGTAAAACGTGATATCGCAGTTTTAAGTAAATTGCGCAAAAATAAAACCTTTTAATATCAGATGTTTTATCCCTATAACTGGTTCAACTCTCTGCAATATAATTGGTGCCGGTCGGCTGAGCTTAAGTTGGTTTTTGCTCAACATGTGATGTGCGCTGTTTATTGTAAAAATAACTTGCGCATTTTGTGACAGTAAGTAAATTTTTTACAGACTTTTTAAAGTTTTGTTTACATTGAACGATTAGTGGGTTTATGTATTATTCATAATTAAACGCATCGCCCGTAAGATTAGTCCTTTACTATGTATGATTTTTGTTTGAATTTAACTGGTGCTTTGGGCCAATACGGGGTTTTTTCATGGGGACAAAATGGGGTACCTTGTTATACCTAGTAACCTATACCCCAAAAAAATTTTTGTTTTTTGATAGCATCACTAAAACTCGTATTTTATGTTGTCTTTGCAAAAAATTGACGCAAAATCCGTATAGGAGAGTCGACAGCGATGACTTGGTCGCTGTAATTCTTTACAAATTTTGTAATTACTAAATTTAATTATTATAAATGTATTTACAATATATTACAACTTTTTATTTTTTAAATAAGTATTTTTAACTTGTTTAGTATTTTAATAAATAAGACTGGTCTTACAAAAATATTAATTCTAAATTACACAACCGCCCCGCCCGTTTCGCCACATGGGCACCCCATTTTACCAAAGGCAACTTTTTACAAAAATAAAAATAAAAGTATGATGGAGTTCTAAATCGTTTAAACTGAATACTAGAACATAAAGATTAGACGTATCTAGCCAATTTAATTTCAAATGGTGACCATTTAATAGGAGAAAAGGGCCTATAAAATTAAGTATCCCATTTTGCCCCCCTTTCCCCTAATTAGACTTTCTACCAGTACATTTTGCAGTGGCGCACCCAGGAATGTGTCTTGGGGGGGGGCCGACAGCTACAAAGCGCGCCCTCAAAAAACTTGCGACCAAAAAAAAAAAAGGTAATCGTGTGTGGGGGAGGCCGACAGGTACAAAGCGCGCCCTCCAAAACCTGGCGACCAAAAAAAAAGTCTTTTCGCAACTACGCCACTGCTTGGGGTTGGGGGGGGGGGGGGCCCGAAGCCTCCTGATGTCAAATTTTAAGGTATTTTTTATGTTTTATCATCAAATATGTAGAAAATATATTAAAAAACTAAGGCTTGGGGGGGCCGGGCCCCGGCCCCCCCCCTGGGTGCGCCCATGCATTTTGATTCATTCCAATTTTGATATGTAGACAGGTCAGACAATGGTTTTTGCTAGGCATTTCTGAAATTCTATCAAAATATAGATTTCTTATAAATGTTGGACAAAAATTTTGCTTCCCTCATCAACCATGTTTTAAAAATTTTTATTTTTATAAAAAGTATGTGTACATATTTTTCAAAAATTGTACTTTAAAATCTGCTGCTACAAAAGGTTTTGTCTATTATTTTTAAAGCTCTTTAGGCTAAATTAAACAAATAAATATTGAAAAATATATATTAATAAAATATATAAATAATGTATAAAAATACTAACTATATACTAATTTCAAAAATCAAATAAAAATATGGTCACTCCATGTTCGTGCAACTTTAATTTTAAATTCAAATTTTGCGCCAAATTCCCGTATTCGGAAAACCCACACAATTTCAATTTGATTGGCACAAGCAAAACGCCAGCGCCATCTACGAAAAATGAATCTGCGCAAAAGGCGTAACCAAAAAAGATTCGTCTGTCGTATTCTGTCGAGATCACCACGCAGCATGGTGATAAATTCTATTAACCAAAAAATCCAAGAACATTCTTAGAAAATCAAACTAAACCATTACACAAACAAGTGATTCTAGTGTGGATCGACTGCAACGACTGGGCCAGCGAGAGGAGCTCCTCTGGACGACGGAAACAGCTGAAAAGGTGAGTGCCAATCCTCTATATTGTCTTTGTGTGGCTCGGAAAAATTAATATTTTTACATCGTCCTTTTAAGGATTTTTGCACCCAGATTTTATAAAACGGCCAGCGCTTACAGTCCCGCTGCTCTACCAACCTCAAAATAACAACACTCCATAATAAAAACCAACTGCAATGTCTCAAAAAACAAAAATTACAGATAAAATTAACTTTTACAGGTGGATTGTTTATGAAAGACGAATTAGGTAAAAAAGCTTTTAAGGTAAACGGTTCGATCTTAAATCATCAGCAATTTACCAAACCTGACTTTTAACAAACTAGTATAAAAAAGTGGACGCTTTAAAAATATTTATTTTGTTGCACATAAAAACAAATTTTTCTAGAAAAGTCATTCTTATTTGATTATGCAGTTATTAATTAAACTTGCAGGTTCTTATCCGCTACAAAGTCAGGGTTACGTTTGTATTATTTTCTAGTTTTTGGTAGAGCCATAAAATAATACCGTTTAACTTTTTTTAATATTTTTAATTTTTAGTTTGATTTTTAGCTTATTTTAGTTAGTTCTGTAAACTCCTCATCCTTTTCAACGCAGCTTTTTTCCACATTACACGGTGAGCTTTAACCTTAAATAATCTAAGTTCGCCACAAATCGGTTTATAAATATAGGATAGTCTATAGGATAAAGATTTTGGGTCCGCCGTGCAAGTTAAAAAAATAATAAGCGACGTTAAACACCGCAGAGTTCCAGATTTAATACATATCGGTTCATAAATGTAAAAGTTCTCCATTTCGGATCCGCCATAATATTTTTTCTAGGTTTGAGTGAGAAATCTATCGGCTTTATACACTCGAAAGTTCCAATTTTGATACATATCGGTTCACAAATAGAAAACTCTGCCCTTTTGGATTCGTCATGTAATTTTTAAGTTTGATTTCATAATTATACTCTACGACTTTAGACACGCCAAGGTTCCAAACTTGAAACCAACTGCTAAATAAGTTTTTTTTTTTAATTTAGGTCAAAAATCACAATTAGCGAATATTAGCACTAAATTTCAAACTTACCGGTTCATAAATAGGAAACTTCGCCATTTTGGATTCGCCGTTTTGATTGATAATTACTTCTTTCTCATTTCAAAACAAAATATTGTGACAAACCCTATTTTTCTAATTGTGGTCAAAAATCAGATCCGGGAGCCCACTGTGCAGCGCTATGAGTTGGACAGCAATAAAAAATAAGCTGTGCTTTAAAAAGAGATGCAAATGAGTATGTTCCAAAATTACAATTTATGTCGGGGTGCTAATGTCAACCTACGTCACGAGTCAGCGCCTAATTGCTAAATTTACTTGCAACTACTAGTCGCAGTTGGGCACAAAATTACCCAATAACCTGATTCATGAAAATACAAAACTGTATAGTTTAAGTGCGCTTTGGGCATCAAAACTAAAAGTTGAAGCATGTCGTACATTATTATAGGTATACCTATTAATTTTGTACCCAACTGCGACTAGTAGTTACAAGTAAATTAAGCTGTTGGGTGTTTTTTTTTATTTAATTTTTTTAAATTTAAATATTTTGTACAAAGAAGTTTAAAAAAATGCATTGCTTTAAAAGTACTTTTTGTACTAAAAAGTATGTCTGCTGTCCTGATAAAAGCCGGTGTGCCACCCAGAGATATGAGAGGGGGACCCACTATATCTCTGGTGCCACCGCGATGCCAATAAATGACTTGAAAAAAAACCATGTTTTTTAAATTGATGTTTGTTGGGAAGTAGTCCCGATATCTCTATATTTTCACCGACTTCTTACATCTGGAAACCCCATTAGTTTTTTAATAATTGGGCGTATTAATATTTTGTTACAAAAATATTGGTTAGAAGTTATTGCAGCGAACTATGTTTATTAGTTATAATTTAAATCATTCATGTCCGGTTTGTAGTTTAAAAATAAATAATTTATATAATTATCGTTTTTTAAATTGATGTTTGTTGGGAAGTAGTCCCGATATCTCTATATTTTCACCGACTTCTTACATCTGGAAACCCCATTAGTTTTTTAATAATTGGGCGTATTAATATTTTGTTACAAAAATATTGGTTAGAAGTTATTGCAGCGAACTATGTTTATTAGTTATAATTTAAATCATTCATGTCCGGTTTGTAGTTTAAAAATAAATAATTTATATAATTATCGTTTTTTCGGAATTGAAATTTTTTTCGGGATATAGGCAAGTAAATTTAGTTCAAAATATATAGTCCATTCCTGTAAATTTAAAAAGTTGAAGACAATACAGTTTGCTACAAAAGCGAGTTTACACGTTTTTTCATGAGATGAATTGTTTTCGAGTTAAGAGGCTGAACATTTACCTGCCAGTTTGGATAGTGACCAATTTTTTTTAGTGGCCTTTATCTTAAAAATTGTTTATTTTTGAGAAAATTCAATAAATAATAATCAATAGCCTATAAAATAAGATATCATTGAGTGGTCTGAGTTAGCAGTTTACTATGTATTTCCATAGTACGAGTATATGCCAAATAAACCGAAATTATTAAGTTTTATGTATGTTTCTTAAAAGATAAGCATTTAAACTTAATTGTAGAAAATTAAATATCTTTTAAACGATGTATCACTTAACTAAATGAATGTCACGGTTTGCACTGAATTGGCATTAATAATTTGGGATTATTTAAAATCACGAAAAAATAATTTTTTTTAGGAATTATTCGCATCATTTTAGGGAACACCTTTTCTAGAGAAAATAAAATGTACTTCTAAACGGTTTATCACAAAGAGATGTTAAAGCTATTATTATTATTAAACTAAGCTTTCTTTCTCTTTTTAATCTATATTGTTAATAATAAAAGTATTTTTTTAAAGAATATGTATCTAATAGGAGTTTTTTTCAATTTAGTTTATTAACCGTTACCTACATGTTATAACCATAAACATCGTTCCAAATAAAATTTAACTTTCTATAACAATTACCAAACCCACTATATACCGTTTTAAAGATAATTTTATTTGCAACAATATAGTGTGAATCGATATTTTTTGAAACGCTTAGTTTTTAATAAAATTGAATAAACCAATAAATTTTTTTTAAAAATTGTAATTTAAGAAAATAACTTTAATATGCGGTCGCCCCTGGGGTGTCATTAGTAGCTGATACACTGTTTAAAAGGACATTTTATTCACTATGAAAAAGTTTTTCTAAAACTTTTCCCTAAAATGCTTAGTTTTTTTGAAAACTGAATAAAACCTAAAACACATGATTTTTTTCCTGATCTTAAAAAATAACTCAAAGGGATGCCGATTAAGTGCTAACCGTGGGCTTGATGTACCTAAGTTACACATCGTTTAAAAGATTATTTAATTTTCTGCAATAATGATACTTACATATTTTCTGTAAAATGCTTACCTTTTGAGAAAATAACATAAAACTTAATAATTTTAGTTTATGTTGCATATACTCCTACCATGGAAACATATTATAGGAAACGGATGTACTGCTACCACATCAACGTTTGTATCTTAGCAAGGGTACTATCCAGGCTACCCAGTGATATCTTATTTTATAGGCGAGTAATTAGTCTTTGGTTAACGTTATTATTACAAGCCACTAAAAAAAAATTCAAAATGTCGGCAAAACCATGCCTGTGTCTTTAACGTTTGTTTAAAAGTTTTTGCTTAATTTTCTAGGATCTATGTAATTAAAAAAAATTGTGTCTGCTTAAGACCACACGGCAGAAGTGTAAACTTCAACAAGGCGAAATTAATAATACTGGCCTTCTTCTGCATCATCATATCGCTCGCTGAATGTTCCTCTCACAGTTAGTTGACTCGAGCCGACTTCACCCGAATGAGCGTTACATAGCCGAGCCTAACGGCTCAGTTCAATTCAGATCCCACAAAAACTGCTAAACGCGCCTAAAGAAGTTTCCACTTTAAAAAAAATTATGCACACTAAATCCAAGGCGATGCATGGGCAAAAACTCAATTTGTTCATTAGGACTCCACTGTTAATAACATAAGTCAAAATCGCAGATTATCCCTTTTATCTCCTATACTATTGTAATTTATAAAATTTTCTAAAGGTCTGCTATATATTGTTACGGGTTCACAACGACAAATTAAAACTCGCAATTGTTGAAAACGATACGTCAATTTATTTCGACAAATTATGTACAAAAACACGCACTTAAACTGACTAATAACTCGCTGATAATTCACTACTATAATCGGTCTATTAACTTCGTGTTAATATCTCACGACCACTACAGTACGCTATCTGTGACTGACTCTTGGTGCGCGACCCCGGCCCTATATATAGGATCGTCCATCTCTCTCGAACTTTCCGGCAGCCTTCGACGTCCGGAAAGTTCCCGCACTACCGAGACCGCAAGTCACAGACAACGCAACTAAAAGCTAGACTAAGAATACAACCTTAAGATAAATCGACCTAATACTACACTAAACCTAAATAAATTCCAATTATAAAATTTAAATAACTTTAATTTTTAACACTATCCTCCTCTTCAGGTTTGATCGTCTCGATCAACATTTCCCAGGTAAGGTTTTAGTCTGTCTAGATGAACAACTTTCATCTTGGACTTCGGGCTTCTCTGGATTCGGTAGACTACATCATTAATTCTCTTAACAACTTTATAAGACCCTTCCCATGGTGGTGTCAACTTAGGTGATCTTCCTTTCTTGCGTTGAGGATTGTATAGCCAGACTTGATAATTCTCTTTGAACCCTGAAGAGTTTGCTTTCAGGTCATATCTCGCTTTCATGCGGTCACTGGCTATTTCTATTCGCTCTCTAACCACTTCATGGATATCGTGCAGCTTTTGCCTTAAAAGTTCGACATAGTCATTAACCTCTAAGTGTGCTTCTTCAGGTGAACCAAACATGATATCACATGGTAAACGCAGTTCCCCACCAAACAGGATACTAGATGGAGTAGCTCCTGTCGTATTGTGAATGGCGGTTCTATAGGCCATCAAAAACAATGGAATATATTGGTCCCAATCTGTTTGGTGCTCATCAACAACTTTGCAAAAATGTTCTTCTATTGTTTTAGTAAATCTTTCAACCATGCCATCTGACTGCGGATGCAAAGCAGTAGTCCGTGTTTTATGTATTCCTAAAAGGTCACAGAGATTCTGGAAGAGCTTTGATTCAAAGTTCCTCCCTTGATCTGAATGTAGTTCCAAAGGAATGCCAAATCGGCTGAAAACATCATTTACCAGAACTTCTGCAACTGTAGCGGCCTCTTGGTTAGGCAAAGCAAAAACTTCTGGCCATTTGCTAAAGTAATCCATGACAACAAGGATGTATTTGTTGCCCTTTTTAGTTTCTGGAAATGGTCCGGCCACATCAATGCGTTCGAATGGCAGACCTACGTTATATTGTTTCATTTGACCTCTGGACCTTGTTTTGGGACACATCTTGAAAGTAATTGACCCAATAAAATCGGTTTCGAATTTTGTCCATGGTTTTATTTATGCCTAGGTGCGCGCCTGATTTTCCACCATGGCATTCGGCCATTATATTGTCTACCATGCTCCTAGGAACCACTACTTGATTAATCACAGTAAGGCCATCGGCACTTTCCCAGGCAAGTTTAAGGATGTTTTCTTCTACTATCAGTGAATCCCATTGTGCCCACAGTGATTTGAATATCACCCCTTGGTTTGCGATATCTTGCCATGATGGTCGTGGCTTGTTCTCTTCTTTCAATCGCAAGATAGGTCCTACATCTTTGTCGTTAAGTTGTGTGGTTCTAATCGAAGCCGACATCCATTCTTCATCTGGTTCTATCTTTATCTGGCGCACGTAGGTAATTCCTTCTTTCTGGTCAATTTTCCTGCAATGTTTACAATCCTCGGGGCAAGGTCTTCTGGACAATGCATCTGCATTATTATGCACCCTTCCCGCTCGGTGCTTAATTTGATAATGGTATTGTTGTAGCTTTTCTATCCATCTCGCGACTTGCCCCTCAGGTTGTTTCATTTTCATGAGCCACTGTAACGCAGCATGATCCGTTCTAATCAGAAACTCTTGCCCGTAGAGATATTTGTGAAAGTGATCTACGGATTTAACTATGGCTAGGAGCTCCTTTCTAGAAACACAATAATTTCTCTCTGGTTTGGATATCTTCTTGCTGAAAAATTCGATGACCCGTTCTTCTCCATCTTGTACTTGGGAGAGTACTGCTCCTATGCCATCGTTGCTCGCATCAGTATCTAATATGAATTTTCCTTTTGGAATGGGATATGCAAGAATCGGACTAGAACATAATGCTGCTTTTAGTCTTCTAAATGCTTGGTCACATTCGGTATTCCATTTGTAAGAAGCTTTATCTTCTGTAAGTCTATGTAATGGAGACGCTATTTTGGCGAATCCTTCTACAAATCGTCTGTAGTATGTACACAGACCCAAAAAGCTTCTCAATTCATGTTTGTCACGAGGTTGAGGCCATTCTTTTATTGCTTGTAGCTTCTTTTCGTCAGTATGGATGCCTTCTCGGGAAACGACGTGACCCAGGAACTCAACTTTTTCTTGGAACAGAAAACACTTCTTCGAGTTTAATTTAAGATTTGCGTTCTTGATTCTTGAAAATACTTCTCGTAAATTATCTAGATGATCTTGAAATGATTTCCCCATTACTATGACATCATCCAAATAGACTAGGCAGGTTTTCCAAGTAAGGCCTCGTAGAACGACTTCCATTAGTCTTTCAAATGTAGCTGGGGCATTGCACAGGCCAAATGGCATCACATTAAACTGATAAAGTCCACTTCCAGCAGAGAATGCAGTCTTCTCTTTATCTCTTTCAAAGATTCCTACTTGCCAATACCCACTTTTCAGGTCAAGAGTAGAAAACCAATATGATCCTGCCAACGTTGTTAATGTGTCGTCTATTCTTGGCAGTGGGTAACTATCTTTCTTGGTCACATCGTTAAGTTTCCTGTAGTCGACACAAAATCTAGTACTTCCATCCTTTTTAGTGACCAACACTACAGGAGATGACCAAGGACTTGATGACTCTTCAATAACACCGTCGCTGAGCATTTTATTAATGAGATTGTGAACTTCTTCTTGCTTGGCCATTGGTAGTCTTCTTGGGGGTTGTCTTATCGGTTGGGCATCGCCAGTGTTGATAGCATGTTGAATAAGGTTTGTGCGTCCCGAACTACTCCTAGTTTCGGAGATATTACTTTGTTCTTCTATAAACTCTCTCGCTTTACTAAATTCTGCTGGAGTGAGATGTTGCCAAGTTGACTCAAATTGCTGAAGTACCTCCGTTGGTAACATACTTTTATCCTCCGAAGTTGGCTCTTGACATCTTGTTACTTTCTGGACTGGCTCAAATAATGCTACCACCTCCCCCTTATTAATTTTGACACTATTTGGAAAAATATTGGCGACTCTAATCGGGATGTCTTTATCGGTTTTAACTAGCGACTTTGCAACGAGGTAGGTGTTGGGTAATTTCTGTTGGCTTATGAGTCCGACGCAGCTTGATGTTTTACTTTCTAGCCTCCCAAAAATGATGGTCTCACTGTTACCGACCAGTCTGGTACATACTGCCACGACCTTTATTGGTTCTTTATTGAAGTGACTATTTGACAAAATGAACTCTTCATTCCCAAATCTTAGGGTATTAAGTTTATTATCAAACGCAAATCCATGTTTACTTATCAAGTCCATTCCCAAAATAAATTCGTCTTCTATTTCGGCAACCAATACAGTGTGGCGAATCTTCAATCTTCCCAGCTCTAGGTCTATGTCTGTCTGCCCCAACACGTCGGCGGATTCTCCAGTCACAGTCTTAAGTGTTCTTTCTTTTCTGTTGGTCGAATTTTATATCTCGTTGCAATTTTGGACCTAAGCAATGATATTGCAGCACCAGTGTCTACTGTTATATTAACTTTTCTTTCATTAATAAGTCCGTCGATGTTAAGACTGTCAGCAGTATGTTTTAAGCTCTTGATAGAGTAAATTTTAGGGGCTAAATTCCCATTAGCCAACACCCGCGCCTCTGCGTTGACTAGTTTTAGTTTTCCTGATCTCTTCTTCGGTACTCTGTCCCACTAGATGGTGAGCGAGACCTCATTTGGACACGACAATCGCGTTGAATATGCCCTGTACGTCCGCATCTGAAACACTTTACATTTGGAGGGGATCGTCTACTTTCTTTCAAAGAATCAATCTTCTCTATCAGTGATTGAAACAGTTGGTTTAGCGTTTTTAAGTTGACTTCATCTCCAGTGCTCATTTCTTCTCCCTCCTGAATTGAAACACCTCTTGCTTTTGGCCTGGACATATTAGTTGATGATTCAATTTCAAGGGCTCGAATCAACACTTCACTGCTGTTATGGAAGCGTTCTCGGCGTAGTAATTTTGCTAAGTCCGTGTCTCGCAAGCCGTTAATAAAGCGATCTACCGTGAAGGGATCTCTGTAATTTTCTGGCATTTCTGGGTAAGCCAAGTACATCAGCCTCCTGATATCCGCTTCATACTCTTGTAATGACTCTCCTGGTCTTTGTTGACGAATATTTAATTCTGACCAATGTAAATTTTGCAAGTGTTCGTCTCCATACCTTCTTTCTAACGCTGCCACTAAAGCGTTATAATTCTGTTTTTGTTCGACTGGAATGGACCGTAAAAGTCCCAGAGCAGGTTCTCGTAGAGCTACTAACAATCCTCTAGCTTTTTCCTCATCATCCTAACCATTTGCAGCAGCGGCAGCTTCAAACTGTTGTTTATAAGTAGACCAGGAAGACGTACCATCGAAATTTGGAGGCTTAATGTTTTGGTTGGAATTCACAACACATCCCTGAGCTTTCATTTTGTTGTGTTCTTTTTGGAGCTGTATAAGCTGTTTTGACACGTCCTGGAATTTTTCTTCCATGGTTTGAAAAACTTCCTCCCTAACATTCTGTACCTTTTCTTCAACATTATGTACCTTTTCTTCTACATTCTGCAATTTATTTTGTACCTTTTGTTCCACACTATGCATTCTTTGAGTTATTTCTTCCTTAAGATCTTCGGTTGCAGTCTTAAACTCTTCTCTTAGCTGTTCGGAGTTGCTCTTTATTTGGTCAAAGTTTTCCTGCATGTCGTTCTGGTTTTGTTCGATGGTCTGTCTCATATCATTCTGATTTTGTTTAATAGTGTGTTTCATGTCGTCCATGGTGTGTTTCATATCGCCCTGGTTTTGTTCAATGGTCTGCTTCATGTCGTTCTGGTTTTGTTCAATGGTCTGTCTTATATCGTTCTGGTTTTGAGCCATTTGAGCTGCTAGAGCCTGCATCATTTTAGTTAGATCTTCCATCTTTGCCGATCCTCGTCTAGTAAGCATCAACTTCCTGATAAATCACTTAAAATGTTTAGTTTTTGTTCTATAAAGCTAATGTCGTAGTCGGTTTTTTTTTTCAATATCTCCTCTGATTCTTAAATAGGACCTAATGGAATGTTCTAGAATATACTAGTAAATGTCACTCTTTCTGCTCCTAGGCAAATGTAGAAGTCACTTTTTTTGATTATCTCTTTTGGTTCTCGAATAGATCGTCGTAGAATGTTATGGAATATTCTAGAAATTCTTTCTAATTCTCACTATTTAAATATTTAAATATCTTAGCTAATGTCGAAGTCGGTTTTTGTATATCTCTTCTGGTTCTCGAATAGAACGTCGTAGAATGTTTTGGAATATTCTAGAAAATCTTGGTAATTCTTACTTTTAAAATAACTAAGCTACTGTCGAAGTCGGTATTTGTATATCTCTTCTAGTTTTTGAATAGAACGTCGTAGAATGTTATGGAATCTTCTAGAAATTCTTTCTAATTCTTACTTTTAAAATAACTAAACTAATGTCGAAATCGGTATTTGTATATCTCTTCTAGTTTTTGACTAGAATGTTATGGAATCTTCTAGAAATTCTTTTTAGTTCTTACTTTTGAAATTACTAAGCTAATGTCGAAGTCGCTTTTTGGATATTTCTGCTGGTTTTCGAATAGAGCGTCATGGAAAGTGATGGAATATTCTAGAAATTCTTTCTGATTCTTACTTTTAAAATTACTAATCTAATGTCGAAGTCGGTATTTGTATATCTCTTCTAGTTTTTGAATAGAACGTCGTAGAATGTTATAGAATATTCTAGAAAATCTCTCTAATTATCAATTTTTGGACTGTAAAGTTAATGTCGAAGTTGGTTCTTAAATATCTCTTTTAGTTTTTTGAATAAAACAATATCGAACTTCTTCGAATATTCTGGAAAAAATCACTTACTGTTTTTCTGTCCAATTGTCCTATCCGGTGGTAATATGTAAGGGTAGTCTTTGCACTATTCAGTTCCGAATATTCTGGCAAAATCACTTACTGTTCTTGTTCCTAGCCGGTGGTACTGTGTAAGGATAGTCTTTGCACTATTTATTTCTTTTAATCCCACTTCTGACACCAATTGTTACGGGTTCACAACGACAAATTAAAACTCGCAATTGTTGAAAACGATACGTCAATTTATTTCGACAAATTATGTACAAAAACACGCACTTAAACTGACTAATAACTCGCTGATAATTCACTACTATAATCGGTCTATTAACTTCGTGTTAATATCTCACGACCACTACAGTACGCTATCTGTGACTGACTCTTGGTGCTACTACTACTACTACTAAGATACTAATGCTTGTGCATGATAGGTATGTACCTCTTTCATTTTTAGTCTGTACTTTTCCATGTGGATTTACCTAGGCTTCAAAAACCTCAATTTGGCGCCCTTGTGGCGCAACTTTGTTAGACATCCAGGGGCCTTTTGTAGGTCCCTGGCCTGTCTCCGGGCCGGTACAGGAACGCATCCTGTACCACGGGGTTTTGATGCCCCTCGACCCGTCTCATGAAACGATCCTTCTGCTCCTGGATCGTTTCTGAGATATCCTCCATGTTGAGCTCCCTCTTGATTTGTACGTTACGCACAAACCAAGGAGCTCCCGCTATTTGTCTTACGACTCTGTTTTGAAAGCTTTGTACCCTTCCCATTTGTGTTTTGCATACCTTATTCCAGCATGGGGCTGCATACGTTAGTATGGGGCGAACGACTTGCCTCCATATTTGTAATTTTACTCTCCGGTGTAGAGTGCTCCTGGCATTTAACAAGGGGTATAGCCTACTGTGGGCTCCCCTTGCTTTTTGGTCGTTCCAGGTTAGTTTCTTGTCGAAAACTAACCCCAGGTATTTAACGTTTCTTCTTTGCCAGGGTATCCCTCGACCACCCAGAGCAAGCTCTGTTCGCGGATTGCCCCTTTTCCGTGTAAAGACAATCGCTTGAGTCTTTTCTGGGTTGATCTTAATTTTCCACCTTTTAGCCCAGGTTTCAATTTCTACGAGGTGCCTCTGAAGCCTTGTGACGACGTATTGGATGTTATTACACTTTGACGTTGTCAAAGTGTCATCCGCGTACACATAGAGCTTCGTTTTCCGATCTTTGGGGATGTCACAGGTATACCATGCATATAAGTGTGGCGAGAGCGGGGAGCCTTGCGGGACTCCCGCTCTTATTTGCCTTAACCGGGATCGAAAACAGTCTACCTTTACCTTAAAAGTTCTCCCTCCCAGGAACGACTGTAATAACTTGAGGATATGTACTGGTACACCGTTATTCCGCAGTTTTAAAAGAAAGCCGTTATGCCAGACCTTGTCAAACGCTTTTGACATGTCCAGGGCTACCGCTCCTATGTACTTCCTTTTATTGAACCCGCTATTTCCTCTGTCAAGTGGGTTGCTTGAAGTGTTGTACAATGCCTCGGTCTGAACCCGAACTGCTCATTGGGAACAAGTTGTCCCAATTGAGGCAATTCCTGTAGTCGCCTTAAGATTATCTTATCGGCGACTCTTCCTAGACCGGGCAGTAAGCTTATGGTGCGGTAGCTATCTGGCAATGTTCTGCTTTTGCCTACTTTTGGCAGCAGAACAATGTCGGCTTTCTTCCATGCCTCAGGGTAGTACTTCAGCCTAAACATACCGTTGACTATATTAGTCAACTCCGCGCACTGTTTTGGCTGAAGCTTCCTCAACATTGTGTTTATTATTTTGTCGTAACCTGGGGCTTTTCTAACTTTTAGACGTTTAACGATCCCTCTTATTTCCCTTGGCGTGGCATACCTGAGTGAGTCGGGAGTGATTGTTGCGGCTAGCTCGTCCGCGAACGCCGCCGCCTGTCTATCTAGAAAGGTGGGAGGGTCCTGCGGGAAATTGTCCTGGAAGACCTCTTCCAGACAATCCGCAAAGACCTCCACCTTTCTTTCTGGTTCATGTATCTTATCGCCATTGACTCTTAAGGAGGGTATGACCGTCCTCCCTCCTTTAGTCAATGCCTTCACCATTTTCCACGCAGAGGTTGAGTTCTGTTCGAGATCAACCATTTTCCTTTCCCAACACTGGGTCTGAAACTCCCTGACCCTTTCCTTAACCACGGCCTGTAGCATATTCGCTTGCCGGGTTATTGCAGGGTCCAGGGTAGCCCGGGCTCTTCTCCTCAGTCGGTTTTTATCCCGAATCAGATTTTTCAACCTCAGGGGAAATGCGGTGGGGTTTGCGGCGATATTTGTAACTTCCGCTGTGGATATTTCAAACGCGGACAAAATGTCTGTTTGAAGCTTCTCCACAGCTAGGTTCAGATCTTCACTATTCTCTATTCTTGGAATAGGACCGGTTTGTGACAGCGCGCGTTCGTAAGCCTGCCAATCTGTTTTCCGACTCACTATTTCGTGTCGGTTTATTGCGACATCCTCAAGTTGAAACAATAGGGGGAGGTGATCTGAATTCAACGCATGAATGACCGTTAATGGTGCGCGACCCCGGCCCTATATATAGGATCGTCCATCTCTCTCGAACTTTCCGGCAGCCTTCGACGTCCGGAAAGTTCCCGCACTACCGAGACCGCAAGTCACAGACAACGCAACTAAAACCTAGACTAAGAATACAACCTTAAGATAAATCGACCTAATACTACACTAAACCTAAATAAATTCCAATTATAAAATTTAAATAACTTAAATTTGTAACAATATAAAAAAAATAAATGTGTGTGCTTAAGACCACACGGCAGAAGTGTAAACTTTAACAAGGCAAAATTAATAATACTGCATCATCATATCGCTCGCTGAATGTTCGTTTCACAATTAGTCCACTCGAGCCGATTTCACCCGAATGAGCGTTACATAGCCGAGCCTGACGGCTTAGTTCAATTCACTACCCACAAAAACTGCTAAAAGTGCCTAAAGAAGTTTACACTTCAAAAAGTCGAAGCGTTCACATATATGCGTAGAATACACAATCACGCAGAATACCGGCGAAAATACATACCTCCGCATGCTGGTCCCGAGCACGGTGGATAGAATATACCGGTGTTCGGATCTTACAAATATATGTCGAATTTTCACGTCACTGGTAGTCCAGCTGATTTTTAGAAACGAAAGTTAGATATGATATGAACAACCAATATTTTTTGATTTTCTTGAAAACTAAGGCAATTTTCGTAGTATTTTTTAGTATATTCATATAAAATAATATTTTTCAGACATACCAGTCGTTATTTTTTTTAGCCCGCTTCATTTCTCTTTACACAAAAACTAAAATTCCAAGAAATGAATGTGTTTGTTTCAGCTTCAAAAATTATCCGCTGACATACCCCTTTGTTTACTACCCAATAGTCCTCGGTTCACCTTTGATATTAAACGATCACATTCAGTTTGACTTGTATTTTAAGTCTTGTGTAATAAAAAATAAAGCGGGCTAAAAAAAATAACGACAATGCATCTAGAAAATTACATTTTTTAAGGATGTACTAGAAAACAGTAGAAAAATGGCCTTAGTTTTCAAAAATAATCAAAACATATTAGTTGTTCCGTTGTTCATAACAGATCTAACTTTTGTTTACAAAAATCAGCTGGACCACCACTGACGTGGAAAATTCGACATATATATATAAGATCCGAACACCGGTCTATTCTATCCACCGTGGGTCCCGAGCAGAATTACCGGTTCGTTCATACAAAACACGTGCAGGCAGGGCAACTGGGCGAGCGTCCACAGTGTGCGGATTGGTGCGTGATGTGCATTTGCAGGCACCCGGGCAAAATTTGTGAAAATTTTTAATACGGGCTTGCCGAAATCTGCACAATGTGTACGCAACAACTCTTTTGCAGAAAATACGGTATAGCCGAAAATACGCATCTGCTCAATACGTATAGTGTATACCCACCCTAACGCTTAATGAATGGTAAATGCATAGTGCTTTTTATATGGTCGGGCAGTCAATTTTGAGATATTCAATTTTTGGGTGATTTTGATATAACTTGGCATGCTGTTCAACGGCATTTTTGTCAAAAGTGTACATTTTCAAGACTAAAAAAGTTGAAATTTTACCCAAAGAACACATGTTTGAAAACCACACCAACTAAAAATATGAATATTCTATTTTGCAGTGGTGGCAAATTCAAAAATGTGGGGCTGGCAGAAATAGGCAAAATCGAGGCAGAAACAAAAAACATGGGAATAATGTCAATCCTGTCTCCAAACGTTCTGTTCTTGTTTTTATATTTGGGATTAGTTTATCTGGATTAGAGTAGTGAAATATATATTTTTTAATAATTTTGCAAAAAAAATTCAAAACAAACACAAAAATACCGGTTTGTCTGAAGTTATGTAGTTTTAAAGCAGTAAAAAATTTAAAATTTAAATAAATCAAACTTTACTTTCCAACTGCGTCAAAATCTTTACGAAAATGAATACTACAAATGGTACTTAACATGCACAAAACATAAACCTTTCAGAATATCTACTTATTTATTCAAAGAAATTATGAAAAATAGTGTAATTTCAACAAAACTGGAGTGGGACAGCATTTTGACAAAAATGGTACAAAATGAACTAAATTTACCGTAGCATCTTCTTTTAAAACTAATTTTTATTTATTTTTAAAGAAACTTTTGAACTAAACATTGTTAAAACTTTAAAACAAATCATATTTCGTGACAACAAACTTACTTAACTTGTATAAAAACTTTTATAAACTTTAAAATACTTGCTAAAATAAATAGGTACGAGGGTGGATTAAATATAAACAAGCCTTTTAAACTTACTAACGGAAAAGTCATTCAAGATGAACGTGGCCGTTTGAATTTTGGAGTAGGTATATTCAGCAGCAGGTAGGCGGCTGGTAGTGCCGCGATGCTCATTTGGCCAGGAGCAATCGCAATTAGCGAGAAGAAAGTACACAGCAGTGTTGCGCAAAGAATAATCATTAAATTTCTTACACGCGAAAACGTTAAACCTGCTAAAATTCGATGCAGATTGCGAGCACAGTTCGGAAATAAGACGCTTTCGTGGTTACCTGTAAAAACTTGGTGTAAAGAAATTAACGACGGCCGTGAGCGTATCGACAACGTGAGTCACCCACGTCCCGCGTACCATCATTTCTGCAGGCAAAGTTTTAGCGACCGTTTTCTGGGACTAGAGAGGAGTTTTGTTGGTCGATTTTTTGCACGAGCGAATAAAAATAAACGCGGCTTACTCCTGTAACTTACTCAACCAGGTAAAGCTTGATTATCGATAAAAGAGGATAGCACACCCCATCCAAGACGTGTTGCTCCTGCATGACAACGCTAGACCTGATACGGCAGCTTTAACACAGGCCAATATCAATGAAATGCACTGGACTGTACTGGAATACCCTCCATAGAGTCCAGATTTGCCACCTTGCGATTTTCATATGTTTGGCCCACTCAAAGATTCACTAAGAGGCGAGCAATTTCAGACCAATAAAGAGGTGGAGGCATTCGTGCTCAACTGGTTAGATACCCGCCCAGCTTCCTTTTATGAAAACGGGATTAAGAAACTGTTAAATCGTTGGGAAAAGTGTATTAACAGAGAAGGGGGATGTATAGAAAAGTAGAAAAAATTTCTGTTTTGTGTCATGTTTCTAAATAACTAGGTTATAAACAAAGGCTTGTTTATATTTAATTCACCCTTGTATATAAATTTGAATAACATGTTTAAGCGCATATCTGTAAGGGGCTCATCCTAAGTTTGAACTAGAGGCCCTCGATACATTTGACAATTGTTTTACACCAAACAATTGTCAAATGTATCGAGGGCCTCTAGTTTGTACTATGTCATCTTTGCCCTTTCGGGCCAGTCAAATTTATTTCCGCCAATATTAGATAAAAACTCGATTGTGCGGAACAGATTCTTTATATAGTGAGAGTGGCCTGATGGATTTAAATGAAATATATATTTTACAATTGCTTAATTATCAACACAAAAACAAAAATAATTTGATAGAAATACAAGACATAGAATGCAAATAAATGTAAAAACTATAAAAACTAAAACAGTAAGGGGTCAAAGAACTATTGCTTTTCTTGGGCCACATGTATATCGTCTGATACCGGAAGAGGTTAGATCAATTAATAATAAAAGACAATTTAAAAAAAGAGTTCAAATCGGGATACAATCCAAACCTCGATCATTTTTTAAAAAGATTATTAATGAAGGGATGCTTTTTAATATTTTTAATTGAAGAAGTGGGTGATATAAAAAGTGTATAATTTGCAACGAAGGTACATATTGAATTTGATAGTTTTATTCGGTAAAATATTACCAAACTAATCTTATTCTTTATTAATATTGTTGTTATTGTATTTTAGGATAAATTTCTTAGTGTTGCTATTGTAATTCTAAAATTTGAAATTTATAAAATAAAAATACCACGCACAAGCTTCTTGAAGGCTTCAGTGGCTTCTCTTTATTTATTTCTTATTTTAATATATTTGCTATGTAAATCTTTTCTTTATTGGAAATAAATATATAACATAACATAACATAACTTTACTGTGTAGTTCAAATTGTCGTCAATGACTTCAGTAATTTGCCCCACAAAATCGCAGTGGAGCAATCCGTGTTACATGGTACCTAAAAATACAAAATATTGCAAAAAATGTAATTTCTTTAGGTTTTTATTAATTAATTTGATTTTAAGTCTAAATTGGAATTAATTGGAAAAAATAATTTTTTCAGCGAGCGTGCGAAAAATGTCATTTTGATTATGAAATATGGTGCTTAGTGTAAATAATCAGTTGTTAATGGATAGTGCCAAGCATTGCACGTTTACAATTAATTATAATATAAATAAGTAAATAACGTAAGATTTGAAATAAGAACTATTTTCACTTAATTTTTTTTTTGGCTCGTAGAAAAGCAATTGTTTGAAATACTTGCAGATACCTATTTTTCCGCACATAAAGGCTTCACAGAACTGCGTGCAGAAAAATCGGTTTTCTGCATTTGTTAGGAAAGTAGCTATTTTACTTATATTTTTCTCGTTTTTTCTTTTCCTCATATCTTTCCTTCTCTTCGTTCTTTGTTTTTTTCGTTAAAGTAGAGAGAGTTAAGAGGGTTCTGTGTGCAAAAAATAGGTTTTCTTCACTTTTTATTTAAATAGCTATTTTACCAATTTCTTTCTCGTTTTTTTTGCTCATATCTTTATTTTCTGTATTTGTTTTTTGTTAAAGTTAAAACGGTTTTGGGGATTCCATAGGTAGGTTTGAAGAATTACCTATGTTTCTTTCCATAGTTGGAAGTGCTATCTGCTTACCTTGTTGAAATTTCCTAGCATGAAACCTACATAAAAAGAATAAATGTTGCAAACTTTATCTGCAAAACAGGATATTATTTTATCTTGCTATTTGTGTGGTTTTGTTAAAATTACCGATCTTTATCATTTGTTTTCTTCTGTTAATATTGTTCTAATTCTTTTTTCTTAATTTTCTCCAATGTTTAAATCAATCCTTGTACATTGACCCTTTTCACATATTTGTTTAAAGAACTATTCATTTTTCAACAAAAAATACGTGTGTTTTACTAGTTTTTGTCAATTTTGTCCCACACTGTTAATTATGTCCCAACTAAAAAATTGGGACATAATTGACAGGGACAGGGTTGACGTTTTGTAGTTATTTTAATTCTCCAAGTAAAATGAGACTATGTATCTTAATAAAACACATTTTTCCAATAACGGCTTTACTTACCTTTTCATAAAAATTGTATTAAACACCAATATAATTTGACACAAAAAGTGTACTGCACGGACAGGATTGACGTAAAATTAATTTTTTACAGTATTTTTTTAAAATTTTTGCCAGCAAAAATGACCATAAATTTCTTAACAACCTCTTGTTTTGTTTGGTTTGACCGACTTACCTCAAAATAGTTTGTTGTTAATTATTTTAAGTATATTGAAGCCATCTATCTATACGTGACCAAGCGACTTAAAGCAAATGGGGACAGGATTGACACAAAACTAAGCGGACAACATATCTTGCAAATTTCTAAAAATATATATCTTTGGATTTCACCTTTTGTTAACAAAAAATTGTAATAAACAAGACAAAGAAGTAAATTTAATAAAAATGTTAGCGACAAAATTGGAATAAAGTTAAAATTTTAATTTGGGGACACATGACAGGATTGACATTTTTGATTTTACCTGCGAATTTTATATACGATACGAAGTTAGGAAAAATAGTGCTTTGGTCGGCGTCGTATTATTGATAGCGTGGCGACGCCCTGTAGCTTAAGATTAATAGTAACCTACTTTTTGTCAAATAACTCAACAACGGTAATATGTAGGACAATTTTGTTTTCTCTTTTATGCGGCCAGTAGACGTATCTTTCTACAGTTGTATAACAGTCTCAACAAATATTATATTTTTTAATAAAAAATTTAGAAATTAGATTTTTCCCAAAGTTTAAATTAGTAATTTTTAAATATTTTGGATTATTGGGTTCCCTCCAAAACAGTTTCCAATGAAAATTATTGTATTTTTTAAGTTAACCTATTACAATGTGCTTAAATTTATAAATTATTTTTACATGGAAACGTGCAAAATATTTTTTTTTTATAAAGAAATTATAAATTTGAAGATGAAAAATTTTGGATTTATTGACATAAAATAAAATTTAAAAACGTGATTTGCCTGATGACATATGATCCATCCAATTGATGTGTTAAATATATTCTAAATAAATAATTTCCTGATTATGAAGTAGGGCCAAAATAAGAAGTTGGCCCCTTACAGCCCCTAGGGGTCAAATTATAGAGTATATAAAATTAAGAATTGGTTCTCCGCGCCCTTTTGAGGCAATTTCGCTGACAGAGGGCAGGGTTTAACTTAATTATTTTTCTCTTATAAGTGACAAAATTTTTTGTCCCTTGGGGATTTCCTAACAACTACATTTCTTTTGTAAAAAGCAAACCTGTGGGTAATTGTATGAATTCAAAATTTAATGAGAAGTAGTTGTGCAGGTGAAATAGTGTAGACGATATATGAGATAATCTAAAAACACATTTAGCCCCCTTACGCCCTCTGGGGCCCTTTAATTTTTAGGTAGTTATTTTAAAGAAGTAGGTATTTATTTTCCTCATTTTATATGCATTTTGCATTTCATTTATTGCTAGGTTTTGATTATTAAATATTTAAAAAATACTCTGCCAATTTATGGGCACCTAAGCTCACACTAACTATAGTTATAGTGTACGTGTAAGCTAATATAACTAAAGTGTGAAATATTTTAATTCAACTCCAGACTCAATTACCATTCGTTTGATACCACACAAGCCATGTTTTGACTTAACCTCTAATTTTCGAAATCCACCCCCACCCTTTTAAAAAAAGAAAACTAAAATGTATTTTGTTTTCCTCCAGACTCAATTACCTATCGTTTGATATCACACACGCCATATTTTCACTTTAACTCTATTTTTTTTAATCTACCCCCACCCTTTTTCTTAAATCACCTAAAATGTGTTTTGTTTAACTCCAGACTCAATTACCTTTCATTTGATATCACACACGCCATATTTTCACACAAACTCTAATTTTTAAAATTTACCCCCACCCTTTTATTGGACTTGCTTTCGGTGGATTTTGTTCATTTTTAAATGGGACTATCTCGACCCAAGACCCAGCCTAGGTACCAAATTTCAATCAAATCGGGCCAGCGGTTTTTGAGTTATGCGCGTTGGTCGTTACAGACAGACATACAGACAGACATACAGACAGACATACAGACAGACATACAGACAGACATACAGACAGACATACAGACAGACATACAGACAGACATATAGACAGACATACAGACAGACATACAGACAGACATACAGACAGACATACAGACAGATATACAGACAGACATACAGACATACAGACAGACATACAGACAGACATACAGACAGACATACAGACAGACATACAGACAGACATACAGACAGACATACAGACAGACATACAGACAGACATACAGACAGACATACAGACAGACATACAGACAGACATACAGACAGACATACAGACAGACATACAGACAGACATACAGACAGACATACAGACAGACATACAGACAGACATACAGACAGACATACAGACAGACATACAGACAGACATACAGTCAGACATACAGACAGACATACAGACAGACATACAGACAGAAATACAGACAGACATACAGACAGACATACAGACAGACATACAGACAGACATACAGACAGACAGACATACAGAGACATACAAACAGACATACAGACAGACATACAGACAGACATACAGACAGACATACAGACAGACATACAGACAGACATACAGACAGACATACAGACAGACATACAGACAGACATACAGACAGACATACAGAAAGACATACAGACAGACATACAGACAGACATACAGACAGACATACAGACAGACATACAGACAGACATACAGACAGACATACAGACAGACATACAGACAGACATACAGACAGACATACAGACAGACATACAGACAGACATACAGACAGACATACAGACAGACATACAGACAGACATACAGACAGACATACAGACAGACATACAGACAGACATACAGACAGACATACAGACAGACATACAGACAGACATACAGACAGACAGACATACAGACAGACATACAGACAGACATACAGACATACAGACATACAGACAGACATACAGACAGACATACAGACAGACATACAGACAGACATACAGACAGACATACAGACAGACATACAGACAGACATACAGACAGACATACAGACAGACATACAGACAGACATACAGACAGACATACAGACATACAGACAGACATACAGACAGACATACAGACAGACATACAGACAGACATACAGACAGACATACAGACAGACATACAGACAGACATACAGACAGACATACAGACAGACATACAGACAGACATACAGACAGACATACAGACAGACATACAGACATACAGACAGACATACAGACAGACATACATACAGACAGACATACAGACAGACATACAGACAGACATACAGACAGACATACAGACAGACATACAGACAGACATACAGACAGACATACAGACAGACATACAGACAGACATACAGACAGACATACAGACAGACATACAGACAGACATACAGACAGACATACAGACAGACATACAGACAGACATACAGACAGACATACAGACAGACATACAGACAGACATACAGACAGACATACAGACAGACATACAGACAGACATACAGACAGACATACAGACAGACATACAGACAGACATACAGACAGACATACAGACAGACATACAGACAGACATACAGACAGACATACAGACAGACATACAGACAGACATACAGACAGACATACAGACAGACATACAGACAGACATACAGACAGACATACAGACAGACATACAGACAGACATACAGACAGACATACAGACAGACATACAGACAGACATACAGACAGACATACAGACAGACATACAGACAGACATACAGACAGACATACAGACAGACATACAGACAGACATACAGACAGACATACAGACAGACATACAGACAGACATACAGACAGACATACAGACAGACATACAGACAGACATACAGACAGACATACAGACAGACATACAGACAGATATACAGACAGACATACAGACAGACATACAGACAGACATACAGACAGACATACAGACAGACATACAGACAGACATACAGACAGACATACAGACAGACATACAGACAGACATACAGACAGACATACAGACAGACATACAGACAGACATACAGACAGACATACAGACAGACATACAGACAGACATACAGACAGACATACAGACAGACATACAGACAGACATACAGACAGACATACAGACAGACATACAGACAGACATACAGACAGACATACAGACAGACATACAGACAGACATACAGACAGACATACAGACAGACATACAGACAGACATACAGACAGACATACAGACAGACATACAGACAGACATACAGACAGACATACAGACAGACATACAGACAGACATACAGACAGACATACAGACAGACATACAGACAGACATACAGACAGACATACAGACAGACATACAGACAGACATACAGACAGACATACAGACAGACATACAGACAGACATACAGACAGACATACAGACAGACATACAGACAGACATACAGACAGACATACAGACAGACATACAGACAGACATACAGACAGACATACAGACAGACATACAGACAGACATACAGACAGACATACAGACAGACATACAGACAGACATACAGACAGACATACAGACAGACATACAGACAGACATACAGACAGACATACAGACAGACATACAGACAGACATACAGACAGACATACAGACAGACATACAGACAGACATACAGACAGACATACAGACAGACATACAGACAGACATACAGACAGACATACAGACAGACATACAGACAGACATACAGACAGACATACAGACAGACATACAGACAGACATACAGACAGACATACAGACAGACATACAGACAGACATACAGACACACATACAGACACACATACAGACAGACATACAGACAGACATACAGACAGACATACAGACAGACATACAGACAGACATACAGACATACAGACAGACAGACATACAGACAGACAGACAGACAGACATACAGACAGACAGACATACAGACAGACATACAGACAGACATACAGACAGACATACAGACAGACATACAGACAGACATACAGACAGACATACAGACAGACATACAGACAGACATACAGACAGACATACAGACAGACATACAGACAGACATACAGACAGACATACAGACAGACATACAGACAGACATACAGACAGACATACAGACAGACATACAGACAGACATACAGACAGACATACAGACAGACATACAGACAGACATACAGACAGACATACAGACAGACATACAGACAGACATACAGACAGACATACAGACAGACATACAGACAGACATACAGACAGACATACAGACAGACATACAGACAGACATACAGACAGACATACAGACAGACATACAGACAGACATACAGACAGACATACAGACAGACATACAGACAGACATACAGACAGACATACAGACAGACATACAGACAGACATACAGACAGACATACAGACAGACATACAGACAGACATACAGACAGACATACAGACAGACATACAGACAGACATACAGACAGACATACAGACAGACATACAGACAGACATACAGACAGACATACAGACAGACAGACATACAGACAGACATACAGACAGACATACAGACAGACATACAGACAGACAGACAGACAGACAGACATACAGACAGACATACAGACAGACATACAGACAGACATACAGACAGACATACAGACAGACATACAGACAGACATACAGACAGACATACAGACAGACATACAGACAGACATACAGACAGACATACAGACAGACATACAGACAGACATACAGACAGACATACAGACAGACATACAGACATACAGACAGACATACAGACAGACATACAGACAGACATACAGACATACAGACAGACATACAGACAGACATACAGACAGACATACAGACAGACATACAGACAGACATACAGACAGACATACAGACAGACATACAGACAGACATACAGACAGACATACAGACAGACATACAGACAGACATACAGACAGACATACAGACAGACATACAGACAGACATACAGACAGACATACAGACAGACATACAGACAGACATACAGACAGACATACAGACAGACATACAGACAGACATACAGACAGACATACAGACAGACATACAGACAGACATACAGACAGACATACAGACAGACATACAGACAGACATACAGACAGACATACAGACAGACATACAGACAGACATACAGACAGACATACAGACAGACATACAGACAGACATACAGACAGACATACAGACAGACATACAGACAGACATACAGACAGACAGACATACAGACAGACATACAGACAGACATACAGACAGACATACAGACAGACATACAGACAGACATACAGACAGACATACAGACAGACATACAGACAGACATACAGACAGACATACAGACAGACATACAGACAGACATACAGACAGACATACAGACAGACATACAGACAGACATACAGACAGACATACAGACAGACATACAGACAGACATACAGACAGACATACAGACAGACATACAGACAGACATACAGACAGACATACAGACAGACATACAGACAGACATACAGACAGACATACAGACAGACATACAGACAGACATACAGACAGACATACAGACAGACATACAGACAGACATACAGACAGACATACAGACAGACATACAGACAGACATACAGACAGACATACAGACAGACATACAGACAGACATACAGACAGACATACAGACAGACATACAGACAGACATACAGACAGACATACAGACAGACATACAGACAGACATACAGACAGGCATACAGACAGACATACAGACAGACATACAGACAGACATACAGACAGACATACAGACAGACATACAGACAGACATACAGACAGACATACAGACAGACATACAGACAGACATACAGACAGACATACAGACAGACATACAGACAGACATACAGACAGACATACAGACAGACATACAGACAGACATACAGACAGACAGACATACAGACAGACATACAGACAGACATACAGACAGACATACAGACAGACATACAGACAGACATACAGACAGACATACAGACAGACATACAGACAGACATACAGACAGACATACAGACAGACATACAGACAGACATACAGACAGACATACAGACAGACATACAGACAGACATACAGACAGACATACAGACAGACATACAGACAGACATACAGACAGACATACAGACAGACATACAGACAGACATACAGACAAACATACAGACAAACATACAGACAGACATACAGACAGACATACAGACAGACATACAGACAGACATACAGACAGACATACAGACAGACATACAGACAGACATACAGACAGACATACAGACAGACATACAGACAGACATACAGACAGACATACAGACAGACATACAGACAGACATACAGACAGACATACAGACAGACATACAGACAGACATACAGACAGACATACAGACAGACATACAGACAGACATACAGACAGACATACAGACAGACATACAGACAGACATACAGACAGACATACAGACAGACATACAGACAGACATACAGACAGACATACAGACAGACATACAGACAGACATACAGACAGACATACAGACAGACATACAGACAGACATACAGACAGACATACAGACAGACATACAGACAGACATACAGACAGACATACAGACAGACATACAGACAGACATACAGACAGACATACAGACAGACATACAGACAGACATACAGACAGACATACAGACAGACATACAGACAGACATACAGACAGACATACAGACAGACATACAGACATACAGACAGACATACAGACAGACATACAGACAGACATACAGACAGACATACAGACAGACATACAGACAGACATACAGACAGACATACAGACAGACATACAGACAGACATACAGACAGACATACAGACAGACATACAGACAGACATACAGACAGACATACAGACAGACATACAGACAGACATACAGACAGACATACAGACAGACATACAGACAGACATACAGACAGACATACAGACAGACATACAGACAGACATACAGACAGACATACAGACAGACATACAGACAGACATACAGACAGACATACAGACAGACATACAGACAGACATACAGACAGACATACAGACAGACATACAGACAGACATACAGACAGACATACAGACAGACATACAGACAGACATACAGACAGACATACAGACAAACATACAGACAGACATACAGACAGACATACAGACAGACATACAGACAGACATACAGACAGACATACAGACAGACATACAGACAGACATACAGACAGACATACAGACAGACATACAGACAGACATACAGACAGACATACAGACAGACATACAGACAGACATACAGACAGACATACAGACAGACATACAGACAGACATACAGACAGACATACAGACAGACATACAGACAGACATACAGACAGACATACAGACAGACATACAGACAGACATACAGACAGACATACAGACAGACATACAGACAGACATACAGACAGACATACAGACAGACATACAGACAGACATACAGACAGACATACAGACAGACATACAGACAGACATACAGACAGACATACAGACAGACATACAGACAGACATACAGACAGACATACAGACAGACATACAGACAGACATACAGACAGACATACAGACAGACATACAGACAGACATACAGACAGACATACAGACAGACATACAGACAGACATACAGACAGACATACAGACAGACATACAGACAGACATACAGACAGACATACAGACATACAGACAGACATACAGACAGACATACAGACATACAGACAGACATACAGACAGACATACAGACAGACATACAGACAGACATACAGACAGACATACAGACAGACATACAGACAGACATACAGACAGACATACAGACACACATACAGACAGACATACAGACAGACATACAGACAGACATACAGACAGACATAGAGACAGACATACAGACAGACATACAGACAGACATACAGACAGACATACAGACAGACATACAGACAGACATACAGACAGACATACAGACAGACATACAGACAGACATACAGACAGACATACAGACAGACATACAGACAGACATACAGACAGACATACAGACAGACATACAGACAGACATACAGACAGACATACAGACAGACATACAGACAGACATACAGACAGACATACAGACAGACATACAGACAGACATACAGACAGACATACAGACAGACATACAGACAGACATACAGACAGACATACAGACAGACATACAGACAGACATACAGACAGACATACAGACAGACATACAGACAGACATACAGACAGACATACAGACAGACATACAGACAGACATACAGACAGACATACAGACAGACATACAGACAGACATACAGACAGACATACAGACAGACATACAGACAGACATACAGACAGACATACAGACAGACATACAGACAGACATACAGACAGACATACAGACAGACATACAGACAGACATACAGACAGACATACAGACAGACATACAGACAGACATACAGACAGACATACAGACAAACATACAGACAGACATACAGACAGACATACAGACAGACATACAGACAGACATACAGACAGACAGACATACAGACAGACATACAGACAGACAGACATACAGACAGACATACAGACAGACATACAGACAGACATACAGACAGACATACAGACAGACATACAGACAGACATACAGACAGACATACAGACAGACATACAGACAGACATACAGACAGACATACAGACAGACATACAGACAGACATACAGACAGACATACAGACAGACATACAGACAGACATACAGACAGACATACAGACAGACATACAGACAGACATACAGACAGACATACAGACAGACATACAGACAGACATACAGACAGACATACAGACAGACATACAGACAGACATACAGACAGACATACAGACAGACATACAGACAGACATACAGACATACAGACAGACATACAGACAGACATACAGACAGACATACAGACAGACATACAGACAGACATACAGACAGACATACAGACAGACATACAGACAGACATACAGACAGACATACAGACAGACATACAGACAGACATACAGACAGACATACAGACAGACATACAGACAGACATACAGACAGACATACAGACAGACATACAGACAGACATACAGACAGACATACAGACAGACATACAGACAGACATACAGACAGACATACAGACAGACATACAGACAGACATACAGACAGACATACAGACAGACATACAGACAGACATACAGACAGACATACAGACAGACATACAGACAGACATACAGACAGACATACAGACAGACATACAGACAGACATACAGACAGACATACAGACAGACATACAGACAGACATACAGACAGACATACAGACAGACATACAGACAGACATACAGACAGACATACAGACAGACATACAGACAGACATACAGACAGACATACAGACAGACATACAGACAGACATACAGACAGACATACAGACAGACATACAGACAGACAGACATACAGACAGACATACAGACAGACATACAGACAGACATACAGACAGACATACAGACAGACATACAGACAGACATACAGACAGACATACAGACAGACATACAGACAGACATACAGACAGACATACAGACAGACATACAGACAGACATACAGACAGACATACAGACAGACATACAGACAGACATACAGACAGACATACAGACAGACATACAGACAGACAACATACAGACAGACATACAGACATACAGACAGACATACAGACAGACATACAGACAGACATACAGACAGACATACAGACAGACATACAGACAGACATACAGACAGACATACAGACAGACATACAGACAGACATACAGACAGACATACAGACAGACATACAGACAGACATACAGACAGACATACAGACAGACATACAGACAGACATACAGACAGACATACAGACAGACATACAGACAGACATACAGACAGACATACAGACAGACATACAGACAGACATACAGACAGACATACAGACAGACATACAGACAGACATACAGACAGACATACAGACAGACATACAGACAGACATACAGACAGACATACAGACAGACATACAGACAGACATACAGACAGACATACAGACAGACATACAGACAGACATACAGACAGACATACAGACAGACATACAGACAGACATACAGACAGACATACAGACAGACATACAGACAGACATACAGACAGACATACAGACAGACATACAGACAGACATACAGACAGACATACAGACAGACATACAGACAGACATACGGACAGACATACAGACAGACATACAGACAGACAGACATACAGACAGACATACAGACAGACATACAGACAGACATACAGACAGACATACAGACAGACATACAGACAGACATACAGACAGACATACAGACAGACATACAGACAGACATACAGACAGACATACAGATAGACATACAGACAGACATACAGACAGACATACAGACAGACATACAGACAGACATATAGACAGACATACAGACAGACATACAGACAGACATACAGACAGACATACAGACAGACATACAGACAGACATACAGACATACAGACAGACAGACATACAGACAGACATACAGACAGACATACAGACAGACATACAGACAGACATACAGACAGACATACAGACAGACATACAGACAGACATACAGACAGACATACAGACACACATACAGACAGACATACAGACAGACATACAGACAGACATACAGACAGACATACAGACAGACATACAGACAGACATACAGACATACAGACATACAGACAGACAGACATACAGACAGACAGACATACAGACAGACAGACATACAGACAGACAGACAGACATACAGACAGACATACAGACAGACATAGAGACAGACATACAGACAGACATACAGACAGACATACAGACAGACATACAGACAGACATACAGACAGACATACAGACAGACATACAGACAGACATACAGACAGACATACAGACAGACATACAGACAGACATACAGACAGACAGACATACAGACAGACATACAGACAGACATACAGACAGACATACAGACAGACATACAGACAGACATACAGACAGACATACAGACAGACATACAGACAGACATACAGACAGACATACAGACAGACATACAGACAGACATACAGACAGACATACAGACAGACATACAGACAGACATACAGACAGACATACAGACAGACATACAGACAGACATACAGACAGACATACAGACAGACATACAGACAGACATACAGACAGACATACAGACAGACATACAGACAGACATACAGACAGACATACAGACAGACATACAGACAGACATACAGACAGACATACAGACAGACATACAGACAGACATACAGACAGACATACAGACAGACATACAGACAGACATACAGACAGACATACAGACAGACATACAGACAGACATACAGACAGACATACAGACAGACATACAGACAGACATACAGACAGACATACAGACAGACATACAGACAGACATACAGACAGACATACAGACAGACATACAGACAGACATACAGACAGACATACAGACAGACATACAGACAGACATACAGACAGACATACAGACAGACATACAGACAGACATACAGACAGACATACAGACAGACATACAGACAGACATACAGACAGACATACAGACAGACATACAGACAGACATACAGACAGACATACAGACAGACATACAGACAGACATACAGACAGACATACAGACAGACATACAGACAGACATACAGACAGACATACAGACAGACATACAGACAGACATACAGACAGACATACAGACAGACATACAGACAGACATACAGACAGACATACAGACAGACATACAGACAGACATACAGACAGACATACAGACAGACATACAGACAGACATACAGACATACAGACAGACATACAGACAGACATACAGACAGACATACAGACAGACATACAGACAGACATACAGACAGACATACAGACAGACATACAGACAGACATACAGACAGACATACAGACAGACATACAGACAGGCATACAGACAGACATACAGACAGACATACAGACAGACATACAGACAGATATACAGACAGACATACAGACAGACATACAGACAGACATACAGACAGACATACAGACAGACATACAGACAGACATACAGACAGACAGACATACAGACAGACATACAGACAGACATACAGACAGACATACAGACAGACATACAGACAGACATACAGACAGACATACAGACAGACATACAGACAGACATACAGACAGACATACAGACAGACATACAGACAGACATACAGACAGACAGACATACAGACAGACATACAGACAGACATACAGACAGACAGACATACAGACAGACATACAGACAGACATACAGACAGACATACAGACAGACAGACAGACAGACAGACATACAGACAGACAGACAGACAGACATACAGACAGACATACAGACAGACATACAGACAGACAGACATACAGACAGACATACAAGACAGACATTACAGACAGACATACAGACAGACATACAGACAGACATACAGACAGACATACAGACAGACATACAGACAGACATACAGACAGACATACAGACAGACATACAGACAGACATACAGACAGACATACAGACAGACATACAGACAGACATACAGACAGACATACAGACAGACATACAGACAGACATACAGACAGACATACAGACAGACATACAGACAGACATACAGACAGACATACAGACAGACATACAGACAGACATACAGACAGACATACAGACAGACATACAGACAGACATACAGACAGACATACAGACAGACATACAGACAGACATACAGACAGACATACAGACAGACATACAGACAGACATACAGACAGACATACAGACAGACATACAGACAGACATACAGACAGACATACAGACAGACATACAGACAGACATACAGACAGACATACAGACAGACATACAGACAGACATACAGACAGACATACAGACAGACATACAGACAGACATACAGACAGACATACAGACAGACATACAGACAGACATACAGACATACATACAAACAGACATACAGACAGACATACAGACAGACATACAGACAGACATACAGACAGACATACAGACAGACATACAGACAGACATACAGACAGACATACAGACAGACATACAGACAGACATACAGACAGACATACAAACAGACATACAGACAGACAGACATACAGACAGACATACAGACAGACATACAGACAGACATACAGACAGACATACAGACAGACATACAGACAGACATACAGACAGACATACAGACAGACATACAGACAGACATACAGACAGACATACAGACAGACATACAGACAGACATACAGACAGACATACAGACAGACATACAGACAGACATACAGACAGACATACAGACAGGACATACAGACAGACATACAGACAGACATACAGACAGACATACAGACAGACATACAGACAGACATACAGACAGACATACAGACAGACATACAGACAGACATACAGACAGACATACAGACAGACATACAGACAGACATACAGACAGACATACAGACAGACATACAGACAGACATACAGACAGACATACAGACAGACATACAGACAGACATACAGACAGACATACAGACAGACATACAGACAGACATACAGATAGACATACAGACAGACAGACATACAGACAGACATACAGACAGACATACAGACAGACATACAGACAGACATACAGACAGACATACAGACAGACATACAGACAGACATACAGACAGACATACAGACAGACATACAGACAGACATACAGACAGACAGACATACAGACAGACATACAGACAGACATACAGACAGACATACAGACAGACATACAGACAGACATACAGACAGACATACAGACAGACATACAGACAGACATACAGACAGACATACAGACAGACATACAGACAGACATACAGACAGACATACAGACAGACATACAGACAGACATACAGACAGACATACAGACAGACATACAGACAGACATACAGACAGACATACAGACAGACATACAGACAGACATACAGACAGACATACAGACAGACATACAGACAGACATACAGACAGACATACAGACAGACATACAGACAGACATACAGACAGACATACAGACAGACATACAGACAGACATACAGACAGACATACAGACAGACATACAGACAGACATACAGACAGACATACAGACAGACATACAGACAGACATACAGACAGACATACAGACAGACATACAGACAGACATACAGACAGACATACAGACAGACATACAGACAGACATACAGACAGACATACAGACAGACATACAGACAGACATACAGACAGACATACAGACAGACATACAGACAGACATACAGACAGACATACAGACAGACATACAGACAGACATACAGACAGACATACAGACAGACATACAGACAGACATACAGACAGACATACAGACAGACATACAGACAGACATACAGACAGACATACAGACAGACATACAGACAGACATACAGACAGACATACAGACAGACATACAGACAGACATACAGACAGACATACAGACAGACATACAGACAGACATACAGACAGACATACAGACAGACATACAGACAGACATACAGACAGACATACAGACAGACATACAGACAGACATACAGACAGACATACAGACAGACATACAGACAGACATACAGACAGACATACAGACAGACATACAGACAGACATACAGACAGACATACAGACAGACATACAGACAGACATACAGACAGACATACAGACAGACATACAGACAGACATACAGACAGACATACAGACAGACATACAGACAGACATACAGACAGACATACAGACAGACATACAGACAGACATACAGACAGACATACAGACAGACATACAGACAGACATACAGACAGACATACAGACAGACATACAGACAGACATACAGACAGACATACAGACAGACATACAGACAGACATACAGACAGACATACAGACAGACATACAGACAGACATACAGACAGACATACAGACAGAAATACAGACAGACATACAGACAGACATACAGACAGACATACAGACAGACATACAGACAGACATACAGACAGACATACAGACAGACATACAGACAGACATACAGACAGACATACAGACAGACATACAGACAGACATACAGACAGACATACAGACAGACATACAGACAGACATACAGACAGACATACAGACAGACATACAGACAGACATACAGACAGACATACAGACAGACATACAGACAGACATACAGACAGACAGACAGACATACAGACAGACATACAGACAGACATACAGACAGACATACAGACAGACATACAGACAGACATACAGACAGACATACAGACAGACATACAGACAGACATACAGACAGACATACAGACAGACATACAGACAGACATACAGACAGACATACAGACAGACATACAGACAGACATACAGACAGACATACAGACAGACATACAGACAGACATACAGACAGACATACAGACAGACATACAGACAGACATACAGACAGACATACAGACAGACATACAGACAGACATACAGACAGACATACAGACAGACATACAGACAGACATACAGACAGACATACAGACAGACATACAGACAGACATACAGACAGACATACAGACAGACATACAGACAGACATACAGACAGACATACAGACAGACATACAGACAGACATACAGACAGACATACAGACAGACATACAGACAGACATACAGACAGACATACAGACAGACATACAGACAGACATACAGACAGACATACAGACAGACATACAGATAGACATACAGACAGACATACAGACAGACATACAGACAGACATACAGAGAGACATACAGACAGACATACAGACAGACATACAGACAGACATACAGACAGACATACAGACAGACATACAGACAGACATACAGACATACAGACATACAGACAGACATACAGACAGACAGACAGACAGACATACAGACAGACATACAGACAGACAGACATACAGACAGACATACAGACAGACATACAGACAGACATACAGACAGACATACAGACAGACATACAGACAGACATACAGACAGACAGACATACAGACAGACATACAGACAGACATACAGACAGACATACAGACAGACATACAGACAGACATACAGACAGACATACAGACAGACATACAGACAGACATACAGACAGACATACAGACAGACATACAGACAGACATACAGACAGACATACAGACAGACATACAGACAGACATACAGACAGACATACAGACAGACATACAGACAGACATACAGACAGACATACAGACAGACATACAGACAGACATACAGACAGACATACAGACAGACATACAGACAGACATACAGACAGACATACAGACAGACATACAGACAGACATACAGACAGACATACAGACAGACATACAGACAGACATACAGACAGACATACAGACAGACATACAGACAGACATACAGACAGACATACAGACAGACATACAGACAGACATACAGACAGACATACAGACAGACATACAGACAGACATACAGACAGACATACAGACAGACATACAGACAGACATACAGACAGACATACAGACAGACATACAGACAGACATACAGACAGACAGACATACAGACAGACATACAGACAGACATACAGACAGACATACAGACAGACATACAGACAGACATACAGACAGACATACAGACAGACATACAGACAGACATACAGACAGACATACAGACAGACATACAGACAGACATACAGACAGACATACAGACAGACATACAGACAGACATACAGACAGACATACAGACAGACATACAGACAGACATACAGACAGACATACAGACAGACATACAGACAGACATACAGACAGACATACAGACAGACATACAGACAGACATACAGACAGACATACAGACAGACATACAGACAGACATACAGACAGACATACAGACAGACATACAGACAGACATACAGACAGACATACAGACAGACATACAGACAGACATACAGACAGACATACAGACAGACATACAGACAGACATACAGACAGACATAGAGACAGACAGACAGACAGACAGACAGACATACAGACAGACATACAGACAGACATACAGACAGACATACAGACAGACATACAGACAGACATACAGACAGACATACAGACAGACGTACAGACAGACATACAGACAGACATACAGACAGACATACAGACAGACATACAGACAGACATACAGACAGACATACAGACAGACATACAGACAGACAGACAGACAGACATACAGACAGACAGACATACAGACAGACATACAGACAGACATACAGACAGACATACAGACAGACATACAGACAGACATACAGACAGACAGACATACAGACAGACATACAGACAGACATACAGACAGACATACAGACAGACATACAGATAGACATACAGACAGACATACAGACAGACATACAGACAGACATACAGACAGACATACAGACAGACATACAGACAGACATACAGACAGACATACAGACAGACATACAGACAGACATACAGACAGACATACAGACAGACATACAGACAGACATACAGACAGACATACAGACAGACATACAGACAGGCATACAGACAGACATACAGACAGACATACAGACAGACATACAGACAGACATACAGACAGACATACAGACAGACATACAGACAGACATACAGACAGACATACAGACAGACATACAGACAGACATACAGACAGACATACAGACAGACATACAGACAGACATACAGACAGACATACAGACAGACATACAGACAGACATACAGACAGACATACAGACAGACATACAGACAGACATACAGACAGACATACAGACAGACATACAGACAGACATACAGACAGACAGACAGACATACAGACAGACATACAGACAGACATACAGAGAGACATACAGACAGACAGACATACAGACAGACATACAGACATACATACAGACAGACATACAGACAGACATACAGACAGACATACAGACAGACATACAGACAGACATACAGACAGACATACAGACAGACATACAGACAGACATACAGACAGACATACAGACAGACATACAGACAGACATACAGACAGAAATACAGACAGACATACAGACAGACATACAGACAGACAGACATACAGACAGACATACAGACAGACATACAGACAGACATACAGACAGACATACAGACAGACATATAGACAGACACATACAGACAGACATACAGACAGACATACAGACAGACATACAGACAGACATACAGACAGACATACAGACAGACATACAGACAGACATACAGACAGACATACAGACAGACATACAGACAGACATACAGACAGACATACAGACAGACATACAGACAGACATACAGACAGACATACAGACAGACATACAGACAGACATACAGACAGACATACAGACAGACATACAGACAGACATACAGACAGACATACAGACAGACATACAGACAGACATACAGACAGACATACAGACAGACAGAATACAGACAGACATACAGACAGACATACAGACAGACATACAGACAGACATACAGACAGACATACAGACAGACATACAGACAGACATACAGACAGACATACAGACAGACATACAGACAGACATACAGACAGACATACAGACAGACATACAGACAGACATACAGACAGACATACAGACAGACATACAGACAGACATACAGACAGACATACAGACAGACATACAGACAGACATACAGACAGACATACAGACAGACATACAGACAGACATACAGACAGACATACAGACAGACATACAGACAGACATACAGACAGACATACAGACAGACATACAGACAGACATACAGACAGACATACAGACAGACATACAGACAGACATACAGACAGACATACAGACAGACATACAGGACAGACATACAGACAGACATACAGACAGACATACAGACAGACATACAGACAGACATACAGTCAGACATACAGACAGACATACAGACAGACATACAGACAGACATACAGACAGACATACAGACAGACTACAGACAGACATACAGACAGACATACAGACAGACATACAGACAGACATACAGACAGACATACAGACAGACATACAGACAGACATACAGACAGACATACAGACAGACATACAGACAGACATACAGACAGACATACAGACAGACATACAGACAGACATACAGACAGACATACAGACAGACATACAGACAGACATACAGACAGACATACAGACAGACATACAGACAGACATACAGACAGACAACATACAGACAGACATACAGACAGACATACAGACAGACATACAGACAGACATACAGACAGACATACAGACAGACATACAGACAGACATACAGACAGACATACAGACAGACATACAGACAGACATACAGACAGACATACAGACAGACATACAGACAGACATACAGACAGACATACAGACAGACATACAGACAGACATACAGACAGACATACAGACAGACATACAGACAGACATACAGACAGACATACAGACAGACATACAGACAGACATACAGACAGACATACAGACAGACATACAGACAGACATACAGACAGACATACAGACAGACATACAGACAGACATACAGACAGACATACAGACAGACATACAGACAGACATACAGACAGACAGACATACAGACAGACATACAGACAGACATACAGACAGACATACAGACAGACATACAGACAGACATACAGACAGACATACAGACAGACATACAGACAGACATACAGACAGACATACAGACAGACATACAGACAGACATACAGACAGACATACAGACAGACATACAGACAGACATACAGACAGACATACAGACAGACATACAGACAGACATACAGACAGACATACAGACAGACATACAGACAGACATACAGACAGACATACAGACAGACAGACAGACATACAGACAGACATACAGACAGACATACAGACAGACATACAGACAGACATACAGACAGACATACAGACAGACATACAGACAGACATACAGACAGACATACAGACAGACATACAGACAGACATACAGACAGACATACAGACAGACATACAGACAGACATACAGAGCATACAGACAGACATACAGACAGACATACAGACAGACATACAGACAGACATACAGACAGACAGACATACAGACAGACATACAGACAGACATACAGACAGACATACAGACAGACATACAGACAGACATACAGACAGACATACAGACAGACATACAGACAGACATACAGACAGACATACAGACAGACATACAGACAGACATACAGACAGACATACAGACAGACATACAGACAGACATACAGACAGACATACAGACAGACATACAGACAGACATACAGACAGACATACAGACAGACATACAGACAGACAGACAGACATACAGACAGACATACAGACAGACATACAGACAGACATACAGACAGACATACAGACAGACATACAGACAGACATACAGACAGACATACAGACAGACATACAGACAGACATACAGACAGACATACAGACAGACATACAGACAGACATACAGACAGGACATACAGACAGACATACAGACAGACATACAGACAGACATACAGACAGACATACAGACAGACATACAGACAGACATACAGACAGACAGACATACAGACAGACATACAGACAGACATACAGACAGACATACAGACAGACATACAGACAGACATACAGACAGACATACAGACAGACATACAGACAGACATACAGACAGACATACAGACAGACATACAGACAGACATACAGACAGACATACAGACAGACATACAGACAGACATACAGACAGACATACAGACAGACATACAGACAGACATACAGACAGACATACAGACAGACATACAGACAGACATACAGACAGACATACAGACAGACATACAGACAGACATACAGACAGACATACAGACAGACATACAGACAGACATACAGACAGACATACAGACAGACATACAGACAGACATACAGACAGACATACAGACAGACATACAGACAGACATACAGACAGACATACAGACAGACATACAGACAGACATACAGACAGACATACAGACAGACATACAGACATACAGACAGACATACAGACAGACATACAGACAGACATACAGACAGACATACAGACAGACATACAGACAGACATACAGAAGACATACAGACAGACATACAGACAGACATACAGACAGACATACAGACAGACATACAGACAGACATACAGACAGACATACAGACAGACATACAGACAGACATACAGACAGACATACAGACAGACATACAGACAGACATACAGACAGACATACAGACAGACATACAGACAGACATACAGACAGACATACAGACAGACATACAGACAGAAGACATACAGACAGACATACAGACAGACATACAGACAGACATACAGACAGACATACAGACAGACATACAGACAGACATACAGACAGACATACAGACAGACATACAGACAGACATACAGACAGACATACAGACAGACATACAGACAGACATACAGACAGACATACAGACAGACATACAGACAGACATACAGACAGACATACAGACAGACATACAGACAGACATACAGACAGACATACAGACAGACATACAGACAGACTACAGACAGACATACAGACAGACATACAGACAGACATACAGACAGACATACAGACAGACATACAGACAGACATACAGACAGACATACAGACAGACATACAGACAGACATACAGACAGACATACAGACAGACATACAGACAGACATACAGACAGACATACAGACAGACATACAGACAGACATACAGACAGACATACAGACAGACATACAGACAGACATACAGACAGACATACAGACAGACATACAGACAGACATACAGACAGACATACATACAGACAGACATACAGACAGACATACAGACAGACATACAGACAGACATACAGACAGACATACAGACAGACATACAGACAGACATACAGACAGACATACAGACAGACATACAGACAGACATACAGACAGACATACAGACAGACATACAGACAGACATACAGACAGACATACAGACAGACATACAGACAGACATACAGACAGACATACAGACAGACAGACATACAGACAGACATACAGACAGACATACAGACAGACATACAGACAGACATACAGACAGACATACAGACAGACATACAGACAGACATACAGACAGACATACAGACAGACATACAGACAGACATACAGACAGACATACAGACAGACATACAGACAGACATACAGACAGACATACAGACAGACATACAGACAGACATACAGACAGACATACAGACAGACATACAGACAGACATACAGACAGACATACAGACAGACATACAGACAGACATACAGACAGACATACAGACAGACATACAGACAGACATACAGACAGACATACAGACAGACATACAGACAGACATACAGACAGACAACTACAGACAGACATACAGACAGACATACAGACAGACATACAGACAGACATACAGACAGACATACAGACAGACATACAGACAGACATACAGACAGACATACAGACAGACATACAGACAGACATACAGACAGACATACAGACAGACATACAGACAGACATACAGACAGACATACAGACAGACATACAGACAGACATACAGACAGACATACAGACAGACATACAGACAGACATACAGACAGACATACAGACAGACATACAGACAGACATACAGACAGACATACAGACAGACATACAGACAGACATACAGACAGACATACAGACAGACATACAGACAGACATACAGACAGACATACAGACAGACATACAGACAGACATACAGACAGACATACAGACAGACATACAGACAGACATACAGACAGACATACAGACAGACATACAGACAGACATACAGACAGACATACAGACAGACATACAGACAGACATACAGACAGACATACAGACAGACATACAGACAGACATACAGACAGACATACAGACAGACATACAGACAGACATACAGACAGACATACAGACAGACATACAGACAGACATACAGACAGACATACAGACAGACATACAGACAGACATACAGACAGACATACAGACAGACATACAGACAGACATACAGACAGACATACAGACAGACATACAGACAGACATACAGACAGACATACAGACAGACATACAGACAGACATACAGACAGACATACAGACAGACATACAGACAGACATACAGACAGACAGTACAGACAGACATACAGACAGACATACAGACATACAGACAGACATACAGACAGACATACAGACAGACATACAGACAGACATACAGACAGACATACAGACAGACATACAGACAGACATACAGACAGACATACAGACAGACATACAGACAGACATACAGACAGACATACAGACAGACATACAGACAGACATACAGACAGACATACAGACAGACATACAGACAGACATACAGACAGACATACAGACAGACATACAGACAGACATACAGACAGACATACAGACAGACATACAGACAGACATACAGACAGACATACAGACAGACATACAGACAGACATACAGACAGACATACAGACAGACATACAGACAGACATACAGACAGACATACAGACAGACATACAGACAGACATACAGACAGACATACAGACAGACATACAGACAGACATACAGACAGACATACAGACATACAGACAGACATACAGACAGACATACAGACAGACATACAGACAGACATACAGACAGACATACAGACAGACATACAGACAGACATACATACAGACATACAGACAGACATACAGACAGACATACAGACAGACATACAGACAGACATACAGACAGCAACAGACAGACATACAGACAGACATACAGACAGACATACAGACAGACATACAGACAGACATACAGACAGACATACAGACAGACATACAGACAGACATACAGACAGACATACAGACAGACATACAGACAGACATACAGACAGACATACAGACAGACATACAGACATACAGACAGACATACAGACAGACAGTACAGACAGACATACAGACAGACATACAGACAGACATACAGACAGACATACAGACAGACATACAGACAGACATACAGACAGACATACAGACAGACATACAGACAGACATACAGACAGACATACAGACAGACATACAGACAGACATACAGACAGACATACAGACAGACATACAGACAGACATACAGACAGACATACAGACAGACATACAGACAGACATACAGACAGACATACAGACAGACATACAGACAGACATACAGACAGACATACAGACAGACATACAGACAGACATACAGACAGACATACAGACAGACATACAGACAGACATACAGACAGACATACAGACAGACATACAGACAGACATACAGACAGACATACAGACAGACATACAGACAGACATACAGACAGACATACAGACAGACATACAGACAGACATACAGACAGACATACAGACAGACATACAGACAGACATACAGACAGACATACAGACAGACATACAGACAGACATACAGACAGACATACAGACAGACATACAGACAGACATACAGACAGACATACAGACAGACATACAGACAGACATACAGACAGACATACAGACAGACATACAGACAGACATACAGACAGACATACAGACAGACATACAGACAGACATACAGACAGACATACAGACAGACATACAGACAGACATACAGACAGACATACAGTCAGACATACAGACAGACATACAGACAGACAGACAGACAGACAGACAGAAGACAGACAGACAGACAGACAGACATACAGACAGACATACAGACAGACATACAGACAGACATACAGACAGACATACAGACAGACATACAGACAGACATACAGACAGACATACAGACAGACATACAGACAGACATACAGACAGACATACAGACAGACATACAGACAGACATACAGACAGACATACAGACAGACATACAGACAGACATACAGACAGACATACAGACAGACATACAGACAGACATACAGACAGACATACAGACAGACATACAGACAGACATACAGACAGACATACAGACAGACATACAGACAGACATACAGACAGACATACAGACAGACATACAGACAGACATACAGACAGACATACAGACAGACATACAGACAGACATACAGACAGACATACAGACAGACATACAGACAGACATACAGACAGACATACAGACAGACATACAGACAGACATACAGACAGACATACAGACAGACATACAGACAGACATACAGACAGACATACAGACAGACATACAGACAGACATACAGACAGACATACAGACAGACATACAGACAGACATACAGACAGACATACAGACAGACAGACATACAGACAGACATACAGACAGACATACAGACAGACATACAGACAGACATACAGACAGACATACAGACAGACATACAGACAGACATACAGACAGACATACAGACAGACATACAGACAGACATACAGACAGACATACAGACAGACATACAGACAGACATACAGACAGACATACAGACAGACATACAGACAGACATACAGACAGACATACAGACAGACAGACATACAGACAGACATACAGACAGACATACAGACAGACATACAGACAGACATACAGACAGACATACAGACAGACATACAGACAGACATACAGACAGACATACAGACAGACATACAGACAGACATACAGACAGACATACAGACAGACATACAGACAGACATACAGACAGACATACAGACAGACATACAGACAGACATACAGACAGACATACAGACAGACATACAGACAGACATACAGACAGACATACAGACAGACATACAGACAGACATACAGACAGACATACAGACAGACATACAGACAGACATACAGACAGACATACAGACAGACATACAGACAGACATACAGACAGACATACAGACAGACATACAGACAGACATACAGACAGACATACAGACAGACATACAGACAGACATACAGACAGACAGACGACATACAGACAGACATACAGACAGACATACAGACAGACATACAGACAGACATACAGACAGACATACAGACAGACATACAGACAGACATACAGACAGACATACAGACAGACATACAGACAGACATACAGACAGACATACAGACAGACATACAGACAGACATACAGACAGACATACGACAGACATACAGACAGATACAGACAGACATACAGACAGACATACAGACAGACATACAGACAGACATACAGACAGACATACAGACAGACATACAGACAGACATACAGACAGACATACAGACAGACATACAGACAGACATACAGACAGACATACAGACAGACATACAGACAGACATACAGACAGACATACAGACAGACATACAGACAGACATACAGACAGACATACAGACAGACATACAGACAGACATACAGACAGACATACAGACAGACATACAGACAGACATACAGACAGACATACAGACAGACATACAGACAGACATACAGACAGACATACAGACAGACATACAGACAGACATACAGACAGACATACAGACAGACATACAGACAGACATACAGACAGACATACAGACAGACATACAGACAGACATACAGACAGACATACAGACAGACATACAGACAGACATACAGACAGACATACAGACAGACATACAGACTACAGACATACAGACAGACATACAGACAGACATACAGACAGACATACAGACAGACATACAGACAGACATACAGACAGACATACAGACAGACATACAGACAGACATACAGACAGACATACAGACAGACATACAGACAGACATACAGACAGACATACAGACAGACATACAGACAGACATACAGACAGACATACAGACAGACATACAGACAGACATACAGACAGACATACAGACAGACATACAGACAGACATACAGACAGACATACAGACAGACATACAGACAGACATAAGACAGACATACAGACAGACATACAGACAGACATACAGACAGACATACAGACAGACATACAGACAGACATACAGACAGACATACAGACAGACATACAGACAGACATACAGACAGACATACAGACAGACATACAGACAGACATACAGACAGACAGACATACAGACAGACATACAGACAGACATACAGACAGACATACAGACAGACATACAGACAGACATACAGACAGACATACAGACAGACATACAGACAGACATACAGACAGACATACAGACAGACATACAGACAGACATACAGACAGACATACAGACAGACATACAGACAGACATACAGACAGACATACAGACAGACATACAGACAGACATACAGACAGACATACAGACAGACATACAGACATACAGACAGACATACAGACAGACATACAGACAGACATACAGACAGACATACAGACAGACATACAGACAGACATACAGACAGACATACAGACAGACATACAGACAGACATACAGACAGACATACAGACAGACATACAGACAGACATACAGACAGACATACAGACAGACATACAGACAGACATACAGACAGACATACAGACAGACATACAGACAGACATACAGACAGACATACAGACAGACATACAGACAGACATACAGACAGACATACAGACAGACATACAGACAGACATACAGACAGACATACAGACAGACATACAGACAGACATACAGACAGACATACAGACAGACATACAGACAGACATACAGACAGACATACAGACAGACATACAGACAGACATACAGACAGACATACAGACAGACATACAGACAGACATACAGACAGACATACAGACAGACATACAGACAGACATACAGACAGACATACAGACAGACATACAGACAGACATACAGACAGACATACAGACAGACATACAGACAGACATACAGACAGACATACAGACAGACATACAGACAGACATACAGACAGACATACAGACAGACATACAGACAGACATACAGACAGACATACAGACAGACATACAGACAGACATACAGACAGACATACAGACAGACATACAGACAGACATACAGACAGACATACAGACAGACATACAGACAGACATACAGACATACAGACAGACATACAGACAGACATACAGACAGACATACAGACAGACATACAGACAGACATACAGACAGACATACAGACAGACATACAGACAGACATACAGACAGACATACAGACAGACATACAGACAGACATACAGACAGACATACAGACAGACATACAGACAGACATACAGACAGACATACAGACAGACATACAGACAGACATACAGACAGACATACAGACAGACATACAGACAGACATACAGACAGACATACAGACAGACATACAGACAGACAGACATACAGACAGACATACAGACAGACAGACATACAGACAGACAGACATACAGACAGACATACAGACAGACATACAGACAGACATACAGACAGACATACAGACAGACATACAGACAGACATACAGACAGACATACAGACAGACATACAGACAGACATACAGACAGACATACAGACAGACATACAGACAGACATACAGACAGACATACAGACAGACATACAGACAGACATACAGACAGACATACAGACAGACATACAGACAGACATACAGACAGACATACAGACAGACATACAGACAGACATACAGACAGACATACAGACAGACATACAGACAGACATACAGACAGACATACAGACAGACAGACAGACAGACAGACATACAGACAGACATACAGACAGACATACAGACAGACATACAGACAGACATACAGACAGACATACAGACAGACATACAGACAGACATACAGACAGACATACAGACAGACATACAGACAGACATACAGACAGACATACAGACAGACATACAGACAGACATACAGACAGACATACAGACAGACATACAGACAGACATACAGACAGACATACAGACAGACATACAGACAGACATACAGACAGACATACAGACAGACATACAGACAGACATACAGACAGACATACAGACAGACATACAGACAGACATACAGACAGACATACAGACAGACATACAGACAGACATACAGACAGACATACAGACAGACATACAGACAGACATACAGACAGACATACAGACAGACATACAGACAGACATAGACAGACAGACATACAGACAGACATACAGACAGACATACAGACAGACATACAGACAGACATACAGACAGACATACAGGACAGACATACAGACAGACATACAGACAGACATACAGACAGACATACAGACAGACATACAGACAGACATACAGACAGACATACAGACAGACATACAGACAGACATACAGACAGACATACAGACAGACATACAGACAGACATACAGACAGACATACAGACAGACATACAGACAGACATACAGACAGACATACAGACAGACATACAGACAGACATACAGACAGACATACAGACAGACATACAGACAGACATACAGACAGACATACAGACAGACATACAGACAGACATACAGACAGACATACAGACAGACATACAGACAGACATACAGACAGACATACAGACAGACATACAGACAGACATACAGACAGACATACAGACAGACATACAGACAGACATACAGACAGACATACAGACAGACATACAGACAGACATACAGACAGACATACAGACAGACATACAGACAGACATACAGACAGACATACAGACAGACATACAGACAGACATACAGACAGACATACAGACAGACATACAGACAGACATACAGACAGACATACAGACAGACATACAGACAGACATACAGACAGACATACAGACAGACATACAGACAGACATACAGACAGACATACAGACAGACATACAGACAGACATACAGACAGACATACAGACAGACATACAGACAGACATACAGACAGACATACAGACAGACATACAGACAGACATACAGACAGACATACAGACAGACATACAGACAGACATACAGACAGACATACAGACAGACATACAGACAGACATACAGACAGACATACAGACAGACATACAGACAGACAGACATACAGACAGACATACACACAGACATACAGACAGACATACAGACAGACATACAGACAGACATACAGACAGACATACAGACAGACATACAGACAGACATACAGACATACAGACATACAGACAGACATACATACAGACAAACATACAGACAGACATACAGACAGACATACAGACAGACATACAGACAGACATACAGACAGACATACAGACAGACATACAGACAGACATACAGACAGACATACAGACAGACATACAGACAGACATACAGACAGACATACAGACAGACATACAGACAGACATACAGACAGACATACAGACAGACATACAGACAGACATACAGACAGACATACAGACAGACATACAGACAGACATACAGACAGACATACAGACAGACATACAGCATACAGACAGACATACAGACAGACATACAGACAGACATATAGACAGACATACAGACAGACATACAGACAGACATACAGACAGACATACAGACAGACATACAGACAGACATACAGACAGACATACAGACAGACATACAGACAGACATACAGACAGACATACAGACAGACATACAGACAGACATACAGACAGACATACAGACAGACATACAGACAGACATACAGACAGACATACAGACAGACATACAGACAGACATACAGACAGACATACAGACAGACATACAGACAGACATACAGACAGACATACAGACAGACATACAGACAGACATACAGACAGACATACAGACAGACATACAGACAGACATACAGACAGACATACAGACAGACATACAGACAGACATACAGACAGACATACAGACAGACATACAGACAGACATACAGACAGACATACAGACAGACATACAGACAGACATACAGACAGACATACAGACAGACATACAGACAGACATACAGACAGACATACAGACAGACATACAGACAGACATACAGACAGACATACAGACAGACATACAGACAGACATACAGACAGACATACAGACAGACATACAGACAGACATACAGACAGACATACAGACAGACATATAGACAGACATACAGACAGACATACAGACAGACATACAGACAGACATACAGACAGACATACAGACAGACATACAGACAGACATACAGACAGACATACAGACAGACATACAGACAGACATACAGACAGACATACAGACAGACATACAGACAGACATACAGACAGACATACAGACAGACATACAGACAGACATACAGACAGACATACAGACAGACATACAGACAGACATACAGACAGACATACAGACAGACATACAGACAGACATACAGACAGACATACAGACAGACATACAGACAGACATACAGACAGACATACAGACAGACATACAGACAGACATACAGACAGACATACAGACAGACATACAGACAGACATACAGACAGACATACAGACAGACATACAGACAGACATACAGACAGACATACAGACAGACATACAGACAGACATACAGACATACAGACAGACATACAGACAGACATACAGACATACAGACAGACATACAGACAGACATACAGACAGACATACAGACAGACATACAGACAGACATACAGACATACAGACAGACATACAGACAGACATACAGACACCTATACGGACATAAGAGGCGCTGTGGGGATTCCTACTTTTCACATGCGTTGTGCGGACCACTAGATAGAATAGAGATAAATTAAATGTTTAAAAACAAGTGTTTTTTGAGGCCCTCCAGTAAGGTGGAAACCTACTCAAAATTTTCAAAAATGTCAAAATAAGGAAAATCTGTCAAACAGGTTTCACATGCGATGTGAGGTCCCTACGTTGTGAGGTCCATAAACGATGTGTG